>CM019155.1:108693734-109293734 GCA_009733165.1 Naja naja | reverse complement strand
ATTACTTGGTTTTGGGAACCATCACCTCGAATTAGGTGCTTCCTTTGAAAGACCATCATTCCAGCATGAAGGCTTCTGAAAGTACTCACCTATCCCAGAAACAAGAAAGAGAAAAGCACACCTCTTAGCCTCAGGGTATGTGTCTCCCCTAAACATACCTCAAAAAAGGTGCTGTCATCTTTGTTCCCTGCCAGGTTTAGATCTGACTTGAATGATCCTATCAAATGAAAATATACAGAGAAAAAACAATAACAAGAGTAGATTCTGTATGTATTTAGTTTCACAATTTGTATGACTGGCATACATTAGATTGATTCAGATGTTAGGTCGTGATTGTTTGCTTTAAAAAAAGGGGGGGTGAGGTTGAATTGATCCAATTATGCAATAGGGTGCCAAAGATACTAACCTGACTGCATCCTTTGTAGTCAATTTTTCCAGATTTCAATTCAAGTAGAATTGAATTCAACTCAAGTAGAATTGAATTGAATTCCAGTTTCAAATGGTACCTTACGTACGGTTACTCATGTGCTCATTACCTCTCGTATGGACTACTGCAATGCTCTCTACATGGGGCTGCCCTTGAGGACCATTCGGAGGCTTCAGCTGGTACAGAATGCAGCCGCGTGGGTTGTGATGGGAGTGTCCTGATACTCCCATATTACATCCCTCCTGCGTGAGCTGCATTGGTTGCCGGTTGCCCTCCAGGTGAGATTCAAGGTGCTGGTAATTACCTTTAAAGCCTTACATGGTTTAGGGCTGGGGTATTTGCGGGAGCATCTGCTGCCAGCAACAACTGCCCATCGCCCCGTGCGCTCCCACAGACAGGGCCTCCTCAGGGTGCCATTGGCCAGAAAGTGTCGACTGGTGACCCCCAGGGGGAGAGTCTTCTCTATGCACCCGCCCTTTGGAATCGGCTGCCCCTGGAGCTCCAGATGGCTTCTGACCTTCGATCCTTCCACCGTGACCTGAAAACATGACTCTTTCAACTTGCCGACCTGGACTGAGGGGGGGGGGTTAGTGGCTGTTTGTTCATTTTAATTAGCTTATTGGGATATTTATTTAATACTTTTTAAAATTTTGTACTGTATGTTTTTATTGTTGTGAGCCGCCCTGAGTCCTTTGCGAGATAGGGCAGCATAGAAATCCCAAAAATAAATAAATAAATAAATAAATAAATAAATAAATAAATAGGAAATTGTGAGCATCTTAGATCAAGCCAAGTCCAAAAAACAAAAACAAAACAAAACCCAACATTCCCCATCATAGAGGAAGAGAAAACCAGAATTTGCCACTTGGTAGCTTTCCTATAGCTTAAGTAGGAAAGACTATTGGAATATAAAGTAGCAGTATAAAACTCCCTAAATATGGCCCTGGGTGATGATAAGGCCATGTATTCAAAGGCAAAATTGTGCTATGGTGCTGATGTAAGTGACAAAAGAAAGGTTTTAAAACTAGCACATGCTAGTAAATGGATTTGGATATTTGTGTGTATGTTTCATTTCTGACACCTGGCATGTTTTTTCATAAGTGATTTTTTTAAAAATTACATTTATATGCCGCCCTTCTCCGGAGACTCAGGGTGGCTTACAATTTTTTGGGATACAACCCGGTGTGCTCAGCAATAGCCTTCATTCCATTGTATATGCCTGCTTATTACTAAGCGGCATTTTTACAAAGTCAGCTAATTGCCCCCAACAATCTTGGGTCCTCAATTTACCTATCCCGAGAGGATGGAAGGATGAGTCAACCTTGAGCCTGGTGGGATTCAAGCCTACAGCAGTTGTAGGCAGCTGGAACTTAAGTGCAGGCAATTAACAGCCTGAGCCACCAAGGCCACTGTCTTCTTCTTAGAGTGACTGGCTCAAAGTCCACCAGCTGCCTTTCATGCATAAGGAAGGACTAGAATTCACAGTCTCCTGGTTTGTCAGCTAGCACCTTAACCAGTACACTAAACTGGTTTATTTGCAATTAGGGTTCCAAACTAAACATTTTAAGGGGAAGATTGGCTTTTGAATATTTTTACTTATATGTAATCCATCCCAGCTGTTATTCTCCAGCAGTTTTATGCATCCACATCTGAGTAAGCTGTTTCCACATCAAGTTTGCCACTTGAGCTAATACAGATGTTTGTTTGTTGTTTGTTGACCTTCAACATTTTCCTGTGTGTGTTTATAAAGAGCAGCATAGTAGCAAATGAAGACAAATATACTCCAAAAGATTTGACTTCTAGATTTGACATTTGTGAGGGATATTTCTAATAAATATGCAAAGTGCTTTTTCCTCAACAGCAAATCCCACTGACTCTCAAGTAAATGTATATCAAACCCAGGACTGAACATGGGGAGGATTGCTATTTTTCCTTGCCCCATCACTTCCTATTTATTTTCAGGATGGAACTGCATTTGGTGCATTCAGACATCAATCACTGCCAAGCATCCTGCAGGTAGAAACTGGAGAGTATTCCAAGGTATATGTTGGAAGTGGGTTGCTAAATCAGTTTTATAACTTCTTCCCTAATCAAAGCTTCGACAGCAGAAAAGATATTATAAGGGGGCTGTTAGGAAAAAATATAGCTTCCCTTCTCCCGCCTTTTCCTATTTTTCCCCCTTGAAATTGCCTTGTCACATTTAATTTATGAAGAGAAAGGTCTACTGTAAATGTATATATTTCTCTCCATTTCCTCTTAGTAGAAATACTGCCTCGTCCAGGGAAGTCTTCTCTTCCATTTAGAAGCTAAATGGGGATGTTTGCAATTATCCAACTGAGGAAGTGGGTTAAGCTAATTACCCATGTAAATTCTCCCATTTAGTTATGGGGTCAGGAAACAAAAAAAGTAGCTTTATTACACCTACTTGAATAGAATCCGGGGACTGGATTTTCTTCTTCCCTGAATCCTTAAATCTTTTCTTTTTCAAATAAAAGTAGGCCAAAAGAGAGATTCTGAAAAATCCTCCCTGAATTCCTTCTCAGCTGAAATTACTAAGAAAAAAGACAAGTCCATCTTTCGTTTGTTTCTCTCTCTGTAAATTAATTTAGAACAAGTTATACGAACATAACTGCACCTGGTTCTAAAGTTTAGAGCCCTCTCTCTTTCCTTGTAAACAAGAGTTCTTTTATGTGGTGAAGACATCCTGTTATCTCCAAAGTAATTCTTTTTTTTTACAGAATCTTGTAATCAAGAATAATATAAAGCAAAAAATCAAAAGAAAGTCATGATTCAAAATCCATGTTGAGGAATGATATATAGTTTACTTGAATAAATCTTTGCCTTCATTCAGACATTTTTTTTTCTAAGAAAATACTCTGGGATATTTCCAGACTGCATAGTAAGAGGTATGGGTTACACAAAGGAAAATACTTCTTCAGACAGTACACAGTTAACTTGTGGAACTCACAGTTACATGATGTAATGAGCACCACTTAAATATAAACTTTAAAAGGGAATTAAAGCAAATCTATGGAGAATAATCCCAGGGGGAGGGCCTTCTCTGTGGGAGCACCCACCCTGTGGAATCAGTTGCCCTTGGAGCTGCAGTTGGCCCCTGACCTTCGTTCCTTCCGTCGCGACCTGAAGACGTGGTTTTTCCAACAGGCCGGCCTGGACTGAGTGGGGTGGGTTTTTTATTGGTTTTTTTATATACATTGTCGTTCTGGGTTTTAGAGATTTGTTTGGGATTATGATTTAATAATTTTTTAATAATTTTAAATTTTGTATTGTATATTTTTAATGTTGTGAGCCGCCTCCCTGAGTCCTTCGGGAGTTAGGGCGGCATATAAATCCAAACAAATAAAATGAAATAAATAAATGGTATTGATGATTCTTAACTATGACTGCTTGTAGTATGCTTCCATCTCAGTTTTTGGTAACAAGAAGGAGAAGAAATAATATTAGCCCCTTGGCTTGCCTGTGGTCTCCCTAAAGCCAGCTGGAAACAGAAAACTGTTTTTCCATGCAAATAGAGTCTCAAGCTAGTTAATACAACTTCATGTATTTGTGAAAATCCCAAATACATGAATTTCTGTGTCGTGCAATGTCAAAAAGCTGGGTTCGCTGCTTTCAAATAGCCATGCACAAATGACTGATAGAAAGATAGCTTTCTGTTAAAAGCTTTTGGAAATTATGAAAAGCCTTGAAATTTTTACTTGGCTCAAATTAAGTGCTGTATTCACTAGTGGTGGGATTCAAAAATTTTTTACTACTGGTTCTGGGGGGGGGGGCTTGGTGGGCATGGCAGGGGAAGGATACTGCAAAATCCCCATTCCCTCCCCACCCCACTAACCTGATTTCCAGCTCCATTCTCCTGTGCAGGACAACAAAAGAAGACCCAGCCGATCAGCTGGGACTTGGGAGGCAGAGAATAGATTGGGGCAGGGCCAGTCAGAGGTGGTATTTGCCAGTTCTCCGAACTACTCAAATTTCCACTACTCTCCAGAACTGGTCAAAACCTGCTGAATATCACCTCTGGTATTCACAAAACAAGCTTATGGGCCAAAATGAATTGCCAATTTACATTATCAAATGCTTTCTGTGCATCAAAAAAACCCAGTGCCATTTGCTTCTCTGGCAATAGGCAATTCATGTTGGCACAAATGGAAGAGATGGGTTTTGGGGAAAGGTTTATTAAAACAATTGAGGCAATATATTACAACCAATCAGCAAAAGTAATGATAAATGGAGACCTGACTGGGAATATTAATATTAAAAAAGGAACTAGACAAGGATGTCCTCTGTCACCATTGCTGTATTTACCGACTTTGGAATACGTGATGGACATGTGCAGAAGCTAAAAGATAGACTAAAATACATACATGGTTGGGAAAAATGAAAAACCAACATACAGATTTAAAGCCTGAGATATTTTTATTGGGGATTTTGCCTGAAAAATATGATAAAGAAATAACGTATTTGATTCATGTATTAACAGCAGCTAGAATTGTATTTGCTCAAAATTGGAAAAATGAGAAAATTCCGATGGAAGAGGAGGTGATTAAGAAAATAATGTAATGTCAGAAATGAGTAGATTAACATTAGCAATTAGAGAGAAAGAAGGAAGGGAGTATTATAAGATTTGGGACTTATTTTATGGATGGTTAGAAAGTAGAGTAAGAAATTAAAGGATATTGATATTATTGAGAGTTTTGCAGCAATAATTCAGTGCCAGAAAAATAAACACAGATGGCTGATGCTTCATTTAACATCTTTATAAACATAAGTAGATTTTACAAACCAGTTGTAGATTTCTTCAACATGGAGCAAACTCAAACAGAAACATGTTGCAAGTTCAGAGCAGAGCTCCAGTCTTCAGCAAGCAAGCAAGCAAGTTAGTTTCATCTTCAATAGACAGACTCAGAGCTCAACATAGCTGCAGAGTTGCAGAGCTTCATATGGAGCCACACCTAGGATACTTTTAGTTTTAGTTTCCAGCCTTGGCTAATTCTAGTTTCAGTTTCCAAACTATCCGCATTGGCTGATTTAGTTGCTATGCCTATTCATTGGCTGACCTTGTTACCAAGCTCTTTTCCAGTTCATGAATATACTCTGACAGATATACTGTAATTGATTATTCTGAATAAGTTGTAACATGAATATAATTTAGCAAGAGTTGGAATTTGCTCTTAAGGATAGATGGTAACTGAAATAAAAAAAACTAATGATATTGTAATAATGATATAATATGATATATAATGTTGATTAGAATATAATATGAATGTAAACTCAATAAGAAATGTATACAAATATTGTTATGTGCACAAAATATATGTACCCAGACGATACACTGTATAACTGAAAGATGGTTCTTATTTGTTGCTTTTGTTATAAAAATAAAAAAAATTCAGAAAAACCCCAAGCTTATGGGCTCTGGACCCTAAGTCAATCATAGGTTAGCAAAATAGGCAAAGTTGCAATGTGGGTTGATGTTACAGTGCACAAGGAGAGAAAATGAGAGAGAGGGCAAATTCTCCCTGATCTCTTCTTCTTTAAGAAAGGATTGGACTATGGTGGTCTGCCAGCAGCCTGTGGAGATGGCAGCAGAATCGGACAGTGGGGAACAATATGGGCAAGTCTGGGAGTCTGGGGAGGACTCGGATGATGGTCCTGCATCTGATACAGAGATGGGGCCAGGGCTATCTGGTAGTTATGTTGCTGTCTCTGGAGCCTCTAGAATCTGATAGCAGCGAGGCAGAGGAACAAGGGGAACCTGTTCCCAGTGCGTGTGTGCACGGAGCTGTCAGAAGGCAAGAGCAGTTAACACAAAAGGGGCAACTTGGGAGTAAGGCTTGGAGGTGATTGCCCCTCCCATAAGATATAAAGGAAATGCAAAGGGACAGAAATCTTTGCAGGAAGCAATGTTGTTCGCTCTGGTCAGTTTGGAACCTGAAAGCTCTGTGTTGAATTTGTGCTCCATTTGGTTTTGAAAGACTAATTGGTAGTCATTGGTAGCACTTTAAGTAAGATAAAGGTGCGTTTTTATCAGACTTGTACCGAAGAACTTTGGCAGACTTCCATGGGACTATTTATAACTGGTTGAGACTCATTATGGGCTGGACTTCCAGTTGCGTTTTCTTCGAGGACGGACCGAACATCGTGATCGTGCGCAGCTTCAATCCATGTTGTACCTGTTAGAGAGTTCCAAACAGGGCTAGAACCACCTTGGAGGGCTGGGGAAGAAGGGGGAAACCACTTGTTGGGTCGATGGGAGCCACATCTCCCCTACTTGGCTAGGTAAACTCCCCCCAAAGACAGGCTGCAATGGTGGCTAATATGGCCACCCTGAAGAAGGAGAGCTATCCAGGACAAAGATCATGCAGGAGCAGTGAAGAAGTGGACAGTGTGGAGACCAGGTAAATCAAGTGTAATATCTGAACATAAGGTACCCCAAATTTAAAACTTTAAAGAGACTTTTAAAAAAAGATTGGAAAAGCAGACTAGAGGGAGTGAAAAAAAATTAGAACATAAGTGAAAGTGCTTTGAACTGTAAAAGAATTAAATTGAAAGAGGAAGCTAGAAGAAAATATCTGTGTAAATTGGATTATACTAAATTATATAATTGGAACTAAACAGGAATACTTAAAAGCTGAACAAATGTGCCAAAAGGAAAAAAAATATGCAATAATTGGATTTATTGGATTTTTCAAACTTAAAAGCCCTAAAAGGGAAAGGAAAGTGAAAAGAAAAGGTGGAACTTGGACATAACAGAGAGCGCCACCTAATGGTAAAGGAAAAATTTCAGCAACTCTTTAAAAAGTGTTTGGTTCCCTAAAAACTGGAACTTGATACAAAGTAAGAGGAACCTTGAAACAATAAGATAGAAACCCTGAAAAATGGAATGACTACACTACAAAGGAAGAAGAAAGAAGTCTGAACCCTGGGAATATTAGGTGACTTTGAGAAAAATTTAAAACTCAACAGAAGGAACTTAACAATAAAAATATGCAAACATTTGACTGTTTTGACCCTGGAAGCTTGAAACAGGATTTAACAGAAATGGATAATTTAATTAATAATAATAATAATTTATTAGACTTGTATGCCGCCCTCTCTCCCTGAGGACTCAGGGCAGCTCACAGTATAAAAAAAACAATACAATAAGTTAATTAAAAAGTAATTAAATAACACAAGCCTAATAGTCAAACTAATAAAATTAAATTAAACTCATTTTTAAAAGCCCACCCACTCCTCTTATTTCAGTCCAGGCTGGCCTGCTGAAACAGCCAGGTCTTCAGGTCACGGAGGAAGGAGCGGAGATCAGGGGCCAAATGAAGACCCAAGGGGAGCTGGTTCCACAGGGTGGGTACTCCCACAGAGAAGGCCCTACCCCTGGGTACCGCCAGCCGACAATGTCTGGCTGATGGCACCCCAAGGAGGCCTGCCCTGTGGGAGTGTACAGGGCGATCAGAGTGTGATGCCTGCAGAAGACGTTCCTGCAAGTACCCCGGACCCAAGCCATGTAGGGCTTTGTATGTCATCACTAGTACCTTGGTTAGAAGCTGGTTTAAATTAACTACTGGACAACTGAATTGGACTTAAATACTGAAGAAAGAGGTAAATAAAATAAAATTAAAAGAGGTGCACAAAAATGGCAGAATACTGTCTGGAAATAAAATTGGACTTTAAAAATATAAGGGAAATGATATGGAGAAAAGTGGAATTGTGCAGTATTGCTTTACAAATGCTAGAAATTGTGTCATTGGAGAACAAAGACAAACAAGGAGGGGAGGAGTTGATTAAAGAAGAGGCCAGCCTCAATGAACAAATGACTCAAAGAACATTGAAACAGGTAGGGGGAGCATGGAAATTAAAACTTGGAAGTTTGAGGGGTCAATTAATGAGGTAATTGTTTGGAAAGTCAAACAAAGAAAAAGGAAATAGCAGAAAAGGGAATTACGGGAGAAAGCTCAAAAGAGGGAGGGGGATAAAAACTGGAATCAGAAAGGGAAGGGAAAAATAAAAATAAAAAAATAAAGGAAAAGAGAAATAAGGGAAAGGACCAGAAAAGAAGAGGATATAGAAAGCCAAAAGAAAAAAGAAAAGAAAAGAAAAGAAGTTATATGACTAGAAGACCTAAAGAAAATGGGTAGACAGAGAATAAAAAAGGGGATTCTACAGGGTAATACATAAAAGTATAACATTTTTTTTCTTCTCCTTTTCTATTTGATTATTTTCTAAGAATCATTGTTAAATTAACTGGAATACATGTAAAGATGGGATTATTATAAGAATGTCAATTACATTAAATGAAATTAAAGATATAGTTAAAATGAACTATGAGAATTGTGCTAAAAAGACAAATATCAGTTTCTACAATTTGTTGAAAAGATTAGAAAAAATAAATGTCTTAGAATAAAGAAAAGAATACCGTGTGGAATCTAACACAAAATGTATATGTGATATGTAGTATTTAGGTGATAACTAAAAATGATTATATTATGGTAATTTTTAATATGAGTTAAAGGGGAGTAAACTGAATGATATATAAGACAAAAGGGTGGTGCACTCAAATGGGTAATTAAGGGGGAAATGTTTGGAATTATTAAAACTAAAATGGGATTTATTGAATAATGAAATAAGAATATGTGATGAAATTGCAAATATGACAGATAAAAGTAAAAAAGTATAATGAATGTAGATTAAGAAATAAGAATTTTAAGATATTATATAAGAGTATAATTAAAGAAAAACAGAATAAGTTAAGATATGAACTAAAATGGATAAAACAAATGTGAAAAACATAAGAATATTTTTGAAAATTTATAGAAAATGGAAAATGTAATGATACGATAAGAAACTGAATGTGTAAGATAGATATGTAGTTATTGTTAGATTTGCATGAAGAGTCAGACGCGGAGTGCTTCAGTGAAGAGTTTATTAGTGACTACAGCTCATAACAGACTGGATTTGGCTGGGCTGCGGCTGCTACTTATAGCCAGCAGCCGCAGTTGCCAGCCAATCAGAGTGCAGGGTTTTCCCGCACTTTTTAAACCAATCATTTCTGACATTTTACAAGAACAGTTCAAACTTAACCAATGACATTCAAACCTGCATACATAACACCCCTCTCCACTAGGTTCAGTCCATACTCAAACCCCAACCTATCTAATGCATTCTTTTAAATAGGTGGGGCTCTTACGTATGCGTTGAGACCTTCGTGGTTCAGAAGTTTTAATGTTCTCACCCAGTGAGAGGGGAAATGTGTCTGTTGACATTTCCCTAGTTGGACTTTCTGTGAAAGAAGACCCTGTTTGATTGTTAGAATCTGGTCTCTCCTCCCAACCCATCTCCAGCCCAATGTCAGCACCCAAGTCAGGTAGTGATGTGCACTCTTCCACTTGTAAGGATGGATTTTGGCATTGTGACAGGTTTTGGGATGGTTCCTGTCGTAATGGCTCGTTACACATGGGGTGGATTCTTGCTTGCTGATTATCCTCATGTTCCTCCCCTCCCCTAGAAAAGGCATTAGGTATGGGAACTAGAGAGGAACAATTGCGATGTTCCTGAGGTAACCTGGATCTAAGCTGATCAATGTGCCTGCTCCAGAGGACTCCATCCTCTGTTTGTACCCTGTAAGAACGAGGGCCTGTGATTTGAGTTATCTCAGCAGGAATCCATGAAGGTTCACCCATAAGGTTCTTAGCATAAACAGAATCACCCACACTGAACGTGCGAACTTTGCTAGTGGAATCAAGTGGTGCGTTGGGTGTGTAAGTGGAATGAAGGCGGTCAAGGGGAGACCTAAGTTTCCTACCCATCAACAACTCTGCTGGGGATAAGTTAGTTGATGGGTTAGGAGTGATGTGCTGAACACTAAGAAGTTTTTCAACTTTCTCAGTGATGTCCCCAGGACCCAGTTGCTGAAGCTTCTCTTTGGTAAAAGCGTACCATGCGTTCAGCCCGGCCGTTAGCGAAGGGTGCCCAGGGGCTGTCAGGGCATGTCTGATACCCATTTGTGCTAGATAGGATTCAAAAAGGTTGGATGTAAATTGAGGGCCATTGTCAGAGACAAGAACATCAGGTAACCCGTGGGTTACAAAAGCTTTTAAGCTGCTTGATGACAGCATCAGTTGTGGTGGATGCCATAGGGATTACCTCTAGCCATTTGGAATATGCATCTACTATAATAAGGAAGGTGTGCCCTCTGGTAGGGCCAGCGAAATCAATGTGAATCCTAGACCATGGGTCCCTAGGACATTCCCATTCCTGTTTGGGGTGAGAGGTGGTGCAGGCCTGACTACCTGACAGTTGGGACAAGATGCAACCCAGTTTTCAACCATTTTGTCAATACCTGGCCACCATACATAACTCCTGGCCAATCCCTTCATCCTTACAATACCAGGATGACCCTCATGTAACATTTCCAAAACCTCTCTTTGCAGTTTTGCAGGAATAACCACCCTGTTACCCCACAAAATACATCCTCTTAATACAGATAATTCAGTTTGCCTGGACTTAAAAGGTTGGGCAAGGTGAGGTAGATCTTGAAGAGGCCAACCTTTCTTAATCCAGCCTATAATAGGAGCCAATAAAGTGTCTTTGGCAGTCTCTCTGGCAATTTCAGCAGCATGTACTGGAAGCTTGGCAACAGTTTCTAGGAAAAAGGTGTGTGCCTCAGGTTCAAAGTCCTCCTTGTGACAAGGAAGTGGGCAACGACTTAGTGCATCAGCATGTCCAATGTCCTTGCCAGGCTTGTGGATAAGTTTGTGTTCTGTCTCCCCTTCCCTTCTCCAGAAGGTAAGGAAACTTGGCACCAACACCTGCACAGAGAGTCACGCTGGCCTGTCTCCAAAAGCCAATTTGCTGCAGCTGATAAGACTCTTGGCAATCACACACGCTCTGACTGCCAAGTTCAGATCTGTCAGGTATCAGATTACTCACTGAGCCAGAAGGGGTTTTTTATTCCCAAAGTCCACGACAAAGAGTTCCTCCAGATACAGTTCACAAACAGAATTCTTGGATGGTTCGAACTTTGTCATGCGCCGAGTTGGCAATGTAGGCACACCCACTTTTATACCTTGTGGGGTGTGGTCCAATTCAATCTCTGGCCCTCCCACACCTCCTACGTTGCTGCTGACATTTCTCCCTCCAACATTGCCTGGGATCAAGCCAGGAATCCTCCTCCTCACTCCCCGGCCGTGGCCGTACCAATATGCGTCTCTCAGGCTGTTCCTCTTGGCTTTCCGAAGAAACCTGAGGCCTTGCTAGGGAGGAAGGTCCTGGGGAGAACGGCATTGTCAGGGAGGAAGGTCCTGGGGAGAAAGGCATTGCCCGTTCCTCCTCTTCATCATCCAGGTCCTCTTCCTCTGTCAGTACAGGCTCAGGAGGTGGAGCCACAGCAAGTTTTTATGAATAAGCAGCAAGAAATTCAGTCCACCTCAGCATTCTTGGTGACAGGATAGTGGGCGTAGGTTTGTCTCCTGCCACAATGCCTAACAGAGATTTTTGATGTGTGACAATGGTAAATGTTCTCCCATATAAATACTCATGGAATTTCTTGATAGCTGCAACAATTGCCAATGCTTCCTTGTCCAATTGGCTGTAATTCCTCTCTGCTTTGGTCAAGGTCGAGTAAAATGCAATAGGGGCTTCCCTCCGCTGGGAAGCCTGTGGCTCCCCCCCCACTCCAAAGGGGATGCATCACAAGTCAGTACAACAGGCAAATTCTCAGAGAACTGTATCAGTACAGCATCAGACATGATTAGTCTTTTAATACTGTTAAATGCTGATTGTTCCTTCCTGCCCCAGACCCAAACAGACTTTTGTCAAGTAATCTGTGTAATGGTTCTGCAATGGTTGCCTTCTGAGGTAGGAACATGTGATAAAAGTTAATAAGTCCAAGGAAGGCTTGCAAATCTGTTTTGCATTTTGGTCTAGGGGCTTCTTTGATTGCTTGAACCTTGGCATCTGTAGGGTAGATGCCATGCTTGTCAATCATATAGCCCAAGAACTCAACCTTGTCAGTTCTAAGAGTGCATTTTTCTTCCTTGACTTTTAACCCCGCTTTCTTGAATCTGGTAAGGACTTCTCTGAGTCTTTCTTGTAGCTGAGTGTCATTTTCAGCAGAGATTAACACATCATCAAAGTAAGGCACTACTCCTGGCAGTCCTTGGAGCATCCTTTCCATAAGGCTTTGGAAGATGCCTGGTGCCACACTTACTCCAAACTGTAACCTTTTACATTTGAAGGTACCTCTATGAGTCACAATGGTTTGGGCCTCTGCAGTGGCATCATCAACTGTTAGTTGTTGATATGCCTGGGCCAGATCCAATTTGGCAAAGACTGTACCCCTGCCAAGTGAATGTAATAAATGATGCACCACTGGAACTGGATATGCGCTCTGCTTAGATTTGTGTTTGTCAGTATAATCATTGTCCCAGCAGTGTGAATGGAAATTATTTTGGGTGAGTTAAATAATTCTGTGTTCCATGTTTATGAAAGGCCAGTCTATTATGCAGCTTGTTAACTGCTAGGCCTGCCTATATAAGGTTTTGGGTTTCTGGAGATATATTTGAAAATAAAGATTAAAAGGATTTCCTTTTTGGATTTAGGAGGAAACATAAAAAAATGATAACAGCCTGTGTATGGGGAAAGGCAGTTCTGCCATAGAAAACCATCTCTAGACACTCTTCAAAGCCATTTAGCCTGGGAGTGGGGGCTCAGGCTTCTCATAAAGCCAACAGAAGAGGTGGAATATTTATTTATTCAAATATATTAGCTGCCCAACCCTGATGTACCCTGCTACAGATTGAACAAATTAGCGATGCTTTTCCATCTCAGCATTTATATTGAAGTGTGCCCCTGTTGCCACTTGAAAAGCTGAGTGTCAACTCATAAAACATTTTGTATACACGTTTTATAGTTGACAACAGAAAGAAGGGGGAGGATTTTGAAGAGCAAGCAACAGTGTGGAATCGAAAGTACATTCCATTCATATTTTCTTCAAAGACTGATTAGATGGTTGAAGCTTCTCCAATTAGATTTTTCTGTTGCAAAAAAATCTAATTGGAGAGCATGATTGATGACTCTTGGCTATGGATGTTTTTTGTTGGATGATACACCCAGAGGGGTGGGGCGGGAAGCAGGATCAAGGGTGACAGTGAATTACGTATCTCAGAGTTGGCTACGCCCAGGTTAGTGCCGGATGTAGAATGGTAGCTTCAAATAAATCCTCTTTAGTTTTGGGAGTGTGGCTCAAGGCTCATGATTTAATTGGAGTAACTACCAGAACCCTGACACTGAGCTGATTAAATCTGGGTGCAGCTTTGACATCAGAGAGAAAGCGCAAAGACAGTTCTGCAGTGTTTCTCCTAGAATTAAGAGAAGGGCACTTACTACTAGTAGAAATTGAGTGGTTAGTAGAAGCAGGATCCAACATTGCAGTGAGGACACCAACATGATGGCAGGTTGAAAGTGGTTGGGGAACTGTTCCTTTATATTGACTTACATGTTGCACTGATGCTAAATTCCAACCATATACACTGGATTCTAGCTTTATATACTTCACATACCCTGATTTGATTTTCCTTTTTTAAAGAGGATAGCTTTCATTTAATCCCATAATTTTTATTTTTAGTTCCAAATTTTTTATTTTTTATGTTAGTGCTGGAAAGGACAGTTCCTTGGTCCACAGGGCAGATCTTGATTTTTTTTTATTTGGTGTTTTTAAAATCCTGCCTTTACTATTTTTATAAGCAATTCAAGGCAGTGGCGAATATATTTAATACTCCTTCCTCCTGCTATTTTCCCCACAACAACAATCCTGTGCAGTGAGTTGGACTGAGAAAGAAGAATTGGCTCAAAGTCACCCTGTCATCTTTCATGCCTAAGGCTGGACTAGAATTTGGTCTCCTAGTGCCTTAACCAATAGACCAAACTCACTCTCAATCAAAGAATACATCAGATAGAAATCAGTAGCAAACCATTTTCATGCTATTACTGTACCATACCAAGAAATTACATAGAAATATTATGATATATAATGTTTTGTTTTGATAATCCTATTATGGGTTTCACTTACTGGGAAAAAGAATCAAGATCGTAACTCTTAGGGTGCAATCAAACTCTGCCCCTTTTATGTGTAGAAAGGGACAGTGTTTGCCCCTTTGCTTTTGTGATAACAGCAAAAAAGGAGCAAAGTTTCTGTTGTGTGGCTGTCTGATTGGGGCTTTAAAAAAAAACCACAGGTCAGCCCCACTGTAATATTATGAAGCAAGCCAGTGCAAAGGTTTTTTAAAAATGGGAGAAAAATCAGGCAGAGCTTAGTGTTCTCTCAGACTTTTGGTCTGCTCTTGATTATGGTATCACATTATGCTTGCAAAAGAAATTGTAAGGTTTTTTTTTTCCTTTTTAAGAAAAGCAATCCTGTTGAAATAAACAGAGTGCAAGATCCAGTGTTTTCCTTTCCATACATTCACTGTGAAGAGTGAACAATCACTGCAATTAATTGGGGCCCAAGACCACAGAATGTGTGACACGGAGCTAGTGATGATGTCAGAATTTGGAAATAATTGGTTTATTATACAGATATGGTGCACTAATTATGCATAGCTGTATTCCAGTTCCAAAAAAATTCTTTTTTTCCCCCTGTGGCACTGTTGAATTAACCTCACATTTTGGTGGGTATATCAATGTTGTTCTCAGTATTTATCAGAATCCACTGGTAATGCTGAAATATTTCTGGCAACTTAACAGCACCCTCAAGAGCATTTAGTTAAAGTTGCTGTTGATACTAAGGAGAGATGAATCAGTGGGAACAAATTCGCACTTCTCTTCCTGATTTGTCTATGTATCCCTGGCTTTTCATAGAGGAAAGTCTGAGGCAGGGAAAGAAATTCACAGTGGATTCTTCACACAGGATGCTAATAATCAAAGTGGTCTGCCCCAGGCTGCAAATATTTTTTGTGATATCCCTAATTTAAGAAAAAGAAAAAAGCCAGTAAAGTGTGCTTATTTCATTTCATTAGTGTCCATTTAAGAAAGGCATTAACCATCTGGTCCTGCCTTCAGCCCTTCCCAAAGGCAAATTTTGCTGAATTCCAGCAACAATTCATTTGTCACTGTGGTAAGGACAGTGAAGATCATGACAACATTTTGTTTTTGAAACAATAACAGGCAGAAAGCTGGGTCAGCCATTATTATTAAATTCATAGCTTCTGAAATGGAATAGGAAAACTGTCGGTGGATATAATTCCTTACTTTACCATTGATATCAAGTGACCTGTTTGTTTTGCTTTCAGACTATGTTTCCTAGAGTTCTTAGACATTTGGTTAACCTGCCAATTTGGATCAACCTGATGTTTTTTATAAAATGCATTAAGGCATTCTAGTCAGGTATTTCAGAACAATGTAATGCATTTAATTGTTTTAACTTCATTAGGACCAGTAGTTACAGCAATCAACTTAATGGTCATAAGAAGTATATCCATTAAGTTGATTGTTGTAACTACTGGTCATAATGAAGTACAAGACCAATTAAAACAATGTATTGCATTGATCTGAAATACCTGTCTACAATACTTCTAATGCATTCTGTAAAGAAGTATGGGCTTCAACTCCCAGAATTCCCCAGCCAGCAATTGCTCTTCTATGCAATAAATGATTACTATCAGGACTACATGCACCATAGCTTCTTACTGCTGAGCATTTGTGCATTCCCAGGCTATGGTGCTTTCCTTTATTTTTAAAGAAGGTTTGTACTGGACAGCAGAAGTAGACTGGGAATCAAAACCGCCAGGACAACATGGGCCCCATCTGTTCATGCTGTTTAAAAGCATCTTCCACGAAAGTAGAGGTAGCCCTCACTCTCCTCAAAAAAATCTCCTTCCCATCTGATTATAGCTTTCAAGCCAACCATTGGCTAATAGAGTCAACATATATTTATGGTCCTCTTACATGAACTTTTGATTTTGAAAAAGACTCAGGGCTATTTATTTATTTATTTATTCACTTTGTATGGACATTCTCAGAAAGTGGCTCTGTGTGACAAATATTCTTAAAATAAATTAAAAACAAAGTTCCATCATAAGTACAAAATTTAAAAAAGACAACAGCCAAGGAGAATGTTACACTTCATGATTGTTAACACAACCAAGAGATAGGACCCTTTACACATTTGGAGCCCCAGACCCAGACACTTTAGGTCAGGGGTCAGCAACCCCCAGCTCTGGAGCCACATGTGGCTCTCTTATCCCTCTGCTGCAGCTCCCTGTCACTCAAAATATGCGTCACAACTGCCAATGGGTGACACCCGCTGGCATGCGATTTATTAAGCTTTTTGACCCCTGGTAGGCCAACCATGGGTAAATCCAAGAAAAGAAAAATTTCAGAAGAAAACGGAATGTTTAATTCAACTACATATGCTAGTTTTGTGGCAGCTCAGGAAATAGTCAGGAAATAGGAAGAGTTTTGTGGCTCCCGGTGTTTTCATTTCTGTGGGAAATGGGTCCAAATGGCTCTTTGAGTGTTTAAGGTTGCTGATCCCTGCTTTAGGTGCTTATGAAAGGCCAGCAGGGTCTGGATCATCCTTGTTAAGTTTGCATGAAGAGTCAGACGCGAAGAGCTTCAGTGAAGAGTTTATTAAGTGACTACAGCTCGAATGGACCCAACTTGCTTGGCTATGGCTGCTTCTTATAGCCAGCAGCCGTAGTTGCCAGCCAATGGGAGTGCAGGGTTTTTCCCACACTATTTAAACCAATCCCATTTGACATTTTACAAGAACAGTTCAAAATAAACCAATAACATTTAAACCTACATACATAACACCCCTCACAACTAGGTTCAGTCCATACCAAACCCCAACCTATCTAATGTATTCTTTTAAATAGGTGGGGCTCTTGCAGTGTACGTTGAGACCTTAAGTGGTTCAGAAGTTTTTACATTCTCACCCAGTGAGGAAATGTGTCTGCTGACATTTCCCATTGGGACTCCCTGTGAAAGAAGACCCTGTTTGACTGTTAGAATCTGGTCTCTCCTCCCAACCCATCTCCATCCCAATGTCAGCACCCAAGTCAGGTAGTGATGTACAATCTTCCACTTCTAATGATGGATTTTGGCATTGTGACAGGTTTTGGGATAGTTCCTGTCGTAATGGCTCGTTACACATGAGGTTGATTCTTGCTTGCTGATTTTCCTCCTGTTCCTCCCCTTCCCCCCTAGAATTGACATCAGGTGAGGGAACTAGAGAGAGACAAGGGCGATGTTCCTGAGAGAACCTGGATCTAAGTTGATCAATGTGCCTGCTCCAGAGGAGTCCATTCTCTGTTTGTACCCTGTAAGAACGAGGGCCTGTGATTTGAGTTATCTCAGCAGGAATCCACAAAGGTTCACCTATGAGGTTCTTAGCATAAACAGAATCACCCACACTGAATGTACAAACTTTGGAAGTGGAATCCAGTGGTGCGTTGGGTGCATAAGTGGGATGAAGGCGGTCAAGGGAAGACCTAAGTTTCCTACCCATCAACAACTCTGCTGGGGATAAGTTATTAGATGGGCTAGGAGTGATGTGCTGAACACTAAGAAGTTTTCAACTTTCTCAGTGATGTCCCCAGGACCCAGTTGCTGAAGCTTCTCTTTGGTAAACGTACCATGCGTTCAACCCGCCGTTAGCGAAGGGTGTCCAGGGGCAGTAAGGGCATGTCTGATACCCTGTTGTGCTAAATAGGATTCAAAGAGGTTGGATGTAAATTGAGGCCATTGTCAGAGACAAGAACATCAGGTAACCCATGGGTTACAAACAGTTTTCTGAGCTGCTTGATGACAGCATCAGTTGTGGTGGATGTCATGGGAAACACCTCTAGCCATTTGGAATATGCATCTACTATAATAAGAAAGGTGTGCCCTCTGGTAGGACCAGAAATCAATGTGAATCCTAGACCATGGGTCCCTAGGACATTCCCATTCCTGTGTGGGGGGGGTGAGATGGGGCAGGCCTGACTACCTGGCAATTGGGACAAGATGCAACCCAGTTTTCAACCATTTTGTCAATACCTGGCCACCATACATAACTCCTGGCCAATCCCTTCATCCTTACAATACCAGGATGACCCTCATGTAACATTTCCAAAACCTCTCTTTGCAGTTTTGCAGGAATAACCACCCTGTTACCCCACAAAATACATCCTCTTAATACAGATAATTCAGTTTGCCTGGACTTAAAAGGTTGGGCAAGGTGAGGTAGATCTTGAAGAGGCCAACCTTTCTTAATCCAGCCTATAACAGGAGCCAATAAAGTGTCTTTGGCAGTCTCTCTGGCAATTTCAGCAGCATGAACTGGAAGCTTGGCAACAGTTTCTAGGAAAAAGGTGTGTGTTTCAGGTTCAAGGTCCTCCTTGTGGCAAGGAAGTGGGCAACGACTTAGTGCATCAGCATGTCCAATGTCCTTGCCAGGCTTGTGAATCAGTTTGTATGAATAAGCTGCAAGAAATTCAGTCCACCTCAGCATTCTTGGTGACAGGATAGTAGGTGTAGGCTTGTCTCCTGCCACAATGCCTAACAAGGTTTGTGATCTGTAACAATGGTAAATGTTCTGCCATACAGATATTCATGAAATTTCTTAACAGCTGCAACAACTGCCAATGCCTCTTTGCCCAATTGGCTGTAATTCCTCTCTGCTTTGGTCAAAGTGTGAGAGTAAAATGCAATAGGGGCTTCTCTCCCACTGGGAAGCCTGTGGCTCAAACCCCACTCCAAAGGGGATGCATCACAAGTCAGTACAACAGGCAAATTCTCAGACAACTGTATCAGTACAGCATCAGACGTGATTAGACTCTTAATACTGTTAAATGCTGATTGTTCCTTCCTGCCCCAGACCCAAACAGACTTCTTATCAAGTAATCTGTGCAAAGGTTCAGCAATGGTTGCCTTTTGAGGTAGAAACATGTGATAAAAGTTAATAAGTCCAAGGAAAGCTTGCAAATCTGTTTTGCATTTAGGTTTAGGGCTTCTTTGATTGCTTTAACCTTGGCATCAGTAGGGTGGATGCCATGCTTGTCAATCATGTAGCCCAGGAACTCAACCCTGTCAGTCTTAAGTGTGCATTTTTCTTCCTTGACTTTTAACCCCGCTTTCCTGAATCTGGTAAGGACTTCTCTGAGTCTTTCTTGTAGCTGAGTGTCATTTTCAGCAGAGATTAACACATCATCAAAGTAAGGCACTACCCCTGGCAGTCCTTGGAGCATTCTTTCCATAAGGCTTTGAAAGATGCCTGGTGCCACACTTACTCCAAATTGTAACCTTTTACATTTGAAGGCACCTCTATGAGTCACAATGGTTTGGCCTCTGCAGTGGCATCATCAACTGTTAGTTGTTGATATGCCTGGGCCAAGTCCAATTTGGCAAAGACTGTACCCCTGCCAAGTGAATGTAACAGATGATGCACAACTGGAACTGGATATGCTCTGCTGCAGCATGGTTCAGTGTCCCCTTATAGTCTCCACAAATTCTTACTGACCCATCAGCCTTGACTGGTGTGACTATGGGTGTCTCACATCTGGAGTGGTCATGGGCTCTAAAACCCCTTGAGCAATTAACTTGTCTAATTGTGCATCAATTTTTCCTTTAAAGCAAATGGAACCCTCCTGGGCTTTACACGAATTGGGGGCACCTTGGGATCTTGCCCAATCCTTCGCTGAAGACCTCTGGAAACTCAGACTTCAAGGCCTCCTCCCATTCAGAGTTGCTCACGTGATTGATGCCAGTCACCTCGATGCCTAGTGGTTTGAACCACTCAAGTCCTAGCAAGCTTGGGCGATCCTTGTCCACGATGGTCAGGGGCAAACGTTTGGTGTGGCCTTTAAACTTCACGTTGAATTCTCTTGTTCCAACTACTGGAATCTTGTTCCCTTGGTAGTCTTTAAGAGTCAGTGCTTGCTTCTGGAAATGTTTCTTCTGAATGTTGGGAAGTAGCCTGTGAATAGTGTCCCATGACACCATAGATAAATAGGAGCCTGAGTCCACTTCCATTTGGCAAGGCCTTCCTTCAATGAATACCTTCACATGTACTTTTCTGCTTCTCAAGGGTGAAGAATGACCAATGGTGATTGTTTGATGAGTTTCATTCTTTCCATTTGCTTCTGAGTTGCCCCATCTTTTCAATGAAATTGTTGGGCTTGAATTCCTTCTCAGGGAATTTCTTCCTACTAGGTGGAGTTCTGGATGATTTGCAGACTCTTGCTAGGTGACCCCTTTTCTCAACGTAGGCAGATGGTGTCTAAAACTTGCATTCAGTCGGGGTGCCCCCACAGCCTCTGCAATAAAATTCTTGCCTCTTTTTCCAGGGTCCTTCCTTTTCTTCTCCATTCTGAGTCTATAAATTCCTTCTCCACCTCACTGCAATCTGAATCAGAGTCTATTTGCTGCAATGGGTTGTTGTGGATTTTCCACATCAGAATGGCTTGAGGCCTTGTTAATTTTTCATGGCGCTGCTGAGGACTTGGTGGCTTCGCTGAAACAGCTTCCTCTATGGCCTCCTTAAACATGATCTTAGGTTTCATTAGTAGTTTGCTCTGTAAGACCTTATCTTTAAGGCCTAGAACAAACCGACGCATGGCCTCTTCTAAGTTGGTAAAGTCACAAGCACCCCCAATGTCCCTTAAACTTGCCAGTCGTTAACATTTTGCTTTCCCCTTGATCCCGGTAAAACTCGTGTCTCTTAATGAGGCACGATACTTGTGGGGCGTAATGGGCTCTTAAAAGCTTTTCCAAATCAGGCCATTCCATTACCTTCAAGTCTGCAGCTCCGCCAACGCTTTCGCCATCTTGAAGACCGCCGGACCGCAGTGCATAAGAAAGACCGCCCTCTTCCGCTTCTCGGGGATATCGGCGAGGTCGTTTCCTTCCAAGTACATCTGGAAGCGATCATATGATTCCCAGTCTTCTGCCGCTGGATCGAACGGGGCTGGGGGTGTTCAGCGCAGCCAGCTCGCTCTTCAGCTTGTCTTCCGCGTTGTCTCTTCTTCAGGGCAATCCCACCTTCGTCACCAGTGTTAAGTTTGCATGAAGAGTCAGGCGAAGAGCTTCAGTGAAGAGTTTATTAAGTGACTACAGCTCGAATGGATCCGACTTGGCTGGGCTACGGCTGCTTCTTATAGCCAGCAGCTGTAGTTGCCAGCCAATGGGAGTGCAGGGTTTTTCCCGCACTATTTAAACCAATCCCATTTGACATTTTACAAGAACAGTTCAAAATAAACCAATAACATTTAAACCTACATACATAACCATCCTAACCTCTGTTCCATGAGAAGCCTAATTAATCACTCCTCTTCCATATTCCAGGCACCAAAAGGAGCAGAAGATGGATCAGGGCTACTGCAGCTATTCCTTAGCTTGTCTCTTGACCACGTACACATGGATACATATGATGGTGGTGAGATGCCTGGAAAGTCACCTTCCCTACAGATGTCAGCTGATAGTAACTTGTGAGTAGCATTTTTCTCCAACGCAGATTTTCTTGCTGTAGAATCTTGGATCGGAAGAGACATATAGCCTGCAGAGCCAACTAGAAAACGAGAACCTATCCCAAAGCCAGAGTTTTCTAAGAGGAATTTGGCTCATTTCCTGAGAAATAAAACCCTGAAATGTCAAATCAGCAATCATTGGTGATTGAAAAGGGATTTTTTTCCCCCTGAAATAAAGTGCCAGAAAGGAAAACAGATATTCCTGTGTATGATGAGCGTTGTTTGCCTCTGTGAGAAAATCTGCAGGATGTTGAGCTGGGAATATTGGTCAGTGGACAATTTTGAGCTTTATATAGCTCTGCTTGATTTGAGAAAAGGGTATTCTGATTTGTTTTATATAATGAAAATGGTCATGTAATCCAGTTACCACAATTATGTTAATAGTCACTGTTTTACTTGTATTTCATGCAGGGATGGGCACCTTTTCTCAGGGCTCCGTACAGCCCCCTTTTTGTGCTGCTCAGAACCTAATTATCTGAAAGTCTTCTAGAAGACTTCCTGCCATTTTGAGACATGACACGTAGAAAAATGATATTAAACCCTACAATGCAGCATTCATGCAGCATTCCTACAATGCAGCATTCAATGCAGCATTCAATGCAGCATTCCTGTTCATGTTCATGTAACATGAACATGAACAGGAGCAAAACACACACAGATCACACTATGTGTAACATAGCCTTCCCCATTTTCCATCCTTACCTTTCGTATTGTTAAGTTCGGAAGAAGACAGGACGCGAAGTGCTTCAGCTCATTTTAATAATGTGACTACAGCTCAGAACTACGCCAGAATGGCTTGATATCCGCAGCTTATATAGCCGGCTGCCGCGGCTTATAGCCAATGGCGGTATTCAGATTTCCCACCATTTTAACAACCAATCAGATTGAACTCTGCATATTTTCAACAACCAATCAGATTAACTCTGCATACATTACACCCCTCCCCATCTGGTCCAGCCCATACTCAAACCCCATCTATCTAATATACTCTTGTAAATAGGTGGGGCTTTTACGTTTGGACCTGCGTGGTTCAGGTGTTCTAGGAACTTCTATTTGTTTTGAGGGAATGTTAGTTGTTGGAATCCCCTCATTTGGAGTCCTTTGGCTGGGTGAACCGGTTCTGTTACTCCAACCTGGTCTCTCCTCCCAGTCCACTCCCAGCCCATTGGCATCCCCTTGAATAGGTGAAGTTGTGCTGTCCTCTACTGGAGTTAGCATCTGTTGTGATTATGTTAGGGCTTGGGATGGCTCTTGTCATGTTATTCCATTTAAGAGGGGGTTGACTATTACTTGTTCATTATTCAAAAGGTCTCCGCCTTCCCCCACAGCTTGGGGTGTGCGTAATGAGTCCTGAAACGTGCCAGGGTAAGTTTCTAGGGACTTCCTGGACCTTAATTGGTCTATATGTTTTTTCCAAGTGACCCCATCCTCCGTTTGTACCCTGTAAGACCTGGGTCCTGTTACATGGGTAATTTCCGCAGGAATCCATAAAGGCTCACCCACAAGGTTCTTAGCATAAACTCGATCCCCTATTTGAAAAAGGAGTTTTGCTACTAGAATCTACAGGTTTCTCGGGTGCATAAGTGGGGTGAAGGCGGTCGAGGGTTGACCTGAGTTTTCTGCTCATTAATAGCTCTGCAGGGCTTAAATTAGTGGAGCAGTTGGGGGTAATGTGTTGGATATTGAGCAGTTTGTCTACTTTCTCAGTAATATCCCCTGGACCCAACTGTTGAAGTTTCTCTTTAGTAAACTGAACCATACGTTCAGCCCAGCCATTAGTGGAGGGGTGCCCAGGGGTCGTAAGGGCATGCCTTATGTCCTGCTGTGCTAAGTATGATTCAAAAAGGGTGGCACTAAATTGGGGACCATTGTCGGAAACAACCACATTGGGCAACCCGTGGGTTACAAAAAGTTTCCTTAGCTGTTTGATAACAGCTTCTGCAGTGGTGGATGACATGGGAATGACCTCGAGCCATCTGGAATATGCATCTACTACAATTAGAAAGGTATGCCCTTTAGTTGGCCCAGCAAAATCAATATGGATTCTGGACCATGGTCCCCTAGGACATTCCCATTCCTGTTTAGGGGCAATGGGCAGTGTGGGTCTCTGTTCCTGACAATTCGTACAACCAGCAACCCAGTTTTCAACCATTTTGTCAATCCATGGCCACCATACATAGCTCCTAGCCAACCCCTTCATTCTGACAATCCACGGGTGCCCCTCATGCAACATAGTTAATACTTTCTTCTGTAACTTTGCAGGAATAACCACTCGATTTCCCCATAGAATACACCCCTTTAACACAGATAGTTCAGTTTGTCTGGACTTAAATGGTTTGCAGATGTCCATTAGTCCTTGTTGTGGCCAACCCTTCTTTATCCAATCAACAACAGGTGCCAATAAACTGTCTTTAGCAGTTTCTCTTGCAATTTCAGCAGCATCCACAGGTAGTTGAGCAACTGTTTCTAAGAAAAAGGTGTAAGTCTCAGGTGCTGGATCTTCAGTGTTCATAGGTAATGGGCAGCAGCTCAATGCATCTGCATGCCCTATTTCCTTTCCCGGACGGTGAACGAGTCTGTACGAGTATGCAGTGAGGAATTCGGTCCACCTCATCATTCAGGGTGAAAGGATGATAGGAGTTGGTTTATCGCCAGCCACTATTCCGAGGAGAGGCTTGTGATCGGTGACAATGGTGAATTTTGTTCCATAAACGTATTCGTGGAATTTCTTGACAGCTGCTACTATTGCCAGCGCTTCCTTGTCCAGCTGACTATAGTTTCTCTCTGCCTTAGTCAATGTTCTTGAATAGAATGCAATGGGATCTTCTCTTCCACTCAATAGCTGGTGGCTCAATACCCCCCCCACTCCAAAAGGGGAAGCATCACAAGTTAATACCATGGGCAAGTTTCCACTAAACTGTATTAATACACAATCAGACGTGATTTGGTGCTTAATACTGTTAAAAGCTGCTTCTTCTCTTTTGCCCCAGACCCACGTAGCCTTTTTATCGAGCAGTCTATGTAGGGGTTCCGCAGTTGTTGCTTTCTGCGGCAAAAGCATATAGTAGAAATTAATAAGTCCCAGAAATGCTTGAAGGTCAGCTTTGCATTTAGGTCTGGGGCTACCTTGATTGCCTGAATTTTTGTTTCTGTGGGGTGAATACTGTGTCTGTCAATCATGTAACCTAAGAATTCTACTCTGTCGGTTCTTAGTGTACATTTCTCTTTTTTGACTTTTAGTCCTGCTTCTTTGAACCTGATCAATACTTCTCTGAGTCTCTCACATAGCTGAGTGTCATTTTTAGCAGAGATTAAGATGTCATCAAAGTAAGGTACTACCCCTTTTAAACCTTGTAATATTCTTTCCATAAGGCTTTTGAAATATGCCTGGTGCCACACTTCTCAATTGCAACCTTTTAAAGGCACCCCGATGGGTCACAATAGTTTGTGCCTCTGCAGTCGTATTGTCTACTGTTAACTGCTGGTATGCTTGGGCAAGGTCTAATTTAGCGAAAACAGTACCCCCACCTAGGGAGTGTAACAAATGGTGTACCACTGGAACCGGATATGCACTCTGTTGCAGTGCATGGTTCAATGTCCCCTTATAGTCCCCACAAATTCTTACAGAGCCATCAGGTTTGACAGGGGTAACTATGGGTGTTTCCCATCTGGACTGGTCTGTGGGCTCTAGTACTCCTTGAGCTATCAGTTTGTCTAACTGTTCATCGATTTTTGCTTTGAGTGCAAATGGCACTCGTCTGGTTTTTAAACGTATTGGTTGTACGTTGGGGTCTAAATTGAAAGTAATAGGGGTCCCCGAGTACTTGCCTAATCCGTCGCTGAAGACCTCTTGGAATTCTTTCTTCAATGACTCTTCCCATTCTGAGTCATTTACATGGTTGATTCCAGTTACTTCTATGCTCAGGGGGTGGAACCATTCCAGTCCTAGAAGACTTGGGCGGTCTTTATCAATGATGGTCAATGGTAGAAGTTTAGTGTGATTCTTGAATTTCACGTTGAATTTTCTTGTTCCGATTACTGGAATCTTGTTTCCTTGGTAATCTTTGAGGGTTAGTGCTTGCTTATTGAATTGGTTCTTCTGGATCTCTGGAATGAGTCTCTGTATAGTGTCCCATGACACCATGGATAGATATGATCCCGAGTCGACCTCCATCTGGCACGGTCTTCCTTCGATATAGACCTTGACATGCACCTTCCTGTTCAGTGAAGAAGAATGACCAATTGTTACAGTTTGATGTGTTTCATTTTTGCCGCTTGTGCTGCCAGTTTTTACTTCTTTGTCTTTGTTATTTGGATTGAACTTCCTTCTGTTTGGTGGAGTTCTGGATGATTTGCAGACTCTTGCGATGTGCCTTTCTTCTCGCAACGGAGGCAAATGGCTTCCAGGAATCTGCATTCTGTGTGTGTGTGGTTCCCTCCACATCCTGCGCAACGCAAGTCTCGCTTCTTCCGGCAGTGGGCGTTCCATTTCTGCTCCATTCTGAGTCTGTTTATCTCTTCTTCTCTGCTGTACTCTGATTCTGACTCTAGTTCATCAAAATGCATTGTTGCGGTTTTTTCACCTTCTGGATGGTTGGTTATTCTGTTCATCTTCCTCATTGTGGCTGCGGAGGTTTTTGTGGCTTCAGTTGCTATTGCCTCATCGATGGCTTCTTTTAGCATAATGTTTGGTTTCATGAGTAGCTACTTTGTAATGTCTGGTCCTTAAGCCCCAAGACAAAACTATCGCACATGGCTTCTTCTAGCGTGATGAATTCACAGGCACCACCAAGGTTGCGTAAGCTGGCCACAAAGTCACTGATGCTTTCCTTCTTCTCGTTGATTGTGGCGGTAGAATTCGTGTCTGCGGATCAGGCACTATACTTGGGGTGGTGTGTAGTGCGCCCTCAATAGCCTTTCCAAATCTGCCCATGCCATCACTTTCACGTCTGCTGGTGCAGCCAGAGCCTTTGCCATTTTGAACACTGCGGGACCACAGTGTGTTAGGAAAACCGCTCTTTTCCGTTGTTCAGAAATTGAAGCTAGATCATTTCCTTCTAAGAACATTTGGAGTCTATCTGCATAAGACTCCCAGTCTTCGTTCTCTGGGTCGAACTGGGCTGGTGGCATGTTCGGCCCAGTCATCTTGTTTCTTTCTGCTGCGTTGTCTTCTTATCCGTTACGATCCCATCCTCATCGCCAGTGTTAAGTTCGGAAGAAGACAGGATGCGAAGTGCTTCAGCTCATTTTAATAATGTGACTACAGCTCAGAACTACGCCAGAATGGCTTGGTCTCGGCAACTTATATAGCCAGCTGATGCAGCTTGTAGCCAATGGCGGTATTCAGATTTCCTGCCGTTTTAACAACCAATCAGATTGAACTCTGCATATTTTCAACAACCAATCAGATTAACTCTGCATACATTACACATATTTTCCCTGAAACTCACAAATATTTTTCCTATTGTCCAATTGGTTTTTGTGCTTTGCTGGTTAGTGAGAAACAATGTGCTGGTTTTCTACTGGCCTTGGAGCAAGCACACTGGGCCCAAGCTTTCTATGCTTTAGTGCTGCTGTTCAAAATCACTGGTTTTCTGCAGCTATAAACTCACCTAGTAGGAAAAAGAAAAACTTCACTGGATTTATACAACACACTAAATTAAAATTTGATTTGCTTGTTTGTGCTTTGTGTTGTGTGAAGCCCTAGCCAATTGTTGTTTATTATGAAAAACGTAGCTTATTTAGATTTTTTTAAAAAAAGAAGCCACATGATGCATGAAAACTAGTTCATTTCTCCATCCAGTAAACTTGGTCAAGATTTGTCAGAATAAATACAATCATTGGGTATATGTTATGTTTGTGTGGTTGCCCATTTATTAGGGTTGTGCAGCATTTCAGAGTCAAAGGTAAAAAAAGATCCTTTAAAATCTATGGAGTAGTAATGCAGACGTAGCCTTTGTCTACTTTTATGGTCAATGTATCTTTTCTCCAGTATTGCAATGTGAGAATTGTGCAAAAAGGCACAGGTGCTTTACATAGTTAATAATGATTGTGTCTCCACTTGCTTCACAGTATCATTTTGCCATATTTATGAAAGCGTAAATAAATGCAGAATCACTCAGCAGGTGATGCAGTCCTTGGGGCCCTAAATATGACCCATATCTATTATTAAGTAACTGGGTTAGGAGATTAATTTAGAAAATAACTGTGTAATAAATAATAATAATAAATGTGGTGTCTTGTTTTGATGAAGAAGCTAAGCCAGTACTCAGACCTGAATAGAAGAACTGATAGACTGTTATGGAGTTGAAACAAGTCTTGTAAAAAGACAATGGCAAATCATTTTTGTAAGTTGTCCCAAATCCTTATGTAGTTATATCCATGAAGTTACCATGAGTTGACCCAAACAGGTTTTTTCCAAAAGGCAACTGAACTTTCCTTTTTGAAAATGTTTTATATCTCATCCAAAAAGCATCCTTAGTTCTGATGTCTTCAAGAAATAACAAGGAAAGTCCAGTTACAAAAAAGCATCTTTGGGACAAGTATGACCTGGATGACTGAGAATCGCCATAGACATTCACCATTTGTTGAGTGTACTTTGAAGGACACTATATCTAATGTGAGATCCTTGCATTTAGACCCTAGGATTACAGGCTTGCAGCAGATTTACCAGAATTTAAACCTTGAGAGGAAGTTGGGTTTTGGACTATAATTAAAGGAAGAATGGTTGTATTTTGTGTTCTTGCACACCCCTCCATAATTTCAGTGAAATATGTTAGGAAGAACTTCCCAATAGGAGTCAAGTAATGAAATGGCTCCCAATTTAATTAGGAAAAAACAGAAAGAGTGCCAGAAGACAAAATTCCTGGGGCCAATTCTTCAAGTCAATTGATGAAAGTTTTATAAAATATTTCTTTCATTGATTGATTAATTGACTGATTAATTGCAAAGTGTTTGAGCAACTACAGTCAGCAGCTGAAGGAGATTGAAACCACTGTTAGAAGCTGGATTCATCTAATTTATCACAGCTTTGGGTATAAAAGATTTTCCCCCAGGAAACAGGAATTTTTGTATTTTTAAAAGTATCATTAACAGAAATTAAAATACATTTTAGCCCTTTTTAATCTTTGGGCATGTTATACCAGAGGACAGATTTTAAAAAAAGACTTTCTTTCTATGGTGAATTAATTGTTTCTGATATTTTTAAAAATTATTTCATTGTCTTTGCATATCTGTATGTGAAAGGCTAAAAGATTTCCTGTACAGAGAAATCTGAAACCATGTGAAAGTTGATTGACTTTGGGGTTTAATATAAGCTCTAAACTCAGAGCAGATTCTTGGAGATAATTTGAATACATAGGCTGAAATTCCTTTGTAGCCAAACATTTAACTTTTCAGCCTTACAGCTTTGCTTTGATGATGTCTGGAGATTTCCCTCAGTTTGTAGTCTTTGAAATGTGGAGTAAAAACTATTAAATTATTTAAATAGGCATGAAATCCAATTAAATCCATGTTTGGTATTGTTACAGATAATAACAAGTCAAGTTGAAAAAAAGAGAGGAGTTTTACACACACGCATACATACACAGACAGACATATAAATATAAATAAATACAATGAAACAGAAGTGGACAAGATGTAGCCCGTGCTTGGAGCCTCTCAATTCCATTTCATTTCCCCACTATTCTGAATTATACGAAAATTACTTTCCCCAGTTTGGGAAATTTCCAGATGTGTGGATTTCACTTTCCAGAATCCTCAGTAATTGTACACTGACTTGGAAATTCTGGGAGTTAAAGTCCACACGTCTGGAGGGCACCCTTTACCAGAGGAAGCAGATGATATGTAGGTCTAAAATAACTTAACAAACAATGAACAAACAAATAAGCCTTTTTCCTGTAACTAGGGGGAAAAAAAACCCCAAGATTTGTTTAAATGTGTATAGATTGTAAATAAAATTAGGAGATCAGCACCCACAGCATAGCACTGTGTTTCCAAACCTTGACAACTTCCAGATGTGTGGTCTTCAACTCCCCAGATTCCTCAAGCAGTATGGATAGGGCAGAACATTTGGGGAAATTGAAGCCCACACATCTGGAGGCTGGGAAGGTGGGGGGAAATTAATTCTTTCTCATCTGCCACCTGCCTCCTCCCACTCCCCCTATTCAGCACAGCATAATTCCATCTACGTCCCACTGACCACACAACAGGCTACACTCATTCTGTTCCCCTCCCAAGTGCTCATTTCTCTGCTCTGGGGAAGAATAGGCTCTAGCTCTCTTCTTAGTAAACCGGTGATTATTGGTATGTTTAAATATACGATAGATTTTTATTTTATTTTTGTTATGGTTTATTTTGTTTGTTTTTCCTTTTCAGAACAGAACAGAATAACAGAGTTGGAAGGAACCTTGTAGGTCATCTAGTCCAACCCTCCACCCAAGCAGGAGACCCTACACTATTTCTGACACATGGTAGTCCAGTCTCTTCTTCAAAGCTTCCAGCGGTGAGGCTCCTACAACTTCCAAAGGCAAGCTGTTCTATTGGTTGATTGTTCTCACTGTCAGAAAATTTCTCCTTGTTTCCAGGTTAAATCTCTTCTTGTTCAGTTTCCACCCATTATTCCTTGTCTGGCCTTCAGTTGCTTTAGAAAATAGCTTGACCCCTTCCTCCCTGTGGCAGCCCGTCAAATATTGGAAGACTGCTATCATGTCTCCCCTGGTCCTTCTCTTCACTAGACTAGCCATGCCCAGTTCCTGTAACAGTTCTTTCACACACCCCGTCTCTTTGTATACTTTCCTTTTTTAAGTTTAAGGATTATTTTATTTAGTGTTTTTAAAGGCATTTTGGTATTTTGTTTCTTTTTTGTATTTTTCTAGAATAAAACAAACAAATAGTATAGGTTGCCTAACTCTTACTGTACGCCCTATACACAAAGATTAAGGAACTTTCCATGGTTTTTAAAAACTGCCATGTGACTGGACCCAGAAAACAAGCCTTCTCTTCATAGTGCTTACTCTCTGGATTAACATTCCCCTAACTCCTCCCCACCCAGAGATCTGTATGAACCCCACCCTGGTTAACTTTTTAAAAACCCACTTTTTCTCTTAGGCCTTGATTCAAAATGGGTAGAGACCGTGAGAGTTTATATTTTAATTGAATGTTTTCCTCTAGGATTGTGTTGATTTCTCTTATTTTTAATGTTGTATATTGCTTAACATTATCTGGAGTTGAGTGATTTTACACATTTAATAAATTAATCAAAGGAAGTTTTTTTTTAAATTATATTTATATGCCGCCCTTCTCCGAAGACTCAGGGCGGCTTACAATTTTTAGGATACAACCCAATGTGCTCAGCAATAACCTTCATTCCATTGTATATGCCTGCTTATTACTAAGCGGAATTTTTACAAAGTCAGCTTATTGCCCCCAACAATCTTGGGTCCTCAATTTACCTACCCCGAGAGGATGGAAGGTTGAGTCAACCTTGAGCCTGGTGGGATTCGAGCCTGCAATAATTTCAGGCAGCTGGAACTTAAGTGCTAGGCATTTAGCAGCCTGCACCACCAAGGCCCTTGTTAAAGATAAGTTAAAGAGATTTTAAGAATCTAGATATGTGTCATTCTCACTACGCAGTTCAAACCAAGAACTCAAAATCCTGACTAATCTAGAATTACTTTATTGATATTGGCTATAGTAACACAATCTGGCAAGTCTGGCTGTGTTTAACTCCCTACCTTCCTCCACCAATTCATGCAAATTAGGGGGATTACTGCCTCAGTCTTCTGGGCATGCCGTTCCTTGGTTTAAACTTAAACCATGCTTTGGTAATCTTTCATGGTAATTCTGCAAGTCCCTTGTGTTGCAAGGCTATCAAACAGGTCAGTTCTAGAGGAGATCAACCCTGACTGCTCTTTAGAAGGTCAGATCTTGAAGATGAAACTCAAATACTTTGGCCACCTAATAATAAGGAAGGACTCACTGGAAAAGAGCCTAATGCTAGGAAAGATTGAGGGCAATAGAAGAAGGGGATGACAGAGAATGAGGTGGCTGGATGGAGTCACTGAAGCAATTGGTGTGAGTTTAAGCAGACTCCAGAAGATGGTAGAGGACAGGAAGGCCTGGAGGAATGTTGTCCATTGGGGTTGTGATGGGTCGGACACGACTTTGCAACTAACAACAAGATGGGATCATGTCAAACCGCCCACCAAAGTCATGCTTTTATTAATTCATAGGTTCAAAGACTAGGCTGAATTGGAAACCAAATTCATGAGTGTCCCAAAGGTGCTTTTTCAAGAGGCAACCAGACTTTCTGTTTTTTCTTTGAAGACATTTCACTTCTCATCCCAAAAATCTTTTTCAGAGCTGAAGAAGTTTCTTGAGTGAGAAGTGAAACATCTTCAAAGAAAAAAAACAGAAAGTCTAGTTGCCTCTTGAAAAAGCATCTTTGAGACATGACCTGGATGAGTGAGAATCTGCAAATTCATGAGTGTTCAGATTCCTGATAACCAACCCTGTCATTGTGGACCTACCTAGAAAGGCCAGCTTTTATTAATTTATTTAATTACCAAATTACATACAGCACTTTGCCAAGGTTGCGACCCCAGTTTTTTTTAAGTGGATAAACTAAATAGGACCACTGTGCTGTAGTATGTTGCATCTGCAAAATTTGAATTACCACTAAGTGTCAGTAAAGTTTCAGAAAACTACTATCTGCTGCCATCTACTGGGTCATATTTATTACAGCTTTTTAAATTATGTATGCTGCCTAAAAGTCTTTTGGGATCAGAGTTGATTGTAAATACCATAAAAAGAATAAAATAAAATGTACTATAAGATTACTGTAGAGGACAAAGGGACAGGAGGAGGCAACAGCCAGATAAAATAGGTCTTGAGTCCAGAACAAGAATGTAGTATGACTAAAGAAGTGGCCTCCTAAATTCTCATGAAAGTAAAGGGAAAAGGGGTAGGGGGATTGAATTCAGACTTCCAAGATTCTGTTATTCTATAATAAAGTAACACTGATCTATGTAATATTGGCTTCCTGATCTGTTTGCCTTGAGGGGGTGACAATTTCAAAACAACATTTTAACCCCTAATTTCAATGGCAAACCATTCTTTCAGTATGAAATAGCAAATATTTTTTTCTAAAAAAGGATAATGAGATTATTCAAAATCACTTGATATTACATATATCCCATAAAATGCCCACTCAGTTTGGATAATTTTTTTTGATTCAGTATAAATCCCTTTCTCTTCTTGCCTGAAGTACATATACTATCTGAGACTTCTCCGAAAACAACAACTGAATGAACCACTGCACCATAGAATATCTTAACTTACTGCACCTCTGTATGGTTTGCCAATTGCACAGTGGCAGATAGGAAAGCACTCCAGAGGGTTAATGTCATTGCCCAGAAGATCATTGGTTGCCCTCTCCCCTCTTTGGAAGAGCTTTATAGCTCCTGCTGCCTTAAGAAAGTTCAAAACATTCTCAAAGATCCATCTCATCCTGGGAACCCTTTTTTTTTGAACTATTACCATCTGGCAGATGGTACAGAATAATAAAAACAAGGACAAATAGGCTGAAAAACAGTTTCTATCCCAGGGCAGTAGCTCTTTTGAATTCTACTGAAAAGTGCAGTGTTGGTATGGCGTTGAGGGTTTTCAGTTCAATGTATAGAATGTGAAGGATGTTTGTGTTTATTTTCATAGTCATAATGTACACTGAATATAGTATTTAATTTCGTTGTAGGAGGTGCAATGACAATAAAGTAAACTAAACTAAACTAAAGCTGAACAAAAGCACCAGGTTTCCCCTCAAAATTGTGTTCCCCTTTGTTTCAAATAGATTAAAAACTTATTTATCGGTATATTTAGCAAAAGTCCATTTTCTCTTATTTATGTTTTTATAGCTGACAGAGCCTGTGGGGTTAATTCCACCAAGGGAAAGCATTATGTCTTTCTTCCCTCAACTTGCTAGCTTCTCTTAAGGGCTTCTGTTTGGATGAGGTGTGTCTTTTTGAGAACTCCACAAATGAAGAGTAAGGGGGAAGAAAGGAAAATAATAACCAAACATGCAAACATACAGCAATGCTTGAAAAAATAAAACTTGTGAATCCTACCAGCTGAGTTCATCTAGAGTCATAGATTTGTTTAACCATGGCTTGTTGAATGCCATACTGTAAGATTGTTTTCATACACCACACTAACATACCAAAATCTGCAGGTCATGGTGGTTGAATTCAGTCATTACCATAGAATCAAACAAGCCATATTTAGGCTGAGTTTGATGAATGAACCTAACTATTCTGTGAGACATCACTGAATAAAGACCAATTCTATATACCCCAAATTGGAGGAAAGCAGTCAGGATATTAAATAAGATAACTTAAGTAATTTTTTTTTAAAAAGAAGAAGAAATGAGGGGGGAGTAACTATCTGATGTTACAAAGTCTGCAGGTTTTGATTCTTAAAATGAAACTGAACAGGAATAAACAACCTTTATCGTATGCTTTGGATTAAAATCCCTAGAGTGGTTGGTAGGGGTAGAGGCCGATGGGGCCGGGGGTCATATCATGTTAGGGGAGTGCACCCCCGCTATATTCAAGCTGTGGCGCGCTCCGACCCCTCTGCCCCCTCCCAATTCCCGGGAGTTTTGGGATCCAGGGCCCCTGGTCTCAGACTGGTGTATTTCAATGCCAGGTCCGTGGTTAATAAGGCACCACTCCTCCTCCATGAGGTGATTGAGGAGGAGGCCGTGGACCTGGCCTGTATCACGAGACCTGGTTGGGACCGGGGGGAGTCCCTCTGGTTGATATTTGCCCACCAGGTTTTCGGGTGTTACACGGTCACGACCCCAGGTAGGGAGGTGGGGTGGCTATTGTTATTCGGGAGACCCTGCTTCCAAGGGAGGTCCCTGCTCCAGAGATAGGCGGGTGTGAGTCCCTCCTCCTGAGATGGGCCTGCCGGTCGGTTGGGCGTGCTGCTTACATACCTGTCCCCAGCTATGTTTCAGCTGCCCTGCCTGGGCTGCTTGATGCCATCTCGGGGGTGGCGGTGGAGTTTCCAGAGCTTATGGTTCTGGGTGACTTTAACCTGCCTTCTCTGGGATTGGCGTCAGCACTGGCCCAGAGTTCATGGCTTCCATGGAGGCCATGGGCCTGACCCAGATAATAGATGGCCCGACTCATGAGGGGGTAACATGCTCGACCTGGTTTTGTCTCTGAGCAGTGGCGGAGTGGTCTAGGGGTGGTGATATAACTATCCTCCCGTTCCATGGTCAGACCACTATCTCCTGCGGCTGGTCTCCGCCAAGCCACCCCACACCGCTGGGATGAGGAGCCACCTAGATGGTTCCGCCCCAGCGCCTGATGGACCCTGACAGGTTCCAGGCAGAACTGGGGTTTTTCCTGCATCCCTTACTCACAGTCCTGCTGAGACCCTCGTGGCTGCCTGGCAACAGTCGGCTGCGGGGGCTCTCGACAGGTTTGTTCCCATCGCCCCTTACTGGCGGATCCCGTTCAGCTCCCTGGTATACCGAGGAGCTCCGGGAAATGAAGCGTCGCAGAAGGGGACTAGAGAGCAGGTGGAGGGTGACTCGCTCTGAATCTGACCGAGCCCAGCTAAGAGCCCATGTTAGGACTTACCTGGCAGCTATGGGGGTGGCGAGGAGATCCTACTTCTCCGCCCTCATAGCATCCGCAGATAATCGCCCAGCCGCCCTGTTTGGGGTTACCCGCTCCCTCCTTCAATTGGGGGTGGTGGTGGACCCGTTGCGGGGCAGAGCTGAGGAATTTAGTCAGTATCTGCAGGACAAGATTGCTCAGATCCGGGAAGGGTTACGTGTGGATTGTCAGTGGTCTGAGGGGGAATGAGTGTTTTGGCCAATGTGAACTGGGCTGAGTTTGATCCTGTTTCTGAGGATGAAGTGGACAGGATTATGCGGCGGCTGAGTTCCACCACATGTTTATTGGACCCGTGCCCTTCCTGGTTGGTTTATGCCTCCAGGGAGGTCACGTCTTGACTGGCTCCGGGCAGTGGTCAATGCTTCATTGAGGGAGGGGTTATTCCCCGCCGCTTTGAAAGAGGCGGTGGTGAGGCCCTCCTGAAGAAGCCTGCCCTTGACCCAGCCGTGTTGAACAACTTTCGTCCGGTCTCCAACCTTCGCTTTTAGTGAAGGTTGTTGAGAGTGTGGTGGCTCAGCAATTGCCACTTTTCCTGGAGGAAGCGGACTACCTGGATCCGTACCAATCGGGCTTCGGTCTGGGTACAGCATGGAGACAGCATTGGTCGCGCTGATTGATGATCTTGCTAGGGCGGGACAGGGGCTCGTCCTCTGTCCGGGTCCTGTTAGATCTCTCAGCAGCTTTCTATACCATCGACCATGGTATCCTATTGCGGCGTCTCGGGGGCTGGGAGTGGGAGGCACTGTTTTACAGTGGTTCTCCTCCTACCTCTCGGGCGTTTGCAAACAGTGTTGGCAGGGGGCAGAGGTCGACTCCAAAGCACCTCACTTGTGGGGTGCCGCGGGTTCGGTCCTCTCACCCCTCCTGTTCAACATTTATATGAAGCGCTGACATCATCGTGGCTTTGGGGTGAGTTATCATCAGTATGCTGATGATACTCAGCTATACATTTCCACCCCAGGCCACATCAGTGATGCTCTCTCCGTGATGTCCCGTTGTCTGGCAGCGGTGCAGATCTGGATGGACAGGAACATGCTTCGACTCAACCCGGCCAAGACAGAGTGGCTGTGCATACCGACATCCGGTCCAGTTTTGAGGTACCATCTTTGCTCATGGGGAGGAGGTGTTGCCCCGTGGACAGGGCACGGAACCTGGGGTCCTCCTGGACTCATGGCTCAAATTAGAGGAGCAGGTGGGGGCGTGGCCAGGGGGCCTTTGCCCAGATCCGGCTGGTTCGCCAGTTCGCCCATTCCTGGATCGGGATGCCCTGCGCACAGTCACTCAGGCTCTCGTTATTTCCGCCTCGACTACTGCAATGCTCTCTACCTTGGACTGCCCTTGCGTACCACTCGGAGGCTTCAGCTGGTGCAGAATGCGGCCGCGGTTGTGATGGGAGCTTCCCGATACTCCCATGTTACACCCTCCTCGCGGCCTGCATTGGCTTCGGTTGCCCTCGGGTGAGATTCAAGGTCTTGGTATTAACATTTAAAGTCCAACAGGGCATGGGTCCAGGTTATTTAGGAGCGGCTTCTCCCAGCATCTAATGCCAACCGCCCTGTCTTGGCGCACAGGCAGGGTCTCCTCTGGGTGCCGTCTGCGACACAATGTCGCTTGGCGGCGACCTGGGAGAGGGCCTATTCTGTGGCGGCTCCCACTTTGTGGAATCTTCTTCCGCTTGAGCTCTGTTTGGCTCCCGATCTTCGCTCCTTCTGCCATGATTTGAAAACCTGGCTCTTCCTACAATCTGGGTTGTGCTGACTCTCCTGGGTTGGGGTTATCTAATTGGGGTTTTAAACATTAATTCGGTTTAATGTTTAATATCTTTTTAATTAATTTAATTTATTCACTGTTGTATTTTAATTGTAAGCCTTGAGTCTTGGAGAGGGAGCGGCATATAAGTCGAATTAATAAATAAATAAATAAATAAATAAATAAATAAAATTCCTTTAAGCTTCAGTCAGTAATGATGGTAAAGAAGCAACTGTTTACCTATTCCTGAGCTAGGTGGACATGAATCAGATGAGTCTTGCTTGCTAAGTATCCTCCAGATGTGTTGGACTTCATCTCCCACATTCTCACTTCTTAACTGGAAATTGTATCAACTACAATAAAGATATAATTCAATAATAAGAACATACATTGCTGCACATGGGCCAAGAGTTAATGAGAGGTGTCTTCTTTCATCCCCTAACCCCGCTCCATCTGATCTCCTCTGGCTAATGTTGTCTAATCTAATTCCTGTTCTTTTTGCTCCTTCTCTGTAGCTCCCACAGAATGCATCAAAGAGATGAGGGGGCGGACATTCCCTTATTAGGGGAGAACTTGAGCTTTTCATGAAAAGCTGGAGCTCCTTTGTCTGAAGAGAAATCTTAGCTGGAAGAGAAGATATTCAGATATCTAAAGAGAATAAAATGGGAGGCTGGAAGGAGAAGGCAAATGGGTGTAATTTTGTAACCTGATCTCCCTCCTTTCTCAGCAAACAAAAGAGAGAGAACAGAGGAGACTTTGTCAAGGTGAGGAAAGTTGCTCTCACCGATGGAAAGGAGGGAGCTGAAATCATCTGAGTCTTTTGTCCCTGCCAGGTGACATATTGTAGTTATATGTCATCCTTTAGTCCTCAAGGGTCTGGAGCATTGGCTCCTCCACCTCATGTGGCGGCTGGGCTTGGAAGGATCGCTGTCATGCCAATTCTTTCTGAATGCCACATTGGACAATGCAGTGGAGAGGCAGGCTAAGGAAGCTTAATAATTTTTGAAAATGTCTCTAATTCAGGCACTAATGTCCAAGTTATCAAACTCCTTTTTACCCAATCTCTCCCATTCCTTAATAGCCTGTTTCAGTTTTCCTCGAGGTCAGGATGACACAAAGTAAGGCAAAAAGACCGCTTTACTTCACTTTAAGAGTGAGAAAATGATTCTCACGAAGAACTTCATTGAAATCTAACACTTTGTCTGTGTCTGTATCTGACTGTGTTGAGAGGGCTGTCAAATTCGATTTCATTGAGGGCTGCATCAGAGTTGTGTTTGACCTTGGGGGGCTGGGGTGGATGTAGCCAGGGTGGGTATTGACAGCATAATATGACTCTGCCAGTGAAAATGGGCTCATGAGTTTCGTTTTCAGCTGTAATGGCCTCCTGCAACCCTCTGCCAGCGAAAACAGAGCTCAGGTGGCCCATGAGCTCCATTTTTGCAGGCAGAGGCACCACAGGGTGATCCTTCACTGGTTCCAGGGTAGCCCTGTGGGCCAGATCTAAGCATCCCATAGGCCAGTTCCGGTCCCTGGGCCTTGAGTTTGACACCCTGGTGTAGCGCATTACATAGCTCTATACATACACTGTTTTTTAGATGGTTACTTTCCTGATACAAAAAACACACAATGACATTAAACTTGAAGCATTGTGTTTATTATGAGGAAACAGCTTCCTGGGCATAAGGACTCAACACAGGTAGGGCATCTGCTGAGGAATCTCAAAAAGAACCAAGGAGTCCACTATTTCTGTGTCATTGAAGCTCCATCCATTTTTTACATGTATGAACCTTGATATTACAATGCAGTATTGCAGGTCTATATCTGACTCAGCCTGCATCCTTTCAAAATCAGTAAAATGAGGAGCCAGATTGTTGGGGGCAATATTCTGACATTTGTAAACTGTTCCAAGAGTGCAGTGAAGCACTATGGAATGGTATATAAGTCTAAGTACTGTTGCTATTGTTAATCAGGTGGATACGCCACCATCTTGATTTTTTGAACCTCCCTCCACCCTGGTGCCCTTGAAATTGTCATCAAGACTAAAAATATATATTATATGGATTGTGCATAGGCATCCATTACTCAAGCAGAAAGCCAGCAATGAGCCAGCTGTGGATATGTTGCCACCTGTTTTTATTAAATGTATATACTTCCTCAAAATTTCATGGAAGGAGCCAATCTTTTCTGGTTTCACAAAAGGTTGGGCATGCCAACCTAATGCTGATTAGACTGCCTTTACAAAAAATTTACAATGCCACTTTTCAGTTTGGCTGTGCTAGGTTTGCCACCTCCTCCTCTGGATAATTTCAAAAGACTCAGTATGAAAGGTCACCAAATAAATGCTTAAGCCATTATGCATGTAAGATGCCTGAACAAATGTAAATAACTTCAGCCTTGGCACTCAAAAGCTTGTCTAAATCTGGGCAGGAGGGAAATCCATTTAAGAATCCTAGTTGTGTATATGTGGGCAGTGGAGAATGACAAAAAGCATAATTTGCCTGCAACAGGAAACCGCCTGAACCACATTTTCATAAAAGGATGCTCCCTTCCCCCATCTAAAATTGTTGTTTATTTTCCTAACATTATAGGTAAACAGCTGGATACCAGCTTTATGAAAGATTTACTACCGGTGAAGCAAAATGTACTATGGCACATTTAAAATACATTGATAAGATTTCAGCTTTACTGAGAACATTTATGTTCCTTTGATGCTGGAGAATAGGGTGTGGTAGGGAGAAGAAAACTGCTGGTGTTAATTTTTCACAGCAATTCTGAATAGCAGAAATCTGTTGGAGGATTTTGGCATGCCAATGACAGTGCTCTTTAAAGCTATGAGTGTTGCAAATTTATCCAGTCAGCTGGTTCTTGAACAGAGGAAGATTAGTGTTCGGATCTTTCTTTGAATGAAGAAATAATTTGCTATGGCAATGCACTAATTGCACAAAGGCTGGTGCCTTATGTTTGCTGTTCAGAAGCTTGAGTGCTAACATTTTTTGTGTGACCACTAAGGTGAAAGAATCAACAGCAGGTTGCAATATGGCATGAGGTCTGCCAACATCTTTGGCAGATGTTGGGAGATGAAGCGTCGTAGGAGGGGACTAGAGAGCAGGTGGAGTGTGACCCATTCTGGATCTGACCGAGCCCAGCTAAGAGCCCATATTAGGACTTACCTGGTGGCAGTGAGGGTGGCGAGAAGGTCTTATTTCTCCACCCTCATAGCATCTGCAGATAACCGCCCGGCTGCCCTGTTTGGGGTCGCTCGTTCCCTCCTCCAGCTGGGGGGTGTGGCGGACCCTTTGCGGGGCAGAGCTGAGGAATTTGGCCAGTATCTGCAGGATAAAATCGCTCAGATCCAGGAAGGGTTGTGCTCGGACTTGCAGTGGCCTGAGGGTGGGGATGCGAGTGGTTTGGCCAATGTTATCTGGACTGAGTTCGATCCTGTTTCTGAGGATGAAGTGGACAGGATTATGAGGCGGCTGAGCTCCACCACATGTTTATTGGACCCGTGCCCTTCCTGGTTGGTTTATGCCTCCAGGGAGGTCACGTCTTGCTGGCTCGGGCAGTGGTCAATGCTTCGTTAAGGGAGGGGCTGTTCCCTGCTGCTTTGAAAGAGGCGGTGGTGAGGCCCCTTCTGAAGAAGCCTGCCCTTGACCCAGCTGCGTTGAACAACTTTCGTCTGGTCTCCAACCCGCTTTTAGCGAAGGTTGTTGAGATGTGGTGGCCCAGCAATTGCCACTTTTCCTGGAGGAAGCGGACTACCTGGATCCGTACCAATCAGGCTTCCAGCCCTGGTACAGCACGGAGACAGCATTGGTCGCGCTGATTGATGATCTCTCTAGGGCTCGGGACAGGGGTTTTTCCTCTGTCCTGGTCCTGTTAGATCTCTCAGCGGCTTTCGATACCATCGACCATGGTATCCTGTTGCAACGTCTCGGGGGGTTGGGAGTGGGAGGCACTGTTTTACAGTGGTTCTCCTCCTTCCTCTTGGGACGTTTGCAAACAGTGTTGGCAGGGGGGCAGAGGTTGACTCGAAGGTATCACACTTGTGGGGTGCCCCAGGGCTCGGTCCTCTCACCCCTCCTGTTCAACATTTATATGAAGCCGCTGGGTGAGATCATCCGTGGCTTTGGGGTGAGTTATCATCAGTATGCTGATGATACGCAGTTATACATCCCCACCCCAGGCCACATCAGTGATGCTCTCTCCGTGATGTCCCGTTGTCTGGAGGCAGTATGGATCTGGATGGACAGGAACATGCTTCGACTCAATCCAGCCAAGACAGAGTGGCTGTGCATACCGACATCTCGGTCCAGTTTGGATGTTCCATCTTTGGTCATGGTGTTGCCCCCCGTGGACAGGGCATGGAACCTGGGGGTCCTCCTGGACTCACGGCTCAAATTGGAGGAGCAGGTGGGGGCTGTGGCCAGGGGGGCCTTTGCCCAGATCCGGCTGGTTCACCAGTTATGCCCATTCCTGGACCAAGATGCCCTGCACACAGTCACTCAGGCGCTTGTTATTTCCCGACTCAACTACTGTAACGCTCTCTACCTAGGACTGCCCTTGCGTACCACTCGGAGGCTTCAGCTGGTGCAGAATGCGGCCACGCAGGTAGTGATGGGAGCTTCCCGATACTCCCATGTTACACCCCTCCTGCGTGACCTGCATTGGCTTCTGGTTGCCCTCCGGGTGAGATTCAAGGTTCTGGTATTAACATTCAAAGTCCAGCATGGCATGGGTCCAGGTTATTTACGAGAACGGCTCCTCCCAACATCAAATACTAACCGCCCTGTACGGGCGCACAGACGGGGTCTCCTCGGGGTGCTGTCTGCAACTCAATGTCGCTTGGCGACCGGGAGGGCCTACTCTGTGGTGGCTCCCACTCTGTGGAATCTTCTTCCGCTGGAGCTCCGCCTGGCCCCCGATCTTTGCACCTTCCACCATGATTTGAAGACTTGGCTCTTTTTACAATCTGGGCTGTGCTGATTCTCTGGGGTTGGTCCTATTTTAACTATGGGTTTTAATTTTCAATTCGGCTTAACTTGTTTAATATACTTTTAATTAATTTATTTATTGTTGTATTTTTAGCTGTGAGCCGCCCCGAGTCCTTTTTGGAGAGGGGGCGGCATGTAAGTCGAATAAATAAATAAATAAATAAATAAATAAATAAATAAATAAATCTTTGCACTATTATAATCTTGGAGCAATATGGGACAGATTGGGTGCGCATGGTTACCTGTCTGGTTAGAAAGAGACAGGGGCCATCTCCATTCGGGGTCTGAAGATATTCTGAACCTTTTCAGTATTGTCTTGTTGCTCTAAAGACTTGGTGGATTGTGCACATGGTTCTATTTGTAGGGAGAGAGGAAGACCATCTGTTTTATCCAGTGCCAAAAATGGGAAATATTATGAGTTGGAATGCTTAATCTAGCTCAGCCATTCTCAAGATGTTCTAAGTGGAAAGGAGGAAATGGAGAGATAAATCTCTTGGAAGAGAAAGAAAATGTATGCTTTTTGAAAGTGTTTTCCCCCCAAAGTTGAATGTGGTTGAGGCTGTTAATGCAAATCAAAAAGCTAAGTACATTAGGAGAAAATGTTTACTGATTAAGGAGTAATGCCAGGTTTAAGCTTCCATTATAAATAGAGACAAAAGGACACTTTGCCGAGACCAAGACTGATTCTGAGCCAGAACAAAAGCAAACACCACACCTCCTTCAACTTCTGAAACTGTTTAAGGTCCCAGTTTGTCACCTTCCACACCTGTGATAACAAATTAAATAAACTGAACATATGTAGACTGTCTTATCTGTGAATGAACACAGCAGACTGGCCTTTCAAAAATGTCAGCTGGAAAAACAGATACATCCAGAGGTTTTGAAGCATCTAAGGATCCTTCCTTCCAATCTCATATTTGTAGGTTTCCACCATAACTAATGTTTAATAGAGACATTTCCCAAAAATATTAGGAAAACTTCTATCACTTGTTAAGGTGGCCATATCTATGTAGGTCTAATAGTTCATCTATGTGAGATAGTAATGTCAGTTGGACAGGGGTGGGATTCAAATTTTTTAACAACTGGTTCTGTGGGCATGGCTTAGTTGGTGGGCATGGTTTGGTGGTCCTGTGATTGGGTGGACATGGCTTGGTGATCATGTTATTGGCTGGATGTGGCCAATTCAATATCACTCACATCGAGGCACACATCTCCTCACCTGGCCTCTCATGACTGTGGGGATGCTGCAACAGTCATAAGTGTGAAAAATGGTCATAAGTCACTTTTTTCCGTGCCATTGTAATTTGAATGGTCACTCCACACAAGCAAAGTACCAGCAAAGGAGGGGGAAAAAATTCCAGAGATGTTCCTGAGACAGGAAGTCTAGTCCTGCCAAGAATGTAATAAGGGTTAACGGAGAGGCAGTTTCTGTAAGCAACACCAGAATGTTTCCTTCCTGCCTTCCTTACAGGATTAGGCCAGTAATTTCTTCTAACAACCGGTTCTCCAAACTGCTTAGAATGTTAACAACCGGTTCTAGCGATTAGGTGCAAACTGGTAGAACCCCACCCCTGCAGTTGGATATTAGAATGCAAATTTCAATCCACCCTCCAAATGCTATTTTCCTTCAAATGCCCGCCCCCTTACCCATGCTTTCAAAAGAGCTTTTGGGCAATCATAGCTTTTGTGTACCACCAAGTACAATATGTTTCAAAGATGCAACATGCTCAGCTTTGTTAGTGAGATGATGCTAGAATGGCCACAGGCTACTTATATAAACAGGAAATTTTTTTATCAGCCTTGCAAAACTGGCTGTAGGATTAACATTGAGTTGATCTGATTCTTTTACAAAATGGATTGTGAAATTCACTAGAGAATAGGCGGTATGCCAATTTGTTGGAGGAAAAAGGGCACTCATTTTCTTGGCTTCTCTTTGGCAAGCCCCCCTCCCACCAAACTAGGTACCTTCTAGGTAGGATCTCATCAGTTCCCAGAATTCTTAGAAATGGCCACACAATTTAATGGTTGGGGAAAGTGAATGTAAGGATTGCTCTGCAAAAAAAGGACTGATTCTTCAAAAAAAAAAGCCCCTTCCATCCAAAAAAAATTCTACATGAAATGGTCAGAAATGAAAGAACCACCATGTAAAGATTTACAGAAATAAAACTGAAATATAAATCAGACGGCAGCACAGCGGATAGCAGCTAACGAACTCAGTGCTGTCACTTGCTAAAACTATATTGTCTTTCTGACATCCCATTTCTTTGGGTATGTGGCTCATGCTGATGTCCTAAACACAATGGATGTTGCACTATGTCTGCCGTCAGCAACTGCATTACTGTCATGTGCCTTTGGAGCAGTAGGAGCTTTTTGGAAAAGTTGGTGTGTCATACAACCAAAGAAACTTCAGTGTAAATCCTGCTCCTGTGCCCTACTTGTCAGCAGACAGACCAGTATTTGAAGGGTTGTCAAAAAATCAGCCTCTGTTTGAAGTACTGTCAGAATTCATGCTTCTATTGACCCAGAGAGCTAGCCTGACTCAAAAATTGTTGATGGGACTCCAGGTCCAACTCCTGCTGGGAGTCAATAAGAGTCTGGGAAAATCAACAGTCATTGAAGGTTATTGCAAAGTTCCCCTCTTCTCAGGAATTCTCTGTTGGCAGAGAAATAAGTTCAGAGCTGCCAAATATAAAGCACAAAGGGAAGATCTTGCACATTAGAGTTTGCCTGTTTTCGTATCTCTGCTCTCACTTTCCAAATCTCAATAAGGGTTGGTATTTCAAATTGATATTTCATTTTATGATTCTGGCAGATAAGGTTTAGGCCTTTCTTTAATGCATGGACTAATTTCAATGGCTTTTCAGACACTGGGAGCAACAGTAAGAACAAAGTAAAAATGGAAAAGCAAAGGACTTTATTTATCTTCAACCTGATGCCATCTGATTTTGTTGGACTACATTCCTGTTATATTCAATTAATACAATTAAGTCCCCCCACCCAACCTCTCTCCCTCCCTCCCTCTCTCTCCCTCTCTCCCTCCGCTGTCCAGGTGCTGAAGTTGACTGGCAACTTCCAAATTTCTTTCTTCTTTCCCCTTATGTATCTAGATCAGTACTCGATGGCCTCTGAAACAGAGGCAGTCTTTTAGTCTTTTCTGCTTCAATCAGAAAAATCTTCAATGTAAACTAGGGTACATGACCACCCTGTTTCCAGAAATATAATATCCTATATTATATCTATGTAGCTTTTCACCTTCAGACTTTTCCACTAAAGCCTCTATTTAACACGCACCTTTAACCTTCTCTTGTCCCATATCATATGGCGCTGCTGCCCCCAATATAGAATCAGAGGGTAAAGCTCAGGAGTTGCCCTCTAAAACTAAAGCAAATTAATCAAGGAGATAATGAGAACCAGAAGCTCAACAGCTCCTTGCATTCAACAAACTGTATGTCCCCAAAGCAAAGTCCAGATGGTGTAGAGCAGCCTTTCCCAGGAACTTTAGCCTTGACTCCACCATAAATGTCTTAACTTTTTTTATGTCATTTGAGATGAGAGATGGAGAAAATCATTCTGAAAACTGGTTGGTTATGCTTAGAAATGTATATCCTCCTCTGAGTCTGTAGTACATAGTTGGTCAATAAAGACAATAACCAAAGTTCAGGCAAAATGAGGAATCTTTCTTTTTCTCTTTTCTCCCCTTTCCAAATGAGAATGTGATTGAAACAGCCTGAAATGGAGAATATTCATTTTGCTTTCACAAATAATATCCACAAAATATTGGGTTTCCGTTATGTTCCATCAACTAACCTGATCTTCCCTTAAGTATTTGAATATAATGGATAGTTCTTAAAAATATTGGTCCAGGTTAGCAATGTAAAGGACCTTCTCAAACATTGTAAGAAAAACTAAAAAGGATTTATGTTAGCTTAAGCCAATGTTGCTAAGAGACCACTAAGGTCATTGTAGTAATTCTAAAGGATCTCAGGTTCTAACCTTGAAAAGTCCTTGATAAGCTAATTAGGATGTAGGAACACATTATTAGGTGTTTTTGACAATTAGATATGATAATCTGCTTAAAGCTTGGAAATGTCCATGTTGTTTGTACTATTTGCTTTGTATTATAATTACACATAACAGAGGAGATGTTTAAATAAAGGACTGAAGTTCAGTCACAGAACCTATGCTTTGAATGCAGAAAGTCCTCTATAAAATCTCTACATTCTCTAAGTTGTCTGACAAAGACTAATGCCTGAAAGTATTGCCTGTCAATTTGTGTCAACCAAAGGAATTAGATGAACTAAGAGTTGGACAATTATAATTTTAAGACAGTTTCCTACAATCTGAGAGTATGCCATTTCACATTTGATTTTCCAAAATGGTAGGAAGTTCCAAGCCAGCATTGGATATGGCCTTTTAAAGACAGTGTGTATGTGTGTGTGTGTGTTATTTCTAAAGCAAAAAGTAAGCAAGCAAGGTCACTTCAAAATATTTTGGAGTGCTTTAAAATTGGCTTTCTATATTAAAAAAAAAAACCTCTGCTGTCTTTCTTTTAAATCAGAAAGATGGGTATTCCACAAATACTGGGTTGTGACATTTATATTCTGCAATGCAGCAACTATGGAGATTGAGAGTGGGAATTATGGAAATTCTTAACTCCTGTCTGAGACACCATTTCCCCCCATAACATCACACCCTTTTCCTCATTATAATTCCCACAGCAAGGCTTTCTTATATTACAATGCTGATTCTACCATTGGGAAACATGAGCCTGATGCTTTAGAAAGCAGATAAGGAGGACTGAAGCTTCAGCCCTGCACCACTTCTTTCAAGACACAGAAGGCCAACCTGTAATACTCCAGATGTTCCTTAACTGCAGCTCCCAACATGTCTCACCTTAGGTCACATTAGCTGTGGATGCTGGGAGTTTTAGTTAAAAACATCTGGAAAGTCTGAGGTTTCTTCACCTTTGTCCTAAATGGATCTCAACATCCTGATTGCTTTGATGGTGATGATGGTTCTTGTGTGTTGCTTGGACTGGTTACTGCCTTCCCCAACTACTTTCTCTATTGTTGGGAAAGTGGATTGACTGAAAAATGAATGGAGACCTGGAATCAAAACTCTTCATTCCAAAAGGCAACCTGAGTATAATGCCTAGCTTTCATTTTACATAAGAAAATCCAAGCCCATCACAGCATGAAATGAGTGGTTGATGTTGTATTGCATTGGTGAGGCTTGTGCACTGATTTCATTTTCTGCTTGGGATTATTGCTTGGAAGTGCTTGCTTGAAAGTGCTTGTGGGAAAGATGGCAGACGGCACCACTATAAGTGAACCAATGTTTGTGACAAAAAGAATTGATAAGTAGACCTGTTCCTTTAGCACTCTCAAAAAAAAGAATCACCCAAGCTATGCTTCATATCCCTGCTTTTTATAAGAAGACTGCAAACCATGAATCTCTGGAGAGTAAGAGAATTGAGAGCTGAGGGAATTTGCCATACTTGCACCAGCTACAATCACAGCCTTTCAAAGACTGCTAAATTCACACTTACCTTGTTAGCCACTTTTGAAAATTGCTTATTAACTGCTTTAAGCAAGTTAAACATCTTTCAGATGACAAGTACCAGGCAAAATGCTTTCAATTCTAAATGTAAGAAAATGCAAATGAATTTTTATAATATTTAAGCATTTAAAACAAACAGCAAAAAGTCAGACAAGGTTTTGGTTTTGGAAAGTTTTAAACAGATTAAAAAATAAGACTTAGAACTAAATTTTAAAGAATAGGTGCGTTTTTGTGAGAAATAAAATTGTTTTTTGTATTGGAATCATAACAAGTAACTTACAACCGTGTTCAGAGACATTTTTGAATAATTGCATTGGGAATTTGAATCAATACAGTCAGCTATGTTGTGTGTTGTTGGAAACAGTCTGTTCCTAAATGTTATAGAAAAAGAGCTGTAAATTATACCTAAGAACAACATAAAAAAGAGTATGAATAAGAATTTATTTATAGATTAAAAAACAAAAACTGGGAGAAATTTTAAAAATTAGGAAGAAAATAAAAATGACAATTCCAAACAGAAATTGGGATAATTCCTTTTTCTAGACTTACAAAAGAGCTGTTTAAAGTTTTGAAGACATTTGAAACAAGGATTAACAATAATCTGAATGGATTAAAGAACAAAATTGCTTTATGTAAAAAGAAGAGCTCAAGTTGGTTTATTTGATCAGGGTTAAAATGAGAAATGTTGCTATTTTGGGTACTTCTTGTTGAGTTTGATGACATGACCTTGTTCCCAAGGTCATTCCCACAATTATCGAAAGTTTGCAAATTAATATTTAAAATAAGAGATTTGCATTTGAACTTGATTTTGTTTATTTCCTCTTGGAGACTCTGTCTAGCTGTTAATTAGAGGTTGCAAGAGAGAAGGGAACCTTCTATTCTTACTATCCTATCATTCCACAAATTTTGCCCAAATTCCATCCTCCAAGAGGATACTGGACACAGAAAAGAGTGGAAATGCATTAGCTGATATTACAATTGGGGAGGTAAAGCTACAAATGAAATTGTTACCACCTTTCACTCTATTTAAGGCCAGATAGCACATCTTTGAAATCCAACCATTTTGCAACATGATTTTAGTTCCAATTTCTTTAATCCACCCAATTGCAACTAAATGGCATAATTCTAGCTGAGGAGGAGGTGCACTAAAAATGGGGGCATTTTATCTCCCAGAGACCTGTTCCCATTCTCATTATTATTTTCCCGCTTTGAAAAGAAATTTGTATCACTGGTATTGGGCATTCTGCTACCGTTGTAATGATGTAGCCACATCATTCTTGCATGAAACCAAGGTAATGAAGGCTGCCCATACCTGAAATAAAATCATAAGCATAAATAATATCACCATCATTTTATCAAATCTTCCACAATCTGGCACCTTCAATTTTTAGTTATTTTATGCCTCTAGTTGCCAACAAGACAGCATGGGTGCCCATCTGTCCGGTAATACCTCTTTTGTCACCTGCCAGGCTCCATCTGATTTTTATTTTTAAATAAATGGAAAGAAAATGAGACACTGGCATATGTTCAAAAAGGTTTTGATTCTTAGAGGGACTCCAGGAAAAAGCATCATCAGGAAATAAAACATGTTAGACATGATCTGAAGTGGTAGAAAGTGAATGTACGGGCTATTAGAACTTGCATGAACCCATTAGTTTATATTTTTGTAAAATGAGTATTTTATATCTGTGTTTAATCTCTGTGGCAAAAAGCCTTGTAAGAGTGCCTGGGACAGGAGTCAGAATTCCAGCTGTGCCCACACATCATTCTTTGATTGCTTGTAAATCACTTTGGGGTTAAGAAAAGAGACGTGCCATGCAAATGTATTAGTAAATTAACTATATTAAATTCAGTACCCTTCCATTTTCCAGCTTTATCACCCTAATGTTCTTGTACTCACATTAATTAGTTTCCTAGTGCTTTAGTTCTATGTACATAAAATAATGTTCTTTATTTCCTTAGCAAGCTGGATGAGAAAATCTTTTGAAAATCCATCACATGGCATGCTTACAAATATATCTGAAGTTTTGCAAAATCTCTTGGTCCCAGCTTCAACTCTTTTCGTGATAAGTGTAGCTGGATACAAAATATAATGCACTTCTTTCTTCTTCTTCTTCTTCTTCTTCTTCTTCTTCTTCTTCTTCTTCTTCTTCTTCTTCTTCTTCTTCTTCTTCTTCTTCTTCTTCTTCTTCTTCTTCTTCCTGCCAAAAGAACATATAAACTCTAGGCTTTGAGTCTGACCTGTAGAAGCCAGGTGCTTGGCTGATCAAAAGGGAGACAGCTACTTTGTTCCCTAGAGTGAGTTCCTGCATTTTGATTAGATGCTGGCATTGATCCATCAGGTTTATAAAGCTGGCAGGAAAAGAGGAGGTATGTCATCCCAGATGCTTAATTGTCACTGACACATTTATCTTACAAGCCTGTACAACAATCAATGTAAATATTTCAAGGAGTTCCGGAGGAAAAGATTTTTTAAAATCTTTTTTAAAAAATCACTATTGTGAAGTTCTTTATGAATGTTGGTGAGTTTTCCCTCACTGATTATTTTCCCGTGCCGATTATGGACCCAGGATATGCCTGGCAAATGGGGCCAGCCAGGTGCAGGAACACAAATGCTGCAGAGGCCATAAAGCTGATCTTGGCAATCTTCAACAGAGGAAACCCACTTTCCTTCCTACTCTCAATCCCACTAGCTGTCTAATTGTTTTAGGGAATGTCAAAAAATTTCCCAGCCAGATCCATTTTCATAAAGATAAACACTAGAATACCAATTTTAATCTTTTGACTGGACAAGAGAAAAACATAACCAAGCGATACATTATCAGCAGCATAAGAAAGTGAGAAAGAGAAAAATAACATGATTAAGTTTGTTTGGGAAGGACTGGTAAGTCCGCCAGATCATCATAAGGAGAGGATGGTTTTCTAATTGGTTTCCTGTGTTTGGATTCCATGGAAATCATACATATACACATATCCATCACGAATTAAAAATATAGATACTGTACAATCCTATTAGCAGCATTTGAACAGGACATGAAAGTCCCAAACAGAATTTGTTCTACTTTAGATTATATTCTCTGAGCAAACCTAGGCATTTATTCACATACAGATAATATGCATTCTCAAAAGGAAGAAAAGTAGAGAGAAAACAGCACCCGTGGAGCTTTGATTGCAAGGTTGTGATCACCATGATGACTTTTTTTTAAAAAAAAAAACTACATTCTGTGGACACCCCTGAAAAAGAAAAAGTACTCTTTTATTCCACTGGCCAAACCGATGAAAGGGAGATTCCAAAGAGCTCTTTGTGGAGAAAAATAGCTTTCTTAGCTTTCCAAGGCCATGATGGAATCATGGAATCATGGTGGATTCTAATATTTTATTCTGCCCTAATCACTTCTCTTCTTATTTTCATACATCACTTCTCAAGGAAATAAAGACTTGTTTATTAGTGCCATTATACCATTGTGATTGATAGATGTTTATTTTTTTCCATCAGTCAGCTCTGTCTAGATAATGGTTTATTTATTTTATTTAAATAATTTATATAGCTACCCATCTCACAATAGTAACCAAGGATGATGTTCAAGGACTAAAATCCCAACAGTTAAAAACAAAATATGTATAACAGCTGAGGAATCGTGATAGATTCTACTCCTAAACTCACATCAACCACAGATCTTAGCTAATCTCATTATTTCTGTATAACCAGAGTACTTCAACTTACCTCTTTCTTTTGTTCATCCACATTTACAGTACATCTAGTCTACAAACATTCAGCATCAATCCATTCTTGATCCTCTCCTTGCTTTACACACATACCTCTTTAGTGTCCTATTTTCTCCGCATTCCATTTACTTGGCAACAACCAGGTCTTCAGAGGCTCATGAAAGGCTAATTGTATGTATTATTTAGCTCTCTTACTTGTTTTTCCCCTTTGCTTTCCTTTTCTACTCAGTTAGAAATATAGAACAGAGCGATTTACAAATGATCTAACAGAAGGATACATCTAGGGAACAGAATAAAGAATGAATGAAGATATATATGTAAATAATGAACAATATTTTAGACATTTCACATCATATTCTAGTTCCTTTGGGGATGTGTAATACTATGCAGACCGTAGATAAGGAGTAAGAAATATTGAGCTAGAGAAATAAAAGTTAAAATGAGCTAAATATTATAGTTCTCTATGCTTTGGTATTTTTGTTTGCACTACTTCTGAATGCCAACTCATCTACTGCCTTTTGTTTTTAAGTTTTTCATTTGTTTCCTTTTTGATGATGTCATCTGTGTCACTTATGCCATCCAAGCACACCTTCCTCTAACCATGCACTCTTCTTTCGTTTGCAGTTTGATCCTCGTTCATTTTTTCCCTGTATAACCAGAGCACCTCAACTTACTTCTTTCATACTATTCACTCACATTTACATCCAGCCCACAAATATTCAGCCTCATCCATTCTTGATCCTCTCCTTGTTTTACCACACATAACCCTTTAGTGTCCTGCATTCCACTGCACTCCATTTACATTTCTCTTGGCATGCAAAACTATAGATGGGCAGGAGAGCATTCTTATACATCCTTGACCCACAAAACTGTTCTGATATATGTTGCAAGGTGATGTCAAATCAGTTTTCCAATTTGAATCTTTGAATTGAATTAACAATATTAATTTGGTGTGTCAATTTAAAGCAAGCACCTTCAAACTAATCCTTATTAATCTCTGATAGATATAGATAGGCAAGCATTTTAATTCATTGGTAATATTTGTAAGAAAACATAAACTACAGTAGAATCTGTGTTTCTCCAACACTGCTGAATTAAAAATTCTAGCAGTACTGGTAAGTACTGTGAGATTTTTAGTTCTTGGCATAACCAGAAAGGCTTTCTAATTAAAGAGAAAGTTCCATTCAACCAGGGATAGGGCCTTCTCTGTGGGAGCACCCGCCCTATGGAACCAACTCCCCGTAGACCTCCGTTTGGCCCCTGATCTCCGCTCCTTCCGCCGGGACCTGAAGACCTGGTTGTTTCAACAGGCCGGTCTGGACTGACTTAGGGGGTGTGGGTTGATTTTTTTAGTCTTTGTTTTAATTCTTTTTAAATTTTATAATCACTGATTAGGCTTGTATTTGTTTAATGGTTTTTTATTGTAATTTGTATTGGGTTTTTTATTGTTCACCGCCCTGAGTCCTTAGGGAGAGAGGGCGGCATACAAGTCTAATAAAAATAAATAAATAAAAATAAATAAATAAAATAATAACTTGCTCAGTTTCGTCATCAGTCTCAGATAACTAAGACCGAAGCTGGGATCTCATCTGGGGTGACTATTATGCAACCTTCATATTAATGCATGTTGGGCCTGGCCTAATTTCCAGAAGCCTGGAAATACTTGGAGAATATTTTGCAAAACTTTGTGGTCCCTAGCCCCAGGAAAGAAAGCTCTTTTTGAAAGAAATGGATGATAGTGATCCCAATTACATTTGGCTCTCATCACATCTACCTGTGGCTTGATTTGGCCCCCTCCTTTTTGTCATCTAGTGCAAGCAACCACAGTTTTCCTACCCTTGAATTAAGACTTTTGGTATTCTTTTGCCTATTTGACAAAGTTACCCTGAACAATTCCTCAAGCACCTGGCAGGAAATCTTAGTTTCATATTTGTTGAGTGTTGGTGGTCTCTATCTTGCCTCTATAACCTTTGTTCTGGCTTCCTGCCACATGATAATGTCTTGATTTCTGGGGTGCAAATCTTTCTACTACTACTAGAGATATCTACTACCATAAAGAGACATTGTACTTCTTTTATATTAAATCTTCCATCTAGCATACATCTATTGACTTGTGGGTCATATTAGGATTTGAACACCATATTGCACTCAAAAATTGATCCTTTACAGTTTTAGATATAAAATAGATGGTTTGCAATGTCTGAGACACCTATTTTGAGCCTCAACTGCCCAATGCAAAACAAGAGGAAGACCTAAATGTCAGGCTTTATCCATAAAAGGGATAAGGGATGCTTAGCGGGCAACATGTGGTCCTCAGACTATACTTTTCACACCACTGAATAAGAATCAGAATAGATCTGAAAGGGACCTTGGAGGTCTTCTAGTCCAGCCCACTGCTCAAGCAGGAGGTACTATACCATCACTGTCCAGTCCCTTCTTAAAAACTTCCAGTGATGAAGCACCCACAACTTCTGAGGGCAAGCTGTTCTACTGGTTAATTGTCCTCACTGTTTCTCCTTAATTCCAGGTTGCTTCTCTCGTTGATTAGTTTCCATTCATTGTTTTCATTCATTGTCTTGCCTTCTGGTGCTTTGGAAAATAAGTTGACTCCCTCCTCTTTATCGCAGCCTCTCAAATACTGGAACACTGCTATAATGTCCCCCATAGTCCTTTTTTTCTCCAGACTAATCAAGTTCAAATCTTGCAACCAGTCTTCATATGTTTTTGTCTCCAGGCTCTAATCATCTTAATTGTTCTTCTTTGCATTTTTTCCAAAGACTCAACATCTTTTTTGTAATGTGGTGACCAACTGGATGCAGTATTTCAGTTGTGGTCTTACTAAGGATTTATAAAGCAGTACTGGTACTTCATGTGATTTTGATGCTATGCCTCTGTTTGTATTGGCTTTTTTGGCTCTGCTGCACACTGCTGACTCATATTTAAATGATCATCCACTAGGACTCCAAGTCTCTCTCACTGTTTCTGTTTTTGAGCCAGCAGCAGTAATTTGTACTTGTATTTTTGGTTTTCCCTGTCCAGATGTAAAACCTTGCTTTTATCCACATTAAATTTCATTTTGTTGTATAGGCCCCATTGTTCAAGTCTGTCAAGATCATTTTGGATTCTGAGCTTGTCTTCTGGAGTGTTGGCTATTCCTGCCAGCTTAGTGTCATCTGCAGATTTGATGAGTTCCCCTTCTATTCCCTCATCTAAGACATTTACAAAGATATTTAAGAGTACTAGGCCTAAGATGGAACTTTGTGGTACCCCATTGTTTACTTCCTCTAGTAGATGTAGTACCAATAAGGAGTACTCATTGGAATACAGTTTGTCAGCCAGTTACCAATCTATCTGGAGGTGATGTTGTCTATCCCACATTTTTCTAACTTACCAAGAAGTAGATTGTGGTCTACTTTGTCAAATGTCTTGATGAAGTCTAAATATACCATGTCCACAACATTTCACTGCTCTACTAATTTAGTCACTTTGTCAAAGAATGAAATAAGATTGCTTTGGCATTATCTGTGTTTAACAAACCCATGCTGGCTACCAGTTATAACTTTGTTTCTAGATGGTTGGGCTGCCCCTTATATACCGAGGCCTGTGATGCCAGTCCAGGGCATCTGGTATTACCCTGTGATTGGTGGATTTGGTTTGCCTCCAAATCCCCACAAGTTTGTAAACTGCATAGTAACACCAGAAAGTTCCACTTTCTGACAATCCCCTTCTCTATGCATTTACACAGATCTATTTTTTTTCCCAATAGCTTTCGAGGTATTGATGTTAGGCTGATTAGTTTCCTGGGTCTATTTGTCTTCCTTTTTTGAAAATGGGAACCACATCAGCTCTTTTCCAATTCTCTGGTGTTCCCCAGTGCTCCAAGATTTTTTAAAAGATATGATACGACGGTTCTGAGATAACATCTGCCAGCTCCTTCAGAACTCTGGAATGTAATCCATCAGATCCCAGTGATTTATATTTATCAAGGTCAGACAAGGGTTCTTTTTACCATTCCTTTGCTTATTTTAATTTTTTATTTCTAGTCTATCTTTTACAGTTATGTTTTTGGTAGGTTGGGCTATAGTTTCTTTTTGTGTGAAGACTGATGCAAAGAATGAGCTAAACAACTCTGCTTTCTCTCTACCACCTGTTACTTCCATGCTATCTTCTCTCTGTAGTGGACCGACTGTTTCCTTGATTTTTTTTCTTGTTGTTTATATGTTCAAAGAAATTTTTTTGTCTTTGACTTTTGTTGCAAGTTTTTGTTCATTCTGAGTCTTTGCTTTCCCAACTTCATCTTTGCAGATTTGGGCTATCTGTTGATACTTATATGTCCCTCTTTCCAATTTTTTTGTACTTATCCTTTTTGTATTTCTGTTTATCAGAGAGATCTTTGTGCAACTGATCTGAAGCCTCCGTAGCTTAAGTGTAATGACAGTAATCACAATGGAGCAAAGCTGTCCAAATTTAGGAAAACTCCCTGTTATTTCATCTGTAGCATTTAGCTAGAAAGAAGAAGAGTGGAACCAACACTTGATCTGGGTGGGAAGTAGTTGGACATGAATAACATTTCACCAAGTGACGATAAGTGGCTTCCACAGCTTGTTGGCATCAGAAATGCAAATCATAATTGTTAAGTTTGCATGAAGAGTCAGACGCGAAGAGCTTCAGTGAAGAGTTTATTAAGTGACTACAGCTCGAATGGACCCGACTTGGCTGGGCTACAGCTGCTTCTTATAGCCAGCAGCCGTAGTTGCCAGCCAATGGGAGTGCAGGGTTTTTCCCGCACTATTTAAACCAATCCCATTAGACATTTTACAAGAACAGTTCAAAATAAACCAATAACATTTAAACCTACATACATAACAATAATGCTTCCAAGAAATGGCGGTCATCTCATCAAGATGATGACACTGATGGTGCTACCTAGTTTGGGTAATGAAACATCTGCAAGAAAACAAGCAAGCTCAGAGAGTACCAAGGACCCCCCCCCCTTTATTAAGATTCTATTTGCTCCAAATCCTCTGGTGCATAGCTTTATACAATAAAGCCACAAATTTTAAATTTGCAAACATACTTTCTTTCCACCTATCACCTTTCCATCTAGTATCACTGGTACTAACATTTTTGCAAGCATTATTTTATTTATTTTATTTTATTTTATTGGACTTATATGCCCCATCTCAAGACTCGGGTGGCTCACAGATTAAAACATATAAATACAATAAATAATTAAAAAGAAATTAAATCACTAAAGCCCAATAAAACCCAAATTAAAATTTAAAACTATCCCACCCACCCTGGCAAGGTGATCACAGCCCAACTTGGTCAAATAGCCAGGTCTTCAAATCAGGGAAGGTGCGGAGGTCAGGAGCGGAGGTCCAGAGGCAGTGGATTCCATAAGTCGGGGCCGCCACAGAGTAGGCGCTGCCGGGGGACCACCAGCCGACATTGGCTTGCCGACGGGACCCCAAGGAGCCCCTGCCTGTGTGCCCATACAGGGCGGTTGGTTCTCGATATCGGTAGGAGCGCTCCCTTAAATATGTGGACCCATGTCGTAGGACTTTGAATGTTAAAGCCAAAACCTTGAACCTCACCCGAGTGCAACCGGCAACCAATGCAAGCCGTGCAGGAAGGGGGTAATATGGGAGAACCGGGTAACTCCCATCACAACCCGCGTGGCAGCATTCTGCAGCAGCTGCAACCTCCGGATGGTGTGCAAGGGCAGTCCTAAATAGAGGGTGTTGCAGTAGTTGAGTCATGAGGTAACAAGGGCATGAGTGACTGTACGCAGGGCATCTCGGTCCAGGAACGGGCGAAGCTGGCGAACCAGCCGGACCTGGGCAAAGGCCCCCCTTATCAACCTTGAAATCCATCAGGTGATCTGTGTAAATTGTAAATCGGGGAAGAATTTGCGAATATGTGCATTCTTCCAAAATGTTTGTCCTGCCTTCTTCCACCTATCTCTCCATTCCTTTTACCTTTTGTACTTACCTTTCTGCCTCACCCATTTTCACAACTATCCAGTGGAATAGACTACAGAATTTTTGCAGACTCTGGCTAATTTGGCTGGAATGTTATTTTTGTTTGTATTTAAAAGCTAATCAGAATAAATTCATTAAGGATCAGTAATATGATAATTGTTTATAGTGCATAATTTTTTCATTTCCTTATTCCCATTTAAAGTATAATTTGGAAGTGAATTGCCTCCATTGTTTGGAGGGAAGCATTTAATTCTGGAACCTCGAGTTTACACCATAACCTTAATGCTCTCTATAGGCTCCAAAAGATGGTATTAAGGGCCAGTAATAAAAATTACCATTCTTCTCTATTCTGCAGGCTTTTATTGGTGTTTGGACTACAGTTTTCAGAATTTCAACAACAGGGCCAACAAGATATTAGAAGATAACCTTGGATTCAGAACGTGAAGATCCACAGCCTGTGGACTTTGTCTAAGCTAATATGGAATGTTGGGGCTTGTAGTCCAAATTCATCTAGATCAGGAGTGTAAAACTCAATTTCATGGCAGGCCACATCAGGGCTAGCTGACCTCAGGGGGGCGGGCATGGCTGACTGGGTGGGCCTGGCCAGCTTGACACCACTCCCCAAACTGCTGGCATGTTTTTTCTTCACACTGGGTAGATCAGGCCAAAGCCATGCTAGCCCAATGTTTCCTCTTCGCATTGGGTAGACCGGGCTGAAGCCACGTGGGCCGGCTACCTTTTATTTTCCAGGACTGCCCTGCAGGCTGGATCTGACCATAATGATCATAAATGGATCTGCGTGCATAAGTGCACCAGTGTGCCTACCATTCCTGTCCTATTGTTTCTTTTATTTTTCTTATATGTATCCATGTATTCATAACTATGTTTATACTTATGCCTATTATCTTGTAAGCAATTGACAAATAAAATAAAATAAAATAAATAAAAAATAAAACTTTGCGGGCCAGTACAGCCTTCAGGCCTTGTGTTTGACACCTGTGATCTAGACAAAGACTACAATATATTTATAATAGTCCTAAAGAGATGTGTGAAGTATCAAAACACAGAACTAAGCAGGGTTTGTATCACTCTTTATTTCAGTATTTTTCAACCTTGATGACTTTAAGATGTATGGTCTTCAACTCCTAGAATTCTCCAGGCTGGCTGCAGAATTCTGGGAGTCGAAATCCATACATGTTAAAGTTATTGAGGTTGAGAACACTCTTTTATTTGGTGATCAGCTAAGGAAACTGCATGTGGACAAAGAAAATTGCATTTTTTATTATCTCTTTACAATTTTTCCATTTGGCCTCAAGCACTGAAAAAAACATTTTCAAGTCTGTTCTATCTCAGATTAAAAGCCTCAGTCTGCACAGAGACATGTCATCTTTCCTGAGATGGGGAGAATGAAGTGTTTTGTCATTTTTAATCTTTTCCACAAATGCCTTGGCATCTTGGCTAATCATTCTTCCCAGATTTGCTTCTTGACTTCCATGACTCTTTCTTGTTAACAGCATAGTTTATTCTTTTTCCTGGGATGTCTGCAGGGCAGCATCAGAAAAATCAAGATGATGTTTCTTCTTAATCATGACCAACAAATGGCATAATGAGAAGACCAATCAGAGTTCTTCACTGGATCGTCACAGTCAATCATAGAGAAAAAAATTTGTACTGAGCCATGTAACACAGCTCTTTTGTTAGTCTAAAGGACTGAGGTTTAATCATGCCATTGTGGCTGCTGCTGCCTTTTTTTTACCATGGATCCCCTGCCCTGCCCTCTTCTGCCTCATTTATCTACAACAGCGGTGTCAAACTCAAGGCCTGTAGGCCGGATCTGGCCCACAGGGTGCTTAGATCTGGTCCACGATGCCACCCTGGAAATAGAGAAGGATTGGCCCATGGTGCCTCTGCCAGTGAAAATGGAACTTGGGCGGGCCACACATTGCAGGAGACCGCCGTAGCCAAAAGCAAAGCTCTGAAGCCCATTTTCGCTAGCAGAGCACACAGGCCACCACCAGTGCCCCCACACTAGTGATGTCGAGCTGGCCACACCCACCCCAGCCCCCCAAGGTCAAACACAGTCCTGATGCGGCCCTCAATGAAATTGAGTTTGACACTCCTGATTTACAAGAGCAAGGGAAATGAAATGCAAAACAAAGAGAGCAAGAAATGGAGGCTTAGAATACAGATCTCTAAGGAGTTCTAGTCAGATTTAATATGAAATTTTATATACAAACTTAGTTTTCATATGCTATAGATTTGAAGCACAAGGCATCATTTTGGGTGGGGGAGGGGGTTTCTATTCCTTTATATTCTTATCTCTAGTAGGAAGTTTTGAGAAATCAGAACAAATAACTGTGGATAATAACACATTCCATTCTTAAAATCATAGCATATTTTAGGAGCCACATTCTAATACTGACTCTCATGACCAGAATTAGTCAAATATTTTAAATTTTAAAAAATCAAAACATTCAGAAATCTCAAAAGTTGAGGAAAATGTCATTTGAACTCTGAGTAGTGTCTGTTGAATGGGAGGGACACTCATGCTGGCCTGTTTCATTCATGCTGGCCTGTTTCACACATTCAATTCCAATTCCAGGAGGAGGATAAATATTTTAATATAGCATTACCTGACTTCTTATAAGGACAGTGCACAATTTGAAAATTACTGAAGGAAGTGCTGAGACTTTCACATATGTACAGCACCTCTCTGCAATATATTTAACTCTGTCCAGAAAACTGAAAAAAGCCCAATTACTTTAATGAATAATAGACAGGTACTTGAGGGCTGAAGCATTCCTTCCAAATTAATGCCAAGTCCCAAATTATTTCAGAGTCCTATTAGCTTCCTTAGTGCTTCTGTGATCAGCCACTTATTTTCTCTGTGGCAGGGAGGAGTGACACATTGTTTATTATCAATATTGTGGCATGGGAAATATAGTACACGTGATTGTCATGCATGATGACAATCTTGTGTAGTTAGGAATATTATGGATTGATCCCAACTTGCCTTTTGTCAGCCAGTTCAATAGAAGTACATTTATTAACCTTATTAAATCATCACCTTTTTCTGGATATACACAATACACTGAAGAGAAAATGACCAACTAGCTAGACTTGCCTTCTATGCTCAAATACAAATCAGCTGACTAAAATTAATTCATATCTAGCTTAAAATATTGCACAAATGCAGTCATCAGGCTTTCACTGTTCTGTACAGATGTGACACTTTTGTAAATTACATGGTGAGATAAACATAGTGGATTATCAGCTACTTTTTCTTACTTGAGGGATATGTTAAATCTAGTGTTGCTGATTGTGCAGCAAATAATAACACCAATAATAATAATAATAATAATAATAATAACAACAACATTTGTGATATAAATTATATGGGAAGAGATTTAAGGAATTATACCACAAAACGCTGATGGTCTTCATAGTTGTTGATGGTAGGGACTGCATTGTGTTAAAATCTAAACAAAAGTGATAGAAGGGAAGATGAGATCTGTGCAGGAAAGAGGAATAATTGCAGGAAAGAGGAATAATAACAGAGCCACTGTTGTCTTCACTATTATTCTCTAAGGATGAACAATGCTCTGTTATTAAAAATATGCTGCCTGCATTTGCATACAATATATTTCACAGCAAAATGGTGGGGCTAAATTTCTTCCAACATGGGTCTTTAAGTAGTCAAAGTAATCACAACTGCATGTTTTGGAAACCTTCTCCGGAGCACGTATCTTTCAAGGCTGTCTAATGACTTCTTTCAGATGTTGTTGGCCCCAAAGTCAAACATAATTATTTTTGGTCACTGTCTGCTAGGGCTGTCATTCTTTTGCAGGAATAGTCAAGACGGGACTGACTTGTTATCAATACCTCACACTTCCTACCAGTTTTCCATGTATGTTACTTGCCAGTTAGGCTGTTTAAAAAAATAATAATAATGCTATTCCAGAAGAGTATTGGGCCCATGATCTGATGTAACTCAGCCCTCATGACAGAGATTTGTACCAAAGAGCACCATCAGAAGCACTCCTATCTGTTTTAGCTTGCATCCAAGTTGGAGCTTGTGATTTATTTATTTATTTATTTTATTAAATTTTATTAATTTTCTATTAATTACATTTCTTAAGGCTTAATAAACATCATGTTGTCTGGGTATTTAATTTGCTTAACAATATAAATGCCATTCTTGACCCGGAACTAAACTTCCCATTTGAAGCATCTGCAACAGAACTTGTCCTGTTTCACATTAGAAAGAGCAATTGATCATTGCTTTCCTGCTAGCAGATAATGCTTGAGCAGCCTTGGAGAATTCACCAATCCCTTTCTTTGACTTAACTGTAATAAATAGGGAGAACATCATTTGCTGACCTATGGCAAAGCAGGAATTAGCAATCAGGAGACAGTCAATTTTAAACCAGCATACTTCTCCGCTGGCTCAAGATTGGGGGTATTTCTGACTCAGTTGTGAGGTAGAACCCTCGGTTCTGACACTTGGTTAAGCTTCTTATGGGTGTTCACTCATAATTTTTTGAGAAAGTGCCCTGCAAAAGCTAAGCTTTCTGGAAAAGCTTTTAATTTGCTTGACTATCCCTGTTATAACAGAGACCGACACCAACTGCATCCCTGGGACTGGGATGTTCTAACCCCATCATGTTTTGACATTGTGAACAATTTTGCTTCAGTGAGATTTCTCCCTAGAAGGAGCTAAATTGAAACGTGACAGATATCTACCACAGAGCTGTGAATTAGATACATCCTCATCTCCTTTCTCAGCCATTCTTTTAATTTGCACTGGGAATAAAATTCCCACACTACCTCAATCTAAGCCAATCTCCCAGATGAAAAAAATAAATAAAGGAGAAATAAAATGCAAGCTGTATATTCTATAGGTGATGGACTGCATAAAGAAGAAAAGTAGTTTAGATGCCAAGTTTGGGTATATATTTCTATACACTTATTCAGTGGATTGGATTAAACAAAAATGATTTGTCTTTTCAAGCAACCAGAGTTATTTAAGAACAATGGAAGAGGAGGATTGCCTTTTTTTGCTGTACAATGCTATAAGCCATGAAAGAAAGAAAAGTGAACACTTGGTTTCAGCCAAGAAGGTTGGTGACAGGTGTTGTTTGAGTGGCAGGGCAACTAAGTTTGCAATGGTTGTTTGCATGTATGTCACTTTCAGCCCAGATTAAGGGTCCAAAATTATATTGGCTATTCTGTAGCAGCTTCCTTGCTCACTCACTGGAAATCTAAACCATTTTCTAGATTGTTTTTGTCCTTCAAATAGAGGGGGCGGGGAATTTTGGTGGGTGGGGATGTGTTTGGGGATTGTCATGTGGATATGGGTGTTGTGTCTGGTCTCTAGGTGTTATGTGAATTTCGTTGTATGTGATACTGTGTATATATGTACAATGACAATAAAGTATTATTATTGAATTGTGATGGTGATAATGCTGATGTGTTCCTTGTTTCCTCGTTTTATCAAGGACAGAATGGTTGTAATTATTTTTAAATGCCTGGATGTCACAAACAGGAAGTTTCAGTAACCCCAGTTGTTAAGTTTGCATGAAGAGACAGACGCGGAGTGCTTCAAGCTCTTTGTTTATTAGTGACTACAGCTCAGAACGAACCTGTTTTGGCTGGGCTGCAGCTGCTACTTATAGCCAGCAGCCGCAGTTGCCAGCCAATCAGAGTGCAGGGTTTTCCCGCACTTTTTAAACCAATCATTTCTAACATTTTACAAGAACAGTTCAAACTAAACCAATGACATTCAAACCTACCTCCCCACTAGGTTCAGTCCATACCCAAACCCCATCTATCTAATGTATTCTTTTAAATAGGTGGGCTCTTACGTGTACATTGAGACCTCGTGGTTCAGATGTTTTAAAGTTATCACCAGTGAGAGAGGAAATGTATCTGCTGACATTTCCTTACTTGGACTTTTAGTAGTAGTAGAACCTGTCTGATTACTACAACCTGATCTCTCCTCCCAATCCATCTCCAACCCAATGTCAGCACCCAAGTCAGGTAATGATGTACAATCTTCCACTTGTGAAAATGGATCTTGGTCTTGTGACAGGTTTTGGGGTGGTTCCTGTCGTGTTGGCTCGTTACACATGGGGTTGATTCTTTCTTGCTGATTACCCTCATAATCCTCCCCTTCCCCCCTAGAAGAGATACTAGGTGTAGGAACTAGAGAGGAGCAATTGCGATGTTCCTGAGGTAATCTGGATCTTAGTTGATCAATATGCCTGCTCCAGAGGACACCATCCTCTGTTTTACCCTGTAAGACCTGAGGCCTGTGACCTGGGTTATCTCAGCAGGGATCCATGATGGTTCACCCATAAGGTTCTTAGCATAAACAGAATCACCCACAGAGAATGTGCGAACTTTGCTAGTGGAATCTAGTGGTGCATTGGGTGTGTAAGTGGGATGAAAGCGATCAAAGGGAGACCTGAGTTTCCTACCCATCAACAACTCTGCTGGGGATAAGTTAGTTGATGGGTTAGGATTGATATGCTGAGCACTGAGTAGTTTTTCAACTTTCTCCGTGATGTCCCCTGGACCCAATTGCTGAAGTTTTTCCTTGGTAAATCGTACCATGCGTTCAGCCCGCCGTAGCTTGAAGGATGCCCAGGGGCTGTCAGGGCATGTCTGATACCCTGCTGTGCTAGATATGATTCAAAAAGGTTGGATGTAAATTGAGGACCATTGTCAGAAACGAGGACATCAGGTAACCCGTGAGTTACAAAAGCTTTTAAGCTGTTTGATGACAGCATCAGTTGTGGTGGATGCCATAGGGATGACCTCTAGCCATTTGGAATATGCATCTACTATAATAAGGAAGGTGTGCCCTCTGGTAGGGCCAGCGAAATCAATGTGAATCCTAGACCATGGGCCCCTAGGACATTCCCATTCCTGTTTGGGGCAGAGAGGTGGGGCAGGCCTGACTACCTGACAGTTGGGACAAGATGCAACCCAGTTTTCAACCATTTTGTCAATACCTGGCCACCATACATAACTCCTGGCCAATCCCTTCATTCTGACAATACCTGGATGACCCTCATGTAACATTTCCAAAACCTCTTTTGCAGTTTTGCAGGAATAACCACTCTGTTACCCCACAAAATACATCCTCTTAATACAGATAATTCAGTTTGCCTGGATTTAAAAGGTTGGGCAAGTTGAGGTAGATCTTGAAGAGGCCAACCTTTCTTAATCCAGCCTATAACAGGAGCCAATAAAGTGTCTTTGGCAGTCTCTCTGGCAATTTCAGCGTGTACTGGAAGCTTGGCAACAGTTTCTAGGAAAAAGGTGTAAGTCTCAGGAGCAAAGTCCTCAGTGTGAGAAGGAAGTGGGCAGCAACTCAAAGCATCAGCATGCCCAATGTCTTTGCCAGGCCTGTGGATGAGTTTGTATGAATAAGCAGCAAAAATTCAGTCCACCTCAGCATTCTTGGTGACAGGATAGTGGGGAGGTTTGTCTCCTGCACAATGCCTAACAGAGGTTTTGTGATCTGACAATGGTAAATGTTCTCCCATATAAATACTCATGGAATTTCTTGACAGCTGCAACAATTGCCAAGGCTTCCTTGTTCAGTTGGCTGTAGTTCCTCTCTGCTTTGGTCAAGGTGAGAGTAAAATGCAATAAGAGCTTCCCTCCCTGGGAAGCCTGTGGCTCAACCCCCCCCCCAACTCCAAAAGGGGATGCATCACAAGTCAGTACAACAGGCAAATTCTCAGAGAACTGTATTAGTACAGCATCAGACGTGATTAGTCTTTTAATATTGTTAAATGCAGATTGTTCTTTTCTGCCCCAGACCCACGCAGACTTTTTGTCTAATAATCTGTGCAGTGGTTCTGCAATGGTTGCCTTCTGAGATAGGAACATGTGATAAAAGTTAATGAGTCCAAGGAAGGCTTGTAAATCTGTTTTACATTTTGGTCTAGGGGCTTCTTTGATTGCTTGAACCTTGGCATCTGTGGGGTGGATAGCATGCTTGTCAATCATATAGCCCAAGAACTCAACCTTGTCAGTTCTAAGAGTGCATTTTTCTTCCATGACTTTTAACCCCGCTTTTTTGAATCTGGTAAGGACTTCTCTGAGTCTCTCTTGTAACTGAGTGTCATTTTCAGCAGAGATTAACACATCATCAAAGTAAGGCACTACCCCTGGCAGTCCTTGGAGCATCCTTCCCATAAGGCTTTGGAAGATGCCTGTAAAACTGTAACCTTTTACATTTGAAAGCACCTCTATGAGTCACAATGGTTTGGGCCTCTGCAGTGGCATCATCAACTGTTAATTGTTGATATGCCTGGGCCAGATCCAATTTGGCAAAGACTGTACCCCTGCCAAGTGAATGTAGTAAATGATGCACCACTGGAACTGGATATGCACTCTGTTGAAGCGCATGGTTCAATGTCCCCTTATAGTCTCCACAGATTCTCACTGACCCATCAGTCTTGACTGGTGTGACTATGGGTGTCTCCCACCTGGAGTGGTCAGTGGGCTCTAAAACCCTTGAGCTATTAGTTTATCTAATTGTGCATCAATTTTTTCCTTTAAGGCAAATGGGACCCTTCTGGGCTTTAAGGAATTGGTGGCACCTTGGGATCTAGTTTGAAAGTGATAGGGGTCCCCATATACATGCCCAATCCGTCGCTGAAGACCTCTGGAAACTCAGACTTCAAGGCCTCCTCCCATTCAGTGTTGCTCATGTGATTGATGCCAGTCACCTCGATGCCTAGTGGATTGAACCACTCAAGTCCCAGCAAGCTTGGGCGATCCTTGTCCACGATGGTCAGGGCAAGCGTTTGGTGTGGCCTTTGAACTTCACGTTGAATTTTCTTGTTCCAACTACTGGAATCTTGTTCCCTTGGTAGTCTTTAAGAGTCAGTGCTTGCTTCTTGAAGTGCTTCTTCTGAATGTTTGGGAGTAGTCTGTGAATAGTGTCCCATGACACCATAGATAGATATGAGCCTGAGTCCACTTCCATTTGGCAAGGCCTTCCTTCAATTAGTACCTTGACATGCACTTTTCTGTTATTGATAGAAGAATGACCAATAGTTACTGTCTGATGAGTTTCATTCTTCCCTTTGCTTCTGTGCTGCGCCCATTTTCTCACTGAGGTTGTTGGGCTTGAATTCTTTGTCAGGAAACTTCCTTCTGTTGGGTGGAGTTCTGGATGATTTGCAGACTCTTGCTAGGTGACCTCTTTTTTCACAACGGAGGCAGATGGTATCTAGGAACTTGCATTCAGTCGGGGGTGGCTTCCCCACAACCTCTGCAGTAGAAATCTTGCCTCTTTCTTCCCAGGTCTTTCTTTTTCTGCTCCATTCTGAGTCTATAAATTCCTTCCTCCACCTCACTACAGTCTGACTCAGAATCTATTCGCTCACAATGAGTTGTTGTGGACTTTTCCACATCAGGATGGCTTGTGGCCTTGTTAATTTTCTTCATGGCTGCTGCTGAGGACTTGGTAACTTCTGCTGAAGAGGCCTCTTCTATTGCTTCCTTCAGCGTGATCTTAGGTCTTAGTAATAACTTCCTTTGAAGCACCTTGTCTTTAAGACCCAGAACAAATCGATCGCGCATGGCCTCTTCTAAATTGTTAAATTCACATGCACCCCCAATGTCTCTTAAACTTGCCACGAAGTCATTTCGTTTTGCTTTCCCCTTGATCCTGATGGTAAAACTCGTGTCTCTTAATGAGACACGATACTTGTGGGGCGTAATGGGCTCTTAACAACTTTTCTAAGTCAGGCCATTCCATTACCTTCATGTCTGCAGCTCCCGCCAATGCCTTCGCCATCTTGAAAACTGCCAGACCACAGTGCATGAGAAAGACTGCCCTCTTCCGCTTCTTGGAAATGTTGGCAAGATCGTTTCCTTCCAGATACATTTGGAAACGATCTGCATATGTCTCCCAGTCTTCTGCCGTCAGATCGAATGGGGCTGGGGGGGTGTTCAGCACAGCCATCTCTCTCTTCTTCTGTTCCGCGTTGCCTTCTTCTTCAGGGAGATCCCGCCTTCGTCGCCAATGTTAAGTTTGCATGAAGAGACAGACATGGAGTGCTTCAAGCTCTTTGTTTATTAGTGACTACAGCTCAGAACGAACCCGTTTTGGCTGGGCTGCGGCTGCTACTTATAGCCAGCAGCCGCAGTTGCCAGCCAATCAGAGTGCAGGGTTTTCCCACACTTTTTAAACCAATCATTTCTAACATTTTACAAGAACAGTTCAAACTAAACCAATGACATTCAAACCTACATACATAACACCAGTAATGATTGAGGCGACCTCATATTTGTCCTTCAAAGTACAGTGTCCCATTAAAGACTCAGATAGCCTCTGGATTTTTCCCAGGGTTTTTGGCAAGAAAGAAAATTGTAGATTTCAGCAGGATGAGATTTACAATAGGACATAACACAATGTTCTTTGGGGCCTTGGGATCGTAGAAACTCCTATTCATTGGATAAATCATTTTAAGTTGATAAAACACATTGTTGTTTTTTGTTTATTGTAAGTTTGCATCTCTGCAACTCAGGTAGGCATGAATTAAGAGAGGTCCCACTTTCAGTAACCTGCTATTTCAGTAGAAAAATTCTCATCTGGCCAGTCCAGGATTTCTAGATGCCACCAAACTAGCTAGGCTAGAGAGAGCAACTCATGTTCAGAATACAATTAACCAGAAAGGGGACAGAATTGGAGGCACAATTCCTCCTTTTTATAAAATCTTGGCCCAAAGAGGAACAAAGATGTTGCTCTGCTCTTTTCTTCAGCTGCAGATTCTAGCTGAGCATCCTATAAATGATAGGCACCCTCCCTGGTGGAAAAACAACCACTCCCTGTAGAGCAAATGCCAAATGCCCAAAGGGATTTGTACAAATGAATGTGAGTCAGGAAGCAGTGAGTAACAGCACAATGCCATAGTTGGATGTGGGTTGTCTGCAATTGAGCCAAATCATTCTCTCTCTCTCCCTCTCCCTCTCTCTCTGAAGGAGGGAGGGGGGGGGAGAAAGATTGTTTGAAAACACTCCCCCCCCTTCACCAGTTGGCAGGGGTTATTTCTTCTGAAGGTCACAAACAAGAGGGTGAGGGGGAAGTTGTTGTGTCATGATGAAGTATAATAAATAAGGCAGTGCAGACTGAGTAATATTTGAGGTTTGGTACTTTGGAGACTAGGAATCACCCCATGCTAGCCATGTCTTGCTCAATGTGTTGTAAGGATGTATTCAAATAACATAACTTACATGCCCATGTTTGGGTTTTTGGTATTATTGTGTTTATTTTCTTGCACTGACCAATTTGGCAAGGCATATTCAAGCAGCAAAGAGAACATATGCTGCAGGCTCTCTGCATAAACTATTGTCCAATGGTTCTTTGAAATGGCATCCCAGGAACTCTCAAGACAGTTTAGTGTTTCTTTACATCAAGGGGTTTCTAATCCTCATTTACTTTGATGCCAGAGCAGACCCAAAGGGAGCTGCATCAAAAACAGTTGGAGAACCATCATCTGTATTGCCCGCAACATGGCAGAACTTGACCCCATCCTGGAAGTTGTCTAAGTAATTTCTCTCTTTTAATATGATAATAAGAGTTGGAATTCAGTTTGTTTTTCCTGTCCAGACTTGTGCAGACAGCACTTTAGAATTTGAGGCAAAATTGTTTTGCCCACTTCCTTTGTGGGTTTTATTATTTTCCATATTTATTTAATTCCTACTTGCTAAAGGCGATATGTACACAATTCTTCACAAAAAAACCCTATAAGAGAAAGAAATTAAAAGAGTTCTATCTGAACTAAGCTGCTACAGTTATCCAATGAGCTCCGAGGTCTCTGTATCAGCCTGATATCCTGGAAAGCTACTTTGGGCAATCCATCCAGATGGCACTCTAGGCCTAGGGCTAAAAATAGTCAGGACTACATTACAGCCTTCATCTTCCCCTTGCATTTCTATAGATATTCACTACCACTTGATCTCCTTATATCTTGGCATAGGCGTTGCTTCTGGTAATCTCTCTTTCAGCCCAACCCACCTCACAGGGTTGTTGTGGGGTAAATAAGAGGACGAAGGTGTGTTTCATATATTTGCTGCCTTCAGTTATTTGTAAAATAATAAGGGTGGGATAAAAACAAACAAATAAACTAACATACCTTTTCTACTAAGGATGATTAAACATGATGGTTAAGGATCCTTTCCTGTTAATTTACTTTAATACCCTGTTCTGCTGAGATGTTCTTCAGTTTAAAGAGACTGGTTACAAATTAACCCTAGTCTTTAAGGTTTGTTTGCTCCCACATTCAAACCTTAATACATATGAAGTTATATACATACCAAGTTGGTGAATTGTAACAACTTCTTATTAAGAAATGAACCAAATGATATTATTTGTTAATCAGTGGAATGGCTAAAAGTGTACATGTCTTTCATGTAGCTTTAAAAACGAGGAGCAAGTCAAGGCTGGGGATGGAAATAGCAAATGGTCTATTTCAAGACCATAAATGTGTGTGAATGTGCAGGGCTTTAAACCCAAAAGCATTCTAGCAAGTGTGTGTATAGAGAAGCAAATAGATTTGCTTTTCATTTGCTTTCCCACACATTCAAACTTCATTCAGAAGATCATCTTTCCATCTTGCTAGTAAATAAATATCTGAATGCTTGTTAATTCTTAATTTAAGAATAATTTTTCACCCGCTCCTAATCTGACCCAGAAATTCCTGTCAGTTTAGGAAAAGAGTGACAAAGGGATCTTCTTACCAGGTCTTTCCATCTTCTCCACAGCAAAGCCCTTCTTGCTCTGAGCGGCCCCTGTGTTTATAAAGACATGAAGCTGCACTATTGGGGGGGGGGGTGGAATTTGACCTGCAGTCTGGCATGTAGCCGACATGTTGCTGCCTCTATAGGCTTTGCAAAAGTAACCTGTTTTGCATTACTGGGGAATGTGACTGCTCTTTTCTGCATCTGGGAGACAGATTGTGCCTTGGGGCACATGGGGTGGCAAGCACGAAGCTCTGCTTCACTGCCTGACTCCTTGACTCAGTTCCATCTTTGCCTTCGCCTTTTCATCCCAAAAACTAATAAGAGAAAGGAAAAGTGGGGGTGTGGGGGGGGGAGAAACCAAGAAGTGAATCCTTCCTTTTTGATAGTGAACCATTTTCTGAGATAATACAGACCCAACAAAGAGTAGTGTCTAAAGCCCAATTAAGATGGAGAGGACCAAGTGTAAAAGACTCCAGTGAGCACTTTCTCTCTCTAAGTCACACCCTATTACCATGTATTTTTGTTTCACCACTTTTTTTATGTTCCCTGAAACTAAGAATCTGCAAGGAAATTCAAAATACAGAAATGCTTCTACTGAGATTGTATTTTGGCTTCACTCTTTTCACTATCTTGAATGAAATATTGTTATTCCAAACACTGGATTGTACTTTGGGTGGAATGCTAGTTGCAACCAATTGCTTCAAGGTGCATTGGTCTGCAACAACCTTTATAGTATTAGTATTATAGTATATAATACTATAGGATTCAAGAGAGTATTCAAGACAGCAGCTCAGTTGACTACAGTGGCTGGGAATCATGGGAGGAGAATCCAAGGATGCCTGCTCAAAGACTTATGGATTCATAAATGTCCATTTGAGACATCAATAGATATATTATTACATCATACTAGATATAGCCCCATTTCTCTCTTTCCAGGACAAATATGGAGAATCTGATGGAGAATCAGGAATAATTTTTTTAAAGTTTGTCACAAAGTGAATAGGGTAGATGGTAGCACAGGATGTTCAAAATCAGTTATGATGTTAAAGAAGGAGTTTTGCAAGTGGATCCTGAGAGGCAGAAAAAAAAGAGAGAATGACTCAGTTCACATATCACATGATGTATTTGGTTCTGGCTCTGGGTGCTATGGTAGTTCAACTACAATGCAGTAATACATGAACTAGGTTGGCTAAGCATTTATGAAGCATTGCAGCTAATAGTGGCATTGGATTTCAAAGCACAATTCATTCACATGGAATGATTGAATTAAGAAATGTGAAGGGACATCAATCCTCTGGATCAAAGATTTTATTCTGCAATTTTTCTGCTACATTCAAGAGCTTTAAAGGACAAGATAGGTCCAATCATCCCTAGATTATTTTCCTTATTGCAAAGAAAAAATGATAATCTGTTAAAGAGCAAAAGATGGAATAGAGTAGCTGTGCAAATTCTGTTGACAGTAATACTAGGAGTTGTCCAACTGGAAACAACACAGATGTTTATTAAAATAAAACCAGCCAATTTTTGTTTGTGATCAAATACTCTCTGTACTGGTCCTCACTTGAAAGCTTTCTTCACCATTGGACATGCCAGCTTGGAATGATGGGAAATTTTATCCAGCTCATCAGCAAGAACCAGACTGGCCCAATTGGTGAGTCTAATTAAACCAGATGTAAGATGTTTTTCTTTCATTCATTTTTCTACTTTTCCTTTGGAAGCTATAAAACTGCCAAAGAAGGGGAAATCCTTTGACCTTTCCTGTTCCTCTCCCTTCTTCAACCTGGTATTAGCCTCATGTTCATTTCCATCTTCTGCGGATAATATTTTTGCCTCCTGCAATAACTATAAATTGTTGGGGATAGCGGAAATACTTGTCTCCTGATTCCTGCCTATTTGACCACCTTGGGACAGAAGCTCATCTGTTTTTGTTTTTCCCTGTTTGGTTCCCATCATGCTTCTTCTTGTCTCTATTTCTATTATTTTTAAACTCTTCTCAAAAGATAGTTGTGCACCATCAAGAAGGGGGAAAATGCAGTGTTAAGGCACAGTTTATTGGTGCTGCCAATAAAACAAGGAGATATCACATACCCAGTGGTGAGGAAAATGAGGTTTCCATAGGGTTAGAAGAGGGAAAGGGTTTTTCATTACTTAGCCAATTATTTGCCTATGTTATGTTTGGTCCATGACACTCTACCTGAACATGGTGGTGTATTGTTTTGAACAAGTAATCGTGCCAGAATTAGCTCCGTTGAAGTTAAGATAATGGTCACCATCAGGTTGCATGTAAAAAAAGTGATGGAATTTTAATTGTGTGGTTGTGCCTGCCCTCTTAACCTTTTAGATTCTTCCATGGACACTCCTGCCCTCATGCATTTCCTTGAACAGCATGAGCAAATTATATGTTTACATTCAATTACATGCTTCATGAACTGCATTGGTTGCCAATTGGGGAAAAATTCAAATTGCTGAATATCATCTATGAAGTTTTCAGTCTGCAAAGTTTTCCTAACAAGAAGCACATTCAGAATTATTAGCTCTAACTTTATTGTAAGATTACATTAACAAAATCTTGCAAGTACATCTAAAAGTACATCTCTCCCCCCTTGTGTTTACCTTCCAGCAAACTAGGGAAGGTCCCCTCTCAGATGTTTGCCATTTCCCCATTCCTTATCTGACTGTTCCTGGTCTGCAGCTCTTCCTTCTGTCTCCCATGGTCATTCTCATACACCATTACAGAAGACCTTCACGACAAAAACTCAGTTTACTTGAGGGACCACATGTAACGTTTCTACCCATCCAATGAGGTTAGCTGAAGTGGCCATGCTCCATGTTCTATCCATTAAGCAGCCCACTTTAGGAAGGGTACCTTCTTGGTGATGTCTCCTGTCCTGTGGAATGATATCGTACCAGAGAACCATACTGTTTCTGCCCTTTTGGCTTTCCCCAAATTGTTAAAGAACTGATTATTTTCTATGCCCTGGATAAGGATGGTGGTTGAGACCTTTGGTTTCCTGTTTCTATCTTCTAGTCATCTGTTGTCAGTCTTACCAGATAGAACAGACAGAGAACATACCAGATGAGTTAATTCTACTTTATTGTAAGGCTACATTAACAGAATCTTGCAAGTCTGAAAGTATAAATCTCTCACCATCTTCTTTACATTCTGAAAAACTAGGAAGGGTATCTTTTGACTGCAAGTTATGCCCTCTCTTATTTCATCATTCCCTAGTCAGCATCTCTTCACCCCATCTCCCAAAGTCTTTCCCACCTATATTCTTTTTTCTTGTAAATATGTTGATAAAAAAAATTAATTGGCCAGAGTTATCTTAATTGGCCAGAGTTAGCTGGCCAGAGTTGCTGTGGACTCCAGCAGGCTCAAACTAGAAACAAGCAAGCAAACATTTGTACATTGTTTCATGTGTGAAAGGATTCAAAAGGTGTTCTTAAAGATTTGCCTCAAAAACTAATGTTAGTTTCACCGTTATCACTTTTATATAAAATCACTTCCCTATAAGGAACTCAGGATTTTCCTGCTGTCATTTTTAATCTGTCAGCACTGTGCTGAGCCAAATTTGGTTATTTAGAAATAGGGCGGCTGGATGGATAGATGAGGATTTGAAGCTTCTCAATTGATTAAAGATGAAAAGAAAACTTTTTCCATGGCCACAGTGGAGCATGAGTTCCTGTGCCTATAAAAAGAGCCTTTCCCATCTCCTGGGAATAACCACATAATCTCCTTTCCATGTTGAGATTATGAAAGATTTCCACTTTCAGATCTGCTTACAAATGGTTGATCAAGATAATAACACAGAATTAAACAACCTCGAGTATCTCTAGCACATAAACAAGTTGTAAAACAAAACTTGACTTTTAAATAAGGAACATCTGGGCAGCTCTCCTCATTCTGGCACTGGGTGCTTCTGTCAATGTCTGTTACTTACCGTTTAGATTGTCTTCTGCAGGGGAAGGTTTGAAGTTTAGACAGAAACGGATTCAAATAAGTCGTTGCTTCTGGAATCAGAAAGTTGGTTCATCCACTCTTTGACCTGTTGGCATTGTGTGTATTATTTTTAGGTGGTTTCTAGGTAAATAGTAGAGGGAAAAATGCCAAAAGTTATGAAGGGGCATTTGAGGGGTGGGGGTGTTCAAGAAATTCACCATTAACAGTCACAACAGTTTGACTGAAGTGCTGATCTTTTTATGTGCTTGTCACATAAAAAGTTTTAAAACATTTGTGTTCTAATTGAGGCAAGGACCTTCTAGTATGTATTATACACCTTCTCTTTCTAATGAGAAAATCAAAATGGCTGTGTTCAGACAATATGCTTCACCACTGAATACCTAGTGGCTACCTTTGTACAAACTCCTAAGCTTGATTGGTAATAATCTTAGTTTGCTCTTGATCATGCTGTTGCATGATCCAGCTCAGTGGTGGGATTCAATTTTTTTTACTACCAGTTCTGTGGGTGTGGCTTGGTGGACGTGGCAGGGGAAGGATACTGTAAAATCACCATGAACTACTCAAAATTTCCTCTACCGGTTCTCCAGAACTGGTCAGAGCCTGCTGAATACCACCTCTGATCCAGCCCATTTAGTTCATGGTTCTGTGTGAAATATAAAAACAGTGCACTAGTTAAAGTACTGTGTAGGGCATGCCAATTTTTTCAACTTTCAATTTCCAAACATTACAAGAGGTCAAAAATTGTGACATGTCTTGGGGATTGTAAAGACATTTTGGTTACTTTAACATAATTTAGATGTGCTTGGTAAGTAACTATAACTTTTTAACATTTAGTTTGTTTCATTGCAATGTGAGTGTATTCATTTAGGCTTAAGAAGAAATGACAAAAACAACTTACAATAGGGAATGTGACCCTTTTCAAGTTGAGCACCACATTTAACCTTTAAAGGGTGTTTAAGCACAGTTTCCATAAAATGGACAAATCAAAAAGATAAAGAAATGAATGGGCCCAGGACAAAATGCACTGATTGGATTAAATAAATGTAGTTACTTTCAGAGCATTTAACATTTTGCCCCTTATTAAACATTTCAATGGGGTGGCTAGTTGTATAGGACCTTGATTCTTTATCCTAACCACTGGATTCCCTTCTAATTCTCAAATTGACCTGAGTTGGGAAATTTGAACTCAGGCCAATACATGGGATCAAGTCATTTGGCTCCTATAGTAGTATGGAGCTTCAAATAACATGCTCTTATTTGGGACATTACTTCCAGTTTGATACCTGGATTACAGTCTGGAACTACCAAGGCTGTTCTCCAGTAAAGCTTTATTGTACTGTAACCTTAATTTATTTACTCCAATGTGATGGTGTCTACATAATACTACCTCTCATTTATAATTCTTAAATTTTGTAGGTGGTGTTTTCCATGACTGTTGAGGTGGAAGAAGAATAACAAAGTCACTCATGTGTAGATGTCTTTAGCACTTTTCTTTTGCTTTTAGCATTAGATTGGTTTAATGGCAAAAGATTGGCGAACGGAACTTTGATGTTATATATGTTGAGTGCATCAAGACTACTTTATGGACAAAGATAGAAGACATTTTGATTCCCACAATGGACAGATGGCTGCAAAAGTCAATGGAGTTAGCAGAGACGGCTAATTTGACTGTTTTGATAAAAGAAAGAAAACATAGTTACTTTTGTTTCTACTTGGAAACTGCTTCTGGACTTTGTGCTTGAGGTGGAAAAAAATAAAACTTGGATTTTTGATTTTTACTGATTAGATAGATTTGTTGTTACTGGAATGGTTAGTTTATACTATTATGTAAAAGTAAAAAGTTGAGGTTTGATGTTACTGTTTTATTCTACTTCACCAGAGGGAGTCGGAAGTCAACGCCTTTTTTTCTTTTTTTCGCTTCTTTTCTACACGTCTCCTTTCATTTTCTCCTCCCTTATTTTTCCTACTATTTGCTTTTGTATTTTTGTATTTTATATTACAAACTAATACAAACTGTATTAAAAAAAAAGATTGGGGAGACCAAAAGATTTAATAGTTCATCATCCTGCCTGCAATTTAACTAGATGCCCTTTTCATCATCATTCATTTTTAATTGCTTTTCTAATCTCTCTCACTCCCTCTCTCTCTGTCTCTCCCTCTCTCTCTCTCTCTCTCACACACAGACACACTTCCGGTCTATAATAAAATATAAGTAAAATTATGTATAAATGAAAGTGTGTTACTAATGAAAGAATATTCTTTCCAGTCATAGCTTAACAGTATGACCAATAGTAGCTTTTCAATTTTTTAGAAATTATCCCTCTAATGCTTAAATATTGCATTAAAATTAAGCTACACTAACAATTAAAAAAAGATATTGTTCCAGTCTTTATCACTGACTACTTGTTAAAATAGTTATATCTGGAAACATATTGCATTATGACCTCAAAGGGATAGAACTCTTCAGAACGTTCATATAAGCAGTGTTTTGCTGTAACAGAGCTGGGAAGATATTTTGGTGCTATTTAAAAGTAAATTTAGAAACAGAACCATATTACAAAAGAAATTTATATTAAATGGTTATCTAGGTTAGGTTTAGCTGCTTTTAAGTCCCTGACTATGTCAAAGTTACATCTTTAAAAACATAAAAGAATAGTGCTAAGGACTTAGGCATGAAATAATACAATTGGATGAATGCATGGAAAAGCCTTAATGTCTCTTAAGGGAATGGAAAGTCAATTATAGTTCCACTTTTTGATAGTGCACATCTGAAGAAATATGTTCTACTAGTGCTATAATCAATGTTTATGAAAGCACTCTTGCTTCAACTGAGCTTCTAAAGGTAAACAGGTTTGGATCTGAGCAGCAATTGGATGGGAGACCACCCATATACTAAATAGCCAGTGCATATTGTGAAAAAGAAGATGGATACAACACATAAAACTGAATGATTTTGTTGAATGATAATTCTACAAAGGTGCTGCCCTTCAAAGTGGTTTGTTGCTAGCTAACGCAGTCTTGGCTAATCACCAAAACTGATTAGCTGCTAATCAAAATTCATCAATTAGTTGAAATGAACTCAAACACATATAACAGTTTAACATAAGCCATGGACTCCAACATTTATCATTAAAAGCTAACATCTGTGTCTGTACTGAAATGTCTGGAACAGCTGTAGGCCCATTAGACATGTTTATCTAAATCTGCTCAGTTTGTCTTTTTTGATTGCAAAGTAAACTTGGAGGGGCTGCAAAATTTAGGGGATATTTTGTGATGTCAGTTTGGTTCAGGGTATAAGGAAGAATGAGGGCAGAGAAATTCAAACCCCTTGAAATGCAAGAACTGCATCTGGGGGAAAACCCCCCCAGCTGAACACTTAATATAGTGTACCCTTTACTCATCAGATTTTTGGAATACATATATAAGGTTGTGGGCACAACTATGCCTAGTTATTCATATTTGCACAGTACATATGTACACTGGCCATGCAGCTGTTACAAAATCATTTACAGTCACACACATGTGTCCTTTTTCTCCTCAGAATCTCTTTTAAGTCATCCATCCTTGCCAACTTAGAAGAGAAGGGACTAGATCTTCAGTCCACCTTAATGAAACCTACTAACCAGTGGTGGGATTCAAATTTTTTTACTACCGGTTCTGTGGGCGTGGCTTGGTGGGTGTGGCAAGGGAAGGGTACTGTAAAATCTCCAGTCAGAGGTGGTATTTGCCAGTTCTCCAAACTACTCAAAATTTCCACTACTGGTTCCCCAGAACTTGTCAGAACCTGCTAAATACCACCTCTGCTGCTAACCAGGCCAATGCTTCTGTCAAGAGAAATACTTATTCGGTATTTTGGAATAAGATATAACACCCTCCCATAAACAAATGAAGAAGCAAAGAGGTTTGAACTACAAATTATCGTTTAACCAAGATTGGAGAAAAAGATCTAATTTTCAAGGAAGAAATTCAACACTGGAAACTTCCTTTTGGGGAAGGGTTTTCCTGGATTCACCAAATCTAGAAATCCAATTGCCTTCCCTAAGTAACATGGATTCTTCACCTGGAAATGTGTGTATTGGGTATATACACACTCTCTCATACACATTTTAAGTAGCCCTGAGAAAATAACCAATTATTCTCCTTCAATCCTCTAGCAGAGGACTAGCAGGAACTATCGAGTTTTCTGGATATTCTGGCATTTGAACCCACAAAGGAAAGCCACAGATTTACTGTGCCCAATTGCAGTTCAACGCAGTGAATAAGATGGAGACATATGCCAACAATGATTTATAATAAAACATAATTTTCCCATTTTATTCTCTTCTACACATATCTTTTCAACTAAGCATGGCTCTGATATAGAGATATACTCTATTCGGGATAATTCATTCCAGATAAAATAGGCCAAATTTCAAATAAATAGGCTCTACATTTCTTTGTCCTATCACATTTCCATCTCTTTTTATGGGTTATTAGCATAAGAATTCAACATCCTTTAACTTCCTGGTTAAAAAAAGAAAAAGTTGTACTCTAAAGGCACTGTTATTCACTGACACTGTGTCCTTGTTATTGATGTATGAAGATGGGTCTTCATATGCAAGTCCCAATCAATCATATGGTTATGATATTAAACATAACTGTACCACATTTCTGATTTCATTCCAAAAAGAAGCTTTGAAGGACAAACATAGGATGTCACTGCAACATTTTAAAACAGTCCCATCTTTTCCTAGGATCATGCAGCTGCAAACATGATTTTGGGAAGAGATGTAGCTGTTACATAACACAGTTACAATATAACACATTTATACCTTATTATTCACCAATACTAATCATTCAGTCTCTTATATTGATTGGTTTTCTTGTTTCTACTCTGTCTTCAGAATAATAAGGATAGCATTTAGAAGAAGAAGGACTTTCTTTCTTTTGCAGAGAAGCTCCAACTCATGTGTGTCGTGTGCCAAAATTTGCCTGCTAAGATAAATTCTGTTTGCTATAACCTGAAACCTGAATACCAGTGGGATTTCTATCTTGCCTGCATCTCTTAATCTGTGGAGTTTTTGTTGCCCCAAAAGAAAAATGACATAAATTTTAAATTTTAAAAGGCAGAATTATTTAATGGAGTTGCATGTTCAAGAAAAGCAAAAACATTTGGCACTCTGTTTGCTTCTTTTGGGATCGTTACTACACAACAAGGGACATATCTCTACAAGAAGAGAAAAGGACAATTGGAGTTATCTCCAAATTGTATACCAAGAGGTTGAACTAGATTGTGAGTTGGATTTCTGAGGTAAAGTGCCTGTTTTGTGTGTCCAAGCTCTTTGCCCTTCGTACCATAAAAAGGGAATTTGGGTTTCAGAATTGACATGAAAAGGATGTTAAGCTAGGTGGGCCAGTAGTTAGACCCAAAATCAACAAGTCCACAAGTACCTCCATGTATCTCCATATTTTCTTTCTAAACAATTTGGGAGTCCATTAGATACGTTACTAGCTCTTCCTCTGGCTTCTTTATTATTGTTGTTATGTAATAGCAACATTCTATGAATAAAGACCTGCTTCTAGTTGTTCTGTAAAAAGTTTTTAAATAGAAAGTAAACATGTAATTAACTTTCCTCAATCTGTTTGTACCATCCTATTTAAAATTGCTACTAAGTTTTGTTGACAGCAAAAATGTCAAGGTTAAAATAGAAGTTTTCTGGTGAGGCAAACCATTAAAATTGGTATGATGACAGAAAAATGATTAGAATAGCAACACTTTGTGCAGATTGCCAAGCTTCCCTAATCATCTCTTGGTTGAGAGAGGAAATTAATTAGCATTCCTAACTAACATTCCCCAGGAAGTATTCCCATTACTTTCTAAGTATATATTTATATATACATGTGCGTGCATACATATGATGGAGAGATTTCTTCTCCACGGTTGTAAATCAGAGAAAAAAGATGAGCAGCTAAACAATCCCCATGAACGGCCGAGTCAACTGTTTAAAAACCTATCAGTTTTCAAATGCCACCATTTTTGTTTCATAAAGTCTATATGAATATCATCAGAATAAGAATAAAAGAAACCAACATTAATCTTGTAATACAGATACAGAGGAAGGGAATTGTACAGTTCCAGTTCTTTTTGTTTGTTTGTTTTTTTCTCAAGAGCTTTTGGTGATTCTTGTTAGCTTGTAGAATATTTCCCCACCATCCTATTCCCATAGTACCTTTATATCCCTCTAATATTTGAAAACAGAAAATAGCAGGTTGCTTTGGTGGCTGTACATCACTTGACACAGGAATAACATTCAGCAAAATTCTACCTCTGAGAGCAGCTACGTTTTCATATAGATTGCTCCCTGCTTTGTGCATTAAGGCCACTAAGGGATTTTTTGTTTGCTTGCTTGCTTCCCCTTTTAATGCAACAGAGGTAACAGCTTCTTAACACACAGTGATTGGTTTACCAATTTGAAGAAGAACGTACAGCATGTGGCATCATCAAAGCAGCATCCCTTGGAAAATGAATGAATACGTCTGACCACTTGCCTTGTTTGCTCCTGATTAGGTCCACGCATCAATGCGGCATATCTGGCTCCTTTAAGCAAGGGTTTATATGACTTTACTGGTTTCAGTCAACCCCAGAAAAAGAAAAATGGAAAGGGCTTTTTAAAAAAATCCTTATTAGCTAGAGAAAAATGCATCTGAGCAAAAAAACAAGGGCAGGATCAAATATAATTTTGATGTGGTCACCCATACTTGTATGGAAATGTAGTTATTTTCTCTTTGGGTTCCATCCCTTAGCTTCTCACTTTGATCTTCATACTGTCAGTTTTGATAGCTAGAAACCTGGTCCATATTTCTTTTCTCCCCACTCAGAGCCCCCTCAGGAGGTTGCCTCAAAACAAATGTTCACTTGTCCTCTAAACACCATATGTCTCCTTGTTTCAGGCCCAGCATTCCTGCTCTTTCTGCCTTCTTTGAATCCTTCATCACTCTGTAACATATCTGGCTGGTCTCCTTGGGTTTTTTTTCTCTCTCCTGATTTCAGATGTGCTTAAATAGGGTAAATTGGTGACTGAAGGAAAGAAGTTGTGCAAGAGAAGAAAGGAACTGATGTTGATGGGATCATGAGAGAAGTGCATGGGATAAATGTCAGAGGCACCTGAAAGGGAAGTCAAGCAATTGGCTTTGGACAGATGTCTTTCTTCATTCTTGCCTCAGTTAAGAATCAGCCATCAACTAACAGTCCAGGAGATTTTAAGGAGCACATACAGTATAAACAAGACATCCATTCCCTCTCCCATCTTTCATTTCCTTTTACCGTCTTATTGTTCGTTACTAGCAAGAGCTATTGGATGAAAATACCAGGACAGTAGGGCAGAGAGGGAAAAATAACTAAATCAGTGCTTACAGGATTGTTCCAGTGTCCCCAGAAAGAATGAGCTCTATTTTTCCTTCACATGTTCTTCTTCCAAGTGGCACCAATGGGGCAGGGGAAATGAGGAGCTAACCCTAACTCTTCCAATTGCCTCTGCCCCCTCTTTCTCCTTCACACTGGAGAGCTAGCAGTGGATTCACTGTAAAGGGTTTCCACAATGTCCCCCCTTTGGATCTTGCGCAGGGCTGAATAAAGGGCATCCATGGTGGAACTGTCCTTGCTGGACCAATCAGAGAGCAGCGCACGAACGGGGTATTCCTCTTGTGTAAAGGAGTCTATGTGATCTTCCTTGTAGCCTAGTTCTCCGGCTAGGTGGCGCCATGTCTCCTCTGTGGAACCATTCAACAGCTTTTCAACCTCTTCACGTTTGTTAGGGGGCAGGCTGGTGTAAAGATTCCCATCTCCTTTAAGACCTGAAATTGAGGAATGAGTTTGGGATAGAGAGAGAAAGGTTAAAAAAAGACCACAACTGCACGCAAGTCATTCACTTACCTTCCATGTTCCCAAAGATGGTTTTAGCTAGAAACAGTTGGCTGGAAACCAACTATTTATATTCCCCACAATGCCACAGAACAATGTGACACATTTAAAATAAATACCTTTAATTGTCCACAACAATCCTCAGCAATCGTGCATGCTCCTTGGGGGGAAACCCAGGAGGGAATGGGGAAACGATTAGCTATTATTATGGGAGCCATAGATAGTCCTTTACTGTGGAGACCCAGCATTTGGCTCAGAGTCTTTTTGGTCCAAGTCAGTTTCACGTGAATTTATTCCATCCTATTTCTGTACTAACTGAATACTCTCCCTCTCACACGCACACAAAGATTGGCACAAAAATGTTGTAGATGCATTTCACAGAAAATTTCTGTTTGTATTTCATGTAAAATTCCTTTGATGAAATATTCTTGTTAGCACATATTGTAGTATCTTTTAAAAATAGCATTAGAACATTCTGAAAAGCATAGAATTATTGATCTTTGTGTTCTGTGATTTATAAGAAATAAAAACAGATCAATATGCTTTCAAAGGAAAACCATATTCAAGATCTGAATGGAGGTTTTTCTGGATAATTTCATGAACTTCAAGGGCCAAGGCAGAATATGAATTGTTCTAAATAATTCAGGTAAGATTATATCCACCATCATTTTCACAGACATAAACATTCAACCCCCCTTTAATATTCTGATATTTTTTCTTTGCCTGTATTACAATTAATGTTATAACCATTCCATTCTAAAATCTCCCAAATTAAAAATATATAAACATTCATTTTAGTTTCAGGATTTCTTATTTGGTACAATCCCAATTCATTTGTAGAAAGAAAGAATGCTGGCTCCAAATTTTGAGAGATCATCATCTGAGCACAAGTGGGCTTACAAATGAGTAAAGGACAAAACTATTCACTCACCCTTTCCATACAGCTCTTTCTAAGTGCTAAGCTTTTAGCCTGAAGGACAGGCTTCTGTCTTGCTGTGTGTTGTGGGATTCCAGATGGCATAGAGAGCTAGGACATTTAAAATAATCCTTGTTCAACTTATCTTTAAGCCTCCCAGCTGAACATGTGGAGAGCAGAAAAAGAGGACAGGGCTGCCTTGAAAACCCAGAATCAGGCAGGGGAAGTTCAAAGAAGAAACTATTGTGGTGGTATTGAGCTTAAGAAGTGACAGAGGGCTGGGTTTAAAGGCATTTCTCCAGCCTCCTTGGCTTCTCATACCCCAAACTAACCTCAAGGGAAAACCTCAGGCCAAAATTAATGTGGCTTTTTCGGGAGTGATGTTCATTTCTCCACTGAGTAGAAGTCCTACCTTTGTAGAAGAGCTCTTTGTTCACTTAGAGAAAGTCAAAAAAATGATCTATCCAGTTCCTCCATGCATTAATATGTTAGAGAATTTTGAAAGACCCTTTGGGCCCAGTTCAGTTCAAGTCTTTATGCAGTTTTTATTACATTGTTTACTATTGTAAACTGCCAAGAATGGCATTCAAACCAAACCAAACCAATGACACAAAAAAGTTACTGGGAGATAACGCACTGCTCTTCCACATGCATATGATCTTGTGGGAGCCTTCCTCCTCCTTCTCCTTCATACTAACATTTACTCATAATAGTCTAGTTGGCATGGACTTCCAAAAATAGAAAAAGAGTAATTCTTCTTATTTACTCTATGCTCCATTTACTGGTGTTAAGAAAAACGTGGCTTATTCTTTTTGACTTAGCATGATCTATGAACTGTAATTTATAATTTATGGCTTACTAAGTTTTATGAAACTGGCATTATGATTTATTACATACATTATGACCAAATTAAGTAGTGTTTATCATGACAAGTGAGATTATTACTAATTATTTGTTTGCAAAGAGCACAGAGGTAGAAATTGTGAAGTGGAATAGCAGAAGATCTAAGGGTCAAAAAGCCACAAATGCTCACCCTCTCAATGTAAACCTCATGCCATAGGTTGATATCAACCTAGTAAAACCTTCTGGGGAAGAAATGGGCTCACAGAATGAGTCATAACTAGTGGATGACAGAATTGCAATGGTAGGCAACTTAATTTGATAAAACAGTATCAGTTAGAATCTAAACTGGTTCTTTCTCATCTACTATGAGTTATTGAAAACCTTGTATAGCAATTGCGCTACAATAGCACTTAGACTTATATATCGCTTTATAGCACTGCTGAGAGATTTACAGTGTCAACATATTGCCCCCAACAGTCTGAGTCCTCATTTTACTGACCTTGGAAGATGGAAGGCTGGGTCAACCTTGAGCTGGTCAGGATCGAACTCCAGGTTATGGACAGAGTTTGCCTGTAGTACTGCATTCTAATTACTGTGCCACCAGGATTCATGCTGTATATTTAACAAGTGCCTTATTTTTCATAAATTATTTTTTTAAAGCATGATCTCAATGGTTTATGTCCCTGATCCTAATCCTGAAGTGAAACCATTGGGTTGATTTTTTTCAAAAATGTGTAACCCAAAATAGTCCATGTGAAGTAGAGTGAGAGTTGACATAATTTTTACAAGAATGATTTAGTTTTATGTTCTGAGGTATAAAAATGCCTCCCAGTTACTAGGAAAATATGGTTTTAATGACCATACCTATTTGCCTAGTAGAAGTAAACTAACTTTCATGCCAATTGCACAGAAATTCATCCATATGGAGTGAAAGTTGATCTTGACTTTTAGTGTAGGAAGCAAAAAAAGGTATAGTTTTGAGAGCTGTTGTTTTTATTCTGCAAATGTTTGTATTTCATATGTACTGCTAGCATAAATAATTTGAAACATGGTAGAACAACAGGCAAGAGACCCAGTTTGGTGTAGTGGTTAAGGCATCAGGCCAGAACCTGGGAGATCATGAATTCTAGTCATACCTTAGGCACAAAGTCAGTTGGGTGATCTTGGGTCAGTCACTCTTTCTCAGTTCTAGGAAGGAACCAATGGCAAACCTCTGAAAAACCTTGCCAAAAACACTGCATGAAATTGTCCCAGCAGTTTCCAGGAGTCAACACTGACTTGAAAGCACTAAAATAACAACAATGGATTTTCCAAACTATGTCCTGGGACTGAAATCCGAGTCTAAGTTCAACATCAAGCAGTGTCCTATAGTATTTTTAAAGAAACTAATAATTTTCCACACTTTTGATTCGTACTGGTATCTATAAAATAGTGAAGACCAGCCTTCTTGCCAGGAATGGGAGAAAAATGGGTTTAGCTTTATCTTTAAAAGCAACATGGTCAGATTTTGCATTTTTAAAACAAAACATAGACCAAAACTGAGATACCCCCAATTTTCAAATCTCTGAAGACTGCACTGGGGCTCACCAACAATTAAAAAATATATGAAAAGTTTAACCCCAAATGCATGAATTATATACAAAAAGATATTATATTACTAATTGTCTACTATACTAGATAAATATTTGTAAAAATGGTGTATATAAGTAAAATAGGTAACAAAAAAAAAGTTTAGAGCAATGTGCACCACAATGCACATAAATTTTAGTATAAACTAAAATGTAGAATTTCCAGAGCAATAAACTTAACTTGGCATATGTGCTAAAAGAAGTGAAATGGAAAAACACTAAATCTGATATTTCTGGAAAAATGTGAAACACGGGGGCAGAGGAATACAGCTATTTGCCTCACCTTGTTTATTTCCCCATTGTAATTTTACTCGGTTTGTTAGCTACAGTTGCATCAACAAAAACTTGCATATGCTTGCTACCTGCCCAGGGCAAATTATAATTGGGATTTCATTGCTTGGTTTACAGGACGAGCAGCAAAAGGGATGTGATCTAGAAAGTAGATGGTTCTTGGATTAACGGTCCTTCTGGTGTCTGCCAGAGCTACAGTATATTTTGGTAATTAGTGGTTTCCTGTCTTTCTGAATTGCATTCCTGCTCTTTGGTTTCTTCCCCTCCCAGCTTCAGCTTGACCCCTCCTCTTGCCTTGTAGAGATGCTGTTTGGGTTGGTGGCTGTTGATCGTGGAGGCTTTGGCTATCAACCGAGATGCCGCTGTCACTATGAAGTTTCTCTCCTTCTGGGGAAGGCATCTGGTTGACAGGACGCTTGTTGGCACCTTGTTTGTTCTGTTTGCAGCTGTTCCACCTAGAGGTGAAAATTTTTGACAGTTGAGGCAAGGATACCTGTTCTTTCTTCTGACCCACGGTACACTACAAAATTGGCAGGGCCACCGAGAATTAATTCCTTCCTACACATCATGAAATTTGGGGCGTGGTGAGTTCTATCTTTTCAAGGCTTGTCCAGGCAGAACTCTCACTGTATGGATTAATTTGCCCATCCAGATAAGGGTGCTTTCATTTATACTGGGTCCTGAAAGTCACTGCAATTGCCAACACTGACTGTGAATTTGTAAGGTTAGCTCTCTTTCTTCATACAGAAGGAAAAACATACATTTATGCCTAGGATAGGGCAGAAGTCACTACTGAACTGCAAATCTTATCAGCCCTGACAAACATGACAAGTGATAAGGAATCATGGGATTTGTAGCCCATCAAAATCTGGAGGACCCATCCATACTAAGATGCTTTCTTAGAAAGAACTGGGCACAACCCTGATGAATCAGGAGACCAAGCAATCACTTTTATAAAAGCTTGGAATTGAGTCAATGAACTCCTAAATAGATAAAATGATTCAGGTACATGTACACATATGGTAATGATGTCATCTAACATTGATGGTTCAATAAATTTGAACTGGAGGATGGAGGAAAGGATGGACTTGGATCCACAAATAATCTACTTTCTTATTTCCTATTTGCTTTTTCTTAATCATTTCCTAGGCCCAGTCTAGTCCCATTGCTGATTATAAGGTAAAGCAATCATATGATTCTTATTATTTTCGACTCTCATTCTTGGAGAAAGAAGTCCAGTAGGCATCAATGGAAAGAAGAAGAGGCAGGAGCATGGGGTCTCTAGGAAATACTTTCCAATGCAATCCAAGACAACTGGCTTTCTAAAAGCAGAATATTTTATATTTAGGGATTGGAGCTTGAGAAATAAGATAATAGATTTTATCTTATAATAAAAACCAGCATTCTTGCAAAAAGGACTAATGTCTATCAGTCATAGGGAAAAAACAACAAACCAACTTACATTTGGCTTGCTTCTATTCCTTTATCAACCACTTGGGCTATAGCAATCAGCCAGAGATAATAATTCATAGCACGGATATAATCCTTATCGTCTTCCCATTCTTTCATGGTCATATGTGTAGAATAGCCACTAAAAGTTGGCAATTTTAGAGGCAAGATATTCCTGGACTGGTACTGAGAAGGTTTTCTGACCCAACCGGGTTCCCAAAGAGCAAACACAGACAAAGGCAGCAGCCCCCACCTTTTAAGGTTTAATAACGAATTCTGTTCCTTTACAGATAAAAGGCTGCTTTCCACTAATTAGCTCCAACAAGAAAGAGCCTTGTCAAGATGTTCATCAATGCTGCCAAAAACCCAGAGATAAGAACTAATTTACAAGATTCTCCAAACACGAACTAAGATGTCCACAAGTTGAGCTTCAGAGCTTCTTTGCTTTCCGCAAAGAATGTTTTTTCAAACCTGGCTTTTATCTTCTTGAGGGAGGGGCCATTACCTTGCAGCCATACTCCCAAGTTGCCTGTGCTGTTGTAATTGTTCTTTCCTCTGAGTAATCCTTCGTGCACGTGCATTTGACACAGGCTCCTTGGGAACCTCCTCATCACTGCTGCCAGCCCCACAATCTCTGAAGGCAACAGTCCACTCCCTGATGGTCCTGGCCCCTCCTCAGAGTCACCGCCCTACTCAGCCATCTGTACCTGCTGCCAGCTAACCACAAAAGAAGGGTCTAATTTCTAACAATAGCAATTTAGAAATTTCAATCCTGAACAGTTATTTCTAGAGGATGCTCATCCTTGCCACTCAAAGATAATTGCGTGTGGCCAGCTCTGAAATTATTGAAGTACATCTAATTGTCTTTAAAAAGATGCTTATTGCTTAAGGGAAGGGTGTAAAATACATGTAGAAGGAGGATGGGAACAGCGGATGGTTCCATTCTTCTCTATTGCATGCCAGAGACATGGGCCCTGAGCTCCACCAAAGGATTCTTATTAGAAATTATTAAAATATGAAGAATAATCATCATATGAAAATAAATCAAATCAATTTGCATTTTATCCCCATATACTTTCTTGAGAGTGTCCCAGGAATTATATTTAAAGGTCAAATATGCTCTGCAATACTGTATGAAAAATGTACGCCTGTTGTAAGCACACATTCACAAAGTGGCTTCCTCTTCTGCTGCTACCTTTTTCTCCTTTGCCTCTTAGCCTCCCCTGCTTACAGATTATGTGGGCTTGCAGGAAAATAACAGTATTTAGGCCCTAGAGGACTGTTTAAGATAGTCAATGATATGACACTTTACACACTATTTTTTTGAAAGGAAAATGAGAGTTGCACACAAATCTGATATTGTCCAGTTATGCTGGAGTTTATAGTTTTTAACTGCAAAATGTGCTAGTCATGAATGTGTTTTGCCATGGTCAGCCAAAATTACATCCTTAGAACAGGTACAGGAAGTAGTTTGAACAACTAAAGGACATCTACACAGTGAGCAAGATCAACTTTAGACACTGTCTGTCACTGCTCATCCATCACAACATTCCTCCTGCACATTTGTCTTCTGGACTGTCTGTGCTACTTACCTCTTGAAGGCAATGTATGCCACCAGACCCACCACCACAGCTGCCAAAATGGAGCAGTAGACAGGGATGAGGTTATCAGCTGTCCCACTTCGAATGACAGGCTGGGAGCTGCCCATAATAGTGGTCATTGTAGTGCTCATTATAGTGGTCTCCAAAATATCCAGAGTCTCTGAAAAATTTGTAATGGGAAAGGGACTTTTTGGAGTCCCTGGGTAAAAATCTGGAAAGGTAAGGAAATAGAAGAATAATTGTGGAGACAATATGCAAAATGAGGCTGCATTTAGGTTAATCTATTTTCCTTTGTATATATGTTGTATCTATAATATTAGTGATCCAAAAGCCAATAAATAGTTCAGATGTTGGCTAGTGCTGGGGAATCCAGATTCAAATGTACACAGGTTCAAATTTACACTTAGCCATAAAATCTTGCTTGGTGACTTTGGACCTTTCACTATCCAGCCTATCACACAAGTTTGTGATAGACAAAAGAGAGAGAAGGAAATGTTATGTTCACCACCATGAGCTCCTGAATTTGGGTAGTGGATAATAATCTAAACCACCACTACAACAAGTAGATTCAGATTCATGTCTATACAGATTCATGTCTATATAGAAAATCAGAGCTTTGTATGACAATATACAAATATGTATTAGATTGTGCATTCATATAATGTCTTCTAATAAGAAAGTCCTTTGGGTTTTACGAGTTTTAATCACTAGTAAGTTGGTATTGGAATGTAGCTTCAATCATTCTGGAATAATGCTAGATAATTAGGTCACTTCACATTCTCCATCTTTGAGTTAAAGTTGAAAAATCATTTGTTGATTGATTTTATCATCAGGGCAGTTCATGCATCAAAATGTTTGGCTTTCTGAAAAATGTAAAATTCCCTTGGGGCCTAGACAACTTTTTTATGAAACAGCAATATACAAATGTTTTTCTTTACTAATCTAGGTATTTTTGTCTGCATTTGCAAATAGTTAGTGATCTACTTCATGTCTTAATCATTCTTACTGTATATCCATATTTATCATAAGCATTCTAAAAATACAGAATAAAGTAAAGCTGGGGGAATATTTCCATACTGGGGATTAAAAAAAGTTCTTTTTTTGTCTCCAAATGAGGTTACTGATTCTGTTAGTACTTTCAATCACATCATACTATATTACCTGCAAATAAAGCTATAATGGTTAGTTATACTTTCACTTATATGGCTTCCCTCCAAAATGCTTGGGAATAATAATTTCCTTAGGGCTCAGAAATGTTGTTTTAATCCGTGGTCTTAACTATTTTATGCAATCAAGGGTTTCAGTGGGATCTTTGTTGGAGTGAGACCAACTAAGCAAATTAGGAACTGTTTCAGCAGTGTAAGGAAAAAACAACAAGATACCATGTTCTATATCCATAACTGTATCAGGGTCTATGACTACATTGGGAACTTTGAATGCATCTGGGTCTGCATCACTGGTATTGGAATCCATTGGGGTCTTCGTAGCCACTGCAAATTGTGGATTAGTTGCTGCCAAGGAAGCAAGGAGGAAGAATTTAACAAAAGAGAGTGAAAAACTGTGAGACAATTAAGAATGTATCACTTAATTAACATTTCAGTAATTAAGCGAGTGTGAACATGATCAAAAGTTCCCACCCCATTTTTGCTGAAACAATGTAATTCCCTCAAAAGAATTTTGTTTGTTTATTTAACAAGGCTTATAGCTGCTCCAATCTGGAGGGACTCTGGAGAATGGATCACTGGTAAATAGAATAAAAAACGAAAGAAAAGAAAAGAAAACATCAAGACAATGTAATCATTAATTCAGTAAAGTTTCTATGGTCCCACAGTCAACCAGGACCAAAAGTTTGTTGAAGATGGATTGATTTTACTTGTTTATGAAATATAAGAATAGTAGGGATCATATGTAACTTCAGGAAAAGTGAGATTCAAAAATGCAAGGCCCTACAAGAAGGTTTGCCATGTGTCCCATGATTTATATACCTCTTGAGGAAGGGAATTCTCAATTGCCCGCTTTTGATGTAAGGATCAGACAGGCAGATTCAAGAGGGACAAGATTTTGCCTGATATGTCCCTGTGTTGTGTCTCTTTAAAAGTAATAACCAGCACTTTTATAATTGGATCAGAAGCCTACTACAATAGTGGTCAATGCAGTAACTTGTCAATGCAACAAAGGGGAGGGCTCTGTTCAGGGAGAACTCTGAGTTCTGTGGGACCTACTTAAGCACTTCCTTCCTATGACCACCAGTTGGAACTACTAAAGATAGGAGAGAAGTCACCATGAAGTGATAACTCTAACTCTGATCATTATTGGTAAATTTACATCTATGGCTTCTCTCCAGAAAATTTTTGAAACAATACCTCCCTGAGTTGTTGTTTTAGTCTGCGGTTTTATTTATTTCATTCAGTCTAGTAAAGTCCTTGTGGGAGTTAGATCAATTGAGCAAAATGAAGAACTATTTCAGCAGTGTAAGAAAAGGAAAACAAGGTACCGTGTTCCATATCTATGATTACATCAGCATTTGCATCTGCATTTCTATCGCTGTTATAAGGATCCATCGGGACTTTGGTTGTCATCGCAAATCTTGGATTAATTGCTGCCAAGAGAACCAGGAATAACTTAGTAAAAGAGAATGAGAAATTTTGGCAATTGAGAAGTTTAGAAATGAATCACAATTAACTAAAGATTTAAGATACGAAGCAGATGTGAATACACAGAAATTCTCATCACACCATAATTCTTGCAAGAAAAAGTAGATGAGAAGGTCAGACACGTGACACCATTTCAGAAGGCAGGCTGAAGAGTGGCAGATGTGAAGGTTCTCATTTTGCCACACAGTTTGCTTTATGGCCTTAAGTAAGTTGATGTCCTGCCATTTAAACTTAACTGTAATAAATACAGACTGCCACATTAGGTATATTTGAACAATCCTGAACAGATCACTTCCCCAGCCCTCTACTCCTATAGTACTAAATCATTTTGGTAACAAAATATACATATATATCATTTTTCCTGTTAAGAACCAAAACAAATTAAAATAATAAGATAGCAATCAAATCACAGAGTGAAACTATTCCAAAACCATTACACCAATAAAATACAGGGAACAATTTTAAAGGTCAAGATGTGCTTGTTTTTCTTAAGAGAAAGGTAAGCAATCATAGTTCTGGAGGAACCAGAAAGCTTTTTCTCAACATTTCTGATCTTAGTCCCTATGGAAACCTTGCTGGTAAATAATATTAACTGGTCAGATTCAAAACAAGATAGGTGGTCCTTAGAAAGTCAGAAATCCCACACAATATCTTGAGAAATGTGTTCCTTCTTTTCAAGATAATCTATAGCGTAGGGGTTTCTCAACCTTGGCAATTTTTGTGGCTGGGAATTCTGAGAACTGAAGTCCACATAACTTAAAGTTGCCAAAATGGAGAAACTCTGTTTTAATGCCTCTAAATGTGATGGAGGTTTTGGGAAAGAAAAAGAAAAAAACCTGTCCCATAATATCCTTTCTGGCACCTTTTGTTCATCTAACATTATGTGGGTGTCTAGGTAGGGCATTTGGATTGTTTCATTCCAAAGAAGAAACTCAAATGCCACACAGAGAGAAGAGTTTCCTTTCAACTGCAGGCTGCCACTCCCTTTCTTTGAGTGGCTTTTATGAAATTTGGCCATGCCTGCGGGAATAGTTGAACGTCTTGCCCTGTAGCCTGCATAATTTTGCCCCCACCTGGAAACAGCTGACATCAGAGCAATATGGACTACGGACTCATCTTCAGGCAATATGTTCCAGCCATTAATTTTCTATTCATTGGCTAGAAATTAGCATTTTCTTCTCTTCTTTAAAAAGGTAAGGAACATCCATTAAGTGCCATGTTCTTGTTTGAAAGTTACATTTGGTGCCATTGACTTGATTGTGGTATCTTTGGAAGTTTTTGCTCCAATTTTCTACAATTCTGCCATGCTTAACTACATATGATCAAAGATGCTATCCCAGTTATTTCTGTAAATTCCTCCACCTTTTATGATAGATAGATAGATAGATAGATATGATAGATAGATAGATGATAGATAGATGATAGATAGGTAGGTAGGTAGGTAGGTAGGCAGGCAGGCAGGCAGGCAGGCAGGCAGGCAGGCAGATCGATCTCTATCTTCAAACCTTGTGAAGCAGGAATTCTATGTAGCAGTCAAATATGCAAATTAATAACATAGTGCTGGCTCTGTTGTCACAATCCTGGTTCAAAGAGAGCCAATTTGGTCTAATAATTAAGACACTAGACTAGAAGCCAGAAGACCGTGAGTTCTAGTCCCACCTTAGGCATGAAAGCTGCTAGGTGACTTTGGGCCAGCCACACTCTCTCAGCCCAACTCATTTGACAGAGTTGTTGTAGAGTGGAAAAGAGGAGGAGAAAGGTGTATCATGTACATTTGCTACCCTGAGTTACTTATAAAAATAATAAAGGCAGAATTTATAAAAATCTAAAAAGGAAAAGGAAAGAAACATCCTTAGGCATAAACAAGAGTGTTTCCCTTGCTAGTTCACCAAAAGAAGAAGAAAAAGAAGAGAAGTAATAGCATAGAAATGAAAAGAAGAAACTTCAAGTACTTTGTAAAACTGTTCTGAATGTAAAACTCAATATATTTTGAGCAAGTCCAGTCTTCAGAATCTTCCTTATAAACAACCTAGAGGGAAGACTGATCAGTCTTGTGAGCCTCACTTTATAATCAATTTCACAAAGTACAGTACTTAGTGTTGCCTGAGTATCCTATGATATCTAAACTGGGAAACTACAATTTAAGGGCTTTCTCAAACCATTATATAATATACTGATTTTAACAAACTGGATGATTAAAAAAAATTAAAATGAAAAAAGTTTCAAAATCTCCTGGGAAGTTGGGTAAGAACACAAAGTGTCTGCCAGAGTTTAGCCTTTGGGTTGATTTACATTTATTCCATTGCATTGTTTTAAATGAAGGACACTAAATAGATACTTTTGAAGGGTCTTCATTTCACAAATGACAACTATAAATTGCATTAAACATGTCTGCCACTTTGAGATATTTGTAAAAATAATAAAGGCAGGAGGCAAACAAACAAACAGAGAAAGACAGATTTAATTCTCCATACTCTCAGTATTATCATTAGCATTTAATCCAGCTTTGGTTTTTGGCTGCAGGAGCTCCAAAATCCAAGTCTTCTTTAGTTCAACCAAGATTTATTACCTGAACCCATCGAAATTCTGGCCAATACTACACTGAGAACATTTTTTGTATTTTATTTCAATATACACATTTAATGACTTTAATATTTACATTTAATGTTGCAAAGTGAGGACCCAAGATTGTTGGAGGCAATAAGCTGAGTTTGTAAAAATGCCACTGGGGGGGGGAGCCCTAGTAATAAGCAGGCATATACAATGGAATGAAGGCTATTGCTAAGCACATTGGGTTGTGTCCCAAAAATTGTAAGCCACCCTTAGTCTTCGGAGAAGGGCAGCATATAAATGTAATTTTTTTAAAAAGTGTAGATGAAAATTACTTGGTTGCAAACATTATGTTTACCCCTCAAAAACTTAAATTAAGCATTTTAATCAATGTGTTGAGGTATAAGATTTAATAGCTGCCAACTGCTGTAAGGCTGAGGCAATGTAAGGATGATGTAATGTAAGGCTGATGCAATATAAAGCTGATGCAATAAGGATGGATCAGCATAGCATGGGTATTGCCTTTTTTAAGACTAAGAAGGGGTCCACAGAAGTTTTACCATTTTAAGAGGTTTTATATAAGGTTGCCGTTATAGAGGGTGTTTTCTCTCTCCTTGGATCCTATCTCCATTGCAGAGTTCTCTGTGTAAAGTTAAGAAGATTGATTGCTTGTAAGGTATTTGCCTACCACATATATTTCTGCATATAACTGTTGTATATAAACCACTCTTAAATGTCTAAGTCTCTGTGTACTGTGTTTTGCTCCTGCGTTGTCTCATAATAGCCACCCTGCAAAAGCTCTGACACAATGCTTGTGATAAACTGGTTTTGTCACAACATAATTAATCAGAATCACCTTACTTTCAAGGAAACTGTTTTAACATAAAATTTAAGAAACAAGTTTTATTGAACTTAGAATGTTCTTGGAAGTATATTCAGTTTAATCATTTGTTATTTGGTTTATTTAATCCAGATGCTATCACTGCCTCAGAAATTATACCATAATTAGAGGTTTTGGAAGAATTAATAGTGGCTCCTAAGCCAAAACCTCATTTTTATAAAAAGCTGAAGAAAAATGATGAAATTGATTTTTATGTTATTTATGCATCACATAAATAACAGGCATTATTATTATTTATTTAGACTTGTATGCCGCCCTTCTCCCTAAGGACTCAGGGCGGTGAACATATAAAAGAGGAATATTTACAATAAAACAATATTAAACAGAACAAGCCTAAGATTGCTAAAAACATTAAAAACAATTAAAATTACAATAAAAAACATTACAATTAAAACAACCCACCCCTGGGTCAATCCAGGCCGGCCTGCTGAAACAACCAAGTCTTCAGGTCTCAATTTAAAGGAGCGGAGATCAGGGGCCAAATGAAGATCCGCAGGGAGCTGATTCCATAGGGTGGGCGCCCCACAGAAAAGGCCCAGCCCTGGAAACCGCCAGCCGACAATGCCTAACCGACGGTATTCCCAGGAGGCCCTCCTGTGGGAGCGCACGGGGCATCGGAATGTGATGCTGGCAGGAGGTGTTCCCGCAAGTACCCTGGACCCAAGCCATTTAGGGCTTTATAAGTTGTTACTAACACCTTGAAGGAGACCCGAAGGCAAGCAACCAGCAAGTCAAGAGAGGGGTGTAACATGGGAGTATCGATCCCCACTGCACTGCCGCCGCTGCTCTGCACCAGCTGCAACCTCCGAAAGTGATCCGCAAGGGTAGCCCCATGTAGAGAGCATTGCAGTAGTCGATTCTGGAAGTGACGAGTGCATGAGTGACCGTCAAGGGCATCTCGGTTCAGATAAGGGCTAAGCTGGCTAACCAGCCGAACCTGGGCAAAGCCCCCTGGCCACAGCCCCCACTTGCTCCTCCAGATTGAGCTGTGCATCCAGGAGGACGCCCAGATTCCTCGCCTATCCACGGGGTAACACCTCCCCATGACCAAAGATGGCACTTCCACTGAACACCGAGATGCCGTAAGAACAGCCACTCGGTCTTGGCCGGATTGAGCCGAGCCTGTTACTCCCATCCAGGCCTGCACCTCCAGGCACCGGGACATCACCGAGAGCATCACTGATCCGGTCTGGGGTGGAGATATAAAGCTGGGTATCATCTGCATATTGATGATACTCACCCCAAAACCACGGATGATCTCACCCAGGTTTCATGTAGATATTAAACAGGAGAGGTGAGAGAACCGACCCCTGAGGCACCCCACAAGTGAGGGGCCTCGGGACGACTCTGCTCCCCTGCCAACACCGACCAGAGTGGTCCGAAAGGTAAGAGGAGAACCACCAAAACGGTGCCCCCACTCCCAACCCCCGAGCCGCTGCAGAAGGATACCATGGTCGATGGTATCGAAAGCCGCTGAGAGATCTAAAGGACCAGGACAGAGGAAAACCCCTGTCCCGAGCCCTCCAGAGATCATCCATCAGTGCGCACCAATGCTGTCTCGGTGTTGTGCCCGACATACAGGTCGAGATAATCAGTTTCTCCAGGAACAGCGGAAACTGCTGAACCACCACGTTCAACAACCTTCGCTAAAAGCGAAGGTTGGAGACAGGACGATAGTTATTCAAAACGGTTGGGTCCAGGAGCAGGGTCTCACCACCGCCTCTTTCAAGGCAGGCGGGAAACCCCTCACTCAGAGAAGCTGACAACTGCCTGGAGCCAACGCAGTAACCTCCCTGGAGGCATAAACCAACCAGGAAGGACACGGGTCCAATAAACACGGTGGAAGACAGCCTCCGCATGATCCTGTCCACTTCATCCAGGGAGACAGGGTCAAACTCAACCCAGATAGGATCCACAAGACTCCGCCACTCCATCATCTAAACCCTGCCAATCAGAGTCCAAGCCGCCCAATCTGAGGATCTTATCCGCCAGATGTAAACTAAATTCTCTGCTCTGCCTCAAAGGGTCCCCCCTCCTCTAAATGCAGGGAGCGGGTGACCCTGAACAGGGCAGTGGGCGATCATCTGCGGACGCGATCAGAGCGAGAAATAAGAACATCTCACGCTCTAATCGCTTCCAGATAAGTCCTAATATAGGCTCTTAGCTGGACACGGTCAGACTCGAACGACTAGTCCTCCATCTGCTCTCCAGGCATCTCTGCCGCCTTATCCCCAAGCTCCTCCGAGAACCAAGGAGCCAAGGAAGGTCTGCGGCGAGGAAGAGGCCGCAAGGGGACAACCGGTCGAGCTGCCGAGGCGCCTGCTGCCGCTGCCGCCAGGGTCTCGCCGGGCTGTGGTCGAGGGAGGTGGGCAAGACCCCAGGGCCATCTGAAACCTCTCGGTCCATCAGGCGCTGGGGCGAACCATCAGATCAGCTCCTCATCCCAGCAGCGAGGGCAGCCAGTTGGAAACCAGCCTCAGGAGATAGTGATCTGACCATGATAGGGGTAAAACAACCAGAGATCCACCCCCAGATCACTACACCACTGTCCCGAGATAAAACCAGGTCGAGCATGTTCCCCTCATGGGTGGGTCCCTGGATCACCTGGGTCAGGTCCATGGCTGTCATGGATGCCAAGAATTCCTGGGCCAAACCAGACACCACTCCCAGAGAAGGCAAGTTGAAGTCCCCAGGACCATAAGCCTGGGAAACTCCACCGCCACCCCAAGAGGGCATCCAGCAGCTCGAAGGGCCATTGCAATGCAGCTGGGGAAAGGTACATCAGCAACAGGCCCAACCGACCACCTGGGCCCAACCTCAAGAGGAGGGACTCACACCATTCTGCGGGACAGTGACCTCCCTTGGAAACAGGGTCTCCCTAATAACAATGGCTACTCCTCCCGCCCCTTCCTGAGCTCGTGGCAGTGCAGCACCCAGAAACCTGGGGACAGAGATCACACAGAGGGACACCCTCCGTCCCAACCAGGTCTCCTAATGCATGCCAGATCCGCAGCCTCCTCCTCAATAAGTTCACGGAGGAGGGGGCCTTATTAGCCACAGATCTGGCATTTATGTACACCAGCCTAAGCCCAGGGACCACACCTCCCAAGACTCCAGGGGAGGCAGAGACCTGAGGGTCGAGCCCACCGCTGTAAACAGCGAGACGCCTCCCGCACATAATTTGGCCTCTGTCTCGCCTACTCCTGCCATAACCGATCGCCCTAGGGATTATTAATCCTCCCTGCTCAACGCGACCCCATGGCCCTTCACCCCGCCCTCCACTACGAGACCCTCTCCGCCTGGATAAACCAGAATCTTCCAACACAGGGTAAACCCTCCCTCCTCCCTATCCCATTAAAACACTGAATTAAAAAATTTAAAAGTCGTCCCTTAATACCAAATTTAAAATTTAACCCCTTGGTCGCACCATGCCACCTCTCGGGATCCTAGGATCTGTCATTAAGGTAAGCTGTCGATAACCCAATGGGCCAATTCAAGGACAAGGGCGCAGTCCTGAGGGCCCATAACTCTGATAGCGAGTAAACAACCATAGAACAGTAAATTACAATTCATAGAGGTTTATGTTTGGGTTTTTTAAAGTCAGCTTTGATTTTTCCCCACGGCTCAAACTGCTTAACCGTGCTTTTCTGGAGAGACTACACTTGGCTCAGTTCACACTAAGCCAGGATATCAAAGTCACAATGGCTGAGTTCAGATACTGAATTACAAACAGTTAAACCATACTATAGCTTAGCACAAGTGAACATGGCAGGTGATTATCTTCATCTTCTGTTTGTTTGTCTTATTTCTGATTTATTACATTCAACTTCTACAGTCTTAAAATAAAGCTGAAGAATGGGATACCTTGAAGAGGCATATCTTAGCCATTTCTCCTTGTTACCTTTTTCTGCAAAACACCCCTACCCATTTCTCATTGCTCTTTCTTCCATAAATAAAATATGCAGATATCTGTATTTTGATAATAACTCTACTTGCTACTATTCTGCAAAGTGGGCCATGCATGAAAGCTTGGAATGACAAGAAATCAATCTCATATTGGAATTCCTATCTTTTTAATAGAAATGTTGCCAAGCAAAAGAGATTGGTTTCCACATTCTGCATTATACTGTCAAATTTTTGCTTTCCACTATGAGAAATACAACACATCAAATAACCATTGGGATTTTGAGAATCCCAATAAATATTCTAATAACTTAATAAGCAAGCATTAGATAATTGTACATAGCTAAGATTAGGCAGAAGATGGGTGTGATGACCCATTTAATATATAGGCTCTTTTTCAATGGTTAAGAAAAATGGGGAAAGTGGGATTTGGCAAGAGGACCAGTACAAAAAACTATACAGTCATTTCCATGCCAGAAACCACCATTCACATTTCAGAAGAGAATCCACTATTGATCCAGCCCAAATCTTCTGTTTGCTAGACATAGTGAAGCACAGAAGTAGATGGTAGGAGGAACAATAGAATTGGAAGGGACCTTGTAGGTCATCTACTCCAACCCCCAAGCAGGAGACCCTACACCATTTCTGACAAATGGCAGTCCAATTTCTTCTTGAAAGCTTCCAGTGGTGAAGCTCCCACAGCTTCCGAAGGCAAGCTGTTCTATTGGTTGATTGTTCTCACTGTCACAAAATTTCTCCTTATTTCTAGGTTGAATCTCTCCTTGATCAGTTTCCATCCATTATTCCTTATCTGGCCTTCAGGTGCTTTGGAGGTTGACCCCTTCCTCTCTGTGGTAGTCCCTCAAATATTGGAACACTGCTATCGTATCTCCCCTCATCCTCTTAACTAGACTAGCTGTGCCTGGTTACTAGTTCCTGCAACCATTCTTCATATGTTTTAGCCTCGAGGAGGAAGAGGAGGAGAAGGAGGAGGAAGACAAGTGTCTATTAGACTTATCCTATCATTCAAACAATGACTGAAGTTGGACCAATAAGGAGAGGTCATATGTGCAGTAGTAATGACGGCAGGCCCAATCAAATGGGGAATGTGTTTTAAGAATATGTTTCCAAACAGTCTTCCAATTCTGATGTTGCTAAGTTCAGAATTGCACCCTATTATTACTGTACAGTTTGCCATTTTCCCTGAAGCAAATAGCAAGAGATCCTGTTTATCTCCATGCCATAGAAAGCTTTACCTGTTAGCTTTTGCAAGTCAAGATATACTTAGGAAGCAAGAAGAGAGCAGGTTGATTTCTGTTTGTGTGTTATCAGTCACAGGAAAAACTCATCCCTCTGTGGATTAAGCAAAACAAATCTGCTTCTATGTTTATGTCAAAAGATGGGCTTCAACTTCTTCCCATGAGAGAACAATTCTGATAGTTTGCACTCATATCAGAGTGCAAGGGGCTTCCAGATTGAAAGAATTAGTTGGTGACATCACTGTTGCCTGCGGTATGCCTAGTTGAGGACTCCTTTCATGTTTGAAGAAGTTGGAGAAGTTGGAGTGAAGGATGGAAGTTCAACATTGCCCCATAGAAGCACTCAGTTCTCGAATACGGGCTTGACAACCTCCATCCCAGTATCCTAACCACTTCTTCTAATAGTTAACCTGGAACTATTCGGGAAGTCCTCAAAAAGAAGAATGCATCCTGGGTGATTTTGTTTTTGTTTATTTCAGTATATTTTATAACAAGAAATATGACAGTGTTGGGAGAGTGATAATATCTGGGAAGAAGGACCTGGGAGAGGGATATGCTTTAACTTCATGAATGTATTAAAAAAATTAAAATTGTAAATAGAAAATTGTAATCATAGCCACCTCTCATCAGTGGAAGTTGAATTGGGCATGTCATTGGTTCTATATCTCTGCGTACATTTATGCAAGTACACAATATGTTTCCACTTCTGATTTGATTTGTTTATCTGGTCAAAATGTAAACTTGAGAGTGAATTTTTGAAGAATCGGGAACAAAAGACATCAGGGACTGTTAACTTGCTTTGCACTCCTTCAGGGAGAAACATTAGCATAATATTGAGTGAAATTCATGATCTCACTATGAAGTTCCCTGCAAATATTGTCATGTACTTATAGCATGAATATGTAGTATCCATATAGTATCAACCTTGTGAATTCTCAAGCTTCCTCTTTCTGATATATATTCAAGATGGACAGTGATGTGTGTGTGTGTGTGTGTGTGTGTCATGTGTATATGTATGTTATGTATGTGTACACTTTTGAGAGCAGGCAACAGAATTTTATTTTTAATGTTGGCACTGTGCCCACAGTAAAAATGACAATAAAGGTTATCTATATTTATCTATATCTACAATATCTATATTTGGATGGAGATTATACTAGGAGTAAAGGTATCATTATGAGAAAGTCAGCAAAAGGGGGCATAGTTTTGCACAAATTTCACATTTTTCTCATTCAAAATACTGAAGTTTACTTAGAAATAATTGCTAAGCAATAAAAAGAAAGACAACCACTCACCATTGAGAGAAACTCAAACTAGGAACTTGCATGCTTGCTCAGCTGCTGCTGGGGTACCCCCCAGGTAGCAAAGCCCCCTGACTGTTTCTCTTCTTAAAAATTACTTATCTTAAACTAGGTTTGATCTGGCTCACCATTGGGCAGCTCCATCCTCCCACCAGGGGCCATCAGAATTTACTTGTAGCTGATAATCCCAAATGGCTCTACTGTTTGTTTTGTTTTTCGGAGGTTCAAACAACAAGAAAAAGAACAAATAAACATGTTCCTTTCCTTCATTGTGTCTAGTAAATGAAGCGGGGAGAGAAAACCAGGACAGCCAGGGGGGGGGAATCAAGAACATTATCCAAAGGACATTTTGCTGAACCCCCATCACTACCTCATTGCTCGAAGCAGTACTGCCTAGTTGCCTATTTCTGGATATCTGCTGGGCAGGGGCAGGATCTCTGCTGCTCCATAGCAGGATTATGCACATTCAGAGGTATATTCAACAGGTTCTGACCAGTTCTGGAGAACCGGTAGCAGAAATTTTTAGTAGTTCAGAGAACCGGCAAATACCACCTCTGACTGGCCCCACTCCCATCTATTTTCTGCCTCCTGAGTCCCAGCTGATTGGCTGGGTACTCTTTTGTTGCCCTGCACAGGAGAATGGAGCTGGAAAGCAGGTCAGTGGGGTGGGGAGGGAATGGGGATTTTGCAGTAACTTTTCCCCTGGAGTGGGATAGGAATGGAGATTTTACAGTATCCTTCCCCTGCCACACCACCAAGCCAGGCCCACCAAGCCACACCCACAGAACCTGTAGTAAAAAAATTTGAATCCACCACTGTGCACATTGTTAAGCTCCATCTTCTCCCTACCACTGCCACCATTTTAAAAATGTATAATTACCTCTGCACTTGGCATCTGAAGTTGCAGTACAGTCCTTCTCCATGATCTCATCCTCCTCACACACTGTGCAAGGAAAGCAGGGGTCCACATGGTTGGCTTCATCAGAATACGTCCCCGCCGGGCATTTTTCACACCATGTATTCTGATTTTCCCCACAAGGATAGACAAGCCCGTAGCCTATTTCACAGATGCGGCATTTTTTACATTTATTGTTCTTATCCCTGTAGTAGCCATAGATACATTTGCAGATGGTGTTGTCCGATTCCACACAAGGAGCCGACATGCTCTCCAGGCCTACACATTCCTTACAGGGCTTGCACGGCTCGGTGGCACTCACTGTGTCTGAATAGCTGACGCCTGTAAAACATTGGAAAGTTGAAGCAAGTAAACTGAGAGGTGGGTTATCATATCAAATGACTGGATTATTGTCAGACTCCATCTGGCATTAGTGGGCTCCTTTCACCCAGATATAGGCAACCCCAGGGAAGCTGGGGACCTACACAATAGTGCTCAATGGCTATGGGGAAGTCAAGGGCTGAAATGGATGGTGATACCAATTGTTGTTCTGCCATATAGGTGGCAAAACCTCACATGCAAAATTGGGGAAGATGTTTATTTTCTTTTGGGCTTATGTCCAAGGAAGTAATGTGGATCCCTTGCACAACTTAAGACACCTTTCACAATGCCTGTCAAGGTGACCTTCAAAAAATCTCAGAGAATGGTAGCACGTCTCTTGGGAGCAAGTTCTCACTCTATAAATGGGTATTTTGTGATTGATCGATCAGACTTTTGCAGTAGGCCAGGCCAGGAAACAGATGCAATGGGTTTGCCTGAAACCATAATTTATTAAACTTTACTTCTTTTGTAACTATTTCTCTAACTATGGCTTTGGCTATGGCTTTCCAAATGACGAGAGTAATTATTCTACATCCATCACATGCTCTCAAATTTCCAAATGCACCATGGCCTTGCTTATTTGTCACTTACATGAACTTAATCTAAAAACTGGGGGAAAAAACTGCACAATTTAGCCATTTTTAAAGCCACTTTAAAGCCTTTACCACTGGAAAAGACTTTAAAGAGATGCAAAAATGGGTTTTAGAGACTCAGTTTGCTCACTCCTCCTTTGACAGAAGATTAATTGGGGGGGGGATATGGCTTCTTCTCCCAAAGAAAACCAGTCTGAGCCTGATAAACCTTTATGGTGATGGCAACACGATCAGGGGCTAAGATGTACCCAGCTTTCCTTGGATACTTGTACCTGTTCTTCCCCTCTGGTCATTGAGGCCTACTCTCCATGGCCATTTGGGTTGGGCAATGAGAGAGACTAGAAACTTGGTTTCCACAGAGACATCTGCTCTCTGATGGTTAAATCTGTTTAGAGGGAAACAGGTGCACACCACCTGTATGGGAGTAGATTTGAACCAAGAAAAGGGCTGGTTCTGCCAATTGCAAATTACTGGTTCTGTTCCAAGTGAGTGCATTCCAATTTTCTGCTGCTTTTTCTTACAAGAAAAAGTTGCTTGGTTGTGCTTTTTACTGTTTTTAATCATAGTGAAGGAGTACTGTTTTCCCTATCCAGTTTTATATAAGTTGCCCAGGGAATCTTTGGTTTCTCACTGTGCCTAGCATTTGAGACACTTGAGTGCTGAAGAGAAATTGACAAGAGTTTGGTTAGTGTCTGGCCCAAGTGATGAGTTACAGATAGAGCTGAAGGAAATGGGGGAAGGCAGGTATACACCAAATGCTCCTTGAAAGTCCTCCTTCCAGAAGACCAGTAGGTCTTGTTCTGTGGCAGCCAGAAACAGATTATTGTGATGAAGCATCTGTCCTTTAGCAACCTGCTGTTTCATCCCTGACATTCCCTCACCCTTTTCAATTATCTATCTATCTATCTATCTATCTATCTATCTATCTATCTATCTTGCATTGGCTTCCTGTTGCCCTCCGGGTGAGATTCAAGGTTTTAGTGTTAACATTCAAAGTCCTACATGGCATGGGTCCAGGATACTTACGAGAACGACTCCTCCCAGTTTCAAGTACCAACCGCCCGGTACGGGCGCATAGGCAGGGCCTCCTCAGGGTGCCGTCCACGACTCAATGTCGCTTGGCGGGGACTCAGGGGAGAGCCTATTCTGTATGCCCCCACTTTATGGAATCTCCTTCCACTGGAGCTGCTTGCTCCTGATCTCCCTTCCGCCACGAGTTAAAAACCTGGCTGTTTTTACAATCTGGGCTATGCTGACTCCTTGGGTTCTCTTGATTTTAATCTTTGGGGGTTTTAATGTTAATTCAGCTTAGTTTGTTTAATACGCTTTTTAGGCAATTTATTGTTGTATTTTCTTTTAATCTGTGAGCTGCCCCAAGTCCTTTGGGAGAGGGGGCAGCATATAAGTCGAATTAATAAATAATAATAAATAAATAAATAATAATATCTATCTATCCTCCCTCCTTCCCTCCATCCCTCCCTTTCCTCCTCTCTCTCTCTTATCTATCATCATCTATCATCTATGTTATGCTGCCTATCTTCCCCCAAACCTGCCCCACCACATGTGGGTAGGGGAAAATAAATCTAGAAAAATCCACCAACCACTGCCCTTAAGTTGTCCCACCCAGGTAAGGGGTATGTAAGGATGGATGTCCCAGTCAACCTTTTTTAATCTGTAGACACAGGTTAGAGTTTAGGTATGAGAGTAGCGCCAATTGTGCAATCATAGTTTTTTGCCTGCTCAAGAACTGGATGAAAATGCACTCTGAGGAAGAGCTTTATGGCTAGAGAAAAGGAAGAAGGGGTCCTCTATAATTTTGTCCAGGCATTGGCAAGTTGATAGGGCTGTATAATTAGCAATGTTAGCACAAAGTCTCTTATTCCCAAAGCTTTGCTCTGTTTGCTTACAGAGCAAGCAACTGCTCAAGATTGCAACTGTTCAAGATTGTTGCTGAGGTTCAGCAAGTAGGTTGTTTTATTTGAAAGAGGTTAGAATGGATGCAGGTATTCCATGATATCACTGAAGCTTGACTGGTTAGTATTTCTGTTGGGGTTGTAGGCCTGACATTGAAGAGTGGCTTGAATTTATGGGACCAAGAGAAAGTAACTTTTTTCAGTTACGCATTTTTTCCCTGTACTGAAAAGCAGTGCTAAACTTTCACCTCTCTTCCTTTTTTTTCTGATAGAAATTTGGCAGTTTGATCTCTGGGAACTGAAGATTGCAAAACAGGAAGCTACATGTTACAAACTGTTTAAACTTATTTAAATCAAAGTTCAGAAATGTTTTGTTGACAAAAAAATAATAATAACAGGTAATCAGTTCAATGGAAAATGTTTGCCTTTTCTTCCTGTTTTTTCACCTCAAACAGCAAGATTCTGGTAAGTTAATTCAAAAAAAATTTTTTTACAATACAATCATGTTTAATTGAAGGAACCACAGACCTCCTGGACTTTAATGCTCCTAATCTCTTCTTGGCCTTTTGGGGGTAAGATAAAATGAAGGGCTCCAGTTGATTATCCATCTTTGGTACTGGGGGGAGAGAAATTGCTCCCCTCAGAATGAGTTCGCAACTTGGGGGTCCTTCTGGATCCACAGCTACAATTTGATCACCACCTTACAGCTGTGACCAGGGGAACCTTTGCACAGGTTCGCCTGTTGCGCCAGTTGCGACCCTTCCTGGATCGAGGGGCTCTACACATGGGCACTCATGCCCTTATCACCTCCCGATTGGACTACTGCAATGCGCTCTACATGGGGTTGCCCTTGAAGAGCACTCGGAGACTTCAGCTGGTGCAAAATGCAGCTGCGCGAGTGATTATGGGCGCACCTAGGTGCGCCCATATAACACCTATCCTCCGTGAGCTGCATTGGCTACCGGTGGTCTTCCGGGTGCAATTCAAGGTGCTAGTGACAACTTTTAAAGCCCTTCATGGCTTAGGAGTGGGATACCTTCGAGACCGCCTACTGCTACCGTATGCCTCCCAGCGCCCAGTTAGATCCCACAGGGAGGGCTTGTTCTGGATACCGTCGGCCAGATAATGTCGGCTGGTGGGGCCACGGGCAAGAGCCTTCTCTGTGGCAGCACCATCCCTTTGGAACATGCTCCCTGTGGAGATTAGAACCATCCCCAATCTACTTGCTTTCCGCAAAGCCGTTAAGACCTGGCTTTGTCGGAGGGCATGGAATTGAGACCTTCGTTCTTCCCTCTTGTATGTTTGGATGGTATGAATGAGTTTTTTTATTTTATTTTTTTTTTAAATTATTATTATTATTTATTATTATTATTATTTTTATTATTTGAACTTATATGCCGCCCCATCTCCAAGACTCTGCTTACAACTAAAAAACAAAGAACAATAAATACATTAAAAAATGATTAAATCAGAATTATAAGCCCAAATATGTATAAAATGAATTAAAAATTCATTTATATGCCACCCTTCTCCGAAGACTCAGGGCGCTTACAATTTTGGGATACAACCCAGTGTGCTCAGCAATAGCCTTCATTCCATTGTATATGCCTGCTTATTACTAAGCGGCATTTTTACAAAGTCAGCTTATTGCCCCCAACAATCTTGGGTCCTCAATTTACCTACCCCGAGAGGATGGAAGGCTGAGTCAACCTTGAGCCTGGTGGGATTCGAGCCTACAGTAATTGTAGGCAGCTGGAACTTAAATGCAGGCATTTAATAGCCTGAGCCACCAAGGCCCTTTGTATAGGCAACTGTATAGGCAACTGTTTTTTATCTTGTTGTACGCCTCGAGTTCTCGATGGGGAAGAGAGGTGGGATATAAATTTAATAAATAATAATAATAAAGGAGGATTTTGATTTTCCCAGACAAAAGTACTTTCCCATCACTATTGTTTAGTTTCTATCCTTAGAATATCTTTGAAAATATCTCAGTCTCAACCCACAGAAAAAAGTAGCAAAAAGGTTGTAATAACACAGAAGTTCTATTTAAATATAAAACCTAATATCTCCCTATCCCCACTCCCGGATACAAACATTAAATCATTGAAGCCAATGGTCACCATCTCTTCTTTTGGTATGAATTACATGAATTAATTACAGCTTGTATGAAGTACAAGTATTCCTCATCTTACAACAATTCCATATGTTCAAAGTTAAAAGGCTACAGAAAAGAAATTATGACCAATTCTTTACACTTATTACTATCCCAGCATCCCCAGGGTCACGTGATCAAAATTCAGGTGCTTGGCAACTGACATGTATTTATAATGGTTGCAACCATCCCCGGGATAACACAATCACCATTTGTGACCTTTCCAGTTGGCTTCCCAGTTGGCAAAATCAGTGGAGGAACCTGGTTTCATGTAATAACCATATGATTCCCTTAACAACTGCAGTGTTTTACTTGACAACCATGGCAAAAATGTTCATAAAGTTGGGCACAACTCACCTTGCTTAGCAATGACAATTCTGGTCTCAATTGTCATAAGTCAAGGACTACCTGTATTGTCTTTTGAAATTTCTGACTCTGTCAATGAGTGTTACTGTAAAACTTGAATTCCAGATTATGGAATAGGAGTAAAATAGTTCTCATTTACCATGCCATATATGACTTTCCATACATTACGTGACTTTCAGGTTTTGATACCTGAACAGTCCTTATTTTAGCAAAATTATTTTGTATGGTTTCTAAAAAGAGAAAATGATAGTTAAGGGTACTTTTCTGCAAAGCCTAGAAAATTAGTTATTAATATTTGGTTTTCCCACTTTTCTAAATAGAAACAGTTATAGGAACTTGTGGGAGTGAAAGGGTTAAGTCTTATCTCTTCTCAATGCCATAGTCTTGCTCTGACTCCACTGCCAGTTTGCTCTTACTTTAGAGTAATGAAGTATTCAGTGGCTTATTTCATGCTCTACACTGAACATTATGAGGACATAAAACATTTTGGACTGGGAAAAATATTTTACAAAGAAAGCCAGACACCCATAGGAAGATTTCAAGCAAGACATAAGTGGATCTTGCATTTCCAAATAACTGCTATAGAATAGAATAGAATAAAATAGAATAGAACAGAATATTGAATATTGAATATTGATATTGAAAGATGTCGATATAATTTCTATTACAGAAATTTTTGTAAATATTTTTAATATTCTGCTTTTTGTAAACTTTTTAATATCTTGAACTTTAATAAAGTATTTTTTAAAAAAAAATTTAAAAGAATAAAATAGAATAGAATAGAATAGAATAGAAGAGTTGGAAGGGACCTTGGAGGTCTTCTAGTCCAACCCCCTGCTTGGGCAGGAAACCCTACACCATTTCAGATAAATGGTTATTCAATCTCTTTAAAACTTCCAGTGTTGGAACATCCACAACTTCTGGAGACAAGTTGTTCCACTGATTAATTGTTCTAACTGTCAGGAAATTTCTATTATAAACTAACTCTCCAAAACTGGATATAATATGTAGAAATTGTGACTAGCAAGGATTAATACATTTAGCAGCTGTAAACTGGTCCAATCTTCTTTGTTTGTATTAGTGGGCATCATTACCTCTCACAGTAATGAATTCCACAATTTGACTATGCTCTACTTCAAGAATAATTTCTTTTTAATCTGTCCTAAATCTCCCAATATTCAATTTCATTGGGTTCCCCTTGAGTTCTAACATGAATCACATCCATTTTGTTCACATGTGTAATGTATTATATACAATTATATTAAGCCATCCTTTATTCAACTCCTCTTTCCTTAAGCTAAAACCCCATAAATCTTAATAAAGTTCTTTGATTTTATATGTACTTTGGCTATTACAGTGCAATAGCAATTCCCATAAAATTTAATAAATTTGTTTCCAGAAATTGGAAATGGAATTCCATACTGATTTACTTGCTATTAAGTTCTAGTTATTCCATAAGTTTACTGTTGGATAGTCATGTATGAGTGATTGATTATGAGCCATCAAGACAGCTGACTCTTAGTGACCACATAGTTAGATTTTCCCTAAAATAACCTGTTTCCAACCTGGTCCTGCAGATCTTCTAATAGTGGATCTCTTCACTGTAATTGAGTCTATCCATCACACTTCTGGCCATCTTGTTTTCCTTCCATCTTTCCCAGAATTATAGACTTTGAGCCTGATTATTTGTCCTTTGACAAATTCCAGGTTGATTTGTTTGTTCTTGATTATCCATGGAATTCTCAGGTGTCTTTACCAAAAAAGTTAGATGCTTTTGCGATCAAAATTAATCCTTTTTTTTCTTAAACTGCAAAACCTAAACATTGCTTTACCTTCAAATTTTCCAAACCTAATGACTTTTGCTAGATTTTTTTTTTGCACCATTTTCAGTCCATAGCAATTAACTTTGAATAATAATCACTCAGTGGTATTTTCAAGTCTGAGAGATAACTGTGGATTTCAGATAATTCTTTCCCATTTACTTTGTCATTCTCAATTTCCCTTCTTATAAGGAGTAGAATAAGAACAGAGGGAGAAAAAAAATCTAGGTAGCCAACCAGCAGATTTGAATGAGAGGATGGGACATTGGGACATGTGCTCATATGTTGCTGTTTTTTAAAATCAAAGATGTCTATGATTCAGACTCTCCGAAGTGTAGGATCCTTGATATATGGCAATTGTTCAGCCCTAATAAATCACTGCCAGATCAATGCATTTAAATAGATGTCCACATTATAAATTAGGATCAAGACATTTCTGCTTCATACATATTATTTTATATTCTTTTCAAACCATCCAGTATTATCATGCTAAATAAGGATAAGATAACTCTAATTGATGGTGACATCATAGCAATATTCCAATATTTGAGGGACTGTCACAAAGAAGAGGGGGTCAACCTATTTTCCAAAGCACCAGAAGGCAAGAAACAATGAATGGAAACTAATCAAGGACAGAACCAACCTGGAATTAAGGAGAAACTTCCTAACAATGAGGACAATTAACCAGTGGAACAGCTTTGCCTTCAGATGTTGTGGTGCTTCATCAATGGAGGTTTTTAAGAAGGGACTGGACAGTCACTTATTTGTGCTTGAGCAGTGGGCTGGACTAGAAGACCTTCAAGGTCCCTTCCAGCTCTATTCTGGATGATGCAGTTGAACATACTTTCAAGAAAGCTACTATCTCTCACCTTTCTTAAGTGTATCCCCCCGTGAGTCCTGAAGGCTGGGGTAAGATACGTTGGAATTTGCATAACTATGTTTGGAAGGCAAAATCCACTTGCTATTAATTGCTGCACAGTTATCATCTGCTCATATCAATAAAATTGACCCAATTCCTTCACAAAGATCTCATAGGATGAATCATACACCACTGAGTATTATAAAAGTGCATTTTGCTGCCTAAAGAGACCATATATTATGATTTAATGGGGCGTTAAGCTAGTGGAAGAAGCTCAACACACAAGCTGACAAGGTTAAACAACGCATTACGGTTTTGCTTTGGCTCCAGTGAGCCTGCCTACATAGAAAACAAGAGCAGAAGCTTTCCAATTTCACAGGTGTGAAGAGCTGGAGGTGGGGCAGTACTAAATGTCTATTGCTAAGATCAGGACTCAAAAGAACCTGGTATATTTTTGATGGCACAGAAGGAACAACATTACCAAGTGATACTTTTTGACTGCAACTGCATACTCATACAATATAAATTGATCAGAGAATTTGGTCCTTAGTCTCAGCAGCTTCTTAGGAATATTCAGTTGAAAAGAGGTCCATGCAGAAATTCTTCTGATGTTTTTCCTTCAGCTCTAATTCAGTTGAAGAATTAGACAAATCACTTCCAATGTTTCTTTCAAAGAAAAGGATGGTTTGTCTGAAATTCTCATCATGAGTAAAACATTGTTGCATTTATTTATTTGGAAGAAGCCCAAGGGTCTATCAGTGAATGTTCAAACAGAAACTTGGAAATGAATTTGAGTATCTGCAGGACATTTTTTTTCTATCTCCATTTGTTTTATACAAGGCAAGAAAGACCCAGGAGATGTGATGGGAGCTGACACAATGATTCTTTTCAGAAGAGGCAGGAGAATAACCATGTGGCTGATCTTTTGTCTTTTTTCAGATAGTTTTCATTGCAAGCATATTCTCATTTGTGCTCACTTTTTCTCTCTCTATTATTATTTCTAACTATTTTTTTAATATATGATATATTTAATATATCAGAAGCTATGGATTTCTTTAATTACATTACAAGAATTAATCTTGTCTTAGTTTCCCTAATTTTATATCAAAGGTCTTGCATTTACCAGCTGCATTTGAATCCAAAAGTTCTGAAGAGTGGAAGCCTGATGGTTGATTAGAGGTTGCAGTGAAATCTTTTCAGTGGTCTGCAGATCTCTTCCTGAATTCTCACATTTCTAATAAGGAAAGACCTCCTAAGGCAAATCCTCCCACTGGTTTCTTTCACATTGAGGAAAAAGGAAAGGATGGGGAAAAAATGTAACCAAAAATGTGGTATCAACAGTAGTTAATAATAACACAATAAAATAGCGCTAGAAGAAATTCAAAATAAATTATCAAGCCCCTTAAGAATAAGAAAAATAGGAGCCCCTTTCACACAAAGAGAAAACAAGAGAAATTTCAGGACAGATAATATTATTTGAATCCAATTCTGACTGCCCATCCCAGTCACTTCTCAGTGTTCACAATTTACATCCATTTGAATTGCAATGGACTTTAATCTATGCAAAATGTTTCTCTTCTTCCCATCTAAGCAAACAAATAAGCCCGTATTTATTTATTTATTTATTTATTGAACATATGAGGTTAAGAAAGAACTTCAGCTAAAGAAACTTTCTCTGAAAAGTACGGTATTTATGGATTTGATGAAGCAACTCGGTTCTTGCTAAGGTATTTCAAATTTTTCTCTTGCCAGTTACTTTATTAAGGAATAATAAATTTATATATGTGGTCAACAAAAGATAGACAAGGACTAGGAAAAATTATTTGTTGGAGGCAAAGTCCAAATGACCTTAAGGGGGAAAAAAACCCTTCAAATTTAAACCAGAGCCAAATGGAGAGAACAGTTTAAGAGGAGGTTCTAAGGCTAAAGTAGGGAAATTATGAGGCATCCTAAAAACCTCATAATTAAATACTTGAAAAACCTGGAGTTTAATATTCAAGGCCTTCAGTAACTCTCTTTATATCCATTTATGCAAAGTACAAGATATGAGAAATTAATAAGGTAAGTCTGAAATGGTAATGTCTCCTTCCAATTAACCTTAATACTTGAAGACTTCATGAACAAGTTCATACGGTTTTCATTTCAACAGCAATGATTGACTGTTGTCTTTTTCTCTGGTGCATTTGACTTCCCAATGCAGTCTAGGGTCATGGAATTCTTGGGTGCTCTCCAATCCAGTTTTTAACCAGATCGTCTGAGTTTTCAAGCTCAGACAAAATCAACATGGTGCATGGTAGAGAAGAAGGATGGTGGGCAGGGACAGAGAGGTTATAGGTATAATTGAGACATGGTAGGATGACTCCCATGATTGTAATGTAACTACATAAGGATACATCAAAGAAATGCGTCAGAAAAAGGATGAAGTAACATCAAGATGTCAAAAAGATGTCAAAAGTACACTCATTGAGAAAATCCAAACAAGTGAGCAAAATAGAAAGCATCTAACAGAATGCAAAGCCAGGTGGATGACTTTGGGCCAGTCATTCTTTCTTAGTTCAACATGTTTCATAAGGTTGTTGTTGTAGTGGTGAAAATAGGAGTGGGAAGAATACTACATAGGCTAACCATCTTGAATTATTTATAAAAATAGTGCAGTAAAGGTGGAATATAAATGAATAGGAAAACAGGTATGAAAAAACCACTTGCTTGGACTCTACAAATCAAAGAAAAGGTTCCAGCAACACTTTCCTGAGACAAATTACAGATATTTGAAAAAAGTAAATATAATTGGATTCTAATACGCAGCTTTTCTGAATATATATACATATATATAGGAGAGGAAATGTTTTCTCATTAAATGTGTCTAATAGGATAATGTGTTTTTTTCATGTGTCATGGAAAAGTTTTCCAATGCAAATTACTCAATGAAAATCAGTCTAGCTGCATGATCAGTGATGCGAAATGATATTTTTCTGCAGCAAAAAAAAATCTAAGAGTTTGGTATATATGCCTATTGATTTATACATTTATTTACAACTGTAGCAAAATTCATCTAAAATTACAACACTCCATATCAGTTCCATACATCATGTTTAATATTAACAGCATTATGTGGCAACATGTGTTTTTGTACATGTTGGCTGCATAATGATTCGTTTAAGAGATATTTGTGGGTAAGTAACTATGCAATGCTGAAATCCTTGTGTATTTCAAATTCTAGGAAAGCCAATTTTAACAATGTTAAAGGAATGTTAGGTAGGATTCTTAAGCAAGAGACCAAATGGCTAAGATACCAAGAAGTGAAGGAATGGGAGTGAACCGAAAAATCCTAACATGTTCAGACATTAGCTTGAAGACATAAAGGCTTATAATAAACTGTATCTTGGCAGCTCATATCTTCCCTAACATGCTAACACACAATTAAGACCTTTAATCAAATAAATTCCTAGATTGTATAGTGTATTGTACTCATTTTCAACTCTCCTTTAGAACTTCCAGATGAATGTGTGGAGACTAAAGGGCAAGGTCCTTGGACCACAAGGGCAGTAAAGATACTAAGAGGTCTGCCCCTACTATTCTACTCATTTTCAAGCTCTTAAGTATGCAGCAAATGTGTGGGAGGGTAGGTAGAGTAATATTTCTCAGATGTGAGAACTTTAAGATATGTCAGTTTCAGATTGCATCATTCTATGACTGGGAATTTGCCATCCTTTTTTATTTCTTATTTATGAAGTCAACATGCTGGCTGGGGATTCCCAGAATCTAGACCCCTCTAGATGCTTTAAGCTTCGATTTCCACCAGTCCCAACTACATTATTTGTTTGTTTGTTTTATGATTTATTAAATTTGTTTGCCACTCACTTCACCACAACCATAAACTTTGGGTGTATGTAATAAAATATGTCTTCCCAAACCTACTGGATTGCTTACTTGGACCAAACTGACACAATGAATTGTCATAGACAGTGATAAGGAAACTGAAATTCAATTGTTAAGAGTTGTTCAGTTGCTGTTGAACAAAAGTGAGAACAATCACAAGGGATAAAGGAGATGATTTGCAGTACCAAGCAGGTGGCGAATCATGAACAGGCAGCTCTATCATTGTGATTTTGGAGACAGGGAGAGAAGGAGGGAGGGAGGGAGACAGATAAAGAGAGAGAGAGGTGTGTGTGTGTGTGTGTGTAGTTTCCTTTATTAATATTTTATAAGCCTTGTTAAAATCTCAAATCTCACACAGTAAAAATAGGCTCAAACGTAAGCCTCTTCAAAAGACACCCAAAACAAAGAAGGCTTGATCTTCGATTTCTTCAAATGAATCAAAAGTTGGTACTATTCCTTCTAAGATGCCATGCATACTTGGGGAGCCAACACTGAAACATTAAAGCCACTAAGATGATATAGGTGAGATAGATAGATAGATAGATAGATAGATAGATAGATAGATAGATAGATATAGATGATAGAGGAGGGATACTGGTAGTTAGGGAGGTAAGTAGGTAGGAAGTTAGGTAGGTAGGTAGGTAGAGAGTCAGATAGACAGACAGACGGACAGACAGACAGATGGATATCTTAGTGACTTCAGTGTTTCAGTGTTGGCTCCCCAAGTATGCATGGCATCTTAGAAGGAATAGCACCAACTTTTGATTCATTTGAAGAAATTGAAGATCAAGGCTTCTTTGTTTTGGGTTCCTTTTGAAGAGGTTTAGCATTAAGCCTATTTTTACTCTGAGATTCGATAAGGGTTCTTCTTCTTTAACAATGCTTATGAAATTTGTTAACTAAGGAAAGAAGGAAATAAATAAATAACATCAATCTGGCAGCCTTCCACCATCACCACCTTTGCTCCATATTATGTGCGGGTGGTAGTTGGGAGGATCGTGTTTGATCATGCTCTGACTTGCATCTGTTTTTCGTCCATTAGTTATGGGAAAGATTTAATATGGTGGTGTCCAATGTAAACATTAGATTAGAATGCCAAGATTGCTGACTTTCTGCTGACCTGCCGCTTTGTTCCTGTGTCTTGAGTTTCAGTTGCTCTCTGCAGGGAATTTAGTTTTGAATGTAAAGCAATCTTTCCTTGACCTGTCCCACATCTGCAACTTCCTTGTCTACTTTTTTTCCACAGAATTCCCCATGCCATCATTCCCCCAAAATGTCTGAAGAAGGAACAGTTGTTTTAAAGGTTATAGGAACACAGTCACCAGCTAGCTCAAAAGAATTGGCCTTTTATGTGAAGAAATAAGAACATAAGCATTTATTGATATCCAGGATGGTTATTTACAGCATGAATACTTGGCCTTGGAAGCCTCCCTGTGGTCTCTGATTTGAATGAAGAATAGGAACAGAAAAATACCCACTGAATTATTTTGATCCTAAACTATGTATAAAAGAGAAACTCTATTCCATCATTCACTTTCTCCTCAGGAACCTGCCCTTTTCCTTTCTCCCACCAATTTCCAAGTTCTTCCTAATGTGGAGAATTATGTGGTCATCATAAACTTTTATGGATTATTACATAAACAAATCATGTAAAACATTTTCAACAAAATGTGTGCTGTCTGGGATAAGGGTTTATCAAAAGATTTTGAAATTAAACTACTTATTCCTAATTTATTTATTTTAATTTCTCACAAATATATTGTACTTGAAATAGAATATTTATCTGGTGCAGACCTATCGATTGTCATTGCTGGAATCCAGTGGCCTAACTTCTGAACTCAGTTGAGAGAGTAATCCTTGATGGTACAGTGCCCTTCCTAAAGATGTAAGTAATCTGAGAGTCAGGGAATTAACATCTAATGTCCTAGCTGCTGTTTAAAAAATAATATTTTAAATAATATTTTTAAAGCAAACCTCCAGCCTCTAGCAACGTATTTATTTATTTATTTATTGGAATACCTTGATTCTCACAAAAATCCCCAAAAGATTGTATAGAAAGCATCTTTGCAAGGACTCATTCATCTCCCAGTAAATAGGAACTTGTGATTGATGATGCCCACCATGGGAAGCATTTTCTAAGTCTTCTAGAGCTACTATAATGTGAGCACACATGCCTCATGCTCCCTAAATTCCAAGATTACCCTGGGGCTCCAAAGACATGCCTCTTCTCTCTCACATAGAGGATCTGCTGTTGCTTCTGTAAATTAGAGGCTCCCATGGTGAAGAGTGCAAAATTTTCTTAATCAGATGAAACAGTCAACCTGGTAAGCTGGTTAGTTTTATCCTTGGTTAGTTTTTTTGTGAAAATCCAGCTCGCTTAAGCCTGTAAATTGAGTTTTACTAACAAAGTTAAGTGTGTCATGTGACTCTAAGAACAACTTGGGTAAAATCCAACCCACAGAAAAATTACTTGGCTAGAAGATGCTTGTGCCATTTGGGCAGTTATAGTGCATGCATATATGTATATGTATATGCACATAGACACAAACATCTTTGGGGGGGAAACACTTTCAGAATGGGCACAGTTCCAACAGTATTCAAAATAAGCACTTGGAAACTCTCATGAGCACAGCACTTTCTATTATTTATTCAAGCCATTAAACTCTTTTCAGACTCCTGCACGAGCCTGAAAAATAGCTGTGGCTATTCTGAGGGATCATGCACCACTTAAAGCAGCCATAACTTTCTTTTCCAGGCACATGTGGAATTTCGGGCCGTGTTAATACATAGTGTTAGATTTGCATGAAGAGTCAGATGCGGAGTGCTTCAGTGAAGAGTTTATTAGTGACTACAGCTCATAACAGACCCGATTTGGCTGGGCTGCGGCTGCTACTTATAGCCAGCAGCTGCAGTTGCCAGCCAATCAGAGTGCAGGGTTTTTCCCGCACTTTTTAAACCAATCATATTTGACATTTTACAAGAACAATTCAAACTAAACCAATGACATTCAAACCTGCATACATAACACCCTCCCCACTAGCTTCCTCCATACTCAAACCCCAACCTATCTAATGTATTCTTTTAAATAGGTGGGGCTCTTACGTGTATGTTGAGACCTTCATGGTTCAGAAGTTTTAACATTCTCACCCAGTGAGAGAGGAAATGTGTCTGTTGACATTTCCCTAGTTGGACTTCCTGTGAAAAAGACCCTGTTTGATTGTTAGAATCTGGTCTCTCCTCCCAACCCATCCCCAGCCCAATGTCAGCACCCAAGTGAGGTAGTGATGTGCAATCTTCCACTTGTAAGGATGGATTTTGGCATTGTGACAGGTTTTGGGATGGTTCCTGTCATAATGGCTCATTACACATGGGGTTGATTCTTGCTTGCTGATTATCCTCATGCTCCTCCCCTTCCCCCCTAGAAAAGGCATTAGGTATGGGAACTAGAGAGGAACAATTGCGATGTTCCTGAGATAATCTGGATCTTAACTGATCAATGTGCCTGCTCCAGAGGACACCATCCTCTGTTTGTACCCTGTAAGAACAAGGGCCAGTTATTTGAATTATTTCAGCAGGAATCCATGAAGGTTCACCCATAAGGTTCTTAGCATAAACAGAATCACCCACACTGGCGTGCGAACTTTGCTAGTGGAATCAAGTGGTGCGTTGGGTGCGTAAGAGGGATGAAGGCGGTCAAGGGGAGACCTAAGTTTCCTACCCATCAACAACTCTGCTGGGGATAAGTTATTAGATGGGTTAGGAGTGATGTGCTGAACACTAAGAAGTTTTTCAACTTTCTCAGTGATGTCCCCAGGACCCAATTGCTGAAGCTTTTCCTTGGTAAAATGTACCATGCATTCAGCCCGGCCGTTAGCCGAAGGGTGCCCAGGGGCAGTCAGGGCATGTCTGATACCCTGTTGTGCTAAATAGGATTCAAAAGGGTTAGATGTAAATTGAGGGCCATTGTCAGAGACAAGAACATCAGGTAACCCGTGGGTTACAAAAAGCTTTTTGAGCTGTTTGCTGACAGCTTCAGTTGTGGTGGATGCCATAGGGGTAACCTCTAGCCATTTGGAATATGCATCTACTATAATAAGGAAGGTGTGCCCTCTGGTAGGGCCAGCAAAATCAATGTGAATCCTAGACCATGGGCCCCTAGGACATTCCCATTCCTGTTTGGGGGCAAGAGGTGGGGCAGGCCTGACTACCTGACAGTTGGGACAAGATGCAACCCAGTTTTCAACCATTTTGTCAATACCTGGCCACCATACATAACTCCTGGCCAATCCCTTCATCCTTACAATACCAGGATGACCCTCATGTAACATTTCCAAAACCTCTCTTTGCAGGAATAACCACCTGTTACCCCACAAAATACATCCTCTTAATACAGATAATTCAGTTTGCCTGGACTTAAAAGGTTGGGCAAGGTGAGGTAGATCTTGAAGAGGCCAACCTTTCTTAATCCAGCCTATAATAGGAGCCAATAAAGTGTCTTTGGCAGTCTCTCTGGCAATTTCAGCAGCGTGTACTGGAAGCTTGGCAACAGTTTCTAGGAAAAAGGTGTGTGCCTCAGGTTCAAAGTCCTCCTTGTGACAAGGAAGTGGGCAACGACTCAAGGCATCACATGTCCAATGTCCTTGCCAGGCTTGTGGATAAGTTTGTATGAATAAGCAGCAGAAATTCAGTCCACCTCAGCATTCTTGGTGACAGGAAGTGGGTGTAGGTTTGTCTCCTGCCACAATGCCTAACAAAGGTTTGTGATCTGTGACAATGGTAAATGTTCTCCCATATAAATACTCATGAAATTTCTTGATAGCTGCAACAATTGCCAATGCTTCCTTGTCCAATTGGCTGTAATTCCTCTCTGCTTTGGTCAAGGTGTGAGAGTAAAATGCAATAGGGGCTTCCCTCCCGCTGGGAAGCCTGTGGCTCAAAAACCCCCCACTCCAAAGGGGGATGCATCACAAGTCAGTACAACAGGTAAATTCTCAGAGAACTGTATGAGTACAGCATCAGACGTGATTAGTCTTTTAATACTGTTAAATGCTGATTGTTCCTTCCTGCCCCAGATCCAAACAGACTTTTTGTCAAGTAATCTGTGTAATGGTTCTGCAATGGTTGCCTTCTGAGGTAGGAACATGTGATAAAGTTATAAGTCCAAGGAAGGCTTGCAAATCTGTTTTGCATTTTGGTCTAGGGGCTTCTTTGATTGCTTGAACCTTGGCATCTGTAGGTGGATGCCATGCTTGTCAATCATATAGCCCAAGAACTCAACCTTGTCAGTTCTAAGAGTGCATTTTTCTTCCTTGACTTTTAACCCCGCTTTCTTGAATCTGGTAAGGACTTCTCTGAGTCTCTCTTGTAACTGAGTGTCATTTCCAGCAGAGATTAACACATCATCAAAGTAAGGCACTACCCCTGGCAGTCCTTGGAGCATCCTTTCCGTAAGACTTTGGAAGATGCCTGGTGCCACGCTTACTCTAAACTGTAACCTTTTACATTTGAAGGCACCTCTATGAGTCACAATGGTTTGGGCCTCTGCAGTGGCATCATCAACTGTTAGTTGTTGATATGCCTGGGCCAGATGCAATTTGGCAAAGACTGTACCCCTGCCAAGTGAATGTAATAAATGATGCACCACTGGAACTGGATATGCTCTGCTGAAGCACATGGTTCAATGTCCCCTTATAGTCTCCACAGATTCTTACTGACCCATCAGTCTTGACTGGTGTGACTATGGGTGTCTCCCATCTGGAGTGGTCAGTGGGCTCTAAAACTCCTTGAGCTATTAGTTTATCTAATTGTGCATCAATTTTTCCTTTAAGGCAAATGGGACCCTTCTGGGCTTTAAACGAATTGGGGCACCTTGGGATCTAGGTTGAAAGTGATAGGGGTCCCCATATACTTGCCCAATCCGTCGCTGAAGACCTCTGGAAACTCAGACTTCAAGGCCTCCTCCCATTCAGTGTTGCTCACGTGATTGATGCCAGTCACCTCGATGCCTAGTGGATTGAACCACTCAAGTCCCAGCAAGCTTGGGCGGTTTTTGTCCACAATGGTCAGGGGCAAATGTTTGGTGTGGCCTTTGAACTTCACGTTGAATTCTCTTGTTCCAACTACTGGAATCTTGTTCCCTTGGTAGTCTTTAAGAGTCAGTGCTTCTGGAAATGCTTCTTCTGAATGTTGGGAAGTAGCCTGTGAATAGTGTCCCATGACACCATAGATAAATAGGAGCCTGAGTCCACTTCCATTTGGCAAGGCCTTCCTTCAATAACTACCTTCACATGTACTTTTCCGCTTCTTAAGGGTGAAGAATGACCAATAGTGACTGTTTGATGAGTTTCATTCTTCCCATTTGCTTCTGTGTTGTGCCCCATTTTCTCACTGAAGTTGTTATGCTTGAATTCTTTATCAGGAAACTTCTTTCTGCTTGGTGGAGTTCTGGATGATTTGCAGACTCTTGCTAGGTGACCTCTTTTTTCGCATACGGAGGCAGATGGTATCAAAAACTTGCATTCAGTGGGGGTGCCCCCACAACCTCTGCAATAAAGTCTTGCCTTTTTCTTCCAAGGTCTTTCCTTTTCTTCTCCATTCTGAGTCTATAAATTCCTTCCTCCACCTCACTACAGTCTGAATCAGAATCTATTTGCTCGCAATGGGTTGTTGTGGATTTTTCCACATCAGGATGGCTTGTGGCCTTGTTAATTTTCTTCATGGCTGCTGCTGAGGACTTGGTAGCTTCTGCTGAAGAAGCTTCTTCTATGGCCTCCTTAAGCGTGATCTTAGGTTTCATTAATAATTTGCTCTGCAAAACCTTGTCTTTTAGGCCTAGAACAAATCGATCACTCATGGCCTCTTCAAAGTTGATAAAGTCACATGCACCCCCAATGTCCCTTAAACTTGCCACGAAGTCATTCACGTTTTAACTTTCCCTTGATCCCGCGGTAGAATTCGTGTCTCTTAATGAGGCACGATACTTGTGGCACGTAATGGGCTCTTAATAACTTTTCTAAGTTGGGCCAGTCCATTACCTTCACGTCTGCAGCTCCCACCAATGCCTTTGCCATCTTGAAAACGGCGGGCGCAGTGGTGAGAAAGACCGCCCTCTTCCACTTGTCGGAAATGTTGGCGAGATCATTTCCCTCCAAATACATTTGGAAACAATCTGCATACGAGTCCCAGTCTTCTGCCGTTGGATCGAGACGGGGGGGGGGTGTTCAGCGCAGCCATCTCTCTCAGCTTGTTCTCCGCATTGTCTTCTCTTTGGGAAGGATCCCACCTTCGTCGCCAGTGTTAGATTTGCATGAAGAGTCAGACGCGGAGTGCTTCAGTGGAGAGTTTATTAGTGACTACAGCTCATAACAGACCCAATTTGGCTGGGCTGCGGCTGCTACTTATAGCCAGCAGCGGTTGCCAGCCAATCAGGTGCAGGGTTTTCCGCACTTTTAAACCAATCATATTTGACATTTTACAAGAACAGTTCAAACTAAACCAATGACATTCAAACCTGCATACATAACACATAGCAGAGAAGAGCTTTTAGCAAGGTAAAGTCTGAGGCAATTCTGAATAGTTTTCAAAATGTATCCAGCCCTATTTCAGAGACCACAGTTGACAAATTATGGTGGCAAATAAATATGGGGCATTTTGGATTCAGTATGGAGAATGATTGTGCCATGCATTTTCTCTGTGCCCTTCTTTCATCAGCCCACCAGAGCTCCACACTGAGTGAAGGGATTGATCTACTTTTCCCATGAGTGCTAAAGGGTTCAGCTTTAATTTACCACTGATCTGTCTCCTTCCTTCTTGCTTTCAGACTAGTCTAAGACCCTGCCCACTCACCCCCATTTTGCTCTCCCTTTTAATGTACCACATTAGTCTTAATGAGCTCTCTGATCTCCTGAGGACATTCTTGGGAAATAGCCATTTTTCTTCTGAATAGCAGGATGCAGAAGTCACTCTACAGATTGAATGCTTCCATCACAACATGCTGGGTGCTCATTTAAACTTGCCCTTTGCTGTCACTATCAATGAGAGCACGGCCTTTGTCCCTGCCCTCATCAGCAGCCTCTGTCAAATCCCCCCTTGTTAATTCTTGGGAAAGGAGTAATGAATCCTAAATTGCAAGAAAGGAACATTAAACAGCTGGAAGATTTTTTTAAAAACCATTAGTTGATTCTGAGAGCACTATGGAAGACTTCTATGACAGGGGAAGTGCTATAACTTAGTGACTGAACACATGCTTTGTATGCATACCCCAATACAATCTTTGCACTCTTCAATTAAAGCAGGGGTCCAAAGGTTTCTCTGGGGTGAAGATAACAGCTTTTCACTGCTGTGCTCTAAAAAAAGGTAGTGGGAAGGGCCAAAACAAAATAAGATATTCATTTCCTTGTATTTGTGTCTATATCTCTGTGTGTGCCTGCATATGCTTTTGGATCATTGTTGACTTCTTGCATCTATTTGAACTAATCTCTGTTAGCCCCTAGTCAACATTATCATTCTGCCCACTGGAGCCTTTGGCTCACAAAAAAAAATAGTACAATACCAACCAAGCAATTGATCATCACAAATTATTTCAAAATGGGTAATTGTATCAAGGAAACTGGATTCAAAATGGTAAGGTGAAGACCTCCTATAGATCAGGATGAGGTAAGAAACCCCTACCTTTAATGCCTTAACTAGGACTTTAAGATCTCTCCTGAACCAATCACATCCTGTGATGGATACTATTTCTTCTTTTACTTCACATGACAAAGTTGGAGAAAGGTAATTGTTGCTCCTGTTGTTATTCCATAGTGTTGAAAGCAGAACACAAATAAATTGTGCATATGCACAACTCTATCTCTAGACATTAGATTTGTATGTGATTCCACCAAACTAAATGTGAAAAGATACCCACCAAAGATGATGAAGAAGAAGAAAACAAATTACATGTCAAGACAAACTACAGATAAAAATAAACTGTGGAAATTGTTAAAAACAAAAGAGAAGCCAAAGCCAAGAAAGACAAACGTCTCCAAAAAGAATAAAGAATTTCAGAGAGCCATGAAAGAAGACAAGAAACAGTATTACAACTATTGGTGGAAACAGACATGAAAAAACTAGGAATGTCTTCCAAAATATCTCTGAACTCAGGAGAAGGTTTCAGCCTCAAATTGAAAGATAACAATGGAAAGATAGTAACTAATTCAAAAAGATTTTAAAAATGGAGTACATTGAAATACTGTAAAGATGTCAACATCCAAATACTTTAGACTCTATTACATATTTATGTCAGCCTTTCTACCCATTATAACTTTCAAGAAACTTTAGAATATGTTATATCAGCAATCTGTCATTACCAAGTCAGAAGGCTATAGGTATTGATGGAATACTCAGAATAAGACCCAGTAAAGATTTTAACCAAGGTTTGCCAACAAATCTGAAGAATGATAACTGTGGGAGGGGGGAATCATTCAATCTACATTCCAATAATAAAAACCAAAGATTTAACAAAGTGTGCAAACTATCATACAGTATGCTTAACTTCACATGCTATTAAAATAATGCTTAGGATCATACAATGCATGTTAGAGCCTTACATAGAAAAAAATAATGCCAGATGTTCATCTTAACTTTAGAAAAGCCTCCAGGACACAAAAATATTGTTGCTGATGCACGATGGATAATTGAGAAAGCAAAGAATGCACCAAGGAAGTCAACATGTGCCTTATTGATTACAGAAAAATATTTATTTCAATTACATGAACTTCTTAAATTTGTTTTAAAAAATAGGAATTGAAGAATATTTCATTGTTCTCATACAAAACTATATACAGCCCAGGGCTTTAGACCAGACAGCAAACTATCTCCTGTTTGGACTAAGATACTCTAAGATACTAAGATAAGAGAGGGGGAGGAGGGGGAGGGAGAGGGAGAGGGAGAGAGAGGGAGAGAGGGGGAGAGAGAGAGAGAGAGAGAAGCAAAGTTGAATTGGAAGAAGACATGTATGGTTTCAAAACAAGAGGAAGAAAATTCAATAGTCTGTGCTGATGACACTTCTCCAGTGCCCAAAATTCAAAGGATCTGCAAACTGTACTGATAAAAATTCAGAGGAAGCAGAATAGAATGATAGAATGGCATTGGCACTTTTGAACTTTGGTGTTGCAGAAGACTCTTGAAGAATACCGTAGACAGCAATAAAACAAACAAATGGATCATCATACAAACTAGAGGTATTACTTGCAGCACAAAAAACCTTGGCTCAAATTATCGTGCTTCAGACACATTATCCAAAAATCCAGTTCTCTGGAAAAAGCTCTTGTGCTGAGAAAGGTGAAAAAAAAGAGAAGACAAAGATAACCAGTAGCAAGGTGGGTGGATACAATTACTCAATCAATCAATGGTGATTAATGCATTTTAGAAGAGGAGAAGGACCAGATTAAAGATAGTTCATCATAGGGAAAATCTATCTGGGTGGTTGCTAAGAGTCAACACCAATGTAATGACCCATAATCAATAAAAAAATCTCCAAAGCTGCAAAGCCTGCACAACCAAAAGGGTAACAAGATGACAGGAAGTCCTGATTGATTGTCCTTAAAAATCACTTTCTAATATTCCAAATATTACCTTCCACTTTAGAATATTTAAATGTTCCCAGAAATTGCATCCTGGTAGAATTAAAAAGAAAAAAAAGTAGGCTGATGTAATACTTTAGGGATCTGGGGAGTGCTTGTGGTTTAGGGTTAGTTTCAAAAAACAGATTTGTTTCAGTGGTATCTTTACCAATTGCATTTAGACTTATATACCACCTCATAACACTTTACAGCAATCTCTGGGCAGTTTGCAGTGTAGAAGCTTTATTTGCATATTGTCCCCATTTTACTGACTCCAGAAGGATGAAAAGCTCCTTGAGCCCCATAAGGATTGAACTCCAGGCTGTGTGTAGAATTTGCATGGAATATTGCATTTTAATTACTGCACCACCAGGGCTTTTCTTAGCCACATATCTTCTGTAAAGGAATGGCTCTGTTTGGTGAACATGCTGCTACCATCCTACTTGGTAGTTCTAAGCTCATCCCTTATCCAGGAACATCCTTCTTCTAATTTTTATATTCATAGAGTGGAGTGGAGTGGAGTGGAATGGAATGGAATGGAATGGAATGGAATAGAATAGAATAGAATAGAATAGAATAGAATAGAATAGAATAGAATAGAATAGAATAGAATATTCTCTTCCTTTTGTTTCTCCTTTTCGTCCCCTTCCTCATCCTCCTCCAATTGAATACTCATCTACCTGAGAGATTTTCCTGTCATTGCAATCTCTGCTCCTGAACTTCCGTGTCCTTCTCCAGCTCATTAAAATAATAAACATAAATGTGGGGAATTGCAGGAAATATAATTAAGGAGTTTCATAGTTTGCATTTATGCCAGTTATAATAATGCATGGACATCTGAAAAATAATGATTATACATTTCTAAATTTCCTATTAGCAAACTGACTCTTCTCTTTACTAGCTTTGCCCTTAGCTGACATGCAAAGTAACTCTGGCAAAACCTTCTGAATTCACACCAGAGGAAAATTTGGGAATAGTGCCCTCTGTTAATTTTACATCTCAGATCTAGGACAGCTAACCTTGAACCGGAGAAAGACATTTATTTCTAAAAGAGCTGAAAGTGGGGGGGCACTGTTTTGCAGTGGTTCTCCTCCTATCTCTCAGGGCGCTCGCAAATGGTGTTGGCGGAGGGCAGGTCAACTCCGAGGGCTCTCAGTTGTGGGGTCCCCCAGGGGTCGGTTCTCTCGCCCCTCTTGTTCAACATCTACATGAAGCCGTTGGGCGAGATCATCCGTGGCTGTGTGGTGAGGTATCATCAGTATGCTGATGATACCCAGCTCTACATCTCCACCCCAAACCATGTCAGTGATGCCCTCTCTGTGATGTCCCATTGTCTGGATGCGGTACGGACCTGAATGGATGGAAACATGCTTTGACTCAACCCGGCCAAGACTGAGTGGCTGTTCATACTGGCATCTCGGTCCAGTCAGGAGATTCCATCATTGGTCATGGGGGGAGAGGTGTTGCTCCCTCTGGAAAGGGCTCGGAACCTGGGGGACCTCCTGGACTCACGGCTCAAGTTAGAGGAGCAGGTGGGAGCCATGGCCAGGGGAGCCTTTGCCCAGGTCCAGCTGGTTCACCAGCTACGCCCATTTCTGGACCGAGATGCCCTGCACACAATCACTCATGCTCTTGTGACCTCCCAACTCGACTACTGCAATGCTCTCTATTTAGGGCTGCCCTTGCATGTCATCCGGAGACTGCAGCTGGTGCAGAATGCAGCCGCGCGGGTGGTGATGGGGGTTCCCCGATACTCCCACGTTACACCCTTTCTGCGTGACTTGCATTGGTTGCCAGTTGCCCTCCGGGTGAGATTCAAGGTTTTAGTATTAACATTCAAAGTCCTACACGGCATGGGTCCAGGATATTTGAGGGAGCGTCTTCTGCTGATATCGAGTACCAACCGCCCTGTTCGAGCACACAGACAGGGGCTTCTCCAGGTGCCGTCGGCAAGTCAATGCCGGCTGGTGGCGCCCCGGCGATGGGCCTACTTTGTGGCGGTTCCCGCCCTATGGAATCAACTACCCCTGGGGCTCCGCCTAGCCCCTGACCTTCCCACTTTCCGACACGACCTGAAAACCTGGCTATTCGAACCCAGGCTGGGCTGGGCTGATCTCCTGGAAGGGGGTGTTAAATTTTAAACGGTATACTGGGGTTTAACTTAAGTTAGACTTGTGATTATTTAATATTGTTTTAAATTAATTTATTGTTGTGTTTTGGTTTTAATTGTGAGCGCCCAAGTCTCGGAGATGGGGCGCATACAAGTCTAAATAATAAATAAATAAATAAAATGATTTGGAAAAGCTGCACTTCTCAAACTGCCATTGGTATACATACTTTTTTCCAGAGTTTGGAAATAATAATACAAATATTAGCACCCAGCAGATTTACAAGAAGAAAGTGACAACTTTCTGAGCATCAAAGCCTCTTCCAAAACTATAGAATAATTACCAGCCAGGCAGTTGTAACTTCTTACAAAACATTCCATTCTGTTCCACACACTCTCACTATTTGAACTCCTGCAATCTTTTAAGATAGTTTGAGTATTAGGATGCTTGTTTCTTGCACTTAGACAACTGAATTCATTGCTAATGTATTTCAAAAGTGCACTAAGGATCTTGTCTTGAATTGGCAAATCTGGGGTTGTGTTACCCCTCTCAGTGGACATGGCTGAAGTAAAAAAAGGTTAGCAAAGGCAAGATAAGAACACAATATGATTTAATTTCAATTAAATCAAATTAATAAAATGAAATTACTATGAACACTTACCTTTTGTATTAGAGTTCTCCTTCTTCCTGAGCCAAAACTGCAACTTCTCTTGGAAGAATTCTAGGGGATCTCATCAAAGGCTATTGAAAGGCATAGTTATGTATCATGATAGTTGTGTATCATGATAGTTGTGTATCATGAAACCATGATACCTACCACCACTCCAGTCAGAAACCATTATGGTATCCCTACTGTTACCAAAATGGCATAAGATATCTCCACATTCTTATAATCTGTTGAGACCTTCTCTCATCTCTGAATGAAGTGGAATTTACATCTGGTTTTAGCTGGACTGCCCAATGACACAGCTGCCATTAATCTGTATAAGCTCTTACTCTACACTGAATTATTAATGAGGACGATTAGACTGGTGTTAGGACAGCAGAACATTCAGGGAAAGAAAACGAATGGGCCACGTGTTTTTCAGCCTAGAAAAGAGATTAACTAAGCCTTACCCCTGGACACAATGATAGCACCTGAAGAAGATATAATAAATCATTAAACCTTTCATTGCCAAAGATCAGGATCCTGGGACCCATAATGATAGCAAATCTCAATATTCAGAAAGGCCTCAATTCCATTTCCCACTTCATTCCAATCCATTAAACATTTTTAAAATATTAAAGAGGTTATGAAGAACAACTTGTCCCAAAGCCAAATGTTCCTAGTAGAAACTTGGTCAATTAAACATGAGATATAGTATTTATTGATTAGGAAAACATTTTTCCATTGGTAAATAAGTAGTTGAGCATATATGAATGTGTATATACTGCATATGTATATATTTAGAAATGGAAGGTTAGCTAATCTAATAGTTATACGCTTGCTTGTGGGTATATCTATAAGTCAAATTGTAAATATGAGGGGGGACGGAATCAGAAATTTGCCTTTTGAGCAATTGTTTTGAAAGGATATGAAGCAAGTGAGAGATTTTAGGTTTAAATCAAAATTCTGTCCACTAGAAACTTTGAGTGAAATTTAAGATTGAACTTTGGGTTCTTTCTTTGGGTTATTTACACTAAACAAAATATATATAATTCATATATTATTCTTAAAATATTGTCAAATAAATATGCAGGCCTAATCAACTCTTAACTGCATTCTTGCTTGCATTTACTTGGAGGTAAATTGCCAATGGTACCAACTTCTGAGCAGGTATAAACTCAATCTGTGCATAAGGATCAAAAAAAATTTTTTTAAAGCTAGCTGACTTGTATTTCAGCCTTGGAACAAACTTTGTAAACTGATCTCTCTTGTTTTTTAGGGTTCTGGAAAACTCAATTTATCTCACTATTGTCTGGCATTTTGGTTAATTCTAATAAACATATTTTCCAATTATGAATTTTGCTTTTTTATTATGGTCAATAAAGCAACTTTTTCCCCTGAATCCTTTCTAACTTAAGCTTCATCATTTTTCATTACTTGGGAGGAAACTCTTAGAATGGCTTATTCATTTATCTTCCTTTTTTTCTGTCTTGATAATATTCCCTTTGGGTCCATGGATTCCAAGTCAGAGATTCCCATTTTGCAAAAGTTATGAAAATCTCAGAACCACAAGGACAACACCAAGGTCAGCTGTATGCAATGCTAACATAAAACAGAAGCACATGTGTTTGTCCCCACCACCGCCCACACACATTATCGTGCAGCATTCAATGTGGTAGACAAATGTGGGAGTTCTCGTGTGGTAGACATAAATCTGTAATTCCAATGTGGTAGACAAATAATTAATCTGTTAATAGTAAGCCTTCTTCCCACCCATATTCTCAAATAGCTCTCCCAGATGAGGCAGGAAACATTGCCATCTAATAACATTCTGGAATTTGATGTTAAGATGAATAAGAAAAAGAAGGAATGAGTTCTTAACTCAGTAGGAGTTAAAGTACTCACTTAATCTGTACTCATAGAACCTAGCCAACCTAACCTAGATTGGGGCTGCCATTGACCTGCATCTGGAAGCTACAGCAAAATGAAGCCATACAGGCAGTTATGTGTGCTCCTCAAAGGATTATACATCTGCCCCATAAATGTCTGTGGTGATTCTCAGTCATCCAGGTCATGTTTGGGATGATCTGCTCCATAGACTGCACTAGTTGCCAATATGCTTCCAGATTCAAGGTACTGGTGATGACCTATAAAACCCCTAATGGCATTGGGATGAGATTATCTGAGAGATTCACTCTCTCCAATTATATTTACCCACTCCTGTAAGTCCAGTGAGATTTGCTTTGGGTCCTACCTGCTAGAAAATATCATTTCATGGGACACAAGAAGACAGCCTTTTCTGTTGCAGCATCCACCTTTTGGAGTATCATCCCTCTAGAGATCAGACTGGCCCCAATCCCACTGGACTTTCATAAGGCCTCAAAGCTATGGGTATGCCATTGGTTTTGGGAATCTGACATGGAATAAAACCTATGCAGTGATTGTGTTGATTGTCAATTGTTATTATACTTCAGCTATAAGTTCTGTTCCATAGGTTTTCTATGGTTTAAATTTTTTTATATATTTAAAATTGGTTTTGCTGTTTTTGCAGTTTTTTAATTATTTAATCATACATTTGAGGTTTGATATGGATGGCTATATGCATTGAAATAATTAATTAACTAAATAAGTATGAGGAATGATGGAATCATTAAATCCCAAGTCTAAAATTTCCTAACTCATTGCTGTCTGACACTTTGGAAAATTATGAGAGAGGAAATCCAAGTTCTCTTAGTAGTACTTGCACAGTGGTATATGATTTCTGCAGTACTGTGCTACTTTGTTTTAATTATTTATATTGTTTTCTTTATATTTAGTAATACAATGATGGTTATTGTTCACATACCTCATGTATGCTGCCCAGGCTGAATCTTTCTCTCTTTCTCTTTCTGTCTCCACCCAAATTGTAAAATAAATTTTAAATGAGACATAGATAAAGTTTTGAAATGATGGCGGACCATTTTTTGAGCAGATTAAATGAACCACCCAGCTCAAGAAACTGTTTTTGGATATAGCTATGTGTTCTTCTGGAAAAGTGCTAAATGGGTATCTGAGCCCTCTGAGATTTGACAAGAACCTGAGACACAAAACCAATTTGCTTTGTATTTCTTCCTGGCCCCCCTTGTCTTGCAAAACATGGCCACTAGCTTCTCTATTTTTTTCCTGCACTGTCAAATGCCAATACAGCAACTCTTCCAAGGTCAGATCCTTGGTTGGTATTTGATATCCTGCATCTCTGCTGCCCTTCCATGTTGAGATTAAGTAGCAGCCATTGATTTTGTACAAGAAGGTTATTTTTAGCTATTTTAACAAATGCTGTGAAGAGCAGAAGAGACTTTAGATTTCCTCCACCCAGCCCTCTCATTGCCAGGGTCCTCCATGCATTTGAAGGTGTGGAAGCAGGATCTGCCTGCTCCAGGATGAGATCTCCTAGAATTTTGCAGAAAAAGGCATTTTCATATTTAGAGATAAGATCCAAAAAGAACCCCAAAACAAACAGAATTGATTGCTTAATTTCTATATGTGCCTCTGAGTTTCCAATAAGTTGGTTCTGGGGGAAAGAAAATGCCTTTTGATTTTTTTGAATAAATTATGCATCTGCAAGTGAAGAAATATCAGGATATAAAAGAGATCCATCTGAGGAGGACATTAGTTGAGCTACTGCACTATGATCAAGTCTAGAAGCCCTTTCCTGCTTGCATCTAATGCATGCCCAGGTAACCATTAATGCTTTCTCCCAAAACTTACCATCTTGTTCCCAAGCCCTATTTGAGGCAGCCTAAAGCTGCCTTTAGCTATTCCAGTATTAAAATAGGGTATCTTCCTTTAATGAGCCAATATGTTACAGCAATTTTACCATGTTAGAGTTCGAGAAAATTTACCATTTTGTTTATGACACTGTCAGGTGATCCTTAGGGGAAAGGCATCTGCACAGAATCTTTCGGCCATTTTTGACTGGTTGTGGTCCTGGGCACTTTTCTCCATGGTTTCAAACTTGGCTGTCTCCCTTTACACACAGGTGTACAAATCTAGATAAAGCTGAACGGAGGCAGGTGGGTGGTAGATGGAGAAGATGATACATGCTGGAATAGGACAGAATGAGATGGATTTCTCTCTCTCTGCTGCTTTATGGTGTAACTCTGGTCCCATTCAGGGTGCCTGCTAGGTGCTATTTCGAGCACAGCATTAAACTATGTTCAAAAAGCAGCCTGAACAATAACTGAGGAGTTGGATGTGGGATTGCACAATGAAGCACCAGAGAAAGGGGTTGCTTATGCACTTTCCCTCCCTGCCAAATATTGTTGAAGCTGCTCTTAGCAGCAGTTTAGCACTCTTCCAGAAAAATATTAAATAGACCCCCAGCTACCCAATGGAATTGAGGGAGTATTAAATACCTTATTTTTCTTTCAGCTTCTGAAGCACAGTTAAAGTTAATTCTAAGACATAAACAGAAATATATAACATTTTGGAGAGGTATGTACTTTAATAAGTTTCACAGTATCCCACCCAGAAAATGAAAGGCAACATAAAGCAATAACCACAGCAACACTATAATTATTCCTCCTGCTCTTGGAGAACTTCCAAAGCCTAAAATTAAGCATCCTCCAGAAGCATTAACATACAATTTCCTGAATGGATTACTATTCTGGGCCTAAGAGAGAGTTTTAAATATGTTTTCATTGATTTATTTGACTCCTATCCTATAGTTCATAGAAGGAGTTTGGAGTGGTGTTTTACTTTGGCAGAAATTCCACAAGAATGCTGAAGTGAATGAAAGCGGGGCATATACAATCCTAGTTGACATTTGAACCTAGGTTTCTTTGGTTCAAGACACTGAGGATGTGATATTGTAGAGGAGAACAGAAATAACCCTGGAGAATGTTTTACTAGTGTTTACTGCAAGTCATGTTCTTGGTTTCAGATATACAGCACTGCAAATATAGTATACAGCATGTAACAGATTATATTTATTTTAAAAGAAACTGAAGCAGAAAGAGATTTAAACATGCTATATCCAGGGACACACTCTGGTAAATGGTATTTCCAAAACAATTACACAAAAGTGCAACCTAATAAGGAGTTTAGATGAAAACCTTCCAGAAAAAAAGGAGCTGAAATATTTGGACTGTCTTTTTTTTTTTTTAATGGTCAGCTTTTTGGTATTTCGTGAAGGAAAATGACTTCCTGAGAATGAAATGGAAATGAGTTACTCAGAAGATCCCTCCTGAATGTGATGGGAATCATAAACGTATATATTCAAAGAATTCTCCTAGAAGTTATGGAATAGCTCAGTTACCAAGAAAATTGAAGACATCAGAGGTATCTGCGGGTAATCAAACACAGATTCAGCTTTGTACTGAGAAAATCCTGAAGGATCAAAATGCATGATTGCTAAACTTGATAAATGTAGATTTACAGTCTAAAAAGAGCACAATTTAAACATACTCAACTAGGCTAATATGTCAGGTTGGCTCTTGAGAGGTGCTTAATATTGGCCGGCAGGAATCCTGGCTGTACCATTAGGCAAACTAAGGCAGACCTCTCAGGTACAATCAGTGAAGATGAAAGAACAGCAGGAGCAGCCTTTAAGACCCATGAGTCCCAGGCCATCAGCTCTGGCTCTCTAAGTTAGAATTGGAGACTGCTGTTCTATCACCATCAAAGCAAGATTCCTCTATTACAGGAGTGTCAAACTCGCATCATCATGCCGTCGTCACATGACGCATCATGACTTTTTTCCCCTTTGCTAAACCAGGTATGGATGTGGCCAGTGCATGACGCATCCTGCCCGCCCTGCTCTGTTAGAAGGAATGAAACTTTTTCTGAAGGCTCTGGTGGATTGGTTCAATAAAAGTAACCTGATTCTAAATATTAATAAAACAAAAGAGATCATCATAGATTTTAGACAGAACCAGCATGGTCATACTCCATTCCATATTAAGGATGGAACTGTAGAGGTGGTCAACAGCATTAAGTGTCTGGGGGTGCATAAGCTAACAATCTGAATTGGTGTCTCCACACATTATCCTTAATGAAGCATGCAAACCAGCATCTGCATTTCCTGCATTGAATGAGGAGATAACATGTTTCTCTTTCTGTCCTAACCACTTTTTACAGAGGAATGATTGAGAATGTTTTAACAAAGTGCATCGCTGTTTGGTTTGGTGGCAGCAGTGCCTCAGATAGAAAGTCCATACAGAGAGTGGTAAGGATAGCTAAGAAGATTATAAGAAGCTCACTTCCTGTTATTCAGGATACTCCTTATAAGTGCTATGTACTTAGAGTTTGAAGCATCATCAGAGACCCCACACACCCACTTTATGGTCTGTTTCTGTTACTCCCCACTGGGAGGAGGTTTTGAAGTGTTTCTAGTGGGACTATCAGGTTTTGTAACAGCTTTGTTTCCTATGCTATCTGTCTGGTAAACTGGAAAGATTCGTTTTTCTCATCATGTTCATGTATACACCCAAACTAGACTGTGTTGATTCTCCATGTCATATAATATATGTGGGTATATGCATACATTTATTTATTTATTTATTTAGTCATTTATTTTTGTCATGTTTGTCATATTTATGAATTCCATAGCTGACATAGTGTATATTAGAGGTGGAGATCCTTTGAGAGCCCATATGCAACAAAATTTCATTTTAATGTGTGTTGATTAGTGCACATTCAAAGTGACAATAAAGTTAAAATTCTACTATTCTATTCTACTCTCCTTTAATTCGGACCAAACTTAGTTTGCTTGTTTGTTGCTTTATTATTATTGTGTGTCCTGCCCTATGGAGTCTTCTAAAGGAACAGTTCTATTATTGTGAATGTGCCCTGGAAAAGCATTGCCCTATCAAAATGCTGAGTTGTGATATTTAGGAATGTATAGGTACTCCTCAACTTGCAACAGTTCATTTAGTGACTATTCAAACAGCCCTGAAAAAAGTGACATATGACGTTCACACTAACAACCCTTGCAGCGTCCCCATGGTCGTGGGATCAAAATTTAGACACTTGGCAACTGACTCATAGTTATGACACTTGCAGTGTCCCGGGATCATGTGTTCACCATTTGTGACCTTCTGATGAGTAAAGTCAATGGGGGAAGCCAGTTCCACCACGTTACTAACTTAACAACTGTGGCAAGAAAGGTTGTAAAATTGGGCAAAATTCACTTAACAAATGTCTTACTTAGCAACAGAAATGTTGGGTTCCATTGTGGTCATAAGTTGAGGATTACCTGAATAGATTTCTCCAAATTTGTCTACATTTGTCTAAAATTTGTCTAAAAACGTGGCTTTTCCAACTCGCCGACCTGGACTGATGGAAGGGAGGGGATTTTAACAATAGTTTTATATGTCTTATTGGCTTAGTGAGATTTCATATTTAATTGTTTTTTAACTTTTGTATTGTTTCTCTTTTATTATTGTAAGCCCCCCTGAGTCCTTCGGGAGATAGGGCGGCTTAGAAATCTCATTAAATAGAAATAGAAATAGAAAATTAAATAATCTTTATTTGCAGGATACTGGTTGTAGTGCTGCAACCTCCTTGCTCAGAATAGATTTGTACACAAAGAATAACTTATTTGATGTCCTTTTTGGGTTGATTAGTGAATATATGTTAATATTATTTATAGGCAGACAAATTATATTGGAATGACCAATGAGATAACCAGAATATAAACATCTTGCATGCCATTATTTATCTAAATTTACTAGAGAAGTAAATGTGATATTATTTGAACATACAATTAAAAACAACCTGCAATGAGGGCAGTGACTATTTTGGTTAAGAAGGAACAATTTGCTTTGCTATTTACTACTGCATTTGGTATACAGTGATCCTGGTTTATGGCCACTTATTCAGTGACCATTCAAGCTGAACAAGTGGTAATTATGATCAGTCCTCAAAGTTCTGGCTATCACATTGTCCCTATGGTCACTGGTACTTGGCTACCTCCAATTATGACATCACTGAATGAGCCATGGTAACATGATTACAATTTCTGAAGTCCTAAAGCAGTCAATACCTGATTCATAATAAATACATTTATGCAGGAAAGCAGTTTAGCTACAAATTCTATGCAAGAATTAATGAAAATAATTTTCTAATTAAAGCATACAGGAAAATCAGTGACATTTGACCTAAGACATGTACATACAATAAAAAATATATTTAAAAACAGCTTATTTTACAGACTGCAACTTTCATAGAAGCTTTTTTCCTCCTCTTAAAAAAGGACTTAAATGGAAGAAAGAATGGATATTGTTTTTCACTGTTAAATTAAGCTCTACCCAATTGTCACCAAGTAAAATTAATTGACAAAGGCAAAATCAGTATATATGCAACTTGTTACCTGAACAATTTAAGCAGGGGTACCCCAAAAAGGCACTTTCTAAAATGAATGGACTACCCTGTAATTATGTCCAAAGTGCTAATGATCATGAAACAAAGCTTGATGTGGATTGCAGCTCCACATAATGCTTAGTTAAGCAAATTAAATAGAAAGGCAAAATATAAATGAGTTTAATAGATAAAGTATATGGAAAGCATTAGGCTAAGAAAAAAAACTGCATTAAATCTTTTTAGAAAGCTATTACCTGTTGGGCTCCCCCTTTGCCTTCAAAAAGCATGCTTAAAAATGGGTTCATATGCAAATGGACATCAACTTTAATCCTCTTCTTAGTACAAAGGAGAATTATTCTCTTAAGGATGTTCACGACAATGCTCATATGTTCCCAAGGTACTAAAGCCCTTAAAGTTTCTCAGTGGTCTTTGATACCTTTGATTATGGTATGGTACTGATGACCTTTTCAGTGGTGACTGTGGATCTCTCCTTCCCCACTATGAACTGGAACTACCATTTGAAGGAGTACCCCAATCCCTACCCTACACACAAGGTCCAGTAGTATATAATGGTCACTGATCATAATTGAGCATCCACTCTGCCTTTAAAAGGATTCTTCTTTGACCTAGGTCAGTGATAGTTAACCTTTTCGTCCTCGCATGCTGAAAGTGTGCGTATGCATGCTTGTATGCATGCATGTATGCCTGCACCCATAATGCAATGCCCGTGCAGCCCCCTGCCCCCGCATATGTGCGTGCAACCTGCCATGTGTTGCACACTTCTGCACATGCGTGCGTGTCTCCCACGCATGCCCTGCACATGAACAGCAGATACCTGACAATCAGCTGGCTGGTGGGAGGCGCGCACGCATGTGCAGTAGACCTGATCTGGGACAACAGCTCATGTGCCAGCAGAAATGGCTCTGTGTGCCACTTCCAGCATGTATGCCATAGGTTCACCATCATGGACCTAGGTGATCCTTCGAATACTGGGTTAATCAAGTGATCCAAAAAGTTGCAAAAATTTCAAGCATGGAGCTCACTACTACTTTTAGACCAATCTGTTTTTCCAAGTTCAGCCTATGCAAGAGAACTGTCACTATGGGTTAAATTATTTATTTATTTTATTTATTTATTTATTTTATTTATTTTGACTTGTATGCCGCCCCCTCTCCAAAGGGCGGCTAACAATTAAAAAACCAACAATAAATAATTACCTAAAAATGACATTAAACATTTCAAGTCAAATAGAACTAAAAACCACCGTTCCTAACTAAAAATTAAACCCCCCACCCCACCCTGGAGGTCAGCACAGCCCAGCCTGTTCGAAGAGCCAAGTTTTTAGATCATGGCGGAAGGTGCGGAGGTCAGGGGCCAAATGGAGTTCTAGAGGTAGTTGGTTCCATAGGGCGGGGCCCGCCACAGAATAGGCCCTTCCCCGGGGCACCGCCAAGTGACATTGAGTCGCAGATTGCACCCCAAGGAGCCCCTGCCTGTGGGCCCGCACAGGGCGGTTGGTTCTCGATGCCGGCAGGAGACGCTCCCATAAATATCCCGGACCCATGCCTTGAAGGACTTTGTATGTCAACACCAAAACCTTGAACCTCACCATTATAATGAATGCATTATTGTGAATGCTGTCTCAGAACTGAAAGAAAAAAAGGCGGGGATAAGTGCAGTGTACTTTCTGCAATACTAATATGTTACTTACTGTCCAGGCAAGGTTCACAAACAGTTTGGTTTACTCCACAAGGTTGGGCAACTCCTTCCCCAGAGCTACAGGCTCGGCAGCATTCTCCACTGGCAGTAAATGTTCCTGTGGAGCACTCTTCCTTGGTCCCTGCTGAGCCCTAGGGCAAGAGAAAAAGCAGGACACAGATGATAAGACCACTTCTAACCCTGGACGCAAAGATACCCCCAAAGACACTGTTTTTGCTGTAGGCAAGCTCTAGAACTTGGCCAAGAAGATTCTTCAGATTGGCAAATAAAAAATAAAGCACTTTATGCATTAGACCATTGATGTGGAACCAAGGAAATGGACTTACCTGAAGACCTAATGGGCTTCATGCACCCCAACTGTCCAAAAGGGACATTTCTCAAACTCTCTGTGCTGATTGTTTTCTTACAGATGTTTCATCACCTGAACTAGGTAACATCTGGATAACATACTCAGAGCACTGATTATGCTACCTAGTTTGGGTAATGAAAACAACCAAGTTCAGAGAGCAGAAATGACCTCTCACCTCTATTTTCAGAGTTGCTATCTATTAAGTAGATTCCTAGTGAACCTTCATTATTTCTTAGACATTTCTTAGACAGGGATAAAGCTACAAATTCACATAATATGAGGGTCAGAAAATAATTACATAGGCATTTGAGTGAACAACCACAACAATTCTGTTTAGAATTGTTTTGTTGGAAAGTCGTGGTGATTTGGTGAGGACTAATTGTCTGATCTAATGTAATATAATTTTAATCAGATATTGAGTTTATCTCAATTGACATTCCTACATTAGAAGCAAACAGAAACCCAACTGAAAGTCTACATTCTTCAAACAAATGCTATACAGATGTGCTGTCCTATAATTTTCACACTTCCCAGTTCAGTCAAGCCAGAGTCTTTTGTGAATTGTGGCCTCTGGCAATTGTACTAGAACATATCTGGAAAGCATCCATCCAAGGAAATCTGCTTTAGTCCTTTAGATCAACTAGGCCATTTTAAAGAGTGACAAGTCAAGACCATTGGTCAGATGGTGATCTGGAAAGTACATGTAGCCAGCCTTGAATATTTTGAAGAGCAAACTTAGTGTATAAAATCCTGTGCAGCATCTACATCATTTCAATTTACAATTCCCACATTACATAGGAAGATTTTCATGTAGGATATAATCACCAACTTCAGAGTAACAATGTGAACTTGTCATTTTTATCTAAACAGGAGAGTATAACCTTAAATCATCTTGTTCACATTCAGTGTCCAGAAGCCCATCTGCATTAAACGATAGTTTATTGCCATTAAACCGTAAAAGTAGACATTATAAAAAAAACCACAGTTACAATAAACTATTTCTTTATTTGTTAAATGTCTATATCATCACAGCCTAAATCTGGAAGTCTACTGGCAGCTAATGCAGGGTAAATATGATTCTGGCACCTAGTACCTGGTACCATTTTGCCTAAACTGTGGTATCTGGTAGATCATTAAAAGCAGCCCCATGAGGATGCATTGCTAAAATGATATGGGTTTCAAAATCCTCTGAGTGCAGGAAAGGCTCAACAGGTGTCCCTTTTGGAGCCATAAGATCTCCCAGACACCTTCCACCTGCCCATATAGCAATAGCCATTAGTCCAAGAGGACCCCCCAAGTTGTAAACCTGTTGCTTTGTGGGCAATGACACTCCCTCGAAAGACCACACAGGAGCCTTGATTAGCAAACAGCAGTTCTGTCTTCTTGGGTTCAACTTCACCCTATTTCTTCCAATCCAAGCCCCAACAACCTCCAGACATTGGAAAAACACCACCAGCTATTATACAAAACAGCCAAAGAAAGAATGTGAAAAAAGAACCAGCTGATGGAAAAAACTGGGAACAATCCAGAGGCACCATTTCAGAAAACTTTCATCCATGGCAACACATCACTGTCATATCCCCTGTCTTGAATTCAGCAGAAACACATGAATGCATGGCTAAATACAAACTTTTACTGCATCTTAAAATGATGCCACTTTAGGGAGTCAATTGCCATTTGGCAGCTTGTGGGCACACTTCTCTTATACCCTTGCAATTTAGGCTGGCTACTTCTTTTTCCTGCTCTTCCCATGACTTAACAGATACTTATTTATGTATTTATCAGGCTTACTATCAGGTAATAATTTAATGTTGACATAACCGGCATTCCCGCCTAGAGAAATGTGAGTTCTCAATACATTCCTTTGAATCTTTTACCTTCCTCTTAAAAGCATCTGGAAGGATCAGGAACTATTCCTCCTTCCTGATTCAGGGAGGCAGAAAGAAAATGTGTTTCCTTTCATGTTCCCTATTGCCATTGCAGAAGGCCTCCAGAATAAAGGCAATAGCAATAGGTGCCACTTCCCCTTTCCTTTTTGGTTTCTATCACAGAAGCCCCACTTTCACAGAAGCTATTGAGACTCTCCTGTTCTCTTTCTAGAAAGATACAATTTTTCCAGAGTCAGAGCTGAAAACCAATAGATCTATACCTGCAGCTCCCTCCTTATTCACCAAAATTCCTGCTTGTATCCTACACTAAGTCTCCTTGCTTGGAATTAGAATCTCCACCAACTTTCTCAGCTAGCCAATCACATAGTTTACAGAGGTGTTTCTGGTGGATTTAATAAAGAATTTGAAATGTGTACACATCATTTATGGCTTTCTGGGAAGTAGCCTTACAATGAATCAAATTCTTAAACTATTCTTTTGCCAAAATGAAGGGGCCAAAATGAATCCACCTTGAACAACTCCCTCTCTTCCACAGAGACAGAAATAGATTCAATGAACAAATTTTGGATTCTCTGGAGTAGACCTTGACAGGGAATTAAATGAAATAAATGAAATATATCTTAGATACTTTGCTTTGCATTCCTCAGGCATAATGCTAGATGATAGCAGGCTGTTAATATCAGAATTCTTGCCTTAGAAAATTCCAGCACGCAATGTATTTCCACAACCACTGCTCACATCCTTTTGCCCAATAAAATAGATGGAAAATGGAGAGTACATGCATCAGCAAAAATTCAACGAAGGGCAGAAGGCTACAAGGCTGCTGAAAAGGAGGATATGTATCTTTACTAAAGCTCCTCTGGAATTGATTTAGATGTCTGATTATTACATGAATACATACATGTTTTTTTCTTAGCAAAGAAATGAGTCCTTTCTTCACAGATGATATTTACAGGTATATTTTAATATAAACATATTTTAAACATCCCAATCTAGCCTGCAGGCTTTTCAAGTTCATGTCAGGTCCAATCTGCATAGCATTTTCATGTTAAGATTAGTCAAAGTCAGGCATTTACTTCCACCTACTAAGAAAAAAAATGGAGATTCAAAGCTGAACAATGGCAACATTTTCTGATGTTGATAGAAAATTTATCAATATTAACAATCCTCATTTAAGCACAACATACAGTAAGAAACAAGAACTGATGTAGCCAAGATTCTTTGACTCATCTGAAGACACAAGAAACAACAGGGCAGCAAAGAAGTCTAAAAGGCTAATAAATTACTACAGCAGAATTCTGAATATTAGAAAAAAACAGCTAAATTTGATATTAGTAGAAGTTGAGAAGAAGCAAAAGATGCATGCTAATGAACTGGGCTTGCAGCTTAATTGGAAAAGAACAAGAAATGCATTAAGAATTGAAGGTTTACTTTGAAAATGATTAGAAAAAAATGCATCGGACAGACCTCACACAAACATAGCACCTTCCTGCTACTTGCTAAAGCACCCTTACTATTTTTCAGCTGACATTAAAGTTAATGTGATTCTTAAAGCACCTGCTACATCCCCCACAAAAAAGGCTGAATCCTAAAAAAATGTTGTAAAGTTTTAATGAATACCAGGAAGGTGCTGGGTTTCAGCACTTTAGAAACATACACAGCCCTGGTAGGAAAGTCCAAATTACCCAATAAAAGTTAACCAAGATGAGAGTTCATCAGATATTGATAAAATCAGAGCAGTGTAATAAGAGCTATTTGTTCTGACCTAAGTTACTTGTGTGCAGAGTTGGGGAAGTAGCTGTGATAAATGCCAGATTCATCTACAGGAAAAAGTCATAAATCTGGCTTGAACTACAGATGTGGAAGAATTAGCTGCTTTGGGGGGGGGGGGCTAGGTGTTGAAACTGGCAGTGAATTGATTTCTCAAACTGCAGGATGTTCCTTCCTCTCTTGACATTATTCATTGCTGGGCAAAACATAGAAAGTTTCCTCAGGACATTTCTCATGAAATACAGCTCTCCCACTATACAAATGAAAGTATGCCTTTCTTAGCTATGTTAGGGTTACAATTATGCTTTCTTTGAAAAAGTGCTTTTGCCATGATCTGAGTACTGTTAACCTTGTATACTAAAAATGGAAATGGAAGGATCTAGTTTTCAGTGGCTTCTTCCAATAATGTGGTTATATTATTCCATTGTTCAGTGGAGAATCTCCAGTACAAAATGCAACAATGGTATCCCTGCCGCTTTGCCATTTAATATTTGTTTAAAAGCAAATGCAGAAGAACCTATGACATTTTACTAAAAAGCTCTTCCATCTCTCCCAATGCATTGTAAAATCTGCTTTCTTGACATTTCCATCCATTATTTCTCATTTTGATCTCTGGAACAAGAAAACAAATCCTGCTTCATCTTCCATCTGATAAGAGCTGATACTTGTAGATAGCTATCACAGCTCCTGTCTGGCAGACTGTTGCCTTAAAATATAATATTTTTTATTGGTGAAAATAAACCCTGCCCCAAAGCTATCATTTATTGCTTGTGTAGCTGACATCTGGAATATGGATACACAGAGTTGCTGCAGGTCTCTCTTGGCCAGCATCTCTGACATCTCAACGAATACCTGTAATATTTTTGTGGTTTGGAAATTCTGGGAGTTGCTGTCTCAGTATATTTGGATGACACCATATTGAGGGAAATTATCTGCTGGAGCTCCCCAGGGATTAAATTCTGAATTGAAATTATGAAGATCTAAAACATGCAACTCTCCCGCAACCACCCCATTCAAAGAGACACATATTCCTGATAACCGGACTCAACAGATTAAACAGATTAACAAAGTTGGAAGGGTTTCTGAAATCAATGTTTTTTTAAAAATATATATTAACTCATCCTATTGATTTTATTCCAACTCTGTATGATTAAATTTGATCTCTCATTCAGTCCTTTACAGTCTATTTCTTTTGCTACTTTAATAGTTAATTGTGCATTGATTTTTTTTAAATGTGATTCCATAAGATTTTTTGTTATAAAAGGTCAGATTTTAGTTGGATTTTTTAATAACAAGTAAAGACATTCTACCATTTCCATATTTTTTTCAGAGTTGTTTCTTCCACTGGAAAAAAGACTCCAGCAATTTACCTCCTGCTGGTTAAATTCTAGAAGCATAGCTGACTGTGTTAGTGCCAAACTACCCCAAGCATGACACATTCAAAAATGAAAATCCACATTTTCAATGATGTGGAAAATTTAACTCCCACGTTAATTTAAAAAATAATAATAATGAGGAGGAAGAGAAGTTGAATCTAGCTTCTTGCATTACACTTCACCTTCAGTGTTTTCTAGAAACACAGGAATTTCCTTCTTTTCTGTTCCCATATTGGTATTCTTAGGTAAGAGCACATGTTCTTCATTAGATTCATCCGAATGTGTTTACTATTAGCATGACTCTTGTTGATATAGGTATTAGCCTCATAAAACATTCTGACAGGTGGAACAAAAGGGAAGTTGGAAGAATGAAACATTTGAAGACTCTTTAAATGCTTCTAAGTTGGATTCATGTTTTGTTCATATGTGTATGCAATGGAATACAAGGAACTGGGGAGATAAAGTTAAATTTCCAAACTGCTTTATTTTGACTTAGAAATGTTCTCAGTTTATGAATGGAAAAAGGGATGCCGGGTATCCCAACAAATGACTTTGTTCTAAAAGTCCCACCATTCATCACTATACACTACACTACATATAATCACCATACTGATTAGAGGTGTTGGGCACTAGAGAATCCAGGTTGCTTAAGGCACTGCTTAAAAAAAGGAATTGAGATTTGCTTCAGATGAGGTAAATTTTCTCTTTTATGTATATTGATTTGACTGATATCAGCAGCATTGTTTGTTGTTGAGATTGGAGGAATAAAGCTTTGTAACTTGTTTGCTGTATCAATTTTGAAGATGGTTTATTCAATAGGACAGGGCATTCTACACATACCTCTTAACATCAATCTTTTACTACACTTTGTGACAACAGAGTGCATTTTACCACTGAATAAACCAGCTAGCAGCAAGATAGCCGAGCTAAGTGTGAAGGATGGTGAATGGGTTGGACAGGAATCTAAATTTATAAACAAGGAATGCAGTCCTAAACACCAGAAGATATCTGGAGGCACCTTTTCCAATTAACCAGTTTGTAGTTCTGTATCAATCAAGCCACTGTATGCATCTGGCAAAGTGAACTCAGTTCATAAAATCTTCTGCTTTTTAACAAAATGCCTTTAATAAAGCAGTCACTAAGCAAGGATTATCTGTATGTAGAAAGTAACTGGTTAATGATGGTGTCTTTGTTTCTTCATTGTGGATCCTGCATTGAGTAGTTGCCTCTAAAAGGATATTATTTCAAAAATTCTTACAGAACAATTCAAGTAGTTACCTCTAAAATGGGTTATTTCAAAAACTGTTAAATTACAGAACATTTTCCATTTTATGATTATTGAAGAAAATGAAAAGATCTACTTCATGATGAAGACATGATATGATAAACCACTCCACAGGAGTAAAAGCTGAGGCTACATGATATTTGTGCTGGTTAAACAGTATATAGTTAGTTTGGGAACGAGAGCTGTCCCCTTAAGGGAATGCCTCGTGGGAAATGTAGTTAATGCCTCATGGGAGATGTAGTTCATGTCATGTGGTCACATCTGTAATCCTGATTGGTCACTGAATTTACTTCTGATTGGGTTGGGGGGAGTTTTGGTCATTGTTATCTGGACCCAGCAACATGCTGGAGTCTCCCCTTGCTGTATCATTATGAGATGAAGATAACTATCTTTTCACACTATGAAGACGACAATGCAAAGATTGGACATTAGATGAATCTCAGCATAACTGTGAGTTATACCTTGAGGATGCCCGATATAATCCAATCAAGAAACTTTGTATGGAAGCCTTTGTAGTGTTTAGTTCCTTATCCTAGGTATTTTGAGAATATAAGATTACCTGGGACAAGATAATATTTGCAACATTACCTGCTTACTTGAACAAGCAGCTACTACTCTTATCTCTAGCTGATGCCTTTTCCAGGTTCTCCCCTAAGGAAAAGTCAAATAACTGCAGGAGACAGGTTTTTTTTTTCTTTCTCAATGGTAACATTCATTTTGAAAAATATCCTTCTCAGCAGGTGTCCTCAGATGCATTAATATGCATAAAAATATAAGTGAAATCCTTAGATAATGGAAGTATTTAAATAAGAATAAAGTGGAAATGCCAATGAAACAATTTTGGAGTCATGGAAGTAGTTTTGCTCCTAGTTTTATAGATGTTATGTTTTGCATTTATTGTTATGATTAATTATTGTTATGCAATTTTTTTGTCCTATGCTTCTGTTTCTAATATTTTGTTTTGAATTGTATTTTTAATAGACTGGTACACTGTCCAGGGAACTACAGACAAATAATAAATATTTAGAAGAACAATTCCTCTGGAAGGCAGATTGCATTGTCCTATATAAACCTGTCTAGAACTGCAGATCCTTAGAAAAGGTATATTCCTCTGATCCTTCTCCAACTAAAGAACTGAGGCTCTAAGCCAGAGAACTCCATGCCACAGTAGGCTTTTCCATCAGTAGGTAAATAACTTCTTAGTATGATTTTTTCTTTAGAGTTACAGTGATGTGAATATATTTAACTAAAATATGTTTTAGGATAATTAGGAGCAAAGATTAAATTGCAGTATTGTAGGCTAATTCTGCCCACAGCCAGGAGTTTGATTCTGATTGAAGGTTGACTCAGTCTTCCATCCTTCTGAGGTCAGTAAAATGAGGATCCAGATTGTTGGGGGCAATAAGCTGACATGTAAACCACTCAGAGACTACTGTAAATCACTGTGGAGTGTTATATAAGTGAAAGTGCTAACTGCTATTGCTACTTTATTGGTTTCTTCTTAGTGCTGTATTTTGTGTGCATTTTCTTACTAGAACATTAATTGTTTTGGATATTACTTTTAGTGGCAAGAAGATAGAAATAAAACTCTTTGATCTTTACACCTGCAGAAAAAATTGGGCGCTGAATACTGGAATAATGTGATATTTGGGTAATTGGAAGTTAATGCATAGGAGTTACAGTTTATAGATTACAAACAATCTAGAAATTCATTGGTTGAGACTAATGGGTGGGACCGTGCAAGGCACATAGGCAGAATGCATATAAACCAAGCTGTCTGAGGAGTCATTTCAATTTATATGATGCACTTATGTTGTTTTGATAGTTTGATTCAAACTATTTACTAAGTCTGCATTACTATTACCATTAATCCTCCCATCCTTCCTTTCACCCATCTCCTCCCACTTAAGATATATGACTGTAACCTTGTTGCTTTTATCCTAATGATTTATATTGACTGTTTCCTAGTATGATTTGATTGCTTTTTGTACCCTATGACTATTATTAAATGTTGTACCTTATGATTCTTGACGAATGTATCTTTTCTTTTATGTATTCTGAGAGCATTTGCACCATTTGTGGTCTTCCAGCAGGCCACACTATGCTGCTGGGAGGCGGGACCTTCTAGATGGTTCCACCCCAGGCGCCTGATGGACTCTGAGGGGTTTCAGGTGGTGCTTGGGTTGATTCCCACTTCCCTTACCCACAGCTCAGCCGAGACCTTAGTGGATGCCTGGCAACGGACGGCCTCAGAGGCTCTCGACTGTGTTGTCCCCTTGTGGCCCCTAACTCATCGCAGATCTCAGTTAGCTTCTTGGTTTTTGATGGAGCTCCGGGAGGTGAAGCGTCGAAGGAGTGGCCTGGAGAGCAGTTGGAGATCCAGTTGATCTGAATCTGACTGAGCCCAATTAAGAGCCTATATGAGGACTTATCTGGTGGCAGTGGAAGCGGCAAAACATGTATATTTCTCCACTCTCATTGCGTCTGCAGATGATTGCCCGGCCGCCTTGTTTAGGATCACCCATTCCCTCCTACATCAGGAGGTGGGGGAGGACCCTCTGCAGGGAAGGGCTGGGAGTTTAGTCACCATCTGCTGGATAAGATTGCTCAGATTCAGGCAGGCTTGGACTCCGACTGGCAGGAGTCAGATGAAGGAGTTGCGAGGAGTGTGGCCATTATCATCTGGGATGAGTTCAAGCCTGTGTCCTTAGAAGAAGTGGACAGGACCATGCAGAGGCTGAGTTACACCACATGTTTATTGGACCCATGTCCCTCCTGGTTGGTATATGCCTCCCGGGAGGTTACACGTGGTTGGTTCCAGGCAGTAGTCAATGCTTCGTTGAGGGAGGGAGTTTTCCCACCGCCTTGAAGGAGGCAGTGGTGAAGCCCCTCCTTAAGAAGCCTGCCTTGGACCCAACCATTTTGAACACCTTTCGTCCTATCTCCAACCTTCGCTTTGTAGCGAAGGTTGTTGAGACCGTGATGGCCCATCAGCTTCCAGGGTTCCTGGAGGAAGCCGATTACCTACATCCATACCAATTGGGCTTCTGGGCTGGGTACAGCACGGAGACGGCATTGGTCGCGCTGATGGATGATCTCTGGAGGGCTGGAGACCGGGGATTTTCCTCTACCCTAGTCCTATTAGATCTCTCGGTGGCTTTCAATACCATCGACCATGGTATCCTATTGCGATGGCTCGGGGGTTGGGGGTGGGAGGCATCATTCTACAGTGGTTCTCCTCCTACCTCTCGGGTCATTCACAATCAGTGTTGGCAGGGGGGCAGAGGTTGAGTTCAAGGCCCTTACTTGTGGGGTGCCCCAGGGCTTGGTCCTCTCACCCCTCCTGTTCAACATCTACATGAAGCTGCTGGGAGGGATCATCCGTGGGTTTGGGGTGAGGTATCATCAATATACAGATGATACCCAGTTGTTCATCTCCACCCCGAACCATATCACTGATGCCCTCTCCATGATGTCCTGTTGCCTGGATGCGGTACGGATCTGGATGGGGAGGAACAGGCTCTGACTCAACCCGGCCAAGACTAAGTGGCTGTGTGTACCGGCATCTCAGATAATCCAGGATGTTCCAGCATTGGCCATGGGGGGAGAGGTGTTGCCCGCCATGGATAGGGCCCGCAATTTGGGTGTTCTCCTGGATTCACAGCTCAGTTTGGAGGAGCAGTAGGGAGCTGTGACTGGGGGGCATTTGCCCAGATTCATCTGGTGTGCCAATTACGCCCCTATCTGGACCGAGATGCCCTATGGACGGTCACTCATGCACTCGTAACTTCCCGAATTGACTACTGTAATGCTGTTTACATGGGACTGCCCTTGCAGACCACCCGGAGGCTTCAACTAGTGCAGAATGCGGTCACAAGAGTTGTGATGGGAGTATCCTGATACTCCCATGTTACACCCCTCCTGCGTGACCTGCACTGGCTGCCAGTTGCCCTCCGGGTGAACTTCAAGGTGTTAGTGATAACATACAAAGTCCTACATGGCTTGGGTCCGGGGTACTTGTGGGAGCGTCTCCTGCCAGCATTGACTTCCAATTGCCCTGTGCGCTCCCACAGGCAGGGCCTCCTTGGGGTGCCATTGGCCAGACAATGTCAGGTGGTGGTGCCCAGGGGTAGAGCCTTCTCTGTGGGAGCACCCACCCTGTGGAATCGACTCCCTTTGGAGCTCCGGTTGGCTCCTGACCTCCGTTCCTTCTGCCGCGATCTAAAGACCTGGTTGTTTCAACAGTCTGGCCTTGAGTGAAGGGTAAGGGGTGGGGTTTTTTATTTTATTTTAAATTTTATTGGGTTTTAATCTTTATTGGGCTTAGTTCGCTTGTTTAATATATTTTTAATTAATTGTATTGCTATTTTTATTGTAAGCTGCCCTGAGTCCCTAGGGAGAGAGATCGGCATATAAGTCCAATAAAACTAAACTAAACTAAGACTAATTCCTTGAGTGTCTAATCACACTTGGCCAATAAAGAATTCTATTCTATTCTGTTCTGTTCTGTTCTGTTCTGTTCTATTCTATTCTACTCTACTCTACTCTGTTCTATTGATGTTACTATTCATATGGTATTTGCCCTACAAATACCAAATATATTCCTTACTCACAAATCTGGTCTTGTGATGACTCATTTGGAATAAGTAGTATAATTATTTGCCCCATTCAATTTCTCAGGCAATGAAAAAATAATACCAATTTATTGTAGGAGATTCTCTTTCGTCCTCAATTTCCTTATCTGTAAAGTGAATACAAGCATGACCTTGCTTGATCGAAATTTATCCGAACACAGATTGCAAAAATATGCCACAAAAGCAAATTATTAAATGTGCTCTGTGAGTAATAAGCATAAACAAAAGCTATTTGAGCTGTTTTATGGAGGAGAATCTAATGAATGCCACATGGAGAAATTGTACATTCCCATTCAAATTTGATGAAAGAGAATTTGCCACAGCAGATACTTCAAAGGACAAAAGAAATCCAAAGACATCCTTATGGGTGGGGTGTGATGTTCCATTTGCTGAATGACAAGATAGCCAAAGAATGTATATGAATATTTTGTATTTCATTGCATACCCATCTCTCCAGATGTGCACAGCCTTTCTGATTCCATTAAATCATACACACATATATTACACGCAATACAAAGCAGTGCCCCATGAGGCTACTTCACTAGCAGTACTCCTGCCATTAATGGGAAATACTAACCTTGAGAAATGGTTGGAAAATTGCCTCTACCCTTTGGAGAAATTCATTCAGCCAATTTCTTTGCCAGCAAATGTGGCGGAGAATTTGAAAAGGCCATTTGTCTCTATCTCTCATTTTAACTTCTCTTCCTACTCACCTTAAAGTAGGTTTGCAAGCCAGTAAAGCCTTGTAGGTCAGTTTATTCTTTATTGACTCTTTGAAGACAATTTGTTGAAATATTACAGCTGCTGTGATTTTTCACCCTCTTCCAAATCCTTAATGGCAGAGCAAGCTGTATTGATTCTTTATCCTGTGTTTGTCTGGCGGGTGGGGTACAGCTTTCTGATTTCCGGGTCACTATAAGTACTTGAGGGATGAAAGGAGTTCCCTACTTTGATCACAATTCTTTTCCTTGCCTAAATTGATTCACCATAGCAATTTGTTATTGTTGTTGTTTTTTTACTTCTTTGCCCTGGAGAATATTTTAAATAATGCATTAGGCAGCTCAAAAATGTAACTAGTAAGCCTGCTCTCTAAATTCCTGTTACTTTGGTTCTTTCTCCATCCATTGACTGCAGGTCCTGAAAATTATAGGGACACGAATCCTGTTCAATGCCTGACACAGTGGAATAAGCTCTTCTTGGCATAGGTAATCCATGAGCCTCTAAGGTGCCATCAATTAATCCAGGATTTCTGTGAGCTGTTTTCTTTTGCGGGATTGATGCAATATCAAAGTTGGCAATCCTGCCATGTAAAAGTGAGAGCAAGTAGGTACCAGACAGTTACTCTAATGAGAGTCAGTGTGTAAAATAGTTTAAAAGAAAGATATTTCTCCCAAGCTGTTTTGGATTAGCTATACCTTGCAGAATTCTCAGAGAGCATCTGGACAGGGCCAAGTTGGGAAAGGCTGGATTATCACATCAAGGCTGGGGAGAACTTGTTGATTCTCCTTCAGCTACAGAACTCACTGATCCCAGGCTAATCTATTTCATAGCCTTTGAGAGGACAAGATGGGGATGAGACTATGTGGCAGCAGAGATTTGGGTACAAGAACTCATGAGCTTGATCCTCAGCACTTAACTAATAAAACACCCTGGCTTAAATCATAGGCTAAGATCTTGAAAGCAAAGGGCCTATGAGTCCCTTTAAGGTGCTACCAAAGGACTGCCTTCCATTTGAGGGTATTTTCTATTCTATGAATACTTCAACCCACAACCCTTCATTTTAAAAGTGATCTTAAAATTGACCTTAAAATTGCACGTCAGTGGTTAGCCCTCAGAGAACAGGCATTTAACAGGAGTTAAATGGTGCAGTATTAGAATGCAGTATTGCAGGCTAATTCTGCTAACTGCCAGCAATTTGATTCTCACCAGAATCAAAGGTTGGACTCAGCCTTCCATCTTTCCATGGTTGGTAAAATAAGGACACAAATTGTTGTGGCAATATGTAAAACACTTGGAGAGGGTTTTAAAGCACTATGAAGCAGTATATAAGTCTAAGTGCTATTGCTATATAATTATGATCATGATTTACCACTTGTTGCTTGTATGTACACTGAGAGTTTCTGTACCGGATACACATTCCTTGTGTGTCCAATCACACTTGGCCAGTAATGAATTCTAGTCTAATCTAGTCTAGTCTATTGTTATTTTTTTTAAATGACCTCTGTGTTGGCTTAATATACTGCATAACTTTCTAATGAGCTTTTCAACTTTCTTTCACATGGCCCTTTGAATCTAGCCCTCCATCTGACATCTAGTAATGGCCTTTCCTACTTCAGTAAGATATATTGCTTGTCCAGTCAAACTATAGATATAATTTCTACATCTAAATTATTTTGTAGCTAAGTTTAAAATTAGGACATGCACATTTTGTGCAAAACAGTGCCTTCATCTTTTTATTTGGAAAAGCACAGGGGCCTCCTTCAAAACCAATAAGAGCAGGCTGGACAAATCACCTGTTGGAGGACTTGAAGCACAGTTTATAGGTTAAGGGAATGGTAGCAGGGCAGAGGTTGTTGATTGTAGCAGACCAGATAGATCAATAGTCAGACTTGTTATATGTTTTAAAGGGAAACTGTCTTCCTCATCTACAGCCCTAGAAGATTCCAACTGATCAGATAGCAAGCAATCTCTTTAGACGTGTGGACATTCTGATGCCCTTATAAAATGCTTCCTCAGAAAGATTTGCTCTTCATTCCAGTGGATGGCAAGACCTGATTCAGATTCTAATGCTGTTTAATAGTTTAATTCAGAGAACACAAAAATAAGACTTAATTGTTTACAAAAAATGATGTTTGCATTGGCTTAATAAATATACTATATGATTTTCTAACGGGTTATTTTTAACTTTCTTTCATATGGACACTAGAGTTCTCTTTTAGTTTTGATCTCAGTACTGCATTCTGGTGGTCACATAGTATATTTTTAAGAGGTTCAGGGCATCAAAAAACTGGATAATTATGCAAAGTGGAAAGGTGTGTCACACGCCTGGGCAGACCTAAATCTTAATGAAACTATAAATTTTTTGCTGGAACTAATGGACAGATGGAGAGAAAAAGACTTATGAAAAACTGTTTTTCACATGGTAACTGCAGCAAATTTATTATATGCACAAAGATTGAAAAACTCTGAAGTATTCACAACAGAGGAATGGTTGGTAAAAATGATAGAATTCATACAGATGGCAAAATTGACTTGTTTAATTAAAGACAAAAACCACTATTTTTAGTGACCAGAAACTCATTGTGGACTTTTTACTGAAAATAGGAGGAGGGGAGTAAATTAGTGATTTATGGGTTTCAGAATTACAGAGTAGAACATAGAAAAAAAGATGCCATGATACAATCTTAGAGAAAGGATAAAATATAAATGCATATATCATTGCTGTAAAAAAGAACAGAAGTTGCTCCTTTATACTTTTTTCCTCCTTTTCTGTATTTTTGTTAGTTACCTATTACTTTTCTTTTTCTTTAAATATGTATTGTTTTTGTAAAATATTCAACATTTTTTAAAAAAAAAGTAATGCTAAAATATAAGTTTCATTCTGAGTGTGTTTCCTATCACAAAATACTAGGGGACCAGCCAGCCAATGTTTTTAATCTTTGACCTATCCTAATAAGATTTAGCCCTGCAGGATCTCAGCCCAGAAGATTTCATATCCTCTGCTAACTCAGCATTCAAGCCAGGCATTAAATCTGAGATCTTTTAAATGCAAAACATGACCTGAATTATGTATGGCCTTTTTCACAGCTTCATGGGTGTCTGAGGTAGGCATTCCATGGATGTAGCCGACTTCTTTCTCATCTTGTTGTTCCATCTTCACCAGGTTATAACTTCTCTTCATCAGAACCTTATATATTCTACACCCTCTGCCCCACCCAGTTTCTGTTCAGAGAACAATGCACAGTCTTGATCACTCCTCCTTCTTTAGCAACACAATAACACCCAAGCCCCCTCTGGCAGAAGGCATTTTCTGGAAACTATGCACATCAGATTTCTCCCTTCTCTTCGCTTCATCAAACTTAGGAATAAACATGTTTTGGAACATTTTAATTGAATTGCTTGGACTGTATTTTTGATGCTTGAAGTGTTTTCAGTCTTAGAATATTTCCTTCTTATTTTCTAAACCTCGCTCCCTCTCTCTCTTTCCCTCTCTCTTTCTCTCCCTCCCTCCCTCCCTCCTTCTCTCCTCTCAGTCTTTTGGGCATCATAGGAAGCCTATAGAGCACTCCTCCTTTCCACATCAAAAACCAACTGGTTTCGCAGTCAAATCTTATTTGGGGTTGGCAATGGGACAGCATCTTCCATGACACCTAAAAGCAGCCAGCTGGTTTACCAAGTCGAGGGCAACGATTGCAGCACACACAGCTGTGCCTTCAATCCCTTACAACCACTCCTTGCCCTTCAGCATCTACTTCAGGCAGCCGACTCATCCTTCTAATTGCAGGACCATCCCTAAGCGGACACACATTTTATTGACTCTGCTATACAGAAGCCCTGGCAGAATTAAGAATATATTCACTACTCGGGGCGGGGGGTTTACTTTCAGTGATGGGAGTCAATTTTTTTTTACTACCAGTTCTGTGGGCGTGGCTTGGTGGGTGTGGCAGGGGAAGGGTACTGTAAAATCTCCAGTCAGCGGTGGTATTTGCTGGTTCTCCGAACTACTCAAAATTTCCGCTACTGGTTCTCCAGAACTGGTCAGAACCTGCTGAATACCACCTCTGGTTACTTTCCAATTTATCCCTCTTGAGTGTGGAAAGGAGGGAGAGAAGGAAGGAAGGAAGGAAGGAAAGAAGGAAGGAAGTATTCTGCTAACTAAAAGAAAATAAAACAGCATAACAACATGGCACTGATTCTGGAGTCTCCAGGATCCCAAGGACTGGTGTTGCAATCCCAATTACAGAAGAGCTCTTCCCCTACTTTTCTCTCTCCCCGTTCACATTCACAAACAGGCAGAAAGGCACCTTCAAAGATTATGCTCAGCACTGAGGGAAACTGTTGGAAATTGCCTGAGGAAACAGGTAGAAGAGATTGTAGACTCATTTTAAAAACTGGGTTGCTAGGGCTGGGAAACCACACCCTCCTTTCCTTGCTTATATGCCCGAGGCTCTCTCCACCTCTATTGCCATCTACTTTTCATATACTTTTCATATATAAACTCTGGGTTTACTACAATGCGCACAACATTTTTCCCTTTCGGGGATAACTTCAGACAAGTTGTGTTTGGACACTCAGCCACGAGGACTTAAGGCCAAACACTTGCAAATCAGGTAAAGCTTAGTCAGTTTGAATCTGTAGATGTTTTGCACGTTAGCATGCTTGACAAACCCAGAACATTTATGCTTTGATGTGTTTTATGAATGGCACATTAAAAGCATTGCATCAACAAAGCCTTACAGTAAATGTGGTAGAAGTCTGCTGTTTTGGAGGACTGTAACCTTCAGGGCGAACTCGTGATCTTGAGGGCATGACTTCTCTCTGAGTGCCCCATTGCTCATCACTTTTTCTACAGAGCCATGCATAAACCTTTCCCAGCTACACTTTAAATTACGGGACCTAAACACAACTCACTAGATTCCATTACATGTATCACTTGTTCCCCATCTCTACTTTTCACCTTTTCACCTTTTCTCTCCCTGCTGTCAAACATTAGAAGGTTCTTTGGGGTAGAATTCCAAATTATTTTTCCACTGAACCTGCAAAGTATTTGGGGGTATATTGATATCTCAGCATGATGTATAAATCTATCTGTAAATCATAGTTACTAGAAGGCTTTCACTCAAAGGACCTCCCCTTGAGCAAATGATTAAAAGATAAATGAGAAACTTCTTTATGCCTTCTTTGCAGTCGCTTCAAGAGAGTCTTCTGCTGCAGTCAAAGGGGCTTGGTGCTTTTTCTAGCCTGTCTTTCAAAGCCATAGTATAAAATTACATATCAGTGGAATCAAAGCTGTTATTTCTTGGGCAGAAATACTTATTCCTGGGAATAAATATCTAGGGAGAGAGAAAGTTAGCCATTAAAAAATAATTGTGAAAGGACAAGTGTTAAATCTTTCTCCAGGAGCTCGTTTTCAGTATAAAAATGTGTCCCTGCAGGTTCTATCAGCATTTAAAAAGAGCGAACATCCTTCACAGCGAATCTTTGTCTTTCAGCCTAATTTCCTTCCCAGAAGAGATGTGAAACGAAGATGATCCTCTTCTCCCCACCCTCGTTTTCTGGGAGGAAAAGTCAGTGGGAATTTGGTAGCCTTTTGAAGTTTCGCTGCTGAATTACTTTGTGCTGATCAGGATACCCGCCCCTTCATCCGCCCGCATCCCGTTTTTCTGCAATAAGATATGCTGAAGTGCTAAAGTGCTTACTCTGCACGAAGAGAAAGCAACCAATCATTTCTGAAGCCATGTGAAAATGTTCCTCCTCCTGAAAATATTCCTCCTTTATCCCCTATCTCTTTACTCTTCCGAGAATCCAAACGAAGGAAAGTGGAATCAAGTCTCAGAATCCCAAACCAGCTCTTTCGCTTCCAGCCGGGGCGCTTCCACCCTTCTTCCGCTGAGCGCCACAAAGAAAGGAACTGGATGGGAAGAAAGGTCGTTCTCCGGGAGCCCACTCGCAGAAGCGCCACACCCGCTTTCCGGCTCGGGGAAACCTTTTGCCACATGCCGCCCCCACCAAGACTCTAATCGCCGTCCCCAGATTCCTTCTTCACGTCTTCCTCCGCCTCATGGATTTCTGTTCTGGGGGAATCCCAACCATCAGAAGTAAGGTGTGGTAGGCGGAGAGGGCTTCAGCGCTGTCCCCTATATAGCTCTAAGAATTACCCACTCGGTCTACAGTCTGCACAGTTTGTATTTATTATTCAGTCTGCACAGTTCATTATTACAACACCATCGTTACCATGTCATCATTATACCGGAATGGAGCACATCAAAAGTTCACTCCAAATCTTCTCCCCTTGCCAGGCTGCTGCCTCGACCGATACCTTCCGCTCTCGCGAAGGTTCACACGTGACGTACGCGAGCGCATCCCAACCTTCCCACGCCTGAGCGGCGAAGCTCATGGGGTTCACTTGCCACCCCGTGGACAGCCGTGACCGCCTAGGCCCCCTTTTTCTGCGCCCTAAACACCCCCTTCCATCCCAAATCATCTTAGACAACATCCTGATACTCACCGGTCCAGGTTTTCCTCGCCTTACCCACCCACCCACTCCGGAAAAAAGAGGGGGGAAAAAGCCGCGAACTTGCCCCTGACCCAATTTTGCCTTCTTCGAGATGGAGCGGCGCTGGCGCTGAAGAGCAGGGTCGCGTGCCCTCCATTCTCCCACCCGTTCCCTAACGCCTCCCAGCGTGTCACGCTCCGTCGGTCCCCGGCTGGTTCCCTACTAGCACGGTCCACTCACCCCGGAAAGCAGCAGCAAGCCCCATAGCAAGATCGTCGTCTTCTGCATGCTCGTCTGAGGTAAAACAAGGCGCAGGAAAGGAAGATGCCGGCCGGGAGATGAGGGGAGGCAGAAGGCTTCTTAAACATTCCCTCCCCAAGGGGCGTCTCGGGATAAGGGCGGGAGGGAGAGAAGAGCGTCGGTGGCGACGGAGGCAGCGCTAGTAACTGAGGGAGTTGGACAGCACCTGCTTTCTGTAACTGTTAAGCTCGGCCCCCTTTTTTAAATTAGTATTAAAACGATCGATGTTCTCCTCCCACTGGTTGGGTGGCTTAAGGAGCGCACAAATAACCAAGACATGACAACTCCTCCTTCTTTCAGGCCCCCAGGAAGAGCATATCAAAGAAAATCACTTGGTTCATTTTTCTCACCCATAAAACTTTTTTTTGTTTTTTTTAATTCTCCTGAAAGTTGAGAAAAGATGTTGAGGAAAGTTGTTAAAATCCTCAGTGGTGAAGTTAAATAACTTCCAGGGATTCCACCAGTGAATGGAAAGCAGAGGTGGGGTCCAAGGACTAGAAGCCTTGACCACTTTTGGGTTCTTGCTGCTTTTTTGCCTTTTTTTCTTTCCTTCCTTCCTTCCTTCCTTCCTTCCTTCCTTCCTTCCTTCCTTCCTTCCTTCCTTTCTCCCTCCTTCCCTCCCTTCCTCCCTCCTTCCTCCCCCTGCAAAATCTGCTAAAAAAGAAAATCTGGCCATGGCTTTAGGGAATGGTGTTCTCTCTCTTTGGAAGCACCCAATGCCAGCCTACAATCTTGCATTTCTTTTATCTTTTTTCTAATCAGATTCCACTGAGCTGAAGAGACAAATGCAAGCTGAGAGTAAATCTAACCAGGAAAAAGGTAAGCTGGCCAACTAACCAGCAGTCAAATGTAGTGTGGGATGTGTGACCCATAGAAGTCATCCAGATGGCTAAAAATTATCTGGAGCCATTATTTTTAATGTTATGCCCCAGCCTTGCAAATCTCTTGGCCTCCAGATGGATTGACTGTGCTGGCTGAAATTTACAGGAGTTGTATTCCAAACTATCTGGAGTAATCAAGTTGGGCTAGACTGATATCTAGGGCTAGGCTAGATATTTTGATAAGAAACAAAATCAGATTGACACTGGCAAAATGGAATACAATCAAATCTGATGTTTAGGATACACTTCACTTACATTTTTTTCTGTACAGCCTATATAAATGTCCATTTTTTCATCATGTGTATCAGCTCATGGAATAGATTATCACCATAAATGTGTGCGCGCGCGCGCATGTGCACATACACAAAGACAAAATATGCACCCTACATCATTTCAAAGAGAAAAAAAATAAAGCTAATCATAACAAGATATAGTGAAGAAGGAAAGACCTGCTTATGTGCTGCAGCTAAACTAAAACTGCTAGCAAGTGGAGTTCATTTATAATTTAAATTATGCATATGAGGAATCAAAGTGGACTTTCTTCCTGGAAAATCTCTAGGAATCTATGGCTTGATGTCACAGATCTATATGGTCTGAATATTTATACTGTTTCATAGGAAGAACAGCCTTACTTTTAAGTCTTCCTCCCTTCCTTTCCTTCCTTCCTTCCTTCCTTCCTTCCTTCCTTCCCTCCCCCCTTTCTCTCAACATATTGCAATGCATTTTCACTTCCCTCATCTCAGACAACTGTTTTCCACATCCTCTATTAGATCAATTGTAACAGAAACAAGGATCCAATTGTCTGACTCAACAAAATTGGCTATCTTTGTGCGCAGACTCGGAGCTTCCTGTATCTAGCCAGTCTTGCCTTGAGCTTCATGCCATTGACTCCTCATCCCCAACTTGCCTGACTTAAGAGTAACTAAATTGCCTACTTGGTTAAGAACCAGCATTTCAGAATGCCACAACTCTTTCTTCTGCTCAATAAATCAGCTCTGGGTATAGTGCAGCAACAGCATGACTTAGTTTGAATAGACCCTCTAGTTGCTCATCAGACATTTTATGGCTTCAATTGTGGCTTTAATAATGAATGCCATGTTAAAAGTTTAGCCAGGATCCTTTCTACTTCCTTGATAAGTGCTCTCTGAATCAGATATTCAGAATGGAGCCCAGCCACCCACTCCTTTTAAAGAGGAGATGGATTGCTGAGCATCTGACTTATTCCAGGGGCGCACCTATCATTATTTGAAGAATGTGAATCTGCAGGGAGGAGTTTGAGGTATATATATTTGGTATTTAGAGGGTGAATTATGAGGAGGCGGGATTCAAGAGGCATCTGTGGGTTCAGATGGCTCTAATTTGAGCACTGGATGCTCAAAACGTCTGATCCTTTTGCTTTAAAAATGTGATATGCTTCAGTGCAAACATCTGGTGCCTCGTGTTGAGCTTAAGGACCAGTCCAAGACTTTTTGTAAATTATTTCCTCCCCATACTGCCCCCATCTATCTCCAAGCTCAGTCAAAATCATGTTATTTCTATAGCTGGGGTAGGATGGGGAATCTATCAAGTCTTTTTCTCTTTCTTGACAATAAAAATCCCTTGAAGATCACTTGCCCTGGAAATTGCTTCATTGGGCCTAATGATAGACACAGCAATAGGAATGTTCTGCAGAATGCTCTAGAACAGGGCTATAAACTCCCGGCCTGCAGGCCGGTTGTGTCACGGGCTGGCCACGCCCATGCCCAGTTTAGCGAAGGGGGGGAAAAGTCCCGATATATCAAGTGACAACGCCATGATGATGTGAGTTTGATACCTTTACTCTAGAAGCCTTATTTATAAGCTATTTTAGAAATAGTTCTTGAACTGACTCACATATTTATTCATTACATTTTATTCAGCCTTTTTCTTCTCTCGAAAAATAGTTTATTTCCTATTCTATCCTGACACCATCCTGGGCAGGATGACCATGGGACAATCAGCAACTCCCAATATAATCTCCTGCCCAGGATGGTGTTAAGGATAGAATAGGAAATAAAGTATTTTGATATATGAAGAAGCAAATTTTACCTTTTGTGTCTTGCTGTGAACATCTGACTAGGATGAATAAAAAAGTTTGAAACTGGCATTTGGGACTGGATTTTAGAGGGACATAAGCAGCAAAAGGACAGAAGGCTAGTTCAAAACTGAATCAGAAACATCATTCAAACTTGAGTACACCATAAGTTATAATTGTGTTGTTCTTCCTTTCCTAGAATATTTTATTTGTACGATAGTTGTCTTTACAGCACTGGATTGTCCTTTCTCTGCTCTCTCTGGGTTTTTTTTTTGTGATAAATCTTTCCTTTTAACTCTCTCCAGATTGCCAATATCCTCTCTGTAATGAATAGTTCCAACCAACTGCAATAGTGTGAAAGGTAAGGACATGTTTTTTTCAGATGCTGATGGTAAAATCACTTTTTATAACCTTCATTACCACTTAGGCTTTGTTGCCAGCAAAGCAATATAGTCTTTCAACCTTCACTTTGATAGAGAAGGGAAGAAAAAGGAAGGGAAAGGGGAAAAAAAACCTTTTTCCAGGAGTCAATACACAGGCTGACCATCCATACGTATATAGCTCTTCTTACCATACATTCATTTATGAGATGATGGAATAGCCATGGGCAGTTTCAATATCCTCTGGCCAAAGTTAGGATTTTCTGTGCAACAAGGCTTTAGCACAGAAACAAATCACATTGTTTCAAATGGAGGAGAGGGTTCTCTCAAATGTAAAAATTATTGTCCTAAATAGGGTTGGTGGGGTGTCATTGCTTTGGTTGAGCTGCCTGCTCTGATTGGCAGCTACAGAAGACCTATCTGAGTTTTAAGTGACCCAGTTTCTGTTTCACAGAATTGGAGCATATTGTTTGATCTCCTTTTGTAGAAGTACAACAGCTTTTAATCAAGCTGTAAAATTAGATAAGTATGCCATGGCTTTTTCAAATTGATACATGGATGGATATCTAAGAACATTTTGACCAATTAAGTAAACATGTAATTCAGAAAGCAGTATTTTCACGTTGCTACTACAAATAATGAAGAAGATGCATCAAATGAAATCAGAAGTGGGTATGTGAATTCTAAACTTGCTCTCAGTATTATGCTCAGTGCGGGACATAAATCAATATTTGTATTGTTGCACTATTGCCATGACCCAGTATAGAAAGAAAATACCTACATGCATTTGCAAAAGTGCTTTGTTTGCACTTAAAGCTATATCTCTTGTTATTAAAAATATGTGGAAAGATTTTTATTCTGATCTGTCAAAATTTTTATATTCTTTCAAAGATAAGAATAGAGGAAAGTCCACATTTTTTATTTTATACAATTTCTATAAGGTACAGGGTTAATTTTTTTTAAAAAAAAATCTCCTTATTCTGCTAGAAATCTGTAAAAGATTTTATTTAAGGAATAAAAAATTAGCAGAAAAAGCAACATTAGCTTTACAGTACTGGTCCATGAGGGAAAAAAAACCCTCAAAGTTGATGTAATCTGTGAGCATACCCTTATTAGGGCCACATTAATTCAAGCATGCATGCAATCTTTCAAGCAAATTGAAAAGGGAGTTAAGAAGAAATATTTTTTTTAAAAAAAAGTAATTCAAGGTTGCCCAATTACGTTAGATATTATTGTGTACAAAGATATTGCCTCAGGATGTCTGTTGGTATAATAACATACAAGCAAAATGTACTGATTTTCTTTAGCTAAACTTTGGAGAGGATTCACCATAGCAATTCCTAAAAATGGAACAGTTGTCAGTGTTTTCCTTGACATGGAAGATGCTCTGTCCTGTTTCCCTTCGAGTTTCCCTTCTGGAGCGGATTGACTCCTCTCCAGGATTGGAGGATTGACAAGGAGGATTGACAAGGAGGCTTCCATCTCCTTGGTTATTCCTAGCCAAACGATTCTGTTTTAAGAATGTATTAGGCTTCCCCCCCTTCTTTCTATGCCTGCTTAAGCATGTGCATGGACAAGTTTCAGTAAGTCTGCTCCAAACATCTGTGAAACTTACTCACCCCACCTTTTCTACCCTCCCAGGGTCCCCTACAACTCAAAATAAGATTTCTTCCTAGTGTTTTTAAAAAAACAAAAACAAAATATGATTATTCAACCATCCATCATGCTTTGCCACTCCAGCCTTGCTATGGGTTTTTTTTATTGCACTTGAAGTGGCCATATACGTCCATTTGTGTTTTAAGGCTAGCCGCTGGCTTTGCAAGCCCAACTAATAGCTTTCCTTTTATGTGGTTGTTTTCCAGGAAGAATAGAATCTGGGTGGGAAGACAAAATTGCAGAATATCTTTTTCTTCTTCACTTTCCTTCCTTTGGTTTTGTAAGCTTTGCTTGAGTCCTGGTTGTGATTCATGCTACCTTTTCCTGCTGATGGGAGTTGCAATGTATTATTACTACACATTGGCAAGTCAGTGTTACTCGTTACTTCACATGGCAGCCTCTTCATAATGCTAGTTTCTGCTTCTGGCCTGAGGTGAGGATCCAGGCTTCAATCAGTGGGACTGGTTATCCCAAACATACTAAGTATTCTGTGACCATTTCTAATAGTGTGGCATCACATCAATTTCCCCCATTGCCATTGTCCAGAAGCCCTTCTATCTCCTGGCTATTGACTTCTATGAGCAGCATTCCCATTTTCTACTAAAAACTGTGTTAAAAGTGTTAAAGTTGTGGATTTTGATGTGTTCTTGATCCAGGCCTTAGCCTAAGGTCATATATTATTCCAAATACAATAGACATTTTTGCTCATTGGTGTTTTTTTGACTCTGCTTGAGATCTTCTCCCCCTATGGCTCATTTTCCTTAAAAGGCTTTGATTTCTGAATTTGGGGGTGTTTCTCTGAGAAATCCCTCAACAAGCTTCTTCTGCTGCCTTCTTGTCCATTTCAGAAGCTGATTAGAGTTGTAGGATTTGCCATAACAGTTCAAGGGCTTCTACCACTTGTTTCTTAGTTTTCAGGACAGGTGGCATCATTTGGTCACTAAATTCAGCTACTTGGCCAGCAATCCCTAATCCTTTTCTGTGGATTGCAGAAATGTCCTCCAAATCTCTGCCTAGCAAGTCCCCTTTGTTGTGCTTTTTGTTAGTATTTCTAAAGAAAACATATTCAATCAACAATCCCCCTCCCCAATTCCTCCATCCCGTTTCTGGTATAGGAATGGTGAAAGTTTCCCTCCTCCCTGTGATACATTTCTGTTCAGTTTTGGGCTTAGCACCACTGCTATTCTCCTTTCCCAACTGCTTCAACCCCCCGTCTGTTGTAGAAAGGGATGCACCAGCCTTTGGCTCATCCATGCCTGCTTTTGCAGCCTTCTCTCTGCTCGATATTCTCTTGCTCTACTTCATCTCCTAAGCAACTTCTCTCCCTGTCTGGGCCCAGGTGGAGCTAATGCTTCATCTGGGCCACTCATTAAAAACTATCATGGCATGGAACCAGTTCTATCATTAGACAGCGTAAGCCTCCAGTGGCAGAGGTAGATAATGACAGTGGCAGTCAACTCACCGTTCTTCTCAGATCCCTTAGCTCTGCTGTTTCCCAGTGTGATATACTCCAGAGCAGGGGTCACCAACCTTTTGGACCTGAGGGACCACCAAACTCATAATTTTAAATCCTGCAGACCACTAATATGAATTTTGACTGACGGTGGCTTGCTGACATTGGTGGGAGAGAGAGATCGATCTGATCTTACCTCGGAGGCCTGGTGGTGATGCTCCCTCTCTCTCTCTCTCTCTCTCTCACACACACACACACAAATGCACACAGAAGTCCCTCACATACCCCTACCCCATCCAAGGCAGCCACATTCCTAACCTGCTTTTCAGCTCCATTCTCAGGGAGGGAGGGAGAGAGAGAGGGAGGGAGGGAGGGGGGTATTCCCAGGGACAGAGACCCTGGGAAAATCCCCAAAGAAGTCTGCACTACCTCATGTTGTTTGCAATGCAAATGACTCAAGCCTTATGTTCCTGCGGGCCATGTGGGCAGCGCAGCCTTGTTCCCGCGCAGCCTGGATTAATTGCTTTGGGGGGTGCTCTGGGGGTGACATTTCTTTGCGGACCACCAAAATTTTCTTGTGGACCACCAGTGGGCCACGGCCCACCAGTTGGCGACCACTGCTCCAGAGGTATTGGGATTATAACTTGGAACTTAGAGCTAGGTGGGTTAAAGTCATGCTATTAGGAATTCTGGCAGCAGCAGTCTGAACACATCTGGAGGATTTGGGGAAGGTTGCCCTAATCATTCCATTCTATGGAGGCAACTATGGTAAAGTGCAATCTACCAGACTTTGAATGAAATTATTGCCCTAACCTCATTCTGCCTCAGTAACAAAGCTGCTGTTGTGTTTAGAGTTTAAATGTAGAAAGAAAGTTTAAAGAAAGTTGTAGCCAGAGACAGGAATCACAACTACTTCCACATTAAGTCAGTGAATGTGGAATACAGAAAACTGAATTTGTCAGCTCTCTATCCATCAGTTTTCATACAATATACTGAGCTCAAAATAAACCAAAAACTTTGTAATTTAGTAGGTTGTGTGAACACACTCCTTATAGTTTGCAACCAGGATAAACTAAATGATACCAGAATGGTACATTCATGGTCAAATATCTCCAATGTGGTTCTCTCTAGACAAGCTAGAATAAAAACCCCTCACTGATACTCCCCAGTGGGTCTTGAATGTAGGCATCACTGGCTCCCTCATGCATTATCAGTGTCAGGACGTCTAATATGGTTTTCAATAGAAGGAAGTAACAACTAAAAGGCTTTTAAAGAGGCGGCAGCAGCCATAAGAACTCCTGAGCTACACATACATGTGTAGCCCACATGCCTTGTTGGGATGTGGCTTGGAGGCTGTTAGCTTACATCATTTGTCTTCAGAGGGGCCAGCAGAGAATTTTGTGAATCTGTATCTGGTTCTACAAAAATGCATGATATTTCTCTATCCATCCAAATAGGGATTTCCAGGCAGTGGAGACAAGAGAGATCCATTACTGAACTGATCTCAGCCTCTTCCTCATCCCACAATTAATCTATGTTTCTGCAATGTATGAATCCCAGAATGTGTGGTAGACCTCTGGGTATGTCCATTTTGACAACTGGGAATTTAGCAACCAATTTCCAAGTGCCAAAAGCATTTATAAAAATGTCATTCATTTGTGAAATGCATTTAGGAATAAGAGAAATGGAAGCAAATAAACATCAAGGAGTGGTAGACTTGATTCTTTTCTTACCTGCCTGCCAGCATTTTCTATCCTTGAGATTTCCTATCTACCAAACAGTTTCAACTAATACTTGAAATCTTTGAAAGTTAGCCTCTTCTGAATTAAAACTTCTTTGGTTAGAAAAAAAAGCAAATTAAAAAAAAAACCAACAACTTTCAATGTGTGTCTTTTAAAGAAAAGAAAATAAGAGCCAATGATAAAAAGACTCATGGAATCAGTATTTGTGGACAGGATGATATATGATTACCAATGCAGATTTGGTGGTCAATGGTGAGATTCGTGTCTTGTGACAGAGCTTCCTGGATACCGGAAAAGCTCCAGTCCTTATGCCCTCATCCAAATCTACATCCCAGGTCTAACATAAAAATCAAAATCAAAAGGGACCAAACTCATCCCTTTTGAAGAACGCATCAAGCATTTTGAAAAAACATGCAATAAAAATTCGTAAGGAAATTAAATGTATTTTTTTTCTGGATGTCCCCTTGAGTAACATTTGATTTTGAAAAGTGATAATGATAATCTGTGAGGCCTGGACATTCGTAAACTATGCTGCCATTCTAGCAACAATATGTGATTCTTTCTGGTATCATAGGGAAAAGAGGGTATCAATTTAACCAATAAAATAAATAAGAATGAATAATGAATAGGATATCAAGATTTATAGTTCAATCACACCTGTCTATTAGGACAGCCCAATGTATACAGAATAAGAGCAAGATCAGCCCTGAGCTATGCTTCTAGATATAATATTTGCTGCCCCCCAAACACTGAGAAGTTTCAAGAGTTTCTGTTGATTGAAGCCAATTTTTGCATTCATAACTATTTTTGACTGTAAAACTATAATAATCAATTATGCATATCTATATGTTGCTTTTTATATGCTACTTGCAAGCAATTTTTATTTGCCATTTTTAGGCACTGGGTAATGCCTCTGGAACTCAATGCATGGTGACTTATGAGTCTCATTGTTGGAAGCTATCCTGAGCAAGATGGCAAATTTAATATTGCCTTTTCCCTGCTCCAAATTACTGCCCTCCCCCAGCATCCTTTGAGATAACAAAATCCATTTTTCTGAGTAACTTCTAGTGCTTTATTTCAATCACTGATGGGAAAGTATATCCATTTTATCTGGCTTCCAGTTTTTCTTTGATATTTTCAAATGTTTCAATAATTTTTAAAGAGCTAATCAGCCCTTAAAAAAACTGTGGTTTTTTTTTTCTGTATGGTTTTTGTTTGTAAATGTGAAGATTATTTTACTGTCTTTTATCTGTTGTTTAATTACTACAGTGTATTATAATATAACTGCAAAGCAGCTTTTAATGGAATAGAAGGACAGTACAGGCAAAAGCTAAAAAAACCTCCACCTGCAAACAATAAAATGTTTCTATTGTAATTAAAATTAGTCTGGAATATTTTCAATCAATGTTCCGATCATCTTGAGATCAGAACTTGTATCACTAAGTCTTTTCTCTCTCTCTCTCTCTTCCCAGTAGCACGGTATTAGTTAACACAGTCCAAGATGACAAACAGTCGTTGCCTTTGAAAGGTTTGTGATTAAGCCACACTTTTCCAACCAATTTTTTTAATTTGAATTAAATGAAAAGCGCAGGTACCTTTGAGCTCACGAGGCTTCTCTGTGCAGCACATTGCAGGGATTATAAATCTCTAGATATTTCGGTGTCAGAGTAGCATTTTGCCAATGGCTTTCAGGACAGCTTGTCCCAGGAGTACATGGTTTGTGCATATAAATATAATATACAGACACATACAGACACATACAATTATAGCAACATGAAACAGAAAAGGAAAAGCTCAACGCTGAATCAAATGGGCCACATGTGCAAAGTGGGCTGGTAGCCAGCCTAGTAAGTGAAAACCGCTGCTCCCTATCGTAAGTTTACACACAAGGTTTTTTTTTTAGCCCTTAGTATTATCTAAATGCTTGACACAAGATCTTCATCTGTCTCACAGAGATTGCAGCTGATAACTTTTCCCCTCCTCCCCAGATGCTCCTGGTTTTAAAAATCAGAATGCCTCTACTTTAATTAAAAAGGCAGGTTGAAAGGCTGTTCCTTCCCTCTTAGAAGACGACAGGGCAGTGGTATTTAATGAATCATGACAAATAGTCCCCATTCCAACAGGCAGAAGTGCCCACTGGTGTTTTATAACTACTGTAACATACAGCAAACAGAATGGTGGTGTGTTAACTCTTTAATTTATATCTTATGTATCCAATAAACTCAAGGCAGGGTTTTTTTGTGTGTCCTTTCCTTTCCTTTTTATCATCAATCAGCCTTAGAAGGAATCACACATCAAAAGTAAAGAATTGGGGTAAAACAAAAATCGCTGTATACATTTTTAAATGTATATATTTGAACAGCTGGAACTGCTACAGGATTATAATGCTGGAAAGTACATTACAAGGTAATCTTTGACTTACAACCAAAACTGGGGCCAGGATTTTCATCACTGAGCAATGCAGGCATAAAGCATAAGGCCTTGAGACTACATTGTTTAATGACAGCCGTCCCAATTCTCGTAACTCCAGGCTGAGAAGTTGTTGAGCGGGAAGCATAAGGTAAGAAATGGGGGGCGGGGGAGGCCTTGGCAAATCCGGTGCAGACCATGCACGAAGTGGGTGCTTCAGTGTGGCAGGAGTTCAGAGAGGCTGCGGAAAGAGGGTGCAGGTTATTTGCATGCATATGTGTCAGTGTAGGGAGGCCAGGGAAAGAATATATTGCAGCTCAGGAGCTTCTTGGTCTGCTGCAGCTCTGGGCTACAAGAAGCCCCTCACTTGCAGTACAGCACAAAGTTACAGCCACCCCAGGAAGACTTAGCTGCCCCTGTCCTGCCCAGCAATGTGGCACAAACTGTGGTGTCCTGAAAAGCTGAACAATGCACCACAAACCCTGCCCCACCCTGGGAACTGTGAAGAGACTTTTTGGTACACTTTGGCTGCAAGAAGTCCTTGTGTCATGGTGCAGTATAAAGCCCAGCCCTTGTCCAGCCTAGCAGCACAACAAAAAGTGGTTTCTTGCTGCCCTGGGAAGCTGCAGCTGTCTGAGCCCATTTCTAGCCACTCTGTACTCTCAGGGCCCCAGACACCCTGCACCCCAGATGACCTTCACTGTCTTCCTGCTTCCCATTGCTGGCAAGGCTTGCCCTGCCTGGCCCTTCTTAATGCAGCTGCTAGCCATGTGAGGCCATCTTCACCAGGTCTCACAAAGGAACCACCATGCATAGCCAGCTTTGTGCAGCCAGCAACTGCCTCATGAAAGGCCAGGCCTGGTATGCTTGGTCAGCAGCAACAGAAAGAAGACAGAAAGATGGATTAGGAGAGGATGCAGGGGCCCCAAAAGGCATAGATTTGAGGACGTAAGTGGGCTGGGGACTTGAAATGCCCCTGCAATCCTAAGTGTCGGCAAGCTGCCAAGTGCCCAGGTTTTGATCATGTGACCATGGGGAACCGGTCATAGGTTCCTTAATTCAGCATCACTGTAACTTTTGATTAGCCACTGAACGAATGGTAATAATTTCCTGTAAATGGTGGAGGTAGTCCTCATTTAGCAACCATCACTGGGACTGGCAACTCAGTCATTAAGTGAAGCAATCACTAAGTGAACCTGTGACTGTGCCTATGATCTTACTTTAGCTTTTCTGTGTTTTACAAACCTGGGGAGGTTGTAAATGCAAGGATTGACCCTAAGGTTATTTTTTCATGATAACTCTGAACAGTCACCAAGTGAGGTGGTCACTAAACAAGGACTACAATAAATAAAACCACTGTTTCACCCTGGTCATGTGCTACAGTCTTTTGACTCACAATAAAAAAAAGAGCTTGCTTCACCTTATTCTTAAACAGTGGAAAGTGGGCAGGGAAGTAAGGTGGCTTCCTCTTCTCTCCCTGAGTCCTGATATAAGAACAGCTGTGCCAGGCAAGTGACTGTGGGCTGCTTATTGCCCCCAATTAGGAAGGAGATTTGGCAGCTATAGGTAGCATCTGTTCGGTCTGCTGCTGCGATGCAATTGCCAACTATTTTTAAAATTTGTGAGAGCTCTGGGAAGAATAGTCAGTGATTTTTTTAAACAAAAATTAGATACAATGGATTTATTGTGGGTCCAGCCTCAACTCACAAAAACAAAACAATTTAGCCACACAACCAAGGCCAGGAGAAAAATCACATACACACAGACAGGCACCATACTTGATCTTAGCACAAAAAAAGCTGAGAAACAATCTATAGAAATTTACATAAACATTTGGCATGAAAAAGTTTTACAGTAAAATATTAAAAAACACAAACTATACAACTAATCAAAATTAAAATTAATCTATATCTACCCAAACAGCTGAACACAAAATAGGACAGTAAAAAGATTTGTCTAGTAACTGACTTCTGCAGGTCATAAAAAAATTAACAATCTACTTATTTAACAAGGTTATATACCTGTCCATCTTAAAAACATAACTATGGATGGATAACAAATCAGTTCATATAATCTCTCTCCCTCCCTCCCTCTCTCTCTGTGTACAAATTGAAAAATCTCATTAAAAGAATCAATACAAAAATGAAGGCAACACATAACAAGCAAGTGCAAACACCCATTTATAATGCAACACAATGCAAACATGTACAGACGCAATAGACTCAGATTATTGCTATTAACCATTAAAAACTAAAATACCAAATAAATCTCATTCCAAGTTACTTGTCTAGTAAACAGTAATAAATCTGAATAACTGCAATGAAGGAAGAAAATATATATTTGTATTTTGAACAATGTATCATTCAAACATACATTTTTGAAAACCCGTTCTGCTAAATTTCAAGAAATACAGTTAAGTATGGCACCACTGCCTATCATATAGGCATTATAGTCACTTCATGAGTCCGATAGAGATTTGTGGCTCATTCAACAAAATATGTTTTAAAAAAGTCTTCACTTGTCATAACATGGAATCCAGATGTTTAGGTTGCAATCTGTCTGCCTGCTATGTGAATCAATTCTACAAGTAATTGGTCTGGCTATGGACCATACTTGAAATTGCTCCCTTGTACCATCTTTAGACCCATCACTAAAGCTGAATACATATATACTGGTATATATTGACTAGTTAAATAGGATAACTTATTAATTTGATTATGTATATAGTCCATTTTCCAACTACATTGCTGAAGGCTGAATAACCACAATTTTTTCTAATATCTCTATCAAGTGAAACTCATAAAATTATGAAAATGTTAACTATTTCTAACAATCTTGAGTCTTTAATATAGGTGCATGTCTTTCTTTCACGGTCTGTAATTATTTGACAACTTTTTTGCACTAATCTGGGAGTTTAGAGATGCACTGGAATGCCAGATCTTTTAGGCTTCTGATGAGCAAAGGTACTCTATGTCTTGAGTAAGTATTTCCTGTCATTTACTTTCCTCCAAGGGAAAAAAAACACTATTTACAAAGAATGCAAAGTTAATGTGTTATAGATTGAGTCTGGTTTTGGCAGCCCTTAAGCATCTTGTTGGCAGATGGCACCTCCCATTCCATAATGGGAACCTGATAAGTTGGCACCTCCGTTTTTCCAGGGTTGGAATTCCCCTTTTCACCTGTTTTCAAGTTGGTGCCAAAAATCTACCTGCTACAGCCTTTCCCAGCCTGGCATTGGGCCCAGGTGTGCTCGAACGGCAAGTCACACCCCATAAATGTTGGGAAGGTGCTAGCTGGGGAGTGGCTGATCATACAGGCATTTGCTCATGCTTCTCCTGCTTTTATTGCAGTTCCATAGCTGAACTTCATTTCTGAATATTTTGCACATGCCTTCATATATATAAAGTGGCAGGTCGTTCCTTTTTTTAAAAGAATGATATTAAATTTTATAAGATAAAAATAGAAAAATATAGAAAACCAAGAAAAAAAGGGGGGGTTGTAAAGAGAAAGAAAGAAGTGATGTATTTCAACAATTTTCAGTGCAGCACAAAAGTGGCAAACCATTTATAAAGCCAAATAACTGAGATTCACTGTTTTTGCTAAATATACACTACAGCCTATTTTCTTGATCTTTTTGTTTCGTCTTCTAAACCTCTGCCTCTCACCTTTTCTTCAAGCTAAGCCACAAATCCTGACACACAGTTCAGAAATAAATGGCAGGGCACCAGTCTGTCCTATATTAATATAGTAGATGGAAGCATAAGGGCTCAGCATCTGTCTGCACAGCAGATGGATCTGAATGGAAACTGGCTGGAAACAAAGCTATCTTAAAGAAGATTTAAATCTTTTCCTCCACTTTGACCTTGTTGATATTCTGATATTTTTGCTTCTTTACCTTTCTTGGACTGGGAGAAAGGGAAAAGGCAAGATTAGTTGTAGCATTATTTTTGTAATTGGGACAGAAAAGGAAAGTGACAGAACTTTTGTCAATTTCATCTAAAGGTGGGTGGGTGGGTGGGTGAGGGTCAAATGAATAGTATATTTTGTCTATTTTTTAATCAATGAACTGTATATGTGTGTGTGTGTGTGTGTTTAATAGGCAGACACCACTTTTCATTGTTTCATCAATGAATTTGTAACAAAAACAAGTCCAATATTTCCTAATGTAGTGACCAGTTTTTTCATCCTGGGACCAAAAAAAAACCAAAAAAAACCTGGCTAGCTATCAGAGAGAGAGGAGGGGTATTCCTGCCAAAGTACAGGGTAGCTGATTGGATCCAGAGTGGTTCTCTACAATGAAATAATGTGCAGCAGGCAAACTGGACGGCACTGTCTGAGCCAGTATAAGTCAGAAAACAGTCCTTTTGAAGACCAGCAGGAAAAGTTGAGTGGAGGTTCCTGCCTGATGGGTTGTGGGGCAAGTAGAGGATAGGTTCCTACTGTATGTTCCTACTCTCAAGAAATAATCAGTAGTTTGTAGTCAAGCTAGGGCCAGGTAGTCAAGAAGATCAATTCTGAGTGTCCCATTATACTTTTTGTGAATTTCATTGAATAGAGACCATTAATGGCCCAGTGACAACTAATGCATCATTGATAACTAATGTTAAACTTAATGTTAATTGTCAATGATGCACTGGCATTTTTTTGTACACATGTTTTTTTGTTGGTGGTGTTGGAGGTCTGTCAATTTGTTTTCTTTTTCTTTCTTTTTCTTTTGTTTGGTGATAAAGAATAATAATAATAAAAAACATGTAATCTATATTTTTTCATTTTGACCTTTCAGGGCCTTTGAAATCCTTTTTAAGTATCTAGGGTATAAATGATTTTTCCCTTCTGTGTCCTTCACCTCATATTTATTTCGGTTTCTGTGTATCCCATATTTTAGATGTTTGCACTGCTGTTTTACTTCTCATTTGGTGTACATACATAATCTATGACTCATCTCAGTGAGCTTCTAGTATTTTAAGGTAGCCCCTCTATGAATAATCGGGGACAGAGGTGGTATTCAGCAGATTCAGTTCTGGAGAACTTGTAGCCGAAATTTGAGTAGTTCAGAGAACCGGCAAATCCCACCTCTGACTGGAGATTTTACAGTATCCTTCCCCTGCCACGCCCACCAAGCTATGCCCACAGAACTGGTAGTAAAAAAATTTGATCGGAGGCAATATTATTTAGTCATTCAACAATTATTACTAGTTTCCCTGCAGAATATTGTTAGATCTCACAAGGTTCTGTGATGGTGCCATTATATTATTCAAGGTCCACTGGAATTCATTTTGATGGGTGGGGTATGGGGACTATTACCTGAAAAACTGTCCCCGTGATGGGAGTGGGGGGGGGGGCTTCTGTATTTTTTTCTCAGTTACAAACAAATAGAACATTAGAGTTCAGCGTAAGCTTTTTTTTATACTAAAAGGTGCTTTTTCAGGAAGCAACTGGACTTTCTTGTTTTTTCTTTTGAAGATGTCAGAGCTGAAGAAGCTTCTTGGATGAGAAGCGAAACGTCTTCAAAAGAAAAAATGAGAAGGTCCAGTTGTCTCCTGAAAAAGCATCTTTGGCACAACCATAATCTGGATGACTGAGAATCTCTACAGACATTTATACTAAAAGTTATTATTATTTTCCGGTGTCTGTTTTTTTATTTGAAACATTGACCATCAGCAAATACATATACCATCCACCCTGACATTCTGAACCCAAGGTCTCTAAAGGACAGGTAATATGAAAAAAATAGTTTAAATAAATTTCCTCCAGAAAAGTACCAGTATTGATCACATATTTCAGCTATATACAGCTACTGAGTTTAATATGCAGCCATGAGGGTTGCCAATGAGAATCACATATCCTGGAAACAATTTTAGCTATCAGTTGGTTCACAAATAGGAATGCCAACATGGTTTGTGCCTTCTCCCACTTTTGCTTTATTTATAGAGATGACATTCGGAAGAACTTGAAAGTTTACATGCAATTTTGTAACTTTTCAGTTGGCCTGAGAAAGGTACTCTTGCTGTAATGCTGATCCTGTCCCAGACCTATTTGGAACTGTGTTATCTCTTTCTTCCAGAGTATGGCACTGTGCATCAGTGCAATGCCTCATCCACCAGCAACAGGCCAAGTTAAATATTGTATGAGTCTATTTGCACCTATCTAAACTTTCTATTGATTTTGTTTAAAAAAAAACCCAAGCAATTACTTTACTTTGACAAAGATGGCTACCCTTAGCGGAATGTTATAAATACCTATACATAAATAAAACCAAGAGAAGACAAGATTTTTCAGAAGTTGGTGCAGCGGGGAACATAAATATGGGTCTCTACCGTATTAAAGCATGGCAAAAACAAATGATTAGGTTTTTATTTCTCAGTATAAAAAGTATGAATATCTAATTGCAAAATGTGTTTTTATTAAGACATGTCAGCCATAGGATTTTGGGATTTCTCCATACAAAAATGTATGAATCGGGGAATTACAAAAAGTTTTAGAATACAGATACTATTGTAGAGTATCTTTCTAATGATAACAGAAGATCCGCAGAATCTTCTTTATTCCCACCAAACATTTGGAATTAAACATATTTCATCAAGAACATGGCCAGAATATTTGATGTTAGATGAGATGATTAAAAAAATATGTATCACCCAATCAGTGTTTAAAGCAGTTACTGAGTCAATATCTAAACTATGGAAGGCCTGGATGAGGTTTAAAGTCTGCCCATTTTAAGTAAAGAATTTCTATAATGGAACAAATTCAAAAACTGCTTTTATGCTGGTGCATGGCTCATCAGTGTTCCAATTATTCAATATCCCAGTCAATACCTTATTCATTCCACTACCTATGACTATTCAGAGAAACAGGATCCATCTGGAACTTTTTCTCAATGACAGAAGTCAAAAGGGACAGTTAATCTTTGGTAAATAGCTGCATGAAGGAGATACTATAGTGACATTGGCCTCAAAGAAATGTGGGTTTGGGGTTAAATTTAACCTCTTCGGGGTTAACTAGATGGGTCAGTCAGCTCCATTTGGGAATTCTCATAGCATCTTTATCACTAATAAGGATCCATGATCTTGTAAAAGGCTTACTACTGGTATATAGGGCTTTACATCTATAGAGCGGTATTCCAACCCACCACTTCTTCTATAGATTAAAACAATGGAGAAAATTTCATGATCTGTTTTTAATGCCTAAGAAATATGACTTTCTTTGTTTCTCTATTTAATTTGTGTAATTATTTATTTATTTATTTATTAATGGGATTTATATGCTGCCCTATCTCCCGAAGGACTCAGGGCGGCTCACAATAATAAAAGAAAACAATACAAAATTTAAAATTTAAAAATGATTAAAATCAAAATCCCAATTCTAGTTAAAAACACCAATGGCCAATACTGCTGATAAAACAATAACCCCTCCTCCTCAATCCAGGTCTGCCTGTTGAAAGAGCCATGTCTTCAGGTCGCGATGGAAGGATCGGAGGTCAGGGGCCATCTGCAGCTCTAAGGGCAGCTGATTCCACAGGGTGGGTGTACCCACAGAGAAGGCTCTCCCCCGGGGGTCACCAGATGACACTGTCTGACCGATAGCACCCCTAGAAGGCCCTGTCTGTGGGAGCACATGGGACGCTGGGAGGGTATTGCTGGCAGTAGATGGTCCCACAAATACCCCGGCCCTAAGCCATATAGGGCTTTATAGGTGATTACCAGCACCTTGAATCTCACCCAGAGGGCAACCGGCAACCAATGCAGAAGGGGTGAATTATGATTATGCGTGTTCATTGCTCAAGAAAGTCCTTTTCTAGCATGCAAATCATCCTGTTTTTATTTTAAATATCTATGGATCAGAGGTGGTATTCAGCAGGTTCTCACCAGTTCTGGACAACTGGTAGCAGAAATTTTAAGTAATTCAGAGAACCAGCAAATACCACCTCTGACTGGAGATTTTACAGTATCCTTCCCCTGCCACACCCACCAAGTCATGCCCACAGAACTGGTAGTAAAAAAATTAGAATCCCACTACTGCTATGGATGCTAGCTTTTAAAATGCAGATTGCCCTGATATAGAGCTGTGGTGGCGCAGTGGTTAGAATACAATATGGCACACTAACTCTGCTCACATTGCCAGGAGTTCAATTCCTTCAATCCTGACTGGCTCAAGGTTGACTCAGCCTTCCATCCATCCAAAGTCAGTAAAATGAGAACCTAGTAGAGAAGGCTGTAAAGCACTATGAAGTGGTACATAAGTTTAAGTGCTATTGCTATATTAATTTTCTTCTTAAACACACTGCTACCACATACAAAAATACGTTGAACAGCATGCTGTTTTTCAGCACCTTTTTCTGTAGATTTCTATGGGAGAAATGAAAATATTACTAGACACTCTTCCATGTTAAAATTTTCCATTCTTGGGCTCAAATTCCACAAAAAACGTGCTTGTCTTTGAACCTTATATATTTGCTTTCCATGAAAACTGTATCAAAAAGGAAAAATAGAAAACTGTTCTATTTATTCTATTCTATAGAATAGAATATTCTATTCTAAAGTTCATTTACTGTTTGAAGGTCAGGTTTACCTCTACTTTATATGCAAATCTCTTTACATCATTTTCTTTTCAGCTGCCCTCTACATTTTCTGACTGGGCATATCCATAATGGCAGCCATTTTATGAGCTGTCAACTCTTTGTGGTGTTCTATTTTGTGAACGATGTTGTTAAGATATGTTCTCAAAATTACAAATGGGGCTATTGTAATGTATTGCTTTGGGAGTATGCTATTCGGGAATCGCCTCTGTATGCTTCAAAGCTTGTCACCACTCCACTGCTTTTTATAGCTGAGGAAGTTAGGCAGTATAAATCATGAACTACCCAATTTATCTATCAAAGCTAGAACTGATATCTTCTGGGTCTAAGCTATGGGAGAATGAGAGGAATGAATAGATGGTTTAAATTATACTAATTGAAGCTAACAGTAGAATGGGGTTGTTCAACACACCCGAGCATGAAATAGTGGAACTGACTAAACAGATGCACAAATATTTGGATGAACATTTACCATGTTTATAGCCTTACTGACAATCTGGAACTGCTCACTGGACTCGTGAAAGCAAGATTTATTTCCAGTTGACAGAATGAGGGTCTTGAATAGAACTAGTTGTTTGGGTTTGAAGAAGAGTTCCATGTGATTGTTTGCTAACCAGATCTCTGTTTAAGAAGCAGAGAGGAAATATACACTCTGATCAAAAAGCACAAAGCTGTCTTAGAGATTTGATCAGATTAAAACAGTATCTTCTGATGGATAAAAGGAATAGTAACAATAATCACATGATAGCAGTTCAGACTAGTAAGGGCAAGTCTTATGAAAAAGATCAATTTTCTTTAACAAAATGATACATAAAACCATCAACAAAACTAACAATAACAACAAAATTCCCTTCGTCAACAATTTAAAAACCTTTTCAAATAATTTTTCAGTCATTTTAAAGACATACGACTCATTTCTGATTGGGCCTAGCAATGCTGAATTGTTGGCAACTGTTAATTTTCCGCAATGCCCATTTTGTGGCTAAACTAATTGGCATTTTGGCTTTTCACTGTATAATAGGAGGTTTTATTTCTAGTAATCATACTAGAAATATTATTTGTAGAATTCTGGCAATTCTATAGAATCACTACCTTATCCCAGAGATGTCCAGACTGGTATTTTTATCATTTCTCAATATAGATCATTTCAGCTGAATACACATTTATTTTATACTTAACATTGTCTTATATGTAACCTGCTGTCACTTAGATGATCAGCTATAGCATTATCCTAGGAAACATGCTAGTATAAGCAAAGTTCAGATGTTTGCATCTATATCTTCCTGCTTGTGCTTTATCTCAGAAATATGTAATCTGTGAACTATGCACAGTTCCAGCACCTTATGGGTAGGTCTTAAATGAATCAACAAAATTTGGATGAAAAATAGTCAGATTTCAATAAGGTAATTTTTTCAAAAAGCTAGAGAATGAATGGAAGCAGAAATGTAATACTACAAGAACAGGGGTGTCAAACTCAATTTCATTGAGGGCTGCATCAGGATTGTGGTTGACCTTGGGGGGGCTGGGGTGGGCATGGCCAGCTTGACGTGACTTGAGTCAGGGACAGTTGTGGTAGCCTGAGAGCTCTGCCAGCGAAAATGGGCTCCCGAGCTCCATTTTCAGCCGTGACGGCCTCCTGCAACCCTCCACCAGCAAAAACAGAGATCAGGTAGGCCGCATTTTTTTTGCAGTCTTTGGGAGGAGGTGTAGGAGAAGAATTAAGTGAACCTTTAAAAAATAGTATGTGACTTTGTGATTATATTCAATTTTAATATTTCAATGTATTTGTGTTATTTATATGAGCTATAAGAACCAGTTTGAGATAGTTGTTAATATATCAGGATAGAAACGGGGAGACTGTAAAATCTAGTCTTGCCTTAACCATTAAATCAAGTGGGTGGCTTTGAACTAGCCACTCTCAGCTCTAGGAAGAAAGCAATGGCAAATTACTTTTGAAAGTTTTTGAAAGGAAACTACAGGGACTAGTCCAAGCAGTCACCAGGAGTCAACAAGGACTTGAAGACTAAAAATCGCCACTGAAACTTAAAATCCTGTTGGTATTTTAGCTGTCTTAAAGATGAATGTTGATTAATCTTTTTTGTAATCAAGCTCTTACTTCAAGTTAATGAATTATACAGATGTTGGAGAGAATGTGCATGATACTGTACAATCCTCAGAATTATAATATTTAGTGTTTATAAAGCAGAAGCTGTGTGCTTCAATTGCAGCAGGTTATACCATTATTATGGTTGGTCACACAATCAGCCAGATGTTTAGCCTAGATTTGGCATTTTTGTCCACCTGAGTCCTTCCCAAGGACGTGGAATAGACAGGTGTTGTTGTTTAATAATATTAAAAGTATCATCACTAGATGTAAACTGCTCCAAGTAAAGCTGTCTGTTGCAATTGACTGATGTTGATTTTGTCAATGTCAATAATATTGCTGGTCCAGATGTTTTGGAATTACACCCTAGGTGCTTATTACTGAACTACTTTGCTTTCTTATGCTTGCGGGGGGAGGAAAACCGAATCTGCAGAATTTTGGACAGATAGTTATTCAACTTCTCTCAGAAGACTTCCAGTGAAGAGGAATATATGACTTCATGAAGCAATCTATTTCAGTGGTTGAAAGTTCTTAACATCTGGTCATTCTCATAATAGCTACCTGAATCTACTTTCTTATAGTGTCATCCCATTGGTTCTGGTTTTTTCCTCTGGGGCAACAGAGAACAAGTCCACTCCTTGTCCCAAAGGTGCTTTTTGAAAAGGCAACTGAACTTGGAAAAACAAAGTCCAGTTCCCTTTTGAAAGTGTATCTTGGGTACAACCATGATCTTAATAAATGAGAATCTCCATAGATGAAGTCCATTCTTTCTTTTGTGCAATAGCCATTTTAGATAACTTGAAACTTGTTATGTTTCCTCAGTCTACTGTTGTGCAGATTAAACATACCAGTTATTTTAATTGTTTCCTCATTGGATTTAGTTTCCAGGTCCTTCACATCTTGGTAGCCTTCCTTTGGATTTGCTCCAATTTATTGATGTCGTTTGGGAATTGTAGTGTCCATATTGTCCTAAGCTGGGCCTGAACAAGATAGGGTGGGATAGTTACTTTCTAATCTATGGATTCTGTGTTCCCATTAACACATTCTCAAATAGCATTTGTCTTTTCACCATCTGCATCACTTTGCTAGTTCATTTTCGACTTGTGATCTGCTAGACCACAGGTATCAAACTCGCCATGTCACGTTGCTGTCACATGATGTATTGTGACATTTCCCCCCTCATAGAGCTGGGGTGGGCGTGGCCTGCATGTGACACATCCAGCCCACTGGCCGCCAGTTTGACACCCCTGTGCTAGAACATTCAAATCCTTTAACATATATTATTGAAATTGCTAATACAGTAATAATTATTTGTTTCCCCAATCCTATATTAGTCCCTTTCAGTTTTTTTCTCAGACTTTACAATTCTTGTCAAATTTCACTGCTTGTTTCAGAACACTGTTCAAGACTGTTTAGTGTTAGCTATGCATCTTAGTTTTGTACCTTCTACATATTTAATAATCAAGATAATTAATAAAATATTGAAAAGAATAGGATATAAAATAGACCCCTATTGCACCGCATTACTGTCTAAGCTGATATGAACTTCCATTATGCTAATTGTAAAAATTGCAATTGTATCATTTAGCCTATATATTACCATGTTAATAATAAGCATATCATGGGAGATTTTGTCGAAGGCTTTACCGAGTACTTTGCACACAAGTACATTGTGTGCAAAGCACTTCCCCAATCTATTAAGCTAATATATTTATTCAAACCCAAAAAAATATTTGGGGGAAATAAAGGTAGCCTAGTATGGCCTCTTTGTGACAAATTCATGCTGGCTTTTGTTGATTTTTATTTCTATTCAAATGCTGATAAACATGCTGTTTAATAATCTGCACAAGGAGCTTCCCCATGATGGACTGCATGTAATTTCGCAGGTCCTCTTTCTCTTGCTTGAAGATAGGAACTTAATTTATTCTTGTATAGTCTTCTAGGACTTCATCAGTTCTCTTAAGTATTTTGTGATAACTACACTAATCCTTTCAATATCCTAGAACATAATTCAGTTGGCCCTGGATTCATTTACGTTTGTTCTTTTACTTTTTGCTTCGTCTGTTGCAGCTTCCTCCTTCCAATCCTGGCATGAGGATGGCTGACTAAAGCTTATGAAAAAAAGACTCTTTGCTTTTCCTTCGTTTCTGACATACTCTCCCCACTTTGAAGTCTTTGTTGCTGCTGCTGTTGTTATGGTCATTTTGTGAGCTTATTCTGAGCTGCAGTCTTTCTGAAATAATCTCTGCAATTTCTGAAAATTATCTTCTTATACACCCTTTCCATTTGCAATACATTGATCGATTATGAGCCATCACTTCATTATTAATTCTTAGCAATCACAAACATAGATCTTTTCTATGATTACTTATTTCTAACCTGGACTTTGAGTTTCTTTCAATACACCCGTCTGCAACTGAGTTTATCCATTTTGCTATCGGCTGTCCTTTTTATTCCACTTTTCTCAGCAGGGCCCAGGGAGCTAGATCTTCACCTGATACAAAACAGGATAATTTGAGCCTGGATATTTGTGCTCAAACAAGGACTCTTAGTTGGCTTTTTCAACGATCCATTTGTTTGTTTGTTTGCTTCTTTTGTTTTTTTGGCTATCCATTGTATTTTCAGGAGCCGGCTCCAACACCAACATTCAAAAGCATCCATAATCTTTCCATCCTCCATTTCAAAGCTTAACTTTACTTCTATCATATATATAGGGAATACCATTGCTTGCACCATTTTGGTCTTACTATACATTTCTATATCTGCCCCTTTTTGTATGTAGCATTTTAGAAACCTCTTTATGTAGCTATACTGGTCTTTTAAGATGTCTGCTGTAAGAATAATCCACAACATCAACTTATTTGATTTAATTGGATTTCCCATTATTCCCATTTTTTTATCCTTCACGATTTCAAGTCATTGGATCTAACTTATCTCCCATTTGAGTTCATCAAATCTGTTTTTTGAAATCCAGGATACAATCTGAATCTCCCTATTCCTCCTCCTCTTGATATCCTGAATGGAAGGATAACACAGTTACTTTTTTCCAAGTGACCTTCACTTCTTCCTGTTACTATCATTTCATTAATTATTTCCTGTTGGAAAAGATTAGATCTAACATAGCAAACCCCCATATTTCTTATTCAGTCTTCTAACAAATGCACTTGAGAAATGTATTCTTTGAGAAGTAACTATCAGCAGAATTCATTTACCAAGCTCCATTATTCTCTTCTTAAGGTCAGAAGAAATATTCTTAAAATTCTTTAACATCCTTAGCCATTTGTTTGTTAATGTGGGATATTCCAACTGTATTCTAGAGTTTTACAAATAATCAACATCAACCTTAGTGAATTTTTTTATACAAAATATCATAGATTTTTTTATACAAAATATCATAGATAGAATCTTTCAAAATACTTTCAAAACTAATAGTAATTTAGGAGTTCTGAAGACCACAAATGAATCTGAGCCAAATTATTGAATCAATAAATATTTAATTGAATATGCTGTCAAAATTTATACAGTCCAAATTCTTCTGGAAATACATCATCTGTTTTTAAACACTGATAGAAAATAAGCTGATAAGAACAATTAATACACGTAGTTGTCCATGTCCACACACACACACACACACACACACACCACAGAGGAGGGGGAGACGACGCTTCAATGTTCAAACCAGAATAATCCAAGAGTGTAGTTTTGATTCAACATTACAATATGTCTTTCCACATATCATTAAGTATGATGGAGCATTGTTTAAAAATGGCATTCCAACCCCTGTAATAATGTAATAATGTTTTTTTTGTAACAATATTTTTTTATTATTTGACAAGAATACAAACTCAGTATACAGTGTGCCGGTAGATTGTGTCTCATCTTCTCCAATATCATTGAATACAAAATACTCCATATTAGTAAATTAACTTTCCTTACTGCATTTCGCTTTATCATATCACCACCATTTCCGGCCCCTGAATATACAGTATAAGCAAACCACTATTACATTGTTACAAACAAACAAAAACATAAAAATTTTTTTGAGAACAGTGTGTGTCCAAACCTTCCCTTTTCCATACAGATATAATTTCAATTTTTAACACACTTCATGTGTTCTATCCCAATTATCATAACAGTTTATACTATTTTCCTTTATTCTCCTGCAATATTTTCCATTCAGTTTTTAATACACTTTTATCTATAATGTTTACAATCTTATATTTCTTATAAGACATATTTTACCCTGTAATTATTACTTCAGAGGATAATACCCCATCTTTCTTTACCCATCATTGTTTAACATTTATATTTCTCCTTTAGCATTATTGTTTCTATTACACCTCAGTTTTAATAAAATCTCTATTACCGATCCATTTCTGCTTGGCACATTCATTTTTATTTATTACGCTTTTTAACAGTATAAAGTAAAGATATTATAAATGTATATAACCATTGTAAATAAGCTAATTATTCCCATTTCAATTCAATTCAAACACTAATTACCATATCTATCTTATTTATCCATTCCCATAAAATATTTTCATCATAATGGCCTTAAAAAAGGAAAGGATATACACATATTGATCCTCTAAAACTTCTAGCTTCTATCTGTTTCTAAAATAACCCTGCAGCTCATGTACCCTTGCAGATTTCTTTAATTAATTTGATTTATTTAACCATTATCTTGGTGTCCAAAAAAATAAATAAATTCTCTAAACCTGGTGTACTTCTCTTGTTTCTGTATATCTTGTTTCCATTTACCTTTTTTTCCTGCCACCCCTTTTCTTCCCTTATCTCGCTATTCACTTTTCTAATTAATTCTCCCTTCTGGAATCCTGTCTCTTGGTTTTTCCTTGTAGCATTGTAATTATACTTTTTTTTAATTGTTGCTTCAAATCTTAAAGTCTTAAATCTCTTCCCTCTTTTCCCCTTTTGCTTTTTAACAATTGTTTGATTCTTTAAAATGGCTTCCTCTTCTTTGTTCCGCCCTTCTTGTTCCACCGATATTTCCTGTTGTTGCATATATTTCAGAACCTCCATTTTTATCAATTGTAGCTCTTCTTTAAGTTGTTTAAATAACATTCTTGATTCTTCCATGGGTATCAACATTTTAAAAGGGGTTTCCCCCCCTTTTTTCTTCAAAACAGTTCCCAGTTAGCTTTAATCAGCTTAGTATCTTCTGTCCATAAAACGAAAGTCCTCCAAGTATCCAAAGTTGTTTCTTATTTCTTTAAAACACTTTCCCTTTTCAGGGCTTAGGCTTGCAACAAAGTTCCAAATAGAATGTATTTTAAAGTATATCTTTCCCTGTTGCCAATCCACTCTCTGTTTTTAAGTCTGTAGTATCCTCAGTCTCCAGACACACCCTCCTTTCACTTTTTCCTCTTCCTCTATTGCTTCCTTTCTCTTCTTTTATAGAAAAAAAATATTAAAGTCTCTCAAAAGGTCTTTAACACTTGGCAGATTATTTCCAGCTATATAAAAAAGCCTGTTAATGTCCAAGTGTATTTGTATCCATCCAAGCCATCTCAATATTCTTTGTAATTCAAAACTATTAACATCAAAGAGGAAGGAAAAAAAGCGACAAACTGGCTTTTCACTTTCACCCGCCGCTTTCCTTCTCTTTTTAAAAAGTTGTTACTGTTTCCCACTGTTCAAAACCAGGTACCTTAGTAGATGTTTCAATATCAGCCTGGATCACCACACTTTCTCTTAATCACTTCCTCCTGCACAAACTTGTCCGCTTGAGATGTTCTTTGAGGTGGCCATTTCTGACCACCGCTGCGCTGCCTTCAGGAAAGGGAAAGATCGGCTGAGGAGGAGAGATGCTCTCCTCACTCCTGCTGTCAGCTCCCGTCTTCACCACCTCTACGGGTGGTTTAACCCCTGAGCCAAGCTCGGGTCTCCAGCAACGAAAGCACGGACCGAAACGCGCACAGCGGATTTCCCCGTCGCCGAAGAGGCTCAAACTGGTTTCTCCAATAATGTAATAATGTTGAAGGGGTCATATTATAGGTTTCTGATTCTGCCCATAATCTTTTTTTCTTGATCACGTATTCTTTTTTTAATAATGCTTTATTGATTTTTTTCCATTTATACATATTACCAATAGTTATTAAACAGTGCTGTGACATTATATATACATTTATGTGTCCTATCAAAACTTACAATGCATAATATTTTCATAGCCTCTTATTTATTATATACATTATTTACATTTTCCATGTTTGTATCTATTATCTATCCAAATAAACCATGTTTCCCATACTGCATTGTATTCTCTGTCTGTTTTCCCTTTTAGTTCCATAGTTAATTTATCCATTTCCACACACTCTAATTTTTTTTTTGATTATTAAGTCTTCAGGTGGCATAGAGTTTTCCTTCCAGTACTGGGCATATGAAATTCTTGCTGCTGTTAATATATGTAATATAAGATATTTTTTCTTTCTATTATAGTTTTTTTTAATTATTCCCAAGAGGAATAATTCCGGGACAAAATCAATTTTGTTTTTAGTTAAATCTTCTAACCACGTTTGAATCATTTTCCAGTATTCTTTCGCTTTGAGGCATGTCCACCAAGAATGAAAGACGGTACCTTGTTGTTGTCCACATTTCCAACAATTTGGTTTTAAGTTTGGGTAAATCTTAGCCAGTCTTGAAGGTGCCAAATGCTAACGGTAGAACATTTTATGTTGGTTTTCCTTATATGCTGACAATTTTGTTATTTTATAATTCATATTCCAAATCTTTTCCCATTCTTCCAGATCTTGATCACGTATTCTACAGAGCAATTGAATTTGAATACCTCCAGTGATAAAATTGAAAGTCAGGAAAGTTAATACCAGACAACTTGGAGAACATATGCATATGCATTTAAATAAAAACAATAACAATGCTGATGTGCTGTAACTCTATCCCGATTAAAAATTCTATAGTCCTAAAGTTATATGAAAAACTGAGAAGTTGAAAAAACTTCCTGGAAGAAGACAATGAAAAAAACTTTAATACTGTAGCTGACAAGTCTGGTTGCCCTTTTTCTGATTAGGAAATTTTATTTAAAATGTTTGTGCTCTGCTCCTACAATATTGTAACAAAGAAAAACACATGGTTATAACCATGTAAATTGAACTTGATTAAATAAATTTACCTTTATTATAAAGCATTATCCAGTTGCATTTCTGGACTTTATTTCCTTATAGACTAATATGACTATTTTTTTAAAGTATAGCTAGCTCTCCTATGCCCCACCTCTCATTAAAAGAAAATCAATTAAAATAGCTTACACAATTAAAAGGATGCAATCCACTTAATCAAGAAACTGACAATCAGAAGCAGTTTGTCCATGAAAGCTTTCAAATAATGACCTTATTTCATTCCAGCAAATCAAAGGTTTGTTTTGAAAAGGAAAGACTTGGCAAATCTTGTAAAGCTTGCAATAGAGCAGGCCAGATGTGCTTCTCCTGGGAGGAAGTTTTTAGAACTGGCAAGAGAAAACTGTAGTAAAGGGCTCTGACTTTTATCTTGTACTGGGGAGGCAAAATATACCCTTGAGTATTGTCCCACATTGAGAGGCCAGGCGAGGCCTCTGTCTTTCAGGAAACAATCAGACTTACATGCCTGCCTAGGTCAAAAAGCTTTCCCCCCACCATATGTATACTGAACAATATTTAACATTTATTTGTATTTGAACTGAAGATGAAATGACAATCAGTTATTTTGGCTAATGCATATTCAACTGGGATTGAAATCGTGCTGTTAGCACCCCACTCCCTTATCTCCCACCCCCAAAATATAGGACTTGCTTCCCAGGAAAATTGGTAGTAATTGAACAAGCCTGTGCATGTTTTTTGGAATGTAAGATGCAATGGTTTTTGAGGGGTTTACTTCTTCAGAAATTTGTAACCGATTGGAGCCATGCCATTCATTTGCTACTAAAATGATTAAAATGTAAACATGAAATAAATCAATAGGTAGGAATTAGGCACAAGGGTTATAGAAAAAGAAATCTAAGAATTTATCTCCAACGGTTTTACATTTGATTGATCAATTTCTAATTAATATGTTAAAAACAGAGACAATTTAATCCACTAACATTAAATTGGTCAGTACCGGTAATTCAAATTTAAATATTATTTACAACTTTTTTCTAAAATAATTTGACTTTAGTATATTTAGATAAGATTCATATTGATTTCTGGAAATCCTTTTTAAACTGTGTATTTACAATCTATTTTTTGTAATCTTGCCCTATTGTATACATATATAAATACTCACAAACAAATCCTGAATCTGACTTAAATTTCTTGTTAATCAATCTGACTTAAATTTCGTGTTAATCAATCTCCTTTCAACAAGTTTTGTGAAGGAGGATTTCCTGAATTAAAATAGGTGCTCAACTTCACAACTACCATAGCTGATGAAAATGATGGATGTATTGCCTCAGCAGACTTCATTGAATGAAATGGAAATATAAACCACCTCTCTTAGCCCTTCCACGTATTTTCCAAAAGAAAGCTTCATCTTCTTGAAGTCTAAGAGACTTTTTTAAATTATTTATAGTATCACTGGAATGGCTTGAAGCTCCAGTTTTGCTCCTATCTCCATAATGCTGATGTGTTTCATCCAGCTATGCTTTGATGTGATGGTATTTGGGAAAGATCTTGGGAGACTGGGTGAAGAGACACTGCAAAAAGAATGATTAGATAAGAGGCAACATATCCCAGAGCTAGCTAATGAATGGATGGGGCAAAAAATTCAGAGACCATCCCTACATTCTCAGGCTGTAAAGGAGATGGGGTAGGGGGAGAGAAAATTGCACTTCCATACTTGCAAGATTCTACCACTTAGCTTTACAATCAAGTAGAATTCGCTCATCTGATTGTGTTTTCTATCTAGTTTAGCCTTGCGGCCAACATTAATATTGCAAATATCTTAATATAATTCTTCTCCCACCTCATCTCTCCCCCCCCCCTTCTACTTTACAGCCAAGAAACTACGAAGGGACTCTTCTGAGCCTCTTGCCTCATCCACTATATTGCTGCAGGCTGTACTAACTCTTATCTATTATCTTCATGGGTTTCTTCACCCAGTCTTCACCCTGTTATGCTAGAAAGATGCTCCTGGCTTTACTAAAGGACTGGCTTCTGCTAAGGTTAACTATTGAAGAAAGCTCCATGTTTTGTTTAAAGATTACAAAATATCTTTCCTATTCGCATAAATGAAATAAACATGCAAAAGAGGGAACTGAATATCATCATTCCTGCTTTATGTTATTGAATTCTTTTTATCTATACCCATTGATTCTTAATTCAAGTCCAATTTTGGAAATTAGCTGGATCAGAAACAGAATTGATACGTGCAGTAGGGAGCTTTAATGGTAAATACGTGTTTCAGGTTTTTTTTTTTAAATATGTGTCTGTTTGTGTAAGGGCTGATGTTGGTGAGGTGGGAGTGCTCAGCCCAAACATTTGATCAAGTGCATTTGAGACTACAGACCGGAAGGACGGCAAGGAGCCAGAAATCTATTGACCTAAAAAGACAGGAAGAAAAGGCTTAGGAATAAACACACACACATACACACAGAGAAACAGCAAAATCACGGAATTCAATTTTTGGATTCTATATCTGGAAGTTCTTCCTTCTACTCTGCAATAAATCAATTTATTGAGTAATATCAAGGTATTGAGGTTTCTGGAAGAAAAGAGATTTATTGCCCTTCCTGCTCTAAATTTTGACAATTTGCAGCCATAAACCAATTTAAAACATTAATAGCAAAAGGATGGAGATTCTGTAACAAACCCAAAGTGCATTTTACTCCATAATTCAGCTTGACATTGCCAGGTTATCTTTTTGGCATTTTATGAACTGACCTTATGAGAAGATTTACGAGGCAGGCAGGCAGGCAGGCAGGCAGGCAGGCAGGCAGGCAGGCAGACCTTCAACTATTGATGTGAGGACAAACCATACATTTTGGAAGCAAGTTTGCAAGTTGGAATACATCAATATTTCTCTTTTTTAGTGATTCCCCTTAACAGCTTAATACCTCTTCCTCTAGACTGTACTTTAGAAGGGGGGGAGAGACAGAATTTTATGCTTTTAATGCAATTTTGCAAGATGTGAAACTGTATAGTCTTTTATTTTAGCACAAGCAGATTTTTAAAAAATGTGTTAGCAATTGTCATCCTGATCCTCTTAATTCTGAATGAGGTAAATGGGGCAGAACATTTCTCCCCGCTCCCGCAAACCTTGCAGAATGTCTGACTTCTATTAATGTCAAAGAATCCATTCTGGTTTCTATTACAGCCCTGGATTCTCAACCCTATAATTTCTGCTAATGTCCCCCTGCCACCTCCCATTTCACTTGTTAATCCTTTTTTGGTTAAAGGTTTCCTCTCTTGCTTTTTTTTTATACACAATGTCCTTTCAACGGGATATCTCAGTCTGAAGAATGACAGACCAAAGGAGCAACAAACGTGCCATAGCTTTGATTTTTTACAAGGAGCCAACACAACACAAAGCAACAACGCTTACAAAACATGATCCATCAAAAGGGTAGAAAGACAGCAAAAGCACTGAATTAGAGAAAAATGTACTGTGCAAGTATCTTTGCTTGCAGGCGATATTGTGGAAAAATTCAAGCTAGGCTTAGTGTGGCACATAACACATTGAGGAAGAGGTTTTAAACAAATTAAGAAAGCACATAAATAGGTCTCAAACAGCTTATGGATCGTGTTATCAATATTTTTGTCTTTAAAATATTGATGAATTCCACATGCAAGGGCCTGACTGAATTTCTTCTCACTAGCCAGGATTTTGTGAGCTGATTGATCTGCTTATGCTGCTGAGAGAATAGGATTTCTATTGTTCAAAGCAAATGAACTTCAAACACTATGGAGGGAAGAAAGAAAAATGGGGAGGCATGCAGACAACCTTACGTTAGAGTTTATAAGACAAGAATGAAGGAAGAAGGAGATGCCTACTGTAGCTTTCCATGATTATTTTTTTTCCCTTTTTAAAGGAATGCCAAGAAGGGCTTGCTCCTGACTTTGCTGTACTTTGGAAAATAATAAAACAACTCATCCACTTATTAAGATAGTACAAAGATATTTAAAATTAAAAAGGTGAATATTGTTGGAGTGGACTGTTAAAATTAAGATTCAACTCCAACCCAAATATATATTTGGTGATCCTTCATATTTTAATTCAGCAGCTTTTTCACAAAGTAATGAGAATAAAGCCTTGTTCAAATGTCATTCAACAGCCGATAATTACCTACAGGAATATGCCTGTGCTCTTTTCTTGGCTGTAATAATGAAATAGTTTGCTCTTGCCTTCTTCCAGCGTATTTTCTCTCAGTCAGCCCTGGTATTTCTTAGTAGTCTCCCATCTAAACTGTAGCCAAATCTGATCCTGCTTTTTTTTTTTTTGAGATCAACCATGATTGACTCACCTTCAATCTCTAATGCTTTTAGTTATTCTATATTCTTGCCATGCTGCCAGTTCATTTACGTCAGCTCCATATTATTTACTGTTTGCTAAACTAAAAAAAAAACCTGTACTGATACAATCCACTTTGAAGTAGTATAATCCAGGCCAATGGAAATCCTAGAATTGTGAAATATGTAAATATTATCCAATTATCTGCCCTCCTGCCAAATACAGAATCAATGACCTGCCTAAGGATTAAATGGCACAATGCAAATCTGATTTGTGTCCCAATGGGGGAAATAAAGGGGTCATCAAAGATGTATTCTGAGCAAAGATGAAGGAGAAGAGCTAACAAAATTACAAGTTGCAGGCCTACTTCGAACAACTCCTTCCAATTCTTTCCTTCTCTATTAATGCAGAGCTCAAGTATGGGCCTCACCCACCCACAAATCTATTCTGAAACCACTGATTTTAGATCAAGTGTATCCTGTTTACTTTTCCTGTTCTCTGCACAAACAACAGTTTTTGCTGGAGTCAATTGATTTTCCATGTGTTACTATAAAACCATTGCAAAATAGCTAAGATCAGGCTTACTCTGAGTTCTCAAGCTGACAACAATTGTTCAGGTTCCTATTTGTGAATGGGAATCCTATTCCTGGAATCTTAATTCTGAGCTTCATTAAATCATAGGTCACCTTCCTTTCTTAGGACAGCTGTGTCAATCCACGTGCTTACCTCCTGCTGCTGGAATACCTCCAGCAACTATTAGTGTGTCTAGTCCACAAGATTCATTGAGAAAGACACGATGTTGTTCATCCATCATCTTGAATTTGGGGTCAGTGGCCTCTGGTCCTTTGTCTTTAAATCAAGTTTAATTTCCTTTATAAAAAAACATAAAATAGCCTTTCTGACATGGGCAGGAACTGTGAAAATTTGGGGAAATGTTAAAAGGTCAAGGCAAACATGTAGTTGAGTCCTATGATGTCTGTTGATCATCCAGATTCCAGGTGCTCTCTAAGTTTGGAGTTCAGCAAGGACTATTCAGGTTGAAGTCATAAAACAAGCACTTCCTTCTGTTCTGACAGGGGAATATGCTTTGAAGCATATTCAACTCAAGTCACTACAGCTGCAATGTTTCATGCTGTTGCATCCTCTTTTTAAATTACAGTCATCACTAAAATCTATTTAAATTTCTTCAGAGCATAGCATGACATAGCCATACAGATGTGGAATTCAGTCCTGACCTGCCAGATGTTTCTAGATTCCAACTCTCATCAATTCTACCTAGCACAATCAAATTAGGAACTTCTTCGGCTTCAGATAGTTGCAACCAGGCCTCGCACACCTCAGCCCATTTCTTCTGCAGCCAGCAAGATTTTCCTGAAGGTCTCTTCGATCCAGAGCTCTGTTATCGACTGCAGAGGAAAGACCTTTAGGAAAGGCCTCTGTAACAGATACAGAGTTCTGGATTGATCTGGAGGTCAGATCAGCTACAGAGGCCTTCAGGAAAAGCCCTACAGGCTGCAGAAGAAATGGGCCGAGGTATGAAAGGCCTGGCTGCAACTATCCGAAGGTAGGTAGTAGGGCAGCTCTACCCTCACCCACCCCATTCCGTACCCTATGTTAATTTTTACCTGTGCACCGTGGAGCAGGTGAGGTCTTAATTAGGGCTTATTTGGGGGGATAGGTCTTATATTGGGTGCACATGTAAAAATCAAGCTAGGAGTTACTTTCTGAGTAAATTGTATTTTTGGGAAAACATGGTATATAGGGTGGTGCTCATCTCTATTTCAAGGCTATTGAGCTAGTGCTGTCCAAAAACATTTCTGTAGTCATGTGGCCAGCTTCACAAGGAATGCTGTTTCCTCCCTACCAAAATGATACCTATTTATCTACTCACCATTGTATGCTTTTGAACAGCTAGGTGGGAAAGCTAGGCAAAGATGCTGCCATGTTATGTTCAGGTCCGAAACCCAGACTATCAGCTTTCCCGTCGACAAGCTCAGCGTCTTAACCACTGAGCCTTCCTTTTCTATGCAAAGAATGCATTATAAAATTAATCATTACTCTGTCAACAATTAATATTTGTTTTTGCATTGCTATCTTAGATAATTATATTACTGTACCTTGGTTTTATTCACACTGGATAGATGTGCTTCAAGCATGTGTGGAATGCCTCTCTTAGCCCTGCCAGACATCTGGCATTAAATGGAAAAATGCTGGACAAATTTTAATCAAAGCCCAGTTTTCTTTGCCAACTTCATTAACAGCAGATAATATTCTTAGTATTATCTTACTCATAATCAAAATGATTTCCTGCTGATTTCTGGAGAGTGAAAGTAGGGTTAAATCTTCAGAAAGGCTCCCTTAAATACAATATCCTAAAATCCTACCTCCAAAGTAAGCAGCATTCTTTCGTATGTTGTGTCAGAAAGCTGTAATGTGAACCAAGATGTTCCATGTTATTGGAAGGGCTTTGAAGTGCAATTGCCAACCACAAATAATTCCTTAACTCTCTTTTGTAGAGACCCAGAAAATAATATTATGTAAGTAAAAAAGGACAGAAGTATTTCTTAAGTGCTGAGAGCAGATAAACTAGTATTAAGAACTTAGGATGGCCCCTTCCTGACTCTCTGGACTGGAGTATCAAGGAGGAAAGGCACAAACAGATTTGCAAAATTATGTTATTATAACCCATCAATAAAGTATATTTGTAGCCTCTCTATGAAGTTGATTTTGCTATGCTTTTGCTAGAAAAGTATACCGCTTTTCTAGCAAAAACCTCACTGCTGAGATATATCCTGTGTTTTTAACCATTCTTTCCTACAGTGCTTGATAGCCGAAGTAAGATGGGTTGCACCTGCTGTCAGTTACCAGACTGTCAAATAGGGTGGCCACCATAAAAGGGATTTTGGGTAAAAAGCTAGTGCTACTCTTTGAGACGAAAGAGGGTGACCAACAGTTTAGCCCTCAGAAATGTTGCTCTACTGTATTCTCTGGATAATTTTCAAAAACCACTTTTGAAATATATTTTATACCATGCAGTCTAGGTGTTATGAAGTGTGAATGATTTTGGCAAGGTGGAACTTGGTAGAGAGAAATATTCCACTCAAAGAGCAAAAATGCTATATAAAAGGAACCTATGCTACTTTAGTTTGCATTTTGTCCTTTCCACTCTTGTGCTGGTGGCTTTGAAAACCATCCTTTAGCATGCATGTAAGCTTGCAATTTCCCCCCCACCAATTAAGTATTCATAATAGGAGTTTATCATCTTACAGCCTTATTACAATTCTATGACATTTGTAATGATGGAGCAGAGGACCTTAATATCCTTCATCTGATGGCTGAGTGCTTTGCAGCCATTTTCAAATTAACTCAAATGCTAAATATTTAATTATCTTGCTGACTACTATCTCAATTCCTGCAAAACCTCAACAATGGTTTCAGCTACTATAGGTGCTAGTGAATTCTCAGATATCATTTCCAGTCCAGTGAGATCACTTGATAAAAGGTGGCTGTCACTGGCAGAATGGATCTGAGTATTTATTTTCCCAAGATCCATTAGACTTTAGACTATGCCACAGGAAAGTGAGGGCTATTTGATAATTAAGCTGCAGAGCCTGGCTTGCCTTAGCTTCATGTCCCAATCCAGTGGTGCAACTCAGGGCTAAAAATATAGCCTTGGCAGTCAAATAATGCCCAAATTATAAAAGCAAGTGCAGGTAGACAGCTAGAAAATATTTCAACCAGCATGGGTATTTAGGGGTTTGTTGTGTCAGATGCACATGACTACAACAGCACAGTGTGGCATATTTCCCCCATTTTAAAACTTACTAATTCAGTTCTACATGTTTGCAGAACCTGTGCCTAAGAAATAGATCCGAGCAAATGAACTACAGAAGTACAGTCCATTGTATTCTTGTAGTTGTAATTTAAGTGATGAAAATGTAAAACTAGACATTGCTTCCTTCCTGATTAGGATTCATAAGCTGAGGTTTGCAGGTTCAAACAACTTTTGGAAACATATATGTTCTGTCTCCCCTTCCCTTCCCCAGAAGGTAAGGAACGCTAGCACAGAGAGTCACGCTGGCCTGTCTCCAAAATCCCAGTTATCTCTCCCGACAAGAGTGTTGGCAGTCACCCAGGCTCTCACTGCCAAATTCAAAGTCAACAAGGAATGCAGTACTCACAGAAGACTGATTTATTTTCAGAGTCCAAAACTAAATCAGGCACACAGACGGAATCCTCGCTTCATTTCACACTTTGTCACATACAGAGTTTGCAACGTAGGCACACCCACTTTTATACCTGGTGGGGTGTGGTCCAGCTCAATCTCTGGCCCTCCCACGCCCCCTACATTGCTGCTGACATTTCTCCCTCCGACGTTGCCTGAGATCAAGCCAGAAACCCTCCTCCTCCCCTCTCTCGCGTGGGTACTGATACATGTCTCTCAGGCTGTTCCTCTTGGCTCTCCGAGGAAACCTGAGGCATTGCCAGGGAGGAAGGTCCTGGGGAGGGAGGCCTTGCCAGGGAGGAAGGTCCTGGGGAGGGGGGCCTTGCCAGGGAGGAAGGTCCTGGGGAGGGAGACCTTGCCAGGGAGGAAGATCCTGGGGAGGAAGGCCCTGGTGAGGGAGGCATTGCCCGTTCCTCCTCTTCTTCTTCATCATCATCCAGGTCCTCTTCCTCTGTCAGCACAGGCTCACGAGGCGGGGCCACAACACATATACATATGGGTCAGACCAACTTTTTTATTTTTTTTAAATTGTTTAGTGATTTGGATGGTTTACAATATTTTATATGTTAAGCTTGTTTTAGGATCTACAATACCTTTTCATATTTTCCATCTGAAAAAGTAAATTGTGCTGCTGAGTTTTTACCATCATGACTGAAGTGGGCTCTAGAGTAGCGGCCCCCATCCTTTTGGGCACCAGGACTGATTCCATGGAGAGAGGTTTTTCCACAAACCAGAAGATGTGTGGCTTTGCATGCTGCCTGCATCTCATAGATGGGGCTTTGCTTGTTTGCACAGCTTGGTTTCTGGCATGCTGCAGTCCAATACCGGTCCATGGACTGGTGGTTGGAGATCTCTCCTCTAGAGGTCACAAAGAACTGTAAAAGTTCATGTTATCCATCCTTAATGTGAACCTTAGCAAATGATGGCAAAGGGAGAAAGAAGAGAAATGGGAATGGTGTGAAGCGAATTAATTATCCAAGATCTGAAGCATAAGTTTGCATAGTCTGAAACCTCAGGGTGAGGATAATCATTACGTCCTTTTGTGTGTTTGATTTTATATACTCAGCAAGTTTCCAAAGCCCTGTCTTCAAAAACAGATGAGAAATCAATGTCAGAGCTGGAACTGGGGCAGCATGTAGTGAGTGGGTGAGTCAATAACATTCATAAGCAAGTTGCTGGAATAGAAATGAGATGTTGAAGAAGTAGCTAGCCAATTAACCATCATATGTAGCCCGTATGGCATCTTTCAGGCAATTTCTGGTAAGGGCAAATTTGACTTCCACCCAAGCCTGATTGCTTTGCAGCTGCTCTGAGTGATTCCCACCTGGTAACCTCTTTGCTAGCTATTTCTGTCCATAAACAAACCAGAACACATTCAGTTTTCTAAAACTTAACTTAGTCTCTAATCTTGCAAGGGATCTGGAGCAATGGCATTTGGAATAACAATCTAGATAGGTCATTGTAGCAGGGTAGAAAAGAAACATGTACAATTCCATGCATGTAGATTACAAAAAGTTATTATGAAAAAAACCCACTATGTCTTGAATTCTCCATAAAATGCTATATTACTTACCTAATAGGGACAGGAACATAAGGTCTCTTCCTTGGTAATAAGAACATTCAAAAGCCCTCACCTTGTTTGTGACTCAGATGAGCTTTTATAGGCTCAACATCTTCTTGTGCTGTTGGTAATTTAATCCAATCTTGCCTGTAGCTCCTCATTTTTCTTCTATTTATCACTAAGGAGTCTAGAGAGTCTTGCAGACTTCAGCTACAAACACAGAATAATGGATATGATTTTACAAAAATAATTACCATGCTCTTACCTAGCACCAATCTTTTTGCCTTTTATCACTGGCAAATTTGTGACTGAATGATGCCAGTCTTTTTTTTAACTTGTTATTTTACTTGTTATTTTACTTGTATTTTACTACTTCTTTGGAGAAGTAGTGTTCAGAACATTCTGAACAAACCAGATAAACATTTCACTGAATATTTCACTGGGGTGGACAGAAAGTATCCATTTCAGAACAATCTTGAGCTTTTCAGAACTGTAGATGTGAAGGAAAACATCGATCTCCAAATGTTTTGATCTAGTTGCCAGCACATTTGGAATGTTGAGGTCATGTTGTGTAGTCTCACAACATGGTTGTCACAAGGAAGCTGCCCAGTCACAAAAGGATTGCTATGGGGAGTCTAGAAGGTTGCAGAAAAATAGTTAATCAGAAGGTAAACTGAAGACAATGCTCTTTATTCTCTAAACTAGTCCCTTTCAGATTGCACAGAGCATTTCTATTGCCACATGCCAATTAACTTTGCTTTTCTAAAAAAAAATCTAGACAGTTGGGTATAATTCTAAAGAAATCATTAGGTAGTAAACACTTTTACTTAAAAAAATCATTTGATGAAAACAGATAAAATGAATGCAAGTTTGCCCAAAGATAAGAAAAAATATATACGGATGCCCACAAATACAGTAACTTGGATCCCATTACTTCCTATGAGAGGTCTTCAAACTTTCCTTGAATTCTACTGTAATTTCTCCAGAGCTAAGGAAAGTCAACTAGGTTTACTCTATCAGCAACCAGACAAATCCTCTCTGTCACTGACTCACCAGGGAGGAGAAAATTGAAATTCTCTTCTATTACTACCCTGAACTAGTGGGAAGTTTATGTGCTAAAACATAGATGTTTCCCAAACTGACCAACCTTGGTTTATTAAGCTGTTTAAATTTTTATCATATATTGCAAGAGTTACAGAATCAAAATAGAGATTAATATCAATTATGATCACTGATTAGGTACTCCCCCAGGCACAGGATCACTCACAAACCCAGCCCAATCTCCAGACTCCAGATCATGTAAGCCAATTTTCAATCCATAATATAAACGAGAAATTACACTCTAATTAGCTTGGCTGATCCAATTTCACTTGATCCACCCATTCCTGGTTTTCCTTTATTCCTTTCCAGGCAGTCTCAGAGAAAAAGACACAATTCCCTCAAGATAAAGACAAAATGGAGTGTCTCTGAAAAGCCTATACCTGAGATGAATTTCCAACTTGACATTGACTTTTTCCAGGCTTCATTTACATTACCTGGAGGGACCAGTCACAGTCATTTTCCTTTAATTCATGCAATGAATTTTTTGAAGTAGGATTTTCTCACATTCATAAAACAAACTGGCACTCGCTTTTCTTTTCTTTTTTCTAGCAGAATGGGATTGCCTCTGGAGGAAGAGAAATTCTCTAAGTCACACTATTTTATAAATAGATTTGACTCAAGTTTTCTATTAGCTTTTATCTTTTTCTCAGCTGATTATTCTTGGAGTTTTCACTTGTACTTAGTTTCTACATTTGCTTTTGGGGCACATGCAAGTTGACATACTATTAGATAGTAAGATGCCATCTCTCTCTCTATTTATCTAGTGGGAAATGCTGAAATGGAACAGGGATACTGGAAGGCATCAGTCAGCAACACTTCAATATTTCTTTGCTATTCTTTCAGTTCCTCATGATTCCCAACAAAAAGTTCCCAGAGTTTCAAGTTAATTTTCAACATGAGTAGAAATAAATTACTACTAGTAATTTATTCATGTCTTATAAAAATCAGTTAGGAATGAGGAAAAAGACCCTTAGTTCATTAAAGTATAAGTTAAGTATATTTAATTTAGTATCCTAGTTCTAAATTAAGAAGTTTGATTAAGATGCTCTCTTGGAATCATATTTGAGTAGAGCAGCAAAGAAATAGCAGGAATGAACAGGAATGGAGAAAAACTTAAGAAGAAAACTGGGATTTCTAAAGGCTTAAAAAAATAAAAAGGTACTCCCCAACCATTGGAGCTAATAAATATCTACTCAGCATCTCAATTGATTTTGTCAGGTAGGTGAATATTTGATTTTGTCAGGTAGGTGAATATACAGCTACAGCTATGTCTTAAACTAGAAATTTTAAGGTACCAGGAAGTTGTGGGAATCATTCACGAGGATCAGTAGAAACAAATCATAGGAAATAATCTCCTTTATCACTACGTAGCATCAAAGGGGAAGGTGTGAATCATCCCACAAAATATAGTCATATAGGCTTGGGCTTCTTCTAGGGTCAAAGTTTTGGAAGATGGTTTAGGAGAAGAAAGGGATGGAGAATCTATAAAATTGGAATTAATGCTGGTGGAATTTAGTGCAGCCCAGGTGGCAACACTAAATTCCTATTTTGCACAGCAATGCTGCTAGAACAGTTATAAATAAGCATATTATCATTCATATCCCACCTTTCCTCCATGAGCACATGGCAGTAAGCATCACAACCCCTCCCTATTTTTCCACACAATCAAGGTAATTTATGGTACCTGTGATTAAAAGAGAATGATCATCCTCGGGTCACTCAGGCTCCATAGCCAAAGGTGGGTGTAATCTGGCTTTTCCAGCTCTTATCCAACACAGAATCTGTTCAACCAATAGGCGAGATCCATTTAGATTTTAAGAATATAAACATTTTTCACTCAGGTCTTTCTCAACATTTTATTCCCCAGAGAAGTTAAGATTACATCAAAATTGCTACTGGTTATCTGAACGCAATTGCATTTAAGACTGAGGGTAAATCTCTTGTTCCAAGATTTGAGACTATATAAATCATCTGTCCAAAAATGATTATTATGAATAATAATCCATCACTTAGAAAATGTTGCTTTCCCCCACCATCTAACCAACCCTAACTTATGATCATTTTCTGGAGAAATTACCTTGAAACTGGATTATATCAGCAAAACGGAATTGATTTTGTGTTGTGTGCACAGGGGACTTTTGCCATTTTCATAGAAACATGATGATTTGTAACCTTAGCTCCTTTTTCCTTTTCCTCCATCAGACAGCCTTCTCCTTGCCCATCTGCCCATCTGCATTTCCCCTTCTCTTCTTCAGGCTTCCACTGTCATCAGCTTGGCAGCACTAAAGCTCTAATCAATATAATAGATTGATGTCCCCCATTGGAACACCAGTGCCCCTAAGCAGAACACCTTGTTCTTTCCTATCAGTCCCAGTCTGGCCTTTGAAAAGGCACTGCTTCTGACACGCTGCATTTTGCAGATTCAGTTACAGGAGCCTCCAGGCTCCACAAAAGATGTCAAGGAGGCAAAAGGAAATGAAGTGAGACAGCCAAACAACCTGAGCTGCCATTCAGAAATATGGTCCCCATGGTAACCACCCCACTCAGCTTCAGGACCATCCTCCATCTTCTCATATGCTGCCCTTTGTTTTCTCTGGCATTCTTTCTGCCTTGAAAGGTTAGGCTGTCAATCCCAGAGTCCTCAGAATGAACATATTAGGTTATCTTGAATGAGTTTCTATAAATATATAGCAGTAAGGAACAGAATTGGAAAAAGTAATATATTCTAGTTTGCAAAAGACACAGGCTTACTGGAAGAGTTGTCCAAGTCTCCTTAAAAGATTAGTAGAAATGTTTGTAATTCCTTTTTCCTCCTCTTGGCAATGTATTTTTTATTCATTATTTTAGAAGCACTTGCAGTCCATAATTCAGTTACCGAAGCTTCTGGTGTGACCAGCCAAATTAATAAAAAATGGCCTATAATCTAAAAGGGCAGGCAGGTTTATTTGTCATTAGTGGTTAGTTTACCAAAAGATCTGCTATATCAATCCAAAAGCTGCTAACAATCAGTACCTTACTTCCAACAAGGAATAACAAATATTTTTAAGAAAGCTGCCTAAGTATAAAACTCATCCCATTTGTTTCCTAACATCATGTGATCAGAAATATATTAAAGTTGATCATGAAGGTCTATATTAGTGACTATTATGAGCTAGGTGGGCTAAAGGAAGATAATTGAAAGACAAAGATAAGTGTAAGAATGCTGAATTGTAACCATACTTTACTATTGGCAGCCAAGTTATCTATACAGACATTCTTCCTGACATCCAGATAATTTCAACTATATTGGTCCACTATTCAGTCTCCTGTTTTTCTTCTCTATAGAGTGTCACAAAAACTTGCTGCCTGCTAGTAAAGAAATTTCAGTCTGGGATGCTGCACATACAAGCAAAAAGAAAGAAAAAACTATATTTCAGAGAATTTTTTTTTCCATTTCAAGACATCATTAATAGCAGAAAGTGACTCCAAAGAGGCATCTAAATTAGCTGACTGTACCCCATCCTCCTTACAGGCCTGTCTGACTTTGTTTTGCACAATTGCTCCGCATTTGTTTTATCGGTTGGTTTACACTCTGTTGGGTTATTAATGGGGAAGATTAGTTTTCACTCTGCTGAGATACTGGGAAAGAGACAATTCCCGTCTTTGCCTCTTTGGAGAAGATTAATGGAGGCATTATTTTGTATCCTGCACTAAGGCAAACATGCTGCTTGGGCAGGCAGGGGTGAATATAACTGAATGTTAGCTTAATTGTATGTGGTTAGATTTAACAACATATCTACTAATTCATTGTTTACAAAAACATTAACCTCTGGCATCTTTCCTCCTCTTCTCTAGAAGGTCTAACATTTATGATACAGAGTCCAGGCTGATGAATAAGGGCCAGTCCAGATGGTAGCAGTTTCTCCCAACAGTTGTAACAAGAAACCGGAAATAGGGGAGAGATTTCAAGGAGCAGAAGAGAGGAGGGGTAAGAACAACACTTTCAGCTGGATTATAATGTTGCTAGATAAGAGCTCTTATGGCTATGGAGCAGGGGTGAAATTCAAAAATTTTCCCCACTGGCTCTGTGAGCGTGGCTTAGTCTAATAGTAATAGCAACCAGGGGCAATATTTTACCAATTCAAATCATCCCTACCACCTCTCCCGAGCCAGGCTGAAGTGGTTGAATTTCACCCCTGCTGTGGGGCTGTTAGATATAGATATGGTGCAGAATTTGATTTTTTAGATTCTGAAATGAGCTGATTTGATTCATGGTTTCCAAATGAAAAATTCAAGATGATTTGTAATTATCCACTAGCTTTGTGGTTCTCAACCTCCCCAAATATATTTGTTTGTTTGTTTGTTTCTTCGTTTGTTTGATTTGTCAATCACTTACAAGATAATAGGTATAAGTATAAACATGAGTAAGAGTACAGGAAATAGGTACAAATAAATGGGGACAATAGGACAGGGACGGTAGGCATGATGGTACACTTATGCAATTTAAGATGTGTGGACTTCCAATTCCTAGAATTTTCTAGCCAGCCATCCTAGCCTGGGATTGGCTGTGTTTGCTTTTCTCTCATTATTTCCCTTGCCAAATTTTTTTTAAATTGTCTCTTAATATATGTATGTATGTATGTATGTATGTATGTATGTATGTAAGTATGTATGTATGTATGTATGTATGTATGTATGTATGTATGGTATTCAGCTTTGTTCGGGTATTTTCCCACGTCATTATAGTTGTGCTTTTAAAGTTGTAGCGACGTTTCGGCAGAATCTCATCTGCCATCATCAGGCTTGTGTATTGGGTTTGTCTGTGTGTCAGGCTTTTGTAGCCGTTTCTGTTTTAAATTTGGTGCTAGCCTCATGCTTTGTTAGAATGGTTTTTTCTTCATCCTGATTGGTTGGGAGTCTTGGTCTGTGTTTATTGGTCTTGGAGTTTGCTGTGTTCTGCTTGATTGGTGTTTCTAATATCTTCTGTCTGTTTTGTAGCGTTTTTTGTCTTGATTAGCTGGCAATATTGTGTTTCGTGTATTGGGGGCTTTTAGTGCTGCTTGGCTTTGGGTGAATGGCCAGCTATCGTTTATTAGGAAGCTAGGTTGCATCTGAGTGGCTGGCTGGGGTGTGTTTGGGCTGGCAGTAATGGGGGCAGGGTTCTGTTTGTGCCCAGGTGTTTGTTTGGATTGTGGTGTGGAGATTTTATTGTTTGTGAGTGCAGACTTCCAGATAATTGACAGTCTGGTGGAGTCATCTCTTCTATTCATGCTTTCAGGTCATTTTTCAATCTCTATGGCTTCTCTGATAATTCTGTAGCTGGGGTATATATATAAAGAAATATATATATATATATATATTTTTAGATTTTCGGTAGTAGGTCTTGGTGGGTCTTGTCCGTGTAAGATTGAGTACCTTGGCAGCTGAAATCTCCGTCATCTTCAGGCTGGTGTCTTCAGCCGTTCTCCTGGGAGAGCTGAAGACACCAGCCTGAAATGACGGATGAGATTCACGCTGCCAATATTCTCAATCTTACACGGACAAGACCAATACACCAAGACTACATACCCTTGATCTAAAAATATATATATATATATATATATATATATATAAAGAAATCTATCTATCTAACTATCTATCTATCTATCTATCTATCTATCTATCTATCTTTATGGTTTTTACTTGTGAGCCACTCAGTTGTTGAAAGTTAGGCATTACACAATTAATAATTTACAATAGCATTGTCACTGTCATTCTGGCACAGCTTTTAATACCCTCCTCCCCCTGCAAAAAAACCCTACCAATTGTATCAGATTACTCAATTTCTTCGCAGCATTCAGAAAACAGCAAGTTTTGAACATTTATTACATTTTAGTTGAATATTGATTGAAAAATAGAAAATGGGATAAGTTCACATTCAAATATGAGCCAAATGAATTTCTTCCCTATCCTCAGTAAAGAGGATAGAATCAATTACAGTGAATCCTTGACTTACGACCACAATTGAGCCCCAAAAGTTTGTCGCTAAGTGAGACATTTGTTGATGTCTTGAATTTTGCCCCATTTTACAGCTTTTCTTGCCATAGTTGTTAAGTGAATCACTGAAGTTGTTAAGTGAATTTGGCTTCCCCATTGACTAGTCAGAACATCGCAGAAGATGGTCACATGACCCCAGAACACTGCAACCATCATAAATGTAAGTCGGTTGCCAAGCATCAGACCATGGGGATGCTGCAATGGTCATAAGTATGAAAAACAATCATAACTCTCTTTTTTCAGTGCTGTTGTAACTTTGAAAGGTCATTAAATGAACTGTTGTAAGTCAAGGACTACCTGTACTCTGAATATAAACCTGGAAGTTGCTCTGAGCATTTTGTTAGCGTACCACATATCCGTACAATGCAAATCTGTGTACATTCTTTTTGAAAGCAAAGCAAATCCTGTGTTTAAGGCTTTTTTCCAGGTTATGTGTGGATAGAGCTGCAGGGTTTTTTTTTCCTGGAAGGGTTGTACTCTCATTATCCTTTTTCTCTTTTCTCAGAGTTCCTCTATCATCAGAATATTATTTCCTTGTTGGATTTCCAGAAAACCAACAGGATCCTTATCCAATTCTTTCACAGAGATAGTGGTCAAAGCCTCAGAGTCGCTACAAGTCCATTTTATTCTCAGATGCATTAACATGTGTGGTTCTGGTAAATGCAATTTCAGTCTACCTCCTTGCAGCTGAAAAGACCTTCTGATTAACACTTGGAAGTGTTCTTCAAGGTCAAAGAATAAATGCAGTAACAGGGCTGGGGTAGGGGGTGGGGGGGTCAGCTGTGCATATATTTGTTAAGATTCCCGGACAAAGACATCAATTTTCACAGTGCATCAGCTCTTTTCCAGTGAAAGGTGCTGAAAATGGCAAAAGCCTCACATACCTCCTTTGAAGCTCTCAGAATTAACAATGTCTGATCATTTACGTTTGTCACTTTGATGTTTCATTCAAAGTTTCTAGTGAGGCATTTAAAAAATGAATTGCAGGTGGAAGTTTCTTCTTCATGTTTGCCTGTTTCTCTATTCCTGTGTTGTTTAATCTGTATGAAATCGGGAAGTCTGTAATAAACTAGCATTACTGGTCAGTAGCATTGAACACCTGCTGAGGTTTTCACTCAGCAAGGGGTCATTTGCAAGCTCCAGCTTTGCTGCATGTCCTCAATATTTTTGTTTATTCATATATTTATAAGGCTATGAAGACCAAGTAATATTGCCTCCTCCTAACTGTTCTGAAAGTGATCTACTGAGCTATCTCGCCTAGTAATTCAACAAAACTCAGGGATCAAACTTCTTGTAAAAGATAGGGTTGTTTAAAAATAGAATCAATGGTAAACCACTGGTGAAAAATATGAAAACTGAAAAGTTCTAATTTTTCTGTGTTTTCAATAACTGAAAATGTAGATTGGTAGCTGCAGCGAATGAAATGACAGTTTGCATACCACATAATACATTTAGGCACACATCCTATCTCTCTGAACCTTGGAGCCTTCTAGATGTTTTATCTATCTAAAATGCATCAATTAGAAAACACTGATCATCAACCATTTTTCTCCTGAGATTTAGCACTTAAGTGACTAGAAGGAAATGTGAAGATTGCAAGAAACAACATGGTTAGTGAAGAATAAGCATTTTATTTTGTTCAGGTTTTCATCAGAAACTACCAAATTTTATCTAATTTCTTCATGAATAGAATTTAAGATTATTAAAAATTCAGGAAGGAGAAAAAATGAAACTGGCATATTTTGACTAAGATTTTGAGTGCTTAACTGTCCATTTTCAGACCAAGATCATTTGAAACCTCTGAACTGAATCATCATCATTTTTTGGGTGCAGAGCATGGTGTATTGTCATTAGTTTGTCTTTCTATCCAAATTATCAAGTTCTAGATGAGTCCAATCAATTATTCCAGCTGAGTATTGTTACAGGCACTGCCAAGTGTTAATTGCCTCTATGATATTTCCTCCAAGCTTTGATCTCAAGATTTTCCCAGAACGCTTTATGTATTTTGTTGAAGTAGCTTCTTTGACTTGGTTGTGCAACAGTTCAGAAGCTTCCAAAACTCCTAAATACTTGCACTCCTCTTCTGGTGTTACTGCTTTTATCACCTCTTCATTATCAAGTTCGAATCCATCATCTTCCACAATTTTTCCTAACTTAACAGCTATTGTTGCACATTTGTTAATGCCAAATTGCATTTCAGTGTCTTTGCTAAACTCCTCAACAGTGAGCTCAATTCAGCTTTTGTTTTCCCAAACAGTTTAAATCATCCATGTAGAACAAATGGGAAATTTTCAACCCTTTTTAAGCCACAGTTTGTTTTGTTCAAAATGTTTGTTAGTGATGCCATCGAAAGTACAAATAGTAGAGGTGACAATGTAAGATTCCTCATCAGGCCATCAGCTTAGTTTGCCATAGCTTTGTGGAAGTCTTCAGGAATTTCTGGATATTGCTGCTAATTCCAAAAATGTCTAAGCATTTCTCAACCTAGCTGTGTGGAACAGAATCAAATGCTTTCTTATAATCAATTCAGGCCATGAACAAATTTGTTCGTCTTTTCTTTGAATTCTTCAAAACCAGTTTATCAATCATCAGTTGGTTTTAATTTTTGCAGCACCCTTTCTGTTCTACAAGCAGCAAGTCCTTATTTTGTAGATATTCATAGTCATCTATTATTGTTGTTGTTGTTCATATAGTGAGCCAAATGTGTAGAAGGATTTGGCATTTTTGTGTAGCTATTGAGTCCTTCCTAAGAACCTGAGATAGGCAAGTGTTATTCTTTGTTGGTGTTATAGCAGGATGCAATCTGTTCTCAGTAAAACTCCTTTTGCACTTGACTGTTAATGATTTTATCAATGCCAATGATATTCAAGTGATGCTCCAGTTGTTGTTTTTATTGCACCCGAGGTGCCTGTTACTACTGGTAGTAGCTTTGTTTACACAACATGTGAAATCACAGCTGCCAGTTTTTTAACTGGGTGTTTGTCTTTACATGTTACAGGTGTCATTGACTTACAGCCGTTCATTTAGTGACCATTCAAAGTTACAACTGCACTGAAAAAAGTGAGTTATGATCATTTTTCATACTTAACAACCATTGCAGCATCCCCATGATCAAAATTTGGATGCTTGGCAACTGGCATGTATTTATGATGGTGGCAGTGTCCAGGGGTCATGTGATCGATCCACTTTTGCAACCTTCTGACAAGCAAAGTCAATGGGAACGATAAATTCACTTAACAACCATTTTACTGATTTAACAATTGTAGTGATTCTCTTAACAACAATGGCAAGAAAAATAATAAAATGGGGAAAACTCACTTAACATCTTGCTTAGCAACAGAAATTTTGGGCTCAATTGTGGTCGTAAGTCAAGGATTATTATACCCATAGAATTCTCTCAAAAGTTTCATTAGTATTAAAAGCATTAGTATTAGTATTAAAAGTATTAAGAGCCTTGGTGGTGCAGGCTGTTAAACGCCTAGCACTTAGTTCCAGCTGCCTGCAATTAGTGCAGGCTTGAATCCCACCAGGCTCAAGGTTGACTTAGCCTTCCATCCTCTCGGGGTAGGTAAATTGAGGACCCAAGATTGTTGGGGGCAATAAGCTGACTTTGTAAAAATGCCGCTTAGTAATAAGCAGGCATATACAATGGAATGAAGGCCATTGCTGAGTACATTGGGTTGCACTCCAAAAATTGTAAGCCGCCCTGAGTCTTCGGAGAAGGGTGGCATATAAATGTAATTTTTAAAAAAAAAGCAGTCAAGAATCAGCAGTAGATGTTTTACCCTCCATTTTAGGGTTATTTTAATAGTTTCAGACTATTAAGATAACCATCTAATAACCCAAAGAAACAAAATTGAAATAAGCTGGACTTGTCAAATTAAGTTATATGGCCCATCCATTTCAGTTATGCATTTAAAACTTCATGCTGAGCATTAGAAGCAAAACAAAAGTAGTGGGACAAACAAAGTTGTTTCTGGACAGGGAAGATCATTTGTTGCTAACTAATGCTGAGAATCTACCAAAAATGACCCATGCTGATCGGTCCTTCTCTCTCACTCTAGGCAATTGCGAATATTGCTTTATAAATGGAAGAAGAAGAATTTGAGTTTTATGCATCTGAAATGTGAGAGAAAAATAAAACACAGCAATTCATGCATTCCTAGAAATTAATAACATTTGAAGAAGCTCTCCCGGCAAAATCACCACAAAACCCAAACAAAACAGAGGTGCAATGTTAAGAGTCTAAGAGAAAAATACACATAATACAGCTAGCTGGAAACCATCTTTCCATTTGCCACTCTTGCAAATTCTGGTTCCTTCCTAGCATTTTTTTCAAATGCAACTCCATCAATCTTCCTAAAACAGTAACTAATTTTGTACAGTGGTAAATATACCAAAAGTGGTTCTTTGGTTTTTGAGGAGAAAAAGCTGACAAAGATCTGGTTAGAAGGAACCAATCTCTATCTTTCTCTGTGATTAGGATCACGTTTATAACATGGCAGATCCCAATAAATTTTGAAGGGTTTGGTGGGGAAAGCTGGATAGAATACTAATGATCCTGCAGAGTCAAGGAAGTTATATTTTAAACAATTCCCTACTCTTTTTTTTAATTACATTTATATGCCACCTTTCTCCGGAGACTCAGGACGGCTTACAATTTTTGGGATGCAACCCAGCAATAGCCAACTCAGCAATAGCCTTCATTCCATTGTATATGCCTACTTATTACTAAGCGGCATTTTTACAAGGTCAGCTTGTTGCCCCCAACAATCTTGGGTCCTCAATTTACCTACCCCGAGAGGATGGAAGGCTGAGTCAACCTTGAGCCTGGTGGGATTCGAGCCTACAGCAGTTGTAGGCAGCTGGAACTTAAGTGCAGACAATTAACAGCCTGAGCCACCAACATTTTGAACAAATGTTGAAACCTTAAAGGTCTTTATTACATGTAGATGCTACCTTAGTACAGAATGTTTTGGAATTTCATTCTCACTTTATGACAAAGAAAATGCTGATATGGTTCTCCTTGCCACGTGTCAAATAATTGTCACTATGAATGGCCTTTCAGAAGGCTCTTTTCACCCACATTGTTCATTCTTTGAACTGAGCAGATTTTCATTTGCATTTCTAGTCAATTTCTTTAATTGGTATATGTTATAAAATATTTATTTTGGACAGTAAGAAAAGTCTGGAACATGGATCTGAATTAAGGATTCATATTAATTTAGACAATATTAAACTCATGTTGTCTGATTAATAACATTCCAGATTTCAGATCCACATTCTTCACATTCTTACAAAGGCAGAGTAGTTTTTAAAAAGATATTGTTGAACTAATACAAGGAATTGTTGATTTCTGATATTTACATTTCACTAATAAGGAACTCAGGCTACCTAGTGTATACAGAATATATTGGGGTCTCTTTGAATCAGGTGGTATTCTAAACTTGGCTAACTGTCAGAGGATTTTAAGATACAAGTGGATGTGATGTGGATTGGTCAATCCACATCACATCCTGAGCCTTGGTAGCTCAGGCTGTTAAATGCCTGCTCTTAAGATCCAGATACCTACAATTATTGTAGGCTCGAATCCCACCAGGCTCAAGGTTGACTCAGCCTTCCATCCTCTCGGGGTAGGTAAATTGAGGACCCAAGATTGTTGGGGGCAATTAGCTGACCTTGTAAAAATGCCGCTTAGTAATAAGCAGGCATATACAATGGAATGAAGGCTATTGCTGAGCACATTGGGTTGTGCTCCAAAAATTGTAAGCACCTGAGTCTTCGGAGAGGCGGCATATAAATGTAATTTAAAAAAAAAAAAAAATCACTTACAGTTTGGTTTGGTTTGGTTTTTCTGAAAAAAGGGATCTTCTCCAGACAGTGTAAATGTCAATCTTTGCTAGCATTATTTATTCATTAATAAAGATTTTGAAAAGCAGGAGGAAGCCTGTCAAAATGAACACAATAGTGACAATTTGTTTTTCTTCCAGCTTCCATCAAGGCTTGAAATGAGCTCTTTATGAAAGTAGGGAATCTGAAAATTGTAAATCAATTGTAAAAATAAGTAAACAATTTCTAAGTCTTTGCAGTAGCCACCAACACCTGTCTTTTCTATAGAACTCATACAGGGACCAGAGGCATTCTGGAAAATAAACTTGGTAGTGTTGATTGGTTGAGTCTATCCCCATGTAACTGTTTTATTAGAGTAATATTAAAAAAAATAGGGCAAGAATTTTGGCCAGCATAAAAAGAAGCGTCATTTGGCACATTCACTTCTATAATTCACTTTCTTACGTGTGATCCCTTTCTACATTTCACTGAAATAAATAGGAGGGTCTCATTCCTACCTGGGAGGAATATGCATTGTGGTAGGTAGTGAGTTATAGGCAATGGGAAGGGGTGTGCTACTGGCTTTTCAGCTTGCGACAGTAATAAGTCTTTGGCTAGCAGAGAGCTGCACAAATGAAAAGGGGGCCTCTTCCTTCTGACTCCATAGGGATACACAAACTATTGTGAAAGCTAAGTGATTATTGTAAGCGTCTGCAGCCAAATACCCCTTGTGATCTTTCAGACTCAGGCAAATATTACTGTCTATCTATAAGCCTCTTGTGGACACATACGTTTGTGCAGACTTTCTCACTGTAATACCAACCGTTGCTCCCTAATTCACAAACACACAAAACAATCTTATCCATGTCTATTCAATCCAAGTTTCCCAGCTCCCAAAGGAAGTATGCTATTGAGCAGAAGACAGAACAACTAAAGGAAGTAGAACAAAAGAGGCAGTCACGGCTAACTTCAGACATTTTCTACTGCCTGAAGTGAAAGACAAGGACCGCAATCCCCATCTTTGCAAATAGAATCTAAAGCAGGAAATTGAATCTTACGATAGTTAGATAAATAAAAATCAGCTCTCTCCATCACAACTAAGAGAGGGCATGTTTTTGTAAAGATCCAAAGAAAGAAGGACTATCACCATCTCTCACTTTTCCAGCTGTTGCCCTCCTCCATTTGCTGCTGCTGTTATTTTGATTTGTTCCTGCCTTTTGGCATAAAGAGAACCGCAGGCCAGCCCAAATCTGATAAAAGCAATTTAAATCAACTACTTCAGATGTGTTGCACTCAAATTCCCATAGTGATGTTTTATTATGAAGTGAAATATCATATTGTGAAGGAATTTGTTCTTGACATGCCCAGCTAAGAGAGAAATTATAACATAGTAGCAGTTGCCTCTTGCTTTTCTATTCATTTAGTTAGCATAACAATTGCACAAATATTATTTTGCAAGGTTCTTCCATAATTCAAAGGCTTCATGAGATGGCCCATATCTGGTTCAGTTGGAAGTGAAGTCCATAACTAAGGACCTCTTACCAAGAAAGCCTCCTTACCGACCAGCCTAATTGTCTGTTATAAAAGCAGTTTCCCAAACTGATCTTAATCTACAGGCTTCAGCTGGTGCAGAATGCGGCCGCGCAGGTCGTGATGGGAGCTTCCCGATACTCCCATGTTACACCCCTCCTGCGCGGCCTGCATTGGCTTCCAGTTGCCCTCCGGGTGAGATTCAAGGTTTTGGTATTAACATTTAAAGTCCAACAGGGCATGGGTCCAGGTTATTTACGGGAACGGCTCCTCCCAACATCAAATGCTAACCACCCTGTAAGGGCACACAGGCGGGGTCTCCTCAGGGTGCCGCCTGCGACACAATGTCGCTTGGTGGTGACCCGGGAGAGGGCCTGTGGCGGCTCCCACTTTGTGGAATCTTCTTCCGCTTGAGCTCCGTTTGGCTCCCGATCTTCACACCTTCCGCCATGATTTGAAAACTTGGCTCTTTTTACAATCTGGGCTGTGCTGATTCTCCTGGGCTGGGGTTATTTAACTGGGGGTTTTAAATTTTAATTCGGCTTAATTGTTTAATACTTTTTAAATTAATTTATTTACTGTTGTATTTTAATTGTAAGCCGCCCCGAGTCTTCGGAGAGGGGGCGGCATATAAGTCGAATAAATAAATAAATAAATAAATAAATAAATAAATAAATAAATAAACAAACTTCAAATAATTGAAATGTGTGCATTAAGCAACAAAAAGTTTAAGATCATTTCTTCTTTAAAACAATCTGCTCCCCAAGACCAAACTCTGGCCATCCTCTATTTCTGACATGATTCATTCTTGGAGGCCTCTATAGATGCCAATTAAAAGGAAACCCAGCCATAAAAGAACATGGTGGCTGAACACCATCAAACCTGAAACTAGTCAGAGCATAAAAAAACTCAAAGAAGCAGTGCAAGTTTGGAAGATTTGAGAGACCTGGCTCACAGAATTGCCAAGAGTCGGACGAGACTGAATGGATAACATTATCATCATAATCATGGATGCCAATCAATGCTTTTTGTTCCAGGCTGAATGTTTATATTCCCAATGTAAAATTTTAAAGGATAAATGAATTAGGTTTAAAAATACATGAAGAAAAAATGCAATTAATGCAAAATCCATATCATATAGTCTGGCGGTAATACCAGTCATACCTAAGCAAACTAACTGTTGCTATGGGCACAATTTTGCCAGAAACAAAAGTAAATGCTGTTTTTGAGCAAAACTGCTGTAAAACATGATTATGTGACCACCAGATGTTAAAAATATCTGTAAATGTGGCTGTAATGATAAGCGCCCAAATTTTGATCATGTGACCACAGATGAGTCCAATCCATCAGAACCTTGAATCCAAATCATAAATCTCCTTTTTTTGAATCAGATGTAATTTCAAACAGTTGCTAAGTGATTAGTTGTAAACCAAGAATTATCTGTGCTTTAGGACTGATGTCACTACAGAATGGACCAGAGGTGGTATTCAACCGGTTCTCACCGGTTCAGGAGAACCGGTAGCAGCAATTTGGTGGGGGTCGCCGAACCGGTAGTAACTTCTGGCTGGCCATGCCCCCAACCTGGTCACCTGCTTGCCGCTTGCTCACTTGCCCCACCCACCTGATGCTCACTCGCGCCACTTGCCTGCCGCTCGCCCCGCCCAGTCACTCCTCCCCTCCTATGTGGCATGCTGGGTCCTCGTGACTTGCCTTTCTAACCTACCTTCCCCACGTGGTGCCTGAGCCCCAACTGAGCAACCCTGATCTGCCTGCTCACAGGTAAGCCTGCAAGTTGTACTAGCCCCTCCCCTTGCCAGGGCCTTGCCGGGCCTCCCCCTGCCACCCAAGGCCTTGCCAGGCCTCCTGCCACTGCCCCAGGGCCTTGCTGGACCTCCCCACACTGCCTGGGATCTTGCCAGGCCTCCCACCACCACCCCGGGCCTTGCGCCAGGCCTCCCACACCTTGCGCCCATCCTGGGCCTCCTCCTGCCTGGCTGCCGGCTTTTTGACACTAGCAGAAGCTGCTGTTTAGAGTGAAGGGAACTGCAGTGCTCGGCTCCCACGGTGGTGAGTGCCAAGGGCATAGCTAAAATTGGAAGAAAAGGCTGCACATCCCTGGCAGAAAGAACCAGAACTTCTTGACATAAGAGCAGTCGCTGCCTTGCTCGCACCTTCTCATCCAAGCTGCCGGGTGTTGCCCCAGTTCTTTCTGCCACAGCCGCACAGCCTTTTATTCCAATTTTAGCTATGCCCTTGGTACTCGTCGCCGCCGCTAAAGCCCAGCACTGAGGTTCCCCTCATTCCAACCAGCAGCCTCTGCTCACATCAAGAAGCTGGCAGGCAGGTGGGAGGAGGGCAAGGTGGGGCGCCATTTCCAGGCCAGTCTGGCCAGCAGATGGGCGAGCAGGTGACTCTCAGGGTGATGCAGCGATGGCGGTGACTGGAACATGCCATGGCCGTTCACTTTCTCTGCTGCGCTGAGGCTGAGAGGGGTGGAGGAGGTGCCCCAAAAGGGAGGGCGGGAATTCCTGGGGCTCCTACCTGCAGCTGCACCACTGCTACTGCCATGATGCTCTGAAAGGGAGGGTGGATGGATGTTCCAGGGCTGCTGCCGCCACCACTGTTCTGGATCTGACCAGATCAGATCTTCCCAGACCAGGTGTGTGTGTGTCACAAGAGAGAGTTTGGTGTGTGTGTCTGAGATAGAGAGAGACAAGAAAGGAAGGGAAGGAGGGAGGAAGGGAGGGCAAGAAAGAAAGAGCATGAAAGAGACAAAGAAAGAAAGAGGAAGAAAGAAAAAAGAAAAGAAAAAGAAATAGGAAAAAAGAAAGAGGGAGAGAAATAAAAAAGAGAAAGAAAGAGAAAGAAAGAGAGAAAGAAAAACAAATAGGAAAGGAAGGAAGGAAGGAAGGAAGGAAGGAAGGAAGGAAGGAAGGAAGGAAGGAAGGAAGGAGAAGACAGAGAGAGAGAAAAACCTCTGTGCTATTATTTTTAATTGTTCCATGACCTTGGAGGGAACTCTATACCATTTCAGAAAAATGGCTTGTCCAGTCTTTTCTTAAAAACTTCCAGGGATTGAGCACCTGGAAAGAGCTTCTGGAAACAAGCAGGTCCATTAGTTAATTGTTCTCACTGTCAGGAAGTTTCTCCTTAGTTTTAAATTGCTTCTCTCTTTGTTCAGTTTCCATCCATTGCTTCTTGTTTGCCTTCTGGTGCTTTGGAAAAATACATTGCCCCACCCCCTTCTTTCTGGCAGCCCCTTAACAGCCTGTTGCCTATCACACTCTTGGGTAAAGCATGTAAGCCATTTCCTCCTTTCAGTGGTTCATGAAAGTACATCTATAGTATGTAGATAATAAAGTCAAAAAAGGTGAACATTTTTACAGAACTATAGATACATTGAGGCTGGGTGACAAGGAATGGTTGGGAGAGGAGGGGCCAGGTGAGGCACCCCTTGATGTGAGTGACATTGAGTTGGCCATGCCCACCCAGTTGCATGCCCACCCAGTCACATGACCACCAAGCCTTGCCCACAAAATAAGCCACGCCCACAAAACCAATAGTAAAAAATTTTAAATCCCACCACTGGAATGGACATGCACTGATTACATCCAGAATGTCTGGTTACGAATACCATTAGTACTACTACATATTCTGAAAGCCTCCAAAGAACAGTTCTGCCAGTATGATCTTTAGGGTAAAGTGTAACTTTCATTCGATACCCAGTTCAACAAGCCTCCTGACCCACAGAATCCACCAAATGAGATTAACTGAGTTTCTTCATTCCTAAACCATCCTGAAGTATCCGTTTCAAGAACTCAAAGCCTTTATGGAGTTTGAACAAAGAAAAATGCTATGAAGCTGGATGTCATCTGAACCTTTTGGTTTCTGGCATTAGACTGGATCTAAATTAATAAACTGCACTTATCTCTCAAATATGTGAAAAGTAAAATATGACTTATTAAAGTTTTATTGATGTCAATGGATTCTAAGAGTATCTGTTAGTTTGGATCTAATCTTCTGTCCTTTTTATACATCTGAGGGTTTCAAAGAATACAATTACTTGTCCCATGCCTAAATCTAAAAAACCTTGCCAAGAAAACTACAGGGACTTTGTGTAGGAAGTCTCCAAGAATTAGCCATGACTGAACAAAAGAAAATAAATCCATCTAATAGACAAGGAAGATGTGCCTAATCTTAGGACTGTTCACAGCTTCGGTTCTAGAAGTAAAATAGAGATTTTAACTTAACATTTGCACAGTGGTGTATGATGTGACTAAACAGAGTATATCTCTTCCTATCACCTTTCTACCATATGGAATCTTTTTTAGATACCAAGGGTAAAATGAGATATTTCATGCAAGTTTTTGAATTTCACAGAAATCTTGGTCACTCCCCCCAGGGGGAGGAAGCATCTGGGAAAAAGCATTTTTCTCAACAGAATCTGGGCTGCTGTCCTCTCATCAGGACTGAAATTCAAACCTTGACAGTGATTGATTTGATTCCGGGTTAAATGTTCATTTTCAAAGACTTCTTGGCTTTAAAAGCATTATGGCTCTCCAACTAATAAAGAAAGAAAGAAAGAAAAATGTTGGGGCCATTCAGGAAAAGGGAGGTAAATGCTTTTGGAGAGCCCATTCTCTCTGGAACCCTTTCTGTGGCATGAATCACCGGATGGTATGAACTAAATTAGTTGAGTCAAAAAGCTGAAGATAAATCACAGTCCTGTTAGGAAAATTCATGAGGTTAATACACCACTTTCAAAGAAAACTCGGACAACTGCTTCCATCCCTAGATAGAGCTAGCTTAGCATCTCCTTTATCACTGTAACTACAGACAGGGAAAAGGATGGCAATCATTGGAAGAATAAATGTTAAGCCATCTTATTGCTGATTTACTGGATGATCCACCTTTCTGTGGCAAAGTAATATGCTTCAACTTTCCAGGCAGAGTAATATGCTTCAATTACATGAAAGAATACCCAAAACAGTAGGATTTGTTTCAACTGCAAGAGAGAAGGAAAGAGGAAGCAGAGAGTAGTTGCTGTGCCTATTATACCTACATAGTGCTTCAGACAAGTAAAAAGGGTGATGTAGCATGAGGCACATTGTCAATCATCCTGCTGTATACCGTAGATGATGGTGATATGGCCATACACTCTACAAAGCATGCCAGTAGCCACAACTATTGATACATTGCATGTTCCTTCTAAAAACTTGGGTGTAGCTCCAGAGCCACTTCAAAGTTTGCATCCAAGGAGGAAGTTGTCATCCAGAATATGGTTTGAAACTACTTAGACAAACTCACAAGAAAATTTGAGAATGTGTTAAAGGAGGGGTTATATGTTTAAAAACACTGCAAATCAGTCAGAATATAGAGAAGGATGAAGTCAGAGTTTAAATACATATTCACTTTTTCCAAGCAGCTCTCTTTTCCCACCAAAATCCACCTTCTGATATTCATAAATAACAAGAGTGAAGATTTCAGCTTTAAGTTCAAAGTTCTAAACTGTTTTTTATATTATAAAATAATTAATGTATTCTGCCCCTTATTATCCGTTATATTCAGCATCAACTCTATAACTTAAGCTACTCTGTGTCCATTTTACAACTCATTAATCATATTTAGCAGTAATATACATTTTCTATTTTGAAAGTTTTAATGTACTTTAATTGTTAATAGTTTCCAGTTCCCATTATATAAATACAACTGCATTTGGCTATTATTTGTATTTTATAATGCAAAACATTAAAAAGAAAGAAAATCCAAGGGCTAAGTAACCCAAGAATCTAAGTAATATTTATTGAAGAAAATTAGGCAAGCATAACAACAATGACAATCACAAAACATCAGCAACTGTAATTAATTAAGAGCCAGACCTATTTACAAGACAAGATTCAAATGTTCTTGTCAATACTTGACAGACTATTGCATTTCATCTCCAGTAAGCTAGGTCATTTCTGCCTGTCCTTTGTTTTTGCAATGGTCCAATTTATTCTTGTGGGGTTGGGTTTTTTTACTGATAGTGTGAGACCTAGCTCCTACAGAACTTATTAAAAACATAAGCACCCATGTTAATTGATTTAAATTTAATTTAAATTAAATCTAAATTCAATCCAGTTTGACTCACTATTGAATTTTACTATTTCATATATTGAAATACTTTAGTTCCCCATGAATGAGTTGCTTACAGACATAAATTATGTATGAGTAATGACAAGGAAATACAACCACTGAAAGTATAGTATAAAAGAATATATCAGGAGCCCAGATACATACAGAATTTTTGTTGCTCTTTTGCTTTTTCCCCTTTTATTGCTTTAATTTTCCCTTGCACAATTTTTATTTTTTTTAATTGTTTTATTAAATAAAATGGCCAAAGTACATATTAAATCAAACCAAGGAATTTGAGCTGGTCTTAGTTTTCCCTCTCCCCACCTTATGGAAGATAGGCTGGGGATGTCATGGAAAACTCCAGGGTGGCTCTTTATTTCACCTAAGTTTTATACTACTGGCTACAGGAAAAACTGCTAAGATGGCCCAGCTGAGGGTAGAATAGGTATTTGCACTTTTTCCTTTACAGCTGTGATCCTCTGGATGCTTCAAGGCATTTCCTCCTGTCACAGTCTAGAATGGTACTCTGAATGACTCTCGACCAGGGATATCAAATTCACGGCCCACGGGCCGGATGCGTCATGCGCTGGCTATACCCACACCCGGTTTAGCAAAGGGGGAAAAAGTTATGACACATCACATGACAACGCCATGATGACGCGAGATTGACACCCTTGCTGTAGACCTTGGGGAAATGTTAAATAAAACCTAGGCCTGCCAATGCATTTAGGCTGCATTTAGATTGACAATGAAGGAAAAAAACTGGCCATTTTTACCTCAAGCGTACACACTTCAGCCTTTTGATATTGCTAATCCAGATTAAAAACACTGCATATCAGCCACTGCATTTCATGAATTTACATACATGGAATCCCATTTTCAGTACATAAAGCTCTGTCATTCTGTCCCAAATGTTCAGGAGGTAGCTAAACAGGAATTAATTATTAGACATTCAGTGAATATTGAGTGATGCAATTTTAATAAATCTTAACAGCTTTTCTTCTGTCACCTGATACTATTATTTTTGAAAACCAAAGAAGATGAAATGAAGTCCAGACATCCCTGGAAAAGATTTTAATGGCATTCCAGAAAAACTGAAGAAAGATTTGAAGATTGCACAACTGCAACGGGATTACAGAAGACCAACGTAGCAATTATTTATATTGTTGTGATTGTACAATCTTAAATCTTGGTTATTAATTGGCTCAGGTGCTGTAATGTGGAATGTTCCAAGTATCCAAGCGTTCAAGGAATTAAACTGAAATTCTTCTATCTAAAGACATTGGGAATAAAAGTATCAAACATGCTACATGCGTGGCCACATCAACATGATTGAAACTCCAGCTCTTTTTGACATGTATCACATGCAACACATGTTTAAAAGGGGACGGGATTTCGTCATATAGATGCAGCAGCTTTCTTGATTCATTAATCTTCCATCTACTTATAATCAAGTATCAGTTAATACAACTAAGATTAAAATTTTTCAGACTCAGATTGAGAATAGTATTGTGGAATAAAATAAGCAATAGGGAAATATCCTGGTGAGAGAAAAACTCAGAAGCAAAACTGATTGAACAAAAAGTTCAAAGTAAATAATAACTTAAGCATAGAAGCAATGCCTGAATGCCTGAATTTTTCATTCTTGATAACAATTAATGCAAATTAATAGTAATTGAAAACAAGCTATTAATGTGGAATGCTATAGCATTTCCCTATAGTATACACATTTTATATAGATGTATTTAGTAATGCTCTTGGCTTTAATTCAATAATTTTAGAGAAGTTGTAACTCACTCAAACATGTATCACTGTAGCACAGCAAAAAATCACAGAGGAAAGAAGACAAAGAAAAATGAAGATAACTCTTTGGAAACTTCTAATTTGAAGCTGATGCAGAAAAAGATGAAAAAGAATGACAAAAAATCTACATATATAGACAGCACTACCAATTTGTTGATGTGGGGTCAAACAGACAATGGCTATTACTCCGATCGCCCTGTATGCTCCCACAGGCAGGGCCTCCTTGGGGTGCCGTTGGCCAGACATTGTCGGCTGGCGGTGCCCAGAGGTAGGGCCTTCTCTGGGGAGCACCCACCCTGTGGAACCAGCTCCCTTTGGGTCTTCGCTTGGCCCCTGATCTCCGCTCCTTCTGCTGCAACCTTAAGACCTGGCTGTTTCAGCAGGCCGGCCTGGACTGAAATAAGGGGGGGTGGACTTTTTAAAGTAATTTTAACTTAATTTTACTAGTTTGACTATTAGGCTTGTGTTATTTAATTACTTTTTAATTAACTTATTGTATTGTTTTTATACTGTGAGCCGCTGTGAGTCCTCAGGGAGAGAGGGCGACATACAAGTCTAATAAATAATAATAATAATAAATAATAATTATTATTATTATTATTATTATTATTATTATTATTATTATTATTATTATTATGTTTTGTAATGTAAAACAAGTCCAGAACTACAACTTATCCATTTATATGAAAACTCTGCTAATTCTTCCACTTGTCTATATGCATGATACACAGAGCTACATCATACTGTCATCTATTGTAAATACAATTTGTCCTTAGCATCAGTAGATCCCAGAAGTATCTGGAAATGTGTCTCCTTCCTTACTTCCCCGCCCAGAGAAGAGACACAGTTCTATGGCTTTCCTGATTGGGGGTGTGGGGAAGGTGTCATATGAGGAATGGGAAGGGAATGAAATATAAAAATTATGGTCCCACTCTAGAGAAAAAAGGGACATTCATCCAGTCAAAAGTAAGTTTAAAAAGAAAATCTTCAAAATCCTAACGTTCTACAGAGGCCAAGCATACACAAAAATAGAGATAGGAGTAATTTCTGTAATTAAAATGAAAGGCAAGCTAGAAGATGCATGTGAGACACAACCCAACAACAGAGAATTAAAGGCAAGGGGAAATATCCAAACACGTTTTTCTAGGTGGTGTCAGGATCCAGATGATTGTCACATATCCTGTTTTATATGATGGTGAGGGGTATATCCAGCCAGAAACTGGGTTATAATTTGAAATAACTAACGATTCCATACAATTCACTTAAAGGGGTAGAACATTGCTTTTAATTCTCGAGTACAGAATGTCCACAAACATTTCTAGATCCTATTTTAAACCTAACCGTAATCCTAATCCATGGATACTCATCTCTCTCAGATCCTATTTTGTGTTTCCTCTCTGTCCATAATTACTGAAATCAGGGAACAGTTTCCCCTCCGTTCTGAGATGAAAAATAACAGAAAAAGCACACGTTACAACAGGATGCAGGAGTTTCCCTACCCAAAGCATTGTATTTGAGCACATATTGTATTTTTTACTAAGATTCTTTGTACCCTGCTTTTTCTCTTCGGCAAAAAGCCACGCACTGAGAGTTAAAGCTCCTTGGCAAGGAAACAGACTATGCTAATATTTAAGTAGTCCTGGGGAGAAAGGCATATTCTCCTCTTCTTCCCTGTCTCCCAAGTGGCCCAGCATCTGGACTTCGACCTGGCTATCAATGGTTGCAACCTAGGAGGTGCCACCATGATTTAAGATCTGGACAATGACCTCTGGTAACAAGCACAGCATGAAATGCATTTCCAGGCACTCTATCTGCTACTGTCCCAGGCTATTCCTTCTTGATCCCAGTTGAACAATTTCCTGATCTGTTTGTCCTGCTGTTGTATGATAGGACTGGGGTTGTATACTGAATCTGATATACTGAATCTGAGTCTGATGAATTCAGGAGAGCTGAATCCAGATTTTCTTCTTCCATGGATAGGATGAAGTCAATTCACCACATTTAGCCTGTATAATGTATCAGTTTGTTCTCAGTCTGGAAGAAATGAATTACATCTCTAGCAACAGTAAATATGAGTTGGGTTGAACTGGCCTCTCGAAAGTTCTCCCTTTATTCTCCTGATGAAGACAGAGACAAAGAGTACACATCATAATAATCTAAATCATCCAAATAATATTTTCATAGAAATCTTGATTTAAAACAGTTAGCATACGTCCTATGCCTCTCCCTAGAGTTTGAATATTATGTATAATGCTTTCATCAGGGTTATCTACAGGGTATGTTAAAAAAAATCAAGATAATATCCAGAATGGTGTGATGAAATCTGTGCCCATTTCTATGCTTTGATGCCACCATTGTTCATGCTGGTTATATACAAGCCCAGTTCTTGGAAAAGACTTCGCATCAGATCCCACTCCTTCAGTCTCACCATATAGCAGAATAAGACAGCTGCTTCCTATGCCAAGAGCAGGTCCCATACAGCTGGGCTTCTTTGGCTGAAGAAGATAGTCCTTCTCAAATTTACTTGCCCTTTGATATTTAGCAGTTTAGAACAAAAGAGAGAGGTCCAGCAGAGGTGCTTCTCATGTCTTATTTATTCACAGAGACAAATGACACCCAGGATCAGATAGAAACAAGAAAGAAAGAGAACAATGGCCAAGAATTGGAAGAGGGGCTCTAGCAAAACTATCCTTGATGTTCTCACCTCTGAATATATGATTTGAGCAGCTTCATTTTTGAGGGGGACATATCAAAACTCTAGTTAGCTCACAATGGGTGTAATTTTAAAACAGCTTTTAGAACAGCAAATGCCATTTTTATTTCCCATTTTTTCTTAGAAAGATGATACAATAGAAAATTAAATTGATGGGTAGAGCAAACTATCCAACATTATTCTGAATCCCAATAAAGATGTTTTTTTAAAAAAAATAATGGTTGTGATTCTATCCAGAGCACTGAGTTTACAGAAACCTATCCAGGTATTAGCACATTACTTTGTTCCAATGGTGAAAAATGACACCCCAGCAATTCAACATGTCATGTTGGCCTGAACAGAAGCCAAATATTATTTTCCTTTTATAGATGAAGTAAGCCAAATTTAACTTGACACAAGATGATGGTCTATATATGGCCATCTTTTATATCACAATGTTATTAAAGGCACTATGTTAAATCTGTATTTAAAAGGTGCTTTGAATAGATTTTTAAATCTGTTGCTTTGAAAGGTATGTTAAATCCGTTGCTTTGAAAGGTGCTTTGAATAGATTTTAAAATTTCTTGGAGAATAGATCATCAAGGATTTGTTTTTATTCTTCTGGATACCAAACAGAGGTTGTCCCAAAAAATCTTAGCACAATTTTAAGCTTGAAAATCTTAAAACTACATGAAGGCTTTTGGGCACCCTGTCCTTTGAAGTCCAGCAGCAGAGCTTCAGTGATGAGCAGGCAGCTTTATGTCCCAGTTTGAGTTTTCCCTCCTTTCTTTAGGCAGTTCTCAGATACAGCTATGCTTGCTATAGAAAATATGCACAGTCTGCATCTAATGGATCCTATTCCTTTTCCTTATCAAAAGCATTAAGAATAGCAGTTTGGAAAGAGACAGCTTTGCAAACCCCGACCCCAAGAGGGCTCTTGGGGATTTGAGCTTTCCGATTACTTAAGCCAAATAGATAAGAAAACAGATATGGAAGGAGAATGCATGCATTTTTACTGCATATGTGAATAGAAAAGCAGCGCCCACATCGACAAACCACAGGGATGAATTCCCAATTGAATTTATAGAGTTTTAAATGGGAGCACTTTGAAATGTTTAAACGTTAAGCAATTGTAGAAATGCATCCAAGAAATGTGCTTTCACTGTAGAATAACTCATCCAGACAGGGAGTGAAAGGTTCTTATAGCTATAAGCTACAAACAGAATCGCAATTAACTTTGCATAAATTCTTCTATCTATTCATCTCAGTTGTGTTGTTGCCACATCAGCTGGCAAGGTATTGCTTAAGGTAGGACTGTGTGGTAACCCTGAGCACCACTGTCTGCAAATACATCCCCACTTGTACACACACATGTTTGGGGCAGGGCAGGGTGGAGTGAGGGCGGGAATGCAAGGAAAATGAAGCAATTGTTTATAAGAGAGTGTATCACAAATAATAGTAACAACAGTGGTAGCTTGAGGTTTATTTATTACACATTTTATTTATTATGAAGTGTTACTTCAAAATAAAATAATAAAGTAATACTTTACAATTAATCATCATGTTATAAATATGAAAAAGATTCCTTTAATGAAAACATCCATAACATATAATAAAACTTTCTATACTTAAAACAGGAAGATAGCGAAAAATTGGAAGGGATGTGGTACTTTTTGACATATATTTAACGGAAAAGGCATAAGCTTAAGAACCACAGCTCACTTCATTAGGTGCAGTCATGTGACTAGACTCACAGAGGACTTAAATTGGGATGAGGCAGTTGGGAAAAGAAAGAAAAATAGGTTGGTTATGTAAACACAGGTTACACATGGTGTGTGGGTGTAGGTGACAAATTACAATTATCCTATCAATTAATTAACACTTGTACTATATTGACATTCCATTGTGTTTGTTGAGACTTTTTGAGATTTCCTGAAACCTTTTTCCTTTATGAGTTCAGTGAATTCTGACTCCATGTTAAAGTCTCATTTTTCCAAGAAGGTTACTGAGGTTGAAATTGTCTGGTATTACTTTGTCCTTTGCGACATGTAAGTATTAGTTTGTTTGTTTTCCAACTACATTGGGACCCATAAAAAAATTAGCCTTTTTAGTGTCAGTTCAACTTCAGGAATCTTGATTCCAAGCATAAGCCTAGCAGATGTTTTCATAGAAAAATTTCATAGAACCAGTCTAGATCATAAACTTGACTTGTCTATTCTGATAGTACCAAATGATCCTTGTCATTTCAAGTAGACAGAGACTTGAACCAATAGCAGATCTTTCAAATGCAGGCAGTCCTCAATTTATGACCGCAGTTGGGACTAGAATTTCGGTTGCTAAGCAAGCTAGTTGTTAAGTGAATGGTGCTGGATTTTATCACCTTTTGTGGCTAGAAAGTATTTGATACACCTTTACTTGTCACTCCTTTTTAATCCCAGTTCACATTTCTTCTCACTAACTAAAGAAGCATTACAAAGTAGCCTGTTGTGCTATTTAATCTCTTCATTCCTTTGGATGTGTCTGAGAAAAATCTTCAGCTCCAGTTTGGTTACAGATGAAGATTGGATGAATATTCAGACACATTACATATATAATGTTTCTGAATATTCATCCAGTCTTCGTATATAATCAGTCTTGATTGTCATACTTAAGCAAAAATTGTCAGGTCATTAAGTGAGCATTCAGGTGAACACCATGTCCAACTTTCTATTTTATTACCCCTTAACTTTGCTTGTGGAAAGCCAGCAGGGAATGTCAAAAGTTGTCACCGTGTAATTGCAACTCACAGAAATGTCTTCACAGGGTGGCTTTCATGCCTAAGGGAGGCCTAGAACTCACTGTCTTCTGCTTTTTAACCCAGCCCTTTATCTGCTGCACCAAAATGGCTGGCAAACTGTATTGACAATGTCCCAAAATTGCCTTTGGTGAGAACAAAGCAAAAATATATATACTACAGTATTTAGACTGCATTTAGAGATTGTTACCACTCCTGAAATGCTTCAAGTCAATGGAGAAAACCTAAAGAAGGTGGACATTTTTCGGTATCTGGGATCCCATTTCCAAGGCAATGGCAACATCAATGGCAAGGTGCAAGCAAAGGTGAATGCAGCCTGGATGCATTAGCAAGAACTCACGGGTGTGTTATGGGACAGATGAATGCCAACCCACCTTAAATCTAAGATTTACAAGAAAACCATCCACCCTGTTGCACTGTATGACACTGAATGCTTGACAGCAACAACAGGGACCAAAAGTTATGTCCATGCTATGGAAATGTGAAAGCCCCATTGGATGTTGGGCATCTTGACCAAATCACAAATGACACGACTCAACAACATTTTGGTATGACACCAATTATAGAGAAGATGAAAGAAGGCTGACTCCATTGATATGGATACATCCATTGTTAAGAAAACCTACCAACTAGAAGTCAATGGCTGGCAACCTCGTGGGCAAGAGAGATGGCAAGACACCATCAACAAAGACATGCAAACCGCAGGTCTGTGCCCCGGAAATATAGTTGACCATGCAAAGTGATGTTTAATGATACAAAAAATGGACCCTGCATCTGCGAGAATACGCTAGGAAGAAGAAGAATATTTAGGCTGCATTTAGAGGTGCACAAGTAATAGCATGGCAACAGGCACCTCGATGGAGAGTGGAAAGGCAAGATGACAGCCACAATGACCTAGCTGAACTCTCCTCTTGTACATGTGCTTTATGACACAGGTAAAAAAGATCTGGGACTTAAGTTTCATGATGACAGTCATCTTTTTTATTCCTCAGACTTCCCTGTCTGGATGCACCTTTCCCTAATCTTAATTCTCCCAACCTTCTAAGCTCACTATGTGACTTCATTTTTCTGCTTTGCAAATATTTTACATGCTAACTAATCATTGCTGTCTTTTAAAAATTGGAACTGCTAAAATAAAGCTTCTTGCAAAATCTTAGCTCTAATTCTGAAAAAGCGCAATTGTACCTGTGCTGCAGTTACAATAGAAAACAGGATACAAGGGCATTCTCTGCTGGAGGCCGGAGAAGTCTTTACTGTTGTGAAATTATTCACACAGACATTACCTTGTTATTCCGTCAGAGGAATGGTAGCACTAGTAAGATGTTAATTCTTATCACAAAACATAGTTTCATATTTTATACATGAACTGAACATGTCTTCTTCCTCTCTCATGTTTGCTTTTTTGCTCTAAAATGGCAAACAAAGGTTAAGTAGATCCATCCAGGTGAAATGGTCAATAGGAAGATCTGCTCTAAATGAAGTACCCTTCTCTTTTCCAACAGCAAACAGAATTATTTCCACATTATAGAATCTTCCATTTACAGTAAAGAAACAGTCCTAACACTCCTGTAAAGGGGCTCTGATGAATCTTTAAAAAAAACTAAAGAAGAAATCTCCAGCATTTCAATATTACATAAATACCAACCCTGAGGGAAATCTTTCATGGAAAATTTGGGAAGCTACAAATTGGTCAGAGCAGGGTTGTCAAACGCAAGGCCTGCAGGCTGGATCCGCCCTGCAATGTGGCTGGAGCTGGCCGGGGGGGTCATCCTGGAAAATGTAAGGGGCCAGCTCACATCGTTTTGGCCTGGTCTACCCAGTGCAAAGAGGAAACATTGGACCAGCGTAGGTTCAGCCTGGTCTACCCAATGCACAGAAGAAACATCGGGCCAGATAGCTTCAGCCCGGTCTACCCAGTGCGAAAAGGAAACATGCCAGCAGTTTGGGGAATGGTGTCAAGCTGGCCACACCAGAGGTGTTATTCAGCAGGTTCTGACCAGTTCTGGAGAACTGGTAGCGGAAATTTTGAGTAGTTCAGAGAACTGGCAAATACCACCTCTGACTGGAGATTTTACAGTATCCTGCCATGCCCACCAAGCCACACCCATAGAACCGGTAGTAAAAAAATTTGAATCCCACCACTAGGTCACACTCACCCAGTTGGCCATACCCAGTGAATGTTGTCAAGCTGGCCGTGCAACCCAATTGGCCACACCACCCAGTTCCCCCCTCCGAGGTCAACCACAGTCCTGATGCAGCCCTCAATGAAATTGAGTTCAACACCCCTAGGTTAGAGGTACCAGTGGACTGTAAAAGTAACTACAATAAATTATGCTAAATTTTACCCTGAAGAAGGCACCTTCTAAAGAAGACAGAGTAAATCAACTTTTGTTTGATGGCTTAAAGAAATAATTTTTGCAACCAATGATTTAAAGCTGACCTGAATTTATTGAATTTTTCTAACTGCCCAGACTCCCATGCCTGCCTCTGGAAAGAATATGAGACATCTATGGTCAATTTTAATTTTACTCAAAGCTTGTTTCAGTCTTATAAATAGGAATACTCCACATTGTCTGTAAACAAGAGGAAGGGAGGGAAAGAGGGGAAGTTGGGGCATAAGCTATATAACCATGTAATCAAAATATTTATTAACATCAATAAAACCTTCATTCCTAAGCTCAGGGAATATATATATACCAAAGCAGAAACGTCTTTTATCAAATGGTGGCTGTGGGGGGTTGTTGGAAGGGCTGTAGAATGGAGCAATTATTGTCTTTCAATACCAATTTGCTTTGTTTTTATGAAAACTTGTTTATTTCCCATTTTCTAATCCAAAGGCACAAAAAAAATTAAATTGCTTTAGCATGAAACCATTTTTAACCAGCTATATTAGTATTAAAATCCTGGAATGGATTTTAAGATTTCCAAGTATCCCATCCTATCCTCTTTCTTGCTTTGCCCTTCAGCATTGTCAGACAACTAATCTATTGTGGAAAATAATTCATCGCTGATACAACTGCTCTCATTCCCCCACTCTGCTTTTCTTGAACATTACAGAAACCAGCTGCCATAGGAGTCCTCAAGGCATTTTAGTTCTCCTTTTCCTGCTTAAAAGTCCATCCAAGCAAGAAAAGTCCCCTTGTCAGATATGTCAGCAGGAGGGTCCTTCCATTCCTCTTGCTTTTCCACCTCCCTTTTCAGTGTGAAAAGGTCAACACCACAGGGTTCTGTCTGAGGCTGGAGGAGGTGGGAAGGGAGACTAGGAGCAATGGTTAAGCCAAGCCCATGTGGCTTACACACTAGAAGAAACTAAACTTTGCCTGCTGCTACCCTGTCGGGGCATACTTCCCATTTCGATTTAAAACCTGCTAAACTCAAGACAAACAACATTGATCTGAAGGAATTAGATGTTTAAGCTTTCATAGACTATAGAAGCACAATAGAACTGATTGGCTATTGTGAATCCATGTGAAACCTGGTCCTCCTCATCTCTTCACATCTTCCTCAGCAAGGCTTATGGAATTACTCTGGCTACAAGGGAAGAAATTTTGTCTTCTAGATCCTGAAACGACAAGTCGCCCAACACAATTCCTTAGCTTTTTGAAGTATACTACATCTTTCCTTATCTGTGGCTTTATGATCAGATCCCTCTATCCCCAACCAAATTTACTTTCTATCTATCACATATAAATTTTTCCAGGATATCCACTCGCTCTGTTATTCAAAGCAAGGCTCCATAGAGTACAGGTGAGCTTGCATGAAATGACATGCAGAATGCATTTAGCCACAATTCACCTCCACCCAATTGCTTGGAAAATATCCTGCCATAGAATCTGCCCATCAGGCTGGTTCTTCAGATGATGCTTCATGGGAATGAATGGAGGCTATGGAAATGAAAGGAACTTCATACAAATTTTCTAGTAGATCAGTGTATTATTGGGAGGGATAACACTCTGGGGACAAATGGAAGATCAGAATCATATAGCCACTTTTGCCAACTGTTGCCAATTTATTGCAAATTGCTGCCTGGAATCCAGCCCATTTTGTCTCCTGTGAATAGGGAGAATATGAGGGAAAGATGTATGCTTAGAACTCTCAACAACATAAGAAGGTTTCCCAAGCTTTTTTCATATCTCTGGATCCATTAGTTGAATTACAATTTGCATTGCAATTTTCAGAGGAGTTTAGCATGCAAAGGACTATCCACCTTTCTCTTATTCAGGTATTGAGCAAATCCAGATTCACTCATCACAAAATGAGAGGCATCATGAAATACATTTCAGCTAGTGAGTGATAGGCTAGTCTGTTTTAGTTCATGGCACTTTCACATGTGTCCAGTGACAAAATTTGCAACTGCTGAATCACAGTAAACATGTAAGTAAACACGTAATAATATGCAATCATATTCTTAATTCATACTAATATTACATACAGTTGCTTATTCTCTTATGTTGTCCTGCCAAGTTTTATACTTTTGTACAGATGTATAAATTTTATTTTAAAAGTATATTTGTATGTTCCCTATATGCAAAATATTGCCTTATGTCAATTACAGTGCTTTTGAATCCCCTAAAAGGTGAAACTAAACTAATATTTGCATTTTAATCTACTTTTAATTGTGACAGTTTGAATCGTATCAGTTCAATTCTACTTGCAGACTAAATTAAATTCTCAGCTCCCTAAATTACTTATTTTAAAATGTATTTTCTTACACTTGTTTCCTTATAAAATAGAAATATAATTTTTAAATTTCTATATAGTAATTGTTAAGCATTTCTTGAACTTTTCTTTGACCCAAAAACTGCATTTCAACCGTTAGTTAATGTAAACATTAACAATAACCCCATTAATATAAAGACTCAGATTAGTTCAGCTTGAATCAGAATTTTCAAAGTTTTTCTTCAAATATGCACTTTTAAATACAAGTCAATATATCATTTCAGTGCTTAAGATTTGGAGAAATGAAAATTCCAGCAGGCAATATTGCTGGCAATTTGCACACTTGTTTGAGAGTGTTAGATTTAAATAGTTATATCAAATTCTTCAAAAATTTGATCCATCTACTGTCCTTTGCTAGAGTACATGATTCCCATGGAGATATAGAAAATATGACATTTTATTTCTCCAGTTCCTCTATCATGAAAAAATGGCAGATAATTGGGTGCTTGTATTCATAAGCTTTCTTTTTCTAGTTAATTTCTATTGAGTCCAATTGACACCATCTTCTACCAACTAAAATTGTATTGTCTCATTCTGTGGCAATTGTGGAATGGATATGCATTCTTCTGTTTTGTGCTGTTATATTACAGCCCCAAATGTCATAATGAACGTCTACCTCCACCCTGCAGCTACTATACAAACCCATCATGCCAACAGAGATGAAAGCTTATGCCTTGTGCTGGGTCACTGGAGGAGCATAAAATGAAATGAGCATGAAAATAAGAAAAATGTGAGGGAAACACCTGATGGACAAGAGGTAACATTTATAGCGTGAAAAAAGGAGACATTTTACTCATGGAAAACTTCCTGCATACTGCGCAGGCAGTAAATACTTCCATGAGGCCTTTCTAAAATTGCGTCAGGTGAAGAAAGGCCAATTGCAATTTGCAGATCAAACCATTGGTTGGTCTTCCAAGAAAGCAGTGATATTTTTACAATTTAACTCAGTAATCCCAATAGAGAGAATGATAGAATGAACAAGAAGGTTCAGCCAAGGGACACATATTATACTCCTATCCTTCTTATCGCCTTTCCCCTCTACTGTACTTTTCTCATTCCGGATATCCTATGCTAAAATTTTCCCAACTACATGCCTGATCAGTTTTTTTTTTCATGAAGAGCACTGTTAGTTTAAACTATTTTGCTATGCTATTTTGGAGGTAACCAAATCTCAAGCCTTGTTCAATCTACTTTGTGTTCATTGGAAAAAGATACAGATCCACCAGCCAGAGTCTGCTACACAAGACATGTACTTAAACATGCATTTATTTTGAGTCTGAATTTATTGAGCACTCTGAATGGAACTCTGAAGTATTAACAACAATTCACATTATCTTCATTTTAAAATATAATTTAGGGTGGCATTTTATGGATATTATAAGTAATCAGAATCTATCAGTAAATTCAAATACAGAGTCCTCACATATTTTGAAAGTAATTGGTGATCCTCTTTACTGCTGCCAGACTCAAAACACAAACAAGTTATGAACTAAAACGCTCAGTTAATTTTCTTCCAGTTGACCAATCAAAAATGCAAAGCATTTAATTCAATCAGTCTCATTCTTTGACTTATCACTAATGATGCAGTAACAAAAAAAATCACCACACTTTCTTTCTATAGAAAAAGACATGAAATGAAAATGCTAGCATTTCATATTGATATTTATGCATATTTGCAAACTCAAAAAAACCCTAAATGGTTCCAAAGTGGGACAGCAGTGTACTCTATCAACAACCAACAGGAAAGCAATGTATGGAGAAATATAAAACATGTAAATAACAGCTTTGAAATCCCTCTTCCGCCCAATTCTCAGTCTCCAAGTTGCCATTCCTCTAATCTGCTAAAAAGTGCATGTCTGGTAAAGTGTATGATAATACACTAGTAATTTTCTAACCAGGTGCTTTAGCTTTATAATAATTGCATACTGATATGGCAGCTGGATTGGGAGAAGATAAGATGTGTGGTCTACCCAATGAATTCAGGGAGAGACTAGCTTCAGGATACAAGGCCTTTCCCTACTTGCACACAAGTATAGCGTAAACATGTCCTGACCACTTCTCTTTTTTTGCTTTTGATATTGTCTTCATCTCATTCCCAGTTCATTTCTGAAGCATCTAACAATCATCTTTAGCAGACACCACACTATCGCAGTTTTGCTGTGAGTGCAGTTTAGCATGTTTGGCCTCTGGGTATCAACTTCTGAGCAGCAGCTGGCCAGCCATGGTGATAGAAGGTGGGGCAAGTATCTTGATAAAGTAGAAGAAAATATTAATTATTTGAAGGGGAAAGAAACAAAGCCCAGAAAATCAATGAAACCCTATGTGAATCTGTCCTGAATACTAGAAATAAGGGCAAGGCCATTTATTGATATTGCATCCATGGCAGGATAAGGAATACAAGTGAGGATAGCAAATTTTATGCCAATATAATTTGCTTTTGATTCAAGGATTAGTGGATAGCTTTAACTTGACAAAAGAGGAAAAGTCATTTCCTCTTGTCATGTATCTATTTTGTAGCAGAGGACAATATTGATCCCAGGACCTAAAAGGGGACATGAAGTAAGCATTCATACCAAGAGAAAAACAGGCCATTCATAAAGGCAGCAGAACTGCAGCAATTCCAAAAAAGGTATCATATTCGATGCAACATTATATTCAAATAAACATCAAATTTATTACCATCATTATACTGCATTTCTTGTATTGTACTATCTTGTACTGAAATCATTATATGGAAGCCAGAATCATGCTACAATGTTCTATGCAACTAACTGTAAACCTAATTTTAAACCAAGTGGTAAAAAGACAAGACATTTGCCCATAACAATAATATGCGCTGAGGGAACCTGCCTACAGAACTAAGGAGGCCATTCACTGTATTCATAGTTTTTCTTTGCCTGTTCTTGTTTTGCTTAGTTTTTAATGCTGCTTGACTTTTAAGACCTATTCTTAGATTTGGTTTATTGCATTTTATGTATTTAGTAGCTACGTATTTGGAAAGATATTTCAAAAGTAAATTAAATCTATCTTCTTTTAAAGGAAGTGCACTCAGAACAGTGACTCACTCCAGAAGATAAGCACGCTGCTGGAAACCTTTTCAGTTGTAAGACAAACTGTGCCTCATATTTTAATTCAGAGTTATAATGTTATTTGGAAAACACTGATCCTTATATATGCTGGGGTGTTTTGCAATAGTTCTGGAAAAATACTTGCTTTTTAAAAAAAAATCAAAGTTCTGCCGTAGAAGAGTGGGAGATCAAAGGTCTCGCCATCTGTCAGTTTTGTTGGCAGAAACCACAGTGCCCAATTGAATTAAATTATGTAAGGACTTGTTCATTGCCCAAGGGAGGACATGTGAGAAAACAGAAAGAAGAAGCTGGGAGGGAGATTTCCAAAAAAGATCATTCACAATTTGCTTGATGTGTTGAGACTGTGGAACATCCCATTTACAATCCCATGTGGTCATTTTGGAGGGGAGACCAGGATACATTCCAGCTGCTCTTCAAGTACATAGTCTAGAAACTTTCAACTAGAGCAGAAATTTCTTCTCTGATCCATTTCCCAAAGCAGAATGACAATGCAGGAATTTATGGCAGCATGTATAGACTTACTTCATCATATTTAATGAGCATTGGGATTTATGATCTATAATTTGCATGTTTTTCTTCAAACTCCTATGAGATTAGCCATTGGTTACTATCATTTGGACAAGGATAGCTCTGCTGGATTATATATCCATGCAAATTAAACTGCAATAGAAATTGGTGAAGAAATGGACTCAGGAACCCAACACAAATCTGAACTATCCAAACAATTTGTGCTTGGGAGAGGGAGGGGAGGCATGCTGAGATGGAAGAACTACGTGGTAACCCAAAAACCCAAATTTCCACCCACTGAAACTCACTCAATAAGGATCCCCTTAGCTTATGTTTTAAAAATCAAATCTACTTATATCCTATTTTGTTTTGCCCTTAAATACAATTTCCTCTATTTCTGATTTCAGATTGTGAGCACCATTGTTTTTATACTCAAAACCCTGCACTCTTGGACAATAGAGAGTATAGCATGTGCTGAAGAAGCTCAACATTTGCGGAAGTACCAAGCATGAGAACACAACTGAGCATGTCCTGTGAGTATGGAAGGTTCAGTGAATTTTACTTGGAAACAGGGAAGGAAACTAAAGGAAAAGGAAATGAAATAACAGAAGATTGCAGTAGAGGACATAACTGATTTAAACAGCATACTAAACAAAGATTGGTTTCACACAAAGAATCTAAAACCGCTGCACAGGTGTCAGATACCTTCCAGCTTAGCTTTATAGAAAAGTATTTTGAATTAAAAAGAATTCCCTAGAAACTAAACTTCAAAAACTGAACATATGCTCAGTAGACCAAAAATGCTGAGAGTATGGTAGAAGAGTATAAAAAGATAGGGCAGGAAATGGAATCACTATAAACAGAAGTAGATTGCATCACAACGTGCTCAGATTCTGGTGAAACTGCCACCTCATTTGTCTTAATCAAGTTTATTTCTATCCCTTAGCATTCTGGTTCAAAACCAGACATTTATTTTCCAACTCATCATTTCCATTTTTTTTTTCTGGCCAAACGAACTTTCTGAAAGGATTTAATTTGAGCCAGGATTCACTCCTGAAATATATATTAAAAATAGAATTATCTGGGAGAGTGGCTCAGATCATACAGTGTGTGTCTATCCTTCCCCTTCAAGTAACCACAGTATTTTTCTCCCTGTGCTGAAGCATCTGGAGTTAGGTAGAAGGCACAAAAGCACACTTTCCCTTTCTTTGTCTCTGATTTTTAAAGAAATCAACTCCATAGCCACAATTCCAACTCCTATCCATAATTGTTCAGCTGATTTGCATAATAGATATTTGCCACATCCTGCTTTTTGGGGGGGGGAATGATTTGTAGAGCAGTTACACAGACCAACGTCAGTCATGAACACATGTTGGATCTCAGTTACTTTAGTCTAGCCTGCTAGAGCTCAGGCCCACCACCTCTTAACGAAAAACATCTTGTGTGCCTTGTGGTTTGGGGCCCTCCAGGCCAGTCCTTCTCTCTCTGCCTCCAAAATTAATCCCACACGGTCTCTAAAGGTGACCCACATCCCTAGGGTTGTGGTGTCTAAAGGTTACGGAGGAAAATTGATAGCGCTGCTGCTGATTCCTGAAAGACCCATAGACAACTGCCCTTGTGGCCTCCCTTCAGCCTGCACAGGAAGGAGGCCCTCCTGCCCCAGAACAGTTCCCCCTCATTAGCTCTCCCATTAGTGTGGCAGATTGCTCAATTAGCAGCTGCTTGAGAATTTGAGTCTCTCTCACTAATGCACAGCCCCTGAGGAAGGACCCAGGCATAGGAGGTTATAAATAAATCCCAGGCAGGCAGCTGGTCTCTCATAGGACTACTTGAGTCCGCTCTTTCTCCTCCTCCAACCCTTTGGAAAGAAGTCAGGGGCAGCAAGAATAGAAAAAGTTGATTTTGAGATGAACAATTCTCTGCCCAGGGGTCCACAAGCCAATTACTCTCTCAGGTTTACAATGCAAACATAATTTTTGCAAACCTGCACGTGACTATCTTCCCAGACAGAATCTTTTATGAAAAATTGAACATTCAGCCTAAAACTAGATTCCTTCATATTATCAAAATTGTTAATATGGATTAGTTGTTTATGTAAACTTGATAGGCAAACATATCAGAGTCTACAAGGTTAAATGGCATTATTTCCCTATTCACATTGAACTGCCCTGCAAGGTTTGTCTACATTTTATTTGGAAATTATTTTTTCCTAAAGACTACATGTGAGATTTCACACTGCATTAGATAACTTAATTTTAAATGTGACTTGTTGAATAAGCAGGGGGAAAAAACTGAGTTCCTTCATATTGCTAAGCTATGTTTTACAAGTCATAATAGTTGTAATCACAAAACACTAAATTAAATAAACTATCTTAACCCAGTATTCTGCAGCCCATGTCACTGTTAGGAGAGAAATCCACAGAATGTGCTACTTTAAAAGATGTATTTTGAATTTATTATCTTTTAATGATCATAAGCAACTCACACTCATGTTAGAAGAAGTGAGGGATCATTGCAACAAGCATTGTGTTGTTAAAATTCTAAAGAGTTGAAATGTAGCCTCAGATATTCAACTATCCTAGAAGGAGTTAACTGTCAGAACCCCTTGCTCATTCTCCAGTTGCTTCCTTGCCTTTCACAGCAACAAAAGAAAGATGATAATATTGTGACTGGACTTATCTCTGCAGACTTTAGGGTACTCCTAGAGTTTTATAGCTAAAAAGTAAAGCAAGTTAGAACATGCTTGATCCCAATACTCTTCTTGTTTTCCCCAACATTTTCAATGCCCTGCAGAAATCATTAAATCAAAACTTCACATTGAGAAATCCAGCAGTACAACCTTAATTTCTCAGGAAGTAGTACCATTCAGGAGGTGAACTCTGTCTCACAGCTGAAGAATAATATCGCTCATCATGGATAATGGTTGCCAGGAAGAAGTTTGAAAGAAAACCCTGGGATTTTCTGAAGCAATTGAAGAAAGAATAAAGCACTCCTGAGAAGCTGTATTGTATCTTGCCAACACCTGCTGAACTTAAATGTTTTATTTCTTCTAATATTTTAGGAATATTTAACAGAAGAAAAGAGGGACCCACCTGTACTCATTTATCTTCAAGGCCACTCTGCCACAACTATTAAATGATAGCTATACAATAGAGTCATTAATTGTTCTGCAATAGCCAAATTCTCCACTAACCTGGAATGGGGGAGCAGTTGAAGCCCTGGACAGATTGCGCCTATGTGTCCTCTCCTGGCCAAGAGCCCCAAACACCTCCATAGTTCATGGAGAACCTGAGGATGGTGAAAAGGATCAAAATGCAGCCAGAGCACCACTGGAAGAAAATAAAGAATGAATCTCACCAAACACAGGTTAAAGCAGTGATTAAGACCATCTTGCGCTAATAGGAGCAGTAAAATATCAGTATTTCTCCACAGTTATTACAACTGCAGAGTGTCGCTTAATGGCCCTGTTCAAAATCACCTGGTCCCTCTTTGGGAAGGATGATTCAGCAATCATATTCAGGGCCACACAGAAGAACTTGTGACAGATAACATCTGACAGATAAAATCGCTCAGATTTGTTCTTGGTTGGTGCAATTCATCAGAGATGCCCAGAGAATGAATTTACCCTATTATCTGGGAGCAGTTTTGGCCCTGTTGGACATGAGCAAGTAGACAGGGTCCTTGGCTTGTCAGACAACCACTTGCTTATTAGAACTTTGTCCTCCCTGATTATTGAAAGCTTTCAAGACAATGACTTCTGGGTGGGTGCAAGCAGTGATTAATGCTTCATTGCAGGAGGGGTGTTCCTGACACATTTTAAGGAGACTTGTGGTCTCCCTCTCCTTAAGAAGCCATCATTAGACCCCACAATTTTCATCCAGTTTTCCAAAGAAAAGGTGGTGGCAAAAGTAGTTGTGTTGCAGCTTCAGAATATCCTGTGTAACGCTACCCCCGCAAGGATTGCTGGAGTTCGGGTTCTCCTGGGCCTCTTGGTTTAGCTGCTGGTCCACACTGGTCCCTCACTCAGGCACTTCCACTTGCCTCTCTCTCTTTCTCTTGCACTGCCTGTTAGGCTCTCCTTCCACAACCTCTGCTCCTTCATCAATTCCTCTGCTTGCTTCCCTTTCTTTCAAACTCTTTTCTCCCTCAGGCTTGTCCCACAGAAGCCTCTCCTATCCTATCCCCTTCTCTTCCTCACAGTTCCTTCCCTTAGAACATCTTGCCACAAGAGGTAAGATCTGCACCTCCCCCTTTAGCCTTCAGGAAAGTCCTTAAATTAAGTCCTGAAGAAGCTGCTGACTAGAAGTATTTGCTGCATTAAAAGAGAAGCCACCCACTACCCCGCAAACTGTTATTATTTTTTTTGCAATTTTAATCCAGTTTATATTTATAATTGTTGTTATATGTTGTTTTATCTTGATTTAGGCCTTTCAATCACCTGAACCACAAGATGGGTAGCCCCTAAATATGCTAAATAAATATTTTAAAAATGCAAGAGAGTATATGTTCCTGGAATGAGTTAGTTTTATGCCATATGTTGTAGAATAGGGGTCTCCAACCTTAATTTTATGACTTGTGGACTTCAACTCCCAGCCTAGCTGGCTGAGGAATTCTTGAAGATCCCTGTTGCAGAGGACACTTGCCTATTTGAAAAATTAGCCTCAGTCTGATTTAAATACTGCATAAAAGGTTATAGAAACAGAAAACAGACACCTTGAATTTGTCCATCAACAATGAGCTGCTGGACAGCAGACTTAGTCAACAGGCACACAGTCATTACAGTGCACACTTTTCCACTCTGCTGATTTGTAGTGACATTCCATTTAATTCCTGGTTAATTTAAATTATCATTGAATTTCATGTCTGAATCTGTGATGGGTTAACACCTGCATATCTTTGCTTTTCTGCCTTGGTGATATGCTCCCACATCTTTCACCAACAGATAGCTTATCACACTGGAGATCTGTCTACTGGATTAATCCAAGGTTTGTATTAATTTGAGTTGCAACAGAAGGAAAATGAATAACTATGAGCCCTTGATGGTGACTGTAACAAAATGCGTAGTCATATATTTCTTACAATACACCAATACATTTTGGATCACTGATGCAAAAGAATATTACTTGATTGTTTCAATCACACTGGACCATAAATTAATTATTATTTTTATCTATGCACTGTGCTTGATTATTCTGTAACATGAAACAAAAGATTTCAAGCAATTTGAATTGCTGCAGAAAAACAAGCTCACAACAGCTATTCAGATGGTCTCATTGAGCATCTACAATTTAGACCAACAACTCAGTTGTTAAGCAAGGTGATTGCTAAGTGAACTGCAACTTTGCTTATGACCTTATTTCAGCTTTCCTTTGCTTTACAAACCTGCAAAAGTTGTAAATGCAAGTATTGGTCTTAAAGTTACTTTTTCTTCACTGAATGGTTCCTAAACAAGGCAATCACTAAACAAGGACTCCCTGGGTACCCATTTACCTTCTATAGATTAAGAATTCTTTTTTTAATACTCTACAAATCACTATCCTCATTTTAATGAAATATTTCATATTTCTGGAAGTCCAGCCCATCTTTGATTCAAACAGTTAAACACTTCTTTTCTTAATAAGTTTGATAATTGGAATTTAACATTTGGAGTCTGATTTTAACAGAGGCATTAATGAAGAGAGACATTGGAGTATGCAAAGCTCCCATATATTTGGATCAGATACACTGGAACAAAACTCACATGGAAACATTATGCCAAATGCATCCCAGAGTAAATGTATTTGTTAAGATGGAGCTCCACAAGTCTGGCTATAATAAAACTTCAAAGCCCCCCCTTGATGCTTAGTTACTAGCCTGCCTATTTCCCCTTCCCCCCTCCCATCTTTGTTTCATCCTTCATTCATTATTTCTGACTCTTAGGGTTGACATTTACCCTAATCAACTGCTGGAAAGGGAACAGAGTTCTTGGCTTTGGCTGCTGGTCTTGCTTTCACAAGAAGGTTAAGGGCAGGAACTCCAGAGTCTTCTAGACAAGAACTGGACGCATATCCTTGGAGCACAATTTATGACCCGCCCAAATGAGATGGACAAAGGGAATAAGGCACAAGCTCTCCTGACCCTCTTGGAACTATGTAGCTGAGTTTACAAATGCCAGTTTTGAAGGCAATATCATAACATGAAGACCATCTTTTGATACAAAGTTGATTCAGAAATTGACCTTCAATGGACTAATCATCTTCTTTGTTCTGCATTGTCTTCTAGGGATCTGAACATCTGGGTAATGATATTATTCAATGAGTAAAAACATTAAGAGCTACAGAGCAAAGTGCATGGAAGAACTAATATTAATCACAAGAAGATAACATACTCTTTGCGGACACAATTCAAAGACCTATTCAGTCCAACATTTTGATTCAAACTAAATGTGTATGCCTATGTCTGTGCATAGACTCATATTCATACATAAAATAATATGATATAAAGGGGAAAAGCCAGAAAATTAAAACATGGATAACAAACTGCTTTGCCAGAATGCAATATTCAGATTCATTACTCTAAAGATTATAAGAGGAATTAAAATTGGTTTAATATATTCCTTTTAAATTCTTAAACTTAAAACGCAAGCTTTAAAATATAACTTCAGAAGCAGCAATAGTATTAGGGGAAAAATAATAATGGAAATTAATAATGTAGAGATGCTCAGTTTATTTACACACATGCATACCCCAGAGAAAAAAGAAATAAAATGAATTTTGCATCACTTTTTAAAGTAGGATTATTCTGCACTATAAGCTTTTTAGTGATAAAGAACTTGTATTCATTGCTTAACAAAGTATAAAGTAAAAAAGACATCGTAAAACATGAATCAACTTTGGACTTCAATATTCGTTAAATCTTGAAACCCATCCATTCTATCCAATATCTTGCTGCGCTTTGTCATCGTGGTTGGAAGGTTTTCCTGAAAGGGATGAGTGAAGAACAGCAGGAATGTATACCAAAAATATTTAATTCTAGCCATACTCCTTCAGGCATGAAAGTCCCAGAACTTCTCATTGTTCTCATGAAAAACCTATGTACGTCAGCAAGCCTCAGTCCAGATATAAGATTGTGAAATAGAATGATTCAGGTAGGCAAAGGAGTAAGAGAAGGCGGCATACTCTTCCCTTATTTATTAACTAATATATTATTTATTTATTATTAATTTGACTTGTATGCCACCCCCTCTCCAAAAAGGACTTGGGGCGGCTCACAATTAAAACCGACACAATAAATTAATTATCTAAAAGAATTAAACTAACCAAGTCAAATTAAACTAAAAACCCATTTATAATTAAGTATAAAAACGACCCCCCCCCCGAGGAGTCAACACAGCGCAGCCTGTTCAAACAACCAGGTTTTCAAGTCGTGGCAGAAAGTGCGGAAGTCAGGGGCCAGGCAGAGCCCCAGAGGTAGTTGGTTCCACAGAGCGGGCCGCCACAGAGTAGGCCCTCCCCGCGTTACGCCAAACGACACTGGGTCGCAGACGGCACGCCGAGAAGCCCTTGCCTGTGAGCTCATAAAGGGCGGTTGGTATTCGATGCTGGCAGTAGACGTTCCCGTAGATAGCCCGGACCCATGTCTCGTAGGAGTTTGAATGTCAATACCAAAACCTTGAATCTCATTCGGAGGGCAACGGTAGCCAATGCAGGCCACGCAGGAGGGGGTGTAACATGGGAGTACCGGGAAGCTCCCATCACAACCCGCGCGCATTTTGCACCAGCTGAAGCCTCCGGATGGTATTTATTTATTTATTTATTCATTTTTGAGGTCAGGGGCCAGGCGGAGCCCCAGGGGGAGTTGGTTCCAGAGGTCAGGGGCCGCAACAGAATAGGCTCGTCATCGGGGGACCGCCAGCCAGCATTGGCCCGCTGACGGGACCCCAAGGAGTCCTTGCCTATGTGCTCACACAGGGCAGCCGGCATCTGATGTCGGCAGGAGTCGCTCCCTTAAATATTGAGGACCCATGTCGTGAAGGACTTTGTATGTTAAAACTAAAACCTTGAATCTCACCCAGAGTGCAACCGGCAACCAATGCAGGCAGCGCAGGAGGGGGGTAACATGGGAGAATCAGGAAACTTCCATCACCACCTGCGCTGCCACATTCTGCACCAGCTGCAATCTCCGGATGGTATGCAAGGGCAGTCCTAGATAGAGAGCATTGCAGTAGTCGAGCCGGGAGGTGACAAGTGCCTGAGTGACCGTGCGCAGGGCATCTCAGTCCAGGTATGGGCGTAACTGGCGAACCAGCCGGACCTGGGCAAAAGCCCCCCTGGCCACGGCTCCCACCTGCTCCTCTAACCTGAGCCGTGAGTCCAGGAGGACCCCCAAATTCCGTGCCCTATCCACGGGGGGCAACACCTCTCCCCCCATGACCAAAGATGAAATCTACTGACTGGGCCGAGATGACTGTACGCACAACCACTCTGTCTTAGCCGGATTGAGCCAAAGCATGTTTCTGTCCATCCAGATCCGTACCGCATCCAGACAACGGGACATCACGGAGAGGGTATCACTGATGTGGCCTGGGGTGGAGATGTATAACTGCGTATCATCAGTGTACTGATGATACTTCACCCCGAAGCCACGCATGATCTCAACCAGTGGTTTCATATAGATATTGAATATATATTGAAAGAAACTGGTTCGGAAGAATATGAGCATGGTTTTAAAACTGAAGGAAGAAACATCAATGATGCTTGTGACATCATGGTAGCTGAAAATGCATTGTGGAATGATCTCCAAGTTCTGGTAATGAAAGTCAGGGAGTATGGTGAAAAAGTGGAAGTAAAATTAGGGTTTTTTAAGCAGAAAAAAAATCAATTAATTTGATTATTCAGTTAAAGCTTAAATTTCACTATTCAACTTGAGCTAAACAGGACTATTTATTATTAAGAGACAGAAACATGGATACTAGAGATTGTAATTGACAGTCATTGTAATTGCAACTAAAGTAATATCCAATTTTATCCTTCATGAATTGACAATTCTTGATCAATATGTTGGCCCATGCCTCTTTTTGGGCAACTCCCTGGAATTTTTGAGCCATCACCACAAGGACAATTTAATCCTATGACAAACCACCTTTATATTCTAGCTTTAGACATTGGCCTAGAGTTTGAAGACAGCAAGAACACATGCCATCCAACTGGCCCATGCATAATAATCTAAGAAGAATATTTAATGACAGGGTCCTATAGTTCAACTGACAGCTCTTTTATTGCTGGATATTTTTCTGGTCACATAAAGCAGAACACTAGGAAGGGTAGAGTATCAGAGAATGGGTATATGATAATGCCCCAAGTTAGGGAGAAAAGTGCAAAAGTTCATACCATTGGTGTGTGTGTGGATATCTGCACTCACAATGTAAACTGATTCTAACATAAACTGATCTACATACAAATAACTTCTTCATGTCAGAAAGAATCCCACTTAGGGCAAGGAAGAGAAACTGATGGACTTGTATGTGTGATAAACAAAATGAACAGATAGATGGTGGGCAAATTTTAAAAAAATTGTATTACAATGTGTGTAATTTAATAGTTTGTGTGTGAAAGACAGTTGGGGGGGTTACAGTATGTGATTTAATAGTTTTTGTGTGAGAGACAGTCAGAGAGAGGGGATGGATGGATGAGTGGGTGGGTGGAAGGATGGATGTGATACAGTTTCCTGTAGTACTTCTATGGGTGGCTAGATATTGTGAGAATGAATAAGGAGAAAGACTGGATTGACTCCATTTTTGGTTTTGCACTGTCTATCACCAGATTTCATTCCACCTGTTATCAGAAAGGAAACAAAGCCACTATTGCCAAGGAGTACCCATCACCAAGACACTTTTTCCATTTAAATAGACTAATTTAACATGTTTTCAAGATATTAAGAACAAAGCCACATATCACTTTGATATTAGTAGGGACAACAGATGAGTCATTTTCCAATTTCTCATTGGCTTGCCTGTAGTCTTATTCACTCATCTATAGACTAATATGAGATATCACATTGAAGGCTGCTGATGGAGTAGAAAAGAAAACAAATACGTGGATGGACAGCTACCATCAGCACTTTCTAAGCAGATGCCATCTGCATGATCAGGGAGATCTTGGAATGTTTAACATAGTTCGCTGCCAATTGCTGAAGAAGATGTAGAAGTCAGAACCTGCCCAAAATGCTGAAGGAACTAACTGTAATATGCTGCTAAAGTAGTATCATGACAAATGCTGCTGAGAATGGGGCTGGCTACTGCCATATTCTGAGAAATATTTATTTTAAAATATTTAAATAGGCAAACTGAAAAGGGAAAACATTCAGGGAGTGACAAACAAGAAAATAAAGGTTTAATATATAAACCACAGTGTTAAATAGAAAAATCACTTATATGAAGAGGGAGGGAGGGAGGGAGGAAGGGAGGAAGGAAGGAAGGAGAGAGAGAGAGAGAAAGAAAGAAAAGAAAGTAACAAGTATTTACAAGAAGTAACAAGTGTTTTATTTGGCTAACCATCCAGATTTCACTAATTCAAAACCTGGGCAGTGTATCCAAATCTAAGTAAACCAATTCTTTGGAGCACGAACCTGAAGGACACATTGCCATCGAACAATTTAGAGAAATTCAGATTAATGATTGTGAAATTCAGAACTGCAGAGGCCAGGCCACCTTCCACGGTTGCAGGTCAGAGTCTTCTGTTGCTATCATTTAAGCAGACAGAATTACTGCCTTGCTATCTGTACATTCAATCAAGAAAATATTCCAGTGTATACTGACCTACATATAAATAGCTCAAAAAGAAACACATTTGGGGCAGTTCTGCACTGCCTCTCCCCTGTGTTGTTCTTGGCTGTTTCTGAAGCCAACTTAACAAATTCAAGCAGTTTAGCCACAGTGCTGGATTGATGCTCAAACTGGACTATAAATCTTCATTGGAAGTTCCTTTTCTTATCTTTCTCATCTCTTTGGTGAAGACAAGGCTAACTAGCTGGCCCTTGTAAGTGTGGATCCACCAGTACCAGCCTTTTCCTTTTAAAGATTCCTTCCTCCCTAGTCCATTCTTTTTCCTTGCTTTCTTGTAAGCTTAGACATGTGGATGCCTTCGCATCCACTTCCCATATTCTCTCTGTTGACATTATCATAGACTCTTTATTTTGCTTTATTCCTCTTGTACCATCCTTGCTCTGATATTACAATGATCAAAACAACTAGCACTAATGACGTTGCCTAGTTTGGGAGTTGAAATCTTCCCAAAAACTATTAAGCTCAGAGAGTACCAAGAACCCCTCATTTCAACCATGAGCTGAAATATTCTCCTTTATTGATCAGAAACGAAGATAATAGGATATATCTTCATTCCTATATACCGCTGTAGGTTCATAGAAAACTATAAGAAGAGAATTCCCTCCCAAAATGGCTGCTGAACTGTAGGGTTTTTTTTTCTTTTTCCTGCTACAGTCTTCCAACTTTGCTGCCAATGATGGTTCTCCAGCAGTGCTGTTCCCTGAATTTGAATGGAAGCACTTAGGATTGACCCAAGATGGCTTTCAGATGGCCGCAGAACCACCTGGGAAGGGGAGTTTTGAAGATTCCAGTGGAAATGATCAGAGTCACTGGTCATCCATCTTCCTCTCAACAGTTTGTTTCCTTAAGCCTAGGTTTAACTTCACTTTTTAATTTGTTTTGTTTCACTTTGCTTTTCTTCGTTAAAAGTTAACTGGCTGAATGTTGATTTATTTGAATCCCTGCTGGACTTAATCCGTTCTTTTTATTTTCTTTTTTCCTTTAGTTTATGTTGTTATTTTGAATAACTTTTGCTTTTCTGTATGGATATATGGCATGTTTTTGGATAATGAACATGCTTTTATTTAATTTAAATCTATATTGGATGGGTTTTTGCATTTTATTAATTTGCAAAATATTTGGAGCTTATTTTTTAAATGTTCTCTTAACTTTGGATCTAAATATCGAGAAAATATATTTCCTTTTTCTTTATTTCTTCACTTTGCTTCAGGGCTCTTTGTTCCTTGTGTTCTCTTATTTATCACTGTTAAGTTACACAGAGCAACATTGATTCAGATTATAAACAAGTAAATGTGGCAGATATATGAAAAAAGACCAATTGGTAACACAATCTTTAATTGAAAGCTTTTTTAAAAAAAGTTTGATGAAATAATAGCTGTAGAAAATATTCAGATGCATCTAGCTCTAGATAAATTAAATTCATAAAAGGAATTTGAAAGGAGTAGATCCACTGGAAAGAAATATAAAAGTTTTAGAACTGAGTTGATTGCATATGCCACCCTGAAGTTCAAGCCTGCATTCTTTTACAACAGCAGCAACCTGACTGAGTGGAAAAGTGAAAAATTGGTTTTCCCTAGGAGGATTGTAGAACATTGGGAAATGGGTTTATCACACTTAACTGGAAAACAATTTCATCTAGACATTTGCCTAATCTTGCCTTTTTATTATTATTGTTATTCTTGTGAATTATTTTGTCATTAATATAGTACAGTATATAGATAACAAGTTTGCAAATAGATTTAGTAGTTTAAAAATTTTGGGAACTTGTTTTGTAATGGGTAAGAAACTAATATTGTAGTAATGTATTAATCTGTATTCAATTAGAGGGGATAATATGTTTACAGGAGTTAATTTTTTTCTTTTTTAATGCATTTTTAATGTTTTTGGCTTGTGTTTTTCTTCATTTTTAAAAAATAGATTTGTCTATTTTAACTTTTTTGAATAAGATAAAAATAGATTAAAAAAGGAAACTGTAGAAAAGAACTGATGATTCAGATCTATAGAAGCAAATTCGTTCCACTGTGCCTGTGTTGCAGATTACTATTTTATTTTAAAAAGTGGGGGTTGCCATAATTGATGGAGAAAAAGTGATAATGAGGAGACCTTACTAGATTCTGTGCTCTTTAAGGCCATCATCAGGCCAACAAGAATATGTTTTAAAGAGCACTATAGATTAATTGAAAGCCTAGCAGGCTGGCAGCTGAGGATAAAAAACCAGTGATCGGCTCCTTGAGGGGATATGTTTTGCCAGGTACTATAGCCAAATAAAGTTGGGATGTTGCTAGATTGCCATGAAGTACAAGAGACCAACTATTTGATAACTCATGAACAGGTAAGAAGAGATCAAAGCATTACCAGAGAATGCATTTGCTGGAAAGAGGCGGAGAACAATATTCAAGAAATAGTGGGTGTCTTAAATTAGGAATTGAATGAACAGGAAGTGTGAATTGGCCTTAATCAGAATAATATCATAGTGGATAAGTTTTATTTCAATATATCAGTGACATTCAGGATTCAGATTTAGATCATACCTCCACCAGAAACTTAAAATATCTTCACAGCATTACATGAACATTGCTGAAGTAATATAAAGAATGTCCTCATCACTACTATTATTCTGGCATAAAAGTGCTGAACAGGAATGGGATTCAAATTTCTTAACAACCAGTTCTGTGGGTGTGGCATAATTTGTGGGCGTGGCTTGGTGGTCATGTGACTGGCTGGGCGTGGCTGACTGGCTAGGCATGGTTTGGTGGTCACATGACTGGCTGGGCATGGCTTGTATGTAAATATTGTAAATATTTATGTAAATATTGAATTTTTTATTTTAAAAAAGAGCAACTTTTACCCAAAATCAGGCAAAACAGGCAAGCAGATTGAGTTGCTTGCAGAATCACAGATTCATTCAGAGATCTATCTTTCTGCAATCTGCTGTCACATAAAATTTGCTTGTAAGCAAAGTCATAAAATTTGCTAGCAAGCAAACTCACAAAATTAACTCACAACACACCATGTATGTAAATATTGATTTTTTAAATTAAAAATAGAACTACTTTTACCCAAAATCAGGTAAAGCAGGCAGGCAGATTGAATTTATTTATTTTATTTTATTATTATTTTATTATTTATTTATTTATTTATTTATTTATTTATTTATTTGATTTCTAAGCCGCCCTATCACCCGAAGGACTCGGGGTGGCGTACAATCATAAAAACAGTACAAATTAAATAAGAAACCCAATTACAAGCTAAGACGGTAAAACAATCGTTTAAAATTCCCATCCCCACCCTCAGTCCAGGTCAACATGTTGGAACTACCATGTTTTTAAGCCCCAACGGAAAGAGCAGAGGTCAGGGGCCACCTGAAGCTCCAGGGGCAGTTGGTTCCACAGGGTGGGTGCTCCCACAGAGAAGGCCCTACCCCGAGGGGTTGCCAGCCAACATTGTCCAGCTGATGGAACCCCAAGGAGGCCTTGTCTGTGAGAAACAGTTGCTGGCAGCAGGGTCTCCCATAAGTATCCCGGTCCTAAGCCATGAAGAACTTTATAGGTCAGCACCAGCACCTTGAATCTCACTCGGAGGGCAATCGGTAACCAGTGCAGCGCACGCAGGAGAGGTGTAAGATGGGAGTATCGGGACACTCCCTTCACAACCCGCGCCGCTGCATTCTGGACAAGTTGAAGTCTCCGAGTGGTCCTCAAGGACAACCCCATGTACAGAGCATTGCAGTAGTCCAGACGGGAAGTAACAAGCTCATGAGTGACCGTACGTAGGGCATCTTGATCCAGGTAGGGGCGCAACTGGCGCACCAGGCGAACCTGGGCAAATGCCCCCCTGGCCATGGCTCCCACCTGCTCCTCCAAACTGAGCCATGCAGGAGGATGCCCAAGTTGCGCACCCTATCTACGGGGGGTAACATCTCTCCCCGCGTAACTAAAGGTGGAATATCCTGGAGAACTAGAGATGCCAGTACATATAGCCACTTGGTCTTGGCTGGTTTTTTTTTTTAATTACATTTATATGCCGCCCTTCTCCGGAGACTCAGGCTTACAATTTTTGGATACAACCTAGTGTGCTCATCAATAGCCTTCATTCCATTGTATATGCCTGCTTATTACTAAGCGGCATTTTTACAAAGTCAGCTAATTGCCCCAACAATCTGGGTCCTCAATTTACCTACCCCGAGGATGGAAGGCTGAGTCAACCTTGAGCCTGGTGGGATTCGAGCCTACAGCAGTTGTAGGCAGCTGGAACTTAAGTGCAGGCAATTAACAGCCTGAGCCACCAAGGTTTGAGTCGGAGCCTGTTCCTCCCCATCCAGACCCGCACCGACTCCAGGCACCTGGACATCACGTCGAGGGCATCACTGGGTTGTTAGGGGTGGAGATAAAAAGCTGGGTATCATCAGCATACTGATGATACCTCACCCCAAAACCATGGATGATCTCACCCAGCAGCTTCATGTAGATGTTAAACAGGAGGGGCGAAAGAACTGACCCCTGAGGCACCCCACAAAGGAGGGGTCTCGGGGCCGATCCCTGCCCCCCCATCAACACCATCTGCATACAGCCCGAGAGGTAGGAGTAGAACCACCGCAAAACGGTGCCCCCCACTCCCAGCCCCTCGAGGCATTGCAGTAGGATACCATGGTCAATGGTATCAAAAGCTGCCGAGAAATCTAACAGGACAAGGACAGAGGAGTGACCCCTGTCCCGTGCCCTCCAGAGATCATCCACCAATGCGACCAACGCTGTCTCCGTGCTGTACCCGGGCCTGAAGCCCGATTGGTGCGGGTCTAGTTGCTCACAGAATCACAGATTCACTCACAGATCTACCATTCTCCAATCTACTACCTGAGTCTGCACTGAAAAATAGAAGCTTCAGTCCTAAGAAAGGTTCAGCTCTGCTTTTAGATTAGCTAGAAAGCAAGAAATCCAACAATTTCCTGCTTTCTAGCTAATCTAAATTGCCCAGCACAGCTGATAGTCAGAACAGCTGATGGTCGGGGGTAAAAAAGGAAAAATAGCAACTTACCAAAATTTAGGCGAAGGCACAACGCAGGCAAGTTGGATGGTAAACATGCCAGGTAAGGACTGAGTGGGTGGGAAAGGGGAGGGGCCAGCCAGTGGTGTGATTTGCCAGTTCTCTGAACTGTGCAGAATCGTAACAACTGGTTCTACAGAACCAATCCAACCAGGTAGCAGCCCACCCCTGGTGGTGAAATGTTATAATTGCTACTTGAGAAAATGACCAGTATTATTGATATTTAATTTCCACTAAAATCAAGAATATCATTATTTACTGATCTCATTAAGTGGGTTAAAGTGGGTTAAATTAAACGAGACCCAGATATAACTGATATTAGCAATGGGTGAATCATTCTTAGTTTGTTTTTCAATGCATGCAAAATTCAGCTGTTAAAATGTATGTATAAATCAAATTTACTTAGCTTTACTTCTCGCATTATTGTATCCATGGCATTATTCTTGTTCAAGATGCAGAAACAGTAGCCATAAATTGGATTCTTAACTTTTATTTACAGAGACTTATGTGTCAGTTCCTTATAAAGATTTAATCCAGATTTTTACTAGCAACTGAAAATGTTTCTATTGCAATACAATAGAAAGCAACAACCATCCATAGCTGACTGGTACCTTAAAGTCCAGGACATTGCATTAATGAAAAGGCTGGTACAACAATTCAGAGCAATGTGATACTCATCATAATAGAAGTCCCTAGATTTCCTTTTATTCCATACATAACTGTAGAAAGATGTTAAGACTCAATATGCTCTGTAGTAACTCATCTAATTTATCTTTAGAAGAGGCATAAAATATGGACAGTATTTCTTAACATTTTGTATCCTGTTGTGCTCCATTTATATGGAGATATACCGCAAGATGAAGAGATAGTCAGGAAGATACTAGATTGTGCAAAAATGGATAGACTGACACTGAAAATTAAACAGAAAGAAGATGTAGAATGTTATCAAACATGGAATTTGTTTTACAAATGGTTGGAAAAAAAGGGTGGAGATTAAGAACATAAACTTGTATTGCTAAGCAAACTAAATACCTAGACAACATGATGTTTATTAAGGACTAAGAAATGTATTTAATAGAAAATCAATTTAAAAAATTAAAAATATTAAACACATATTATGTAACAAAGAGAATAATTACAAAACAGTTAACATACTGCCACATCCAAGACCTGTGGAAAGAATCATATTTTCCAAGCTGTCCAAATGTATCTTTTGGGGGACAGGCAGATAATATTTGAGATGGCAAGTACTATGACAGAAAAAGTGTACTTCCTAGATCTCACCAAATAAAATTGCTTTTCAGATGGGAGCTGGGACATGCCCACTTTGTCCAATCATATAGGCCCCTGATGGCGATCCTATGGCATGAATGCCACAGGTGACATGCAAAGCCATTTGTTCCAGCATGCGAGCCACAGGCAAACATACCTCACTGCACATGCGCGTGCCTCCCAACTGATTTTCGGCCCATTTCATTTATTCATTCATTCATTTATTGAACTTATATGCCGCCCTTCTCCCTGAGGACTCAGGGCGGCTCACAACATTAAAATACAAATACAAATAAGTTAATTAAAATAGTATTAAATTTAAGCCCAATAAATTCTAAAACCCACGTCTAAAATACAGCTAAAATACAGTTAAAACACAATTAAAACCCATCCCACTCTGCTTCAGCCCAGGCCGACTTGCTAAAAGAGCCAGGTCTTGAGGTCGCGGCGGAAGGAACAGAGGTCTGGGGTCAGTCGGAACCCCAACGGGAGCTGGTTCCACAGGGTGGGAGCTACCACAGAGAAGGCGCTACTCCTGGGGGTCGCCAGCCGACACTGCCTGGCTGACGACACCCCAAGAAGGTCCTGCCTGTGGGAGCATATAGGGTGAAGGGACGTGGTTGCTGGCAGGAGACGTTCCCGCAAGTACCCCGGACCCAAGCCATGCAGGACTCTGTACGTTAATACCAGCACCTTGAATCTCACTCAGGGCAACCGCAACCAATGCAGGTCGCGCAGGAGGGTATAATGTGGGAGTATCAGGATGCTCCCATCACCACCCGCGTGGCCGCATTCTGAACCAGTTGAAGCCTCCTAGTGGTCCGCAAGGGAAGTCCCATGTAGAGAGTGTTACAGTAGTCAATTCAGGAAGTAACGAGTACATGAGTGACTGTCCATAGGGCATCTCGGTCCAGATAGGGGCGCAACTGGCGCACCAGGCAAACCTGGGCAAACGCCCCCCTGGACACAGCTCCCACCTGATCCTCCAAACTGAGCTGTGAATCCAGGAAGACACCCAAGTTGCGAGCCCTATCCACGGAGGGCAACACCTCTTCCCCCATGACCAAAGATGGAATATCCTGGATCCGAGATGCCGATAAGCACAGCCACTCAGTCTTGGCAGGGTTGAGTTGGAGCCTGTTCCTCCCCATCCAGTTTCACACCGCATCCAAACACTGGGACATCACGGAGAGGGCATCACTGATTTGGTCTGGAGTGGAGATGTAAAGCTGGGTATCATCCGTGTATTGGTGATACCTCACTCCAAAACCACGGATGATCTCGCCCAGCAGCCTCATATAGATGTTGAACAGGAGTGGTGAGAGGACCGACCCGAGGCATCCCACAAATCAGGGGCCTCGGGCTCAACCTCTGCCCCCCTGCCAACACTGATTGCGAACGACCTGAGAGGTAGGAGAACCACCATAAAACGGTGCCTCCCACCCCCCCTCGAGGTGCCACAATAAGATACCATGGTCGATGGTATCAAAAGCCGCCAAGAGATCTAATAGGACTAGGACAGAGGAAAATCCCCTGTCCTGGGCCCTCCAGAGATCATCCATCAGTGCGATGAATGCCATCTCTGTGCTGTAACCGGTTTGGAAGCCCGATTGGTACAGATTGAGGTAATCCGTTTCCTCCAGGAACCCTGGGAACTGTTGAGCCACCACGCTCTCAACAACCTTCACTACAAAGTGAAGGTTGGAGATGGGATGAAAGTTATTCAAAACGGCTGGGTCCAACACAGACTTCTTGAGGCCTTCAATGAAGCGTTAACCACTGCCTGGAGCCAGCCATGTGTAACCTCCCGGGCGGCATACACCAGCCAGGAGGGACACGGGTCCAATAAACATGTGGTGGAACTCAGCCTCCACATGGTCCTCTCCACTTCAGCTAAGGACACAGGCTCGAACCCATCCCAGATGATATTCACCTGACTCATCACTACTCCCTCATCTGACTCCTGCCAGTCAGAGTCCAAGCCGGTGCGAATCTGAGTGATTTTATCCAGCAGATACTGACTAAACTCCTCAGCCCTTCCTTGCAGAGGGTCCTCCCCCACCTCCTGACAAAGGAGGGAGCGGGTGACCCTAAACAAAGCTGCCGGGCAGTGCGGATGCGATGAGAGTGGAGAAGTAAGCACTCTTCGCCACTGTCATCGCTACCAGATAAGTCCTAGTGTAGGCTCTTAACTGGGCTCGGTCAGATTCGGAATGCCTGGACTTCTGACTGCTCTCCAGGCCCCTCCTTCGACGCTTCATCTCCCGGAACTCCCCTGAAAACCAAGGAGCTAGCCAAGCTCTGCGATAGGTTAGGGGCCACAAGGGAACAACACGTTTGAGACCCTCTGAGGCCGCCCACTGCCAGGCGTCCACCAAGGTCTCGGCTGAGTTGTGGGTAAGGGAGGTGGGAAATAACCCAAGCGCCACCTGAAAACCTTCAGGGTTCATTCAGGCGCCTGGGGCAGAACCATCTAGTTGGCCCCGCCTCCCAGCGACATGGGGCAGCCTGCTGGAAGACCAGCCGAAGGAGATAATGATTGGTCCATGACAGGGGCTGAACAGTTGGTGAGCCCCCACCAAGATCATTACGCCACTGGCCTGAGATGAAAATCAGGTCGAGTGTATTCCCCCCTCCATGGGTCGGGCCCTGAACTAGCTGAGTCAGGTCCATAGCCGTCATGGAAGCTATGAACTCCCGACCTAAGCCCGAGGTCCCACCCAGAGAGGGCAGGTTGAAATCTCCCAACACTAAAAGGTTGGGGAACTCAACCGCCACCTCTGAGAGAACACCGAGCAGCTCGGGCAGAGCCATTGCCATGGAGGTGGGAGAGAGGTATGTGAGCAACAAACCCAACTGACCACCTGGGCCCAACCTCAGGAGGAGGGACTCACACTCACCCACCTGCGGGACAGTGACCTCCCTTGGACACAAGGTCTCCCTAATAACTACAGCCACCACACCGCCCCTCCCCTGGGCTCGAGGTTGGTGAAGCACCCAGAAGCCTGGGGGACATAGCTCGCACAGAGGGACCCCTCCCTCTGGTCTCAACCAGGTCTCCGTGATGCAGGCCAGGTCCGCGGCTTCCTCCTCAATTAATTCATGGAGGAGGGGGGCTTTATTCACCACGGACCTGGCATTTACATAGACCAACCTAAGCCCAGGGACCTCATCTCCCGTATCCCCGGGGGAGTGGGCAGAAACACAAGGGTCGGAGTGCGCCACAGCTCAAAGATAGCGGGGACGCGCTCCCAAAGCACGATATGGCCCTCCATTTCGCCATCTCCTGCCATTCCCAATCACCCTGGAGACTGCAATCCCCACCCTGTTACCCGGGGTCCCAAAGCCCCTCCCTCTGCCCCCCATGCCACGACCCTCACCCAACCTGGACTGAAGTAGGGGTGGGTTCGGCGGAACCCCCCCACATTCCTGCCTGAACCGACAAACCCCCCAACCCCTTTAAACCATTAATAAAAAAGCTAATAGCCTCCCCTTATACCCCTTATTAAATTTGAGTCCCTTGGTTGCGCCATGCCACCTCTCAGGATTCCAAGATCCGTCATCAAGGTAGGCTCTAGAAAGTCCGACGGGCCACTTCAGGGATAGGGGACAGTCCTGAGGGCCCGTAATTCCTCCCAGAGGCCGAAAAAGGCCTCAAACAGGCAGAAAATCAGCTGGGAGGCGCAGTGCAGGTAAAGGAGCAGCGGGGGGGATTGCACACACATGCACAGGGGGCCTGGGTGCTGGGCATGCATTGCCTTCTGGGTGCTGTCATGTAAGTATGCACAATTTTTGGCACAGGAGCCCAAAAAGATTAGCCACTACTGGTATAGGCAGTAATAGAAGCCCTATGAACCTCACTATGAGTTTGAATTTTAATTCCTATTGTCTGAGCACTAATATGCTGGCAGAATCTGATGGAAGTTGTGGAATACAGCATTATATGAAGGGCCTTGATTTTTTTTCCTTCTTCTATTCTCCAGGGAGGCCACTTCTTTCTGAAACCTTACTCATGTGCCTCATAAAAGTCACCCATATTCCCAATATCTTTAGCTTAAGTATTAAATGCAACTCTAAGGGGTTTTTGAATGCATGTGAGGGGAGAGCGCAATTAAAGCTTGCTGAGATGGGGAAGACATACATAGAAAAAGGTTTAATCTGCCAAGTTGTATGGGTTTTTTTAGCTATGTCAGAGATGGGAGAGATATAGATGGATGAATAATAATGAGGAAGCGGTTGGGAAAGAGGTGAATATTATCTGGGGAATGATACTGATGCATTTGGCAGACAGACTCTTTTGTATTAGAAGGCTTCAGGATAAACACAATAAGAGCTATAAAATCAAATTGTGTATTTTAATTTAACATTTTTGCCTCTATGGCCCAATCCTACTGTCCTTTGGGGGAGTGGCTAAGCTGTCTTCTTCATCACCAACAAACTGCAAAGAAAAGCATCTGCCCAGGTTTCAAAATAGGAAACCAAGATGGAGAGAAGAAGTGGCATATGGTGAAGTGCCAGCCAAGCAAAAGCAGATTTACAGCTTGTGCCATAGCTCCACCCCTTTGTACATAAAGAAGAGAATGCACATAAAGAAGAGAATGGGTTTCTGTTACAGCACTGCTTTGTTTAGTCTGATTCTCATTGCTGCTCTTGATGGACTTGATGAAACAGTTTTGGCATCAACAAAATAAATAAGATTGTTACTGAACAGTGGGAGACAGGCAGGAAGTCTGATCCCTAATTTGTTTCCCCCTTACTCCTTCCACAGAACGTCTGTTCAAGCCTTATAGACCCAAAAGAAATTACTGTATTCAAGGAGTAGTGATTGGAATGCTCCAGGCCCAGTACTGTTGCAGTATGGACTCCCAGTAAATTTGCTGGGATTACATTCAGGGCAGACAAAAGAAAGTAGTTCTTGAAACATCACATAATTAATGTATGAAATCCCATGTCACAAGATGGTGTGATGGGAACTGGGCTAGAAAGCTTTAAAAGGGTTTCAAAGACGCATTAAGGAAGAAGAAATCTATCAATGGTTACTAATCATGACAGCTGAATGAATCCTCCATCTTCAGAGGCATAATACACCACTGAATATCCAGCTACTAGGAAGAAGGAACAATAGGGGGAAAGACAGCTCCTGTTTTTATGTACTGCTCAGATTACTCTTAGAAGCCTCCAATTAGCTACTTAAGAATGAGATGGAATTTGGGCCCGATTCAGCAGGACTTCCTTGTTTCTCCAGTTGTAACTTTTTAACAGAAAAGAATGTGAAAAGTAATTTAAAGAACATACCCAAAATGTCAACTTAATGTGCAGGACTCAAAGGTCACATTTTACTACTGCTTAGTGAATAAGCCACTTCTATCCTAGTTCATACAACCTGATAAATTTCCAAACCACAGTATATGGATTTCTACAAAATGCCAAGCCCAAAAAACCAAATTGCATTATGGCTTAATAGACTGTGAACGCAGCCTTAGTGTTTGAAAGTAACAGTTCTAATAGCTTTTTCTTTCACTCATGGTTGTTGTTGGGGTTTTTTGGCTCTAATCTAATATTCTAAATGAGATGCAACTTATACTAATGATAATGGGTGTAGAATGGAAAGGATTTATAAGAAGCCAGTGTTATTTTCAGTACAACACAAAGTGAAACTTTCCAAGCTCTTACAAGGAATGTTTTGATCCTGCTATTAATAAAGTGATAAAAATCTTGGGCAGCAGAAGCTAAAGGGAGCAGCAGTTGCGTTTTCCAAATACTATTCTTTTTCCTTGATTGCAGAGGTGTCTGCAAGGTGGTCAGGAAAATCTAAAAGGCAGCCACAACTACACAAATGAAGTCATGTCCTTTTTTTTTACATGGTGAATTATGTATTGCAAAAAAGGGACGAAGTTTCAATTGCATGCATGCAGCTACCATCTTGACTTTTTTGACATGTTGCCCTTGGATGCTACTTTAGTAGGATGTTGATTGCGTCATTCATTCTGGTTACAGCCCTACTTAACTCACTTACCATTTGAGTTTATTATTAATATGAGATTTTAGAAAGAGAAAAAAATCTTGTTTAAAGTCCTCCACTTCAGTTTTACATGCTGAAATTTCCATTTGATGAATTTACATTTGCAGACCTGAAATGTACAAACAATCTATAATTTCACTTCCAGTAAATAATATATTTTGCAATATGATCAAAAGCTAGTTGGAGCCTGTGCAATAGCACCAAATTTCAAATACAAGTTCCATGAACGGCTTTAAACAAGATTATTCTGTGTAATCTGGTTCATGTGGGCACTGAATGGCATTTAAAACTTCATGGTCTGAAAACCAGATGTTAAAGGCTGCCCTTCCTTGCCTTGCAATATTCTCAGTGCTCAATTTATCATGGAACCTTGGGGTATTTACTTCAGTTTATTTATGTTAGTTCTTTGCATGAGTGACCATCTATCCATCTTTCTATTTCCTTTTATTAAAAAAAAAGTTCTTAAAATCTTTAAAATAAAATAAAAAATACTGTATGTGTCACATTTTTTTTCGGTACCAAAGGAATGAAAACAAAAAGTAAAAGGGAGAAGAAAATCAGAAGCACTTCTATATATTTATCTCACATTAGACATTCATCATTTCACTTAAAGCAAACAGCATATACACTGAGAATCTTTATCAAAATCTTTCCAGACACTAAAAATAAAAGGTCTGGGATCATTTTAGCAGCCTGAAAAAGGAACGGAAATAACCAAGGGGCACTGGTCTTTGGATGGGTTTGATTGATGGTAACTTCTCTGTCTTTGTTGAGAAACGTGAAAGACTACAGGTCTTAAAAAAATACTTCTTACCTCCAAACCACAGATAAAACTTTTAGCCTGGAACCAGAAAACAGTTCCAACAATATTTTACCAACATTCCTATCTATGTTTAAATTGGAAATAATATGACTGAGCAAATTTGGGTATTGTTACTATAATAATACGATCCATAAGCAAACCACAAGGAACTAAAAGTCATTTAGGATTATCAAGCTTCAGAGACTTTGAAGAGAAATTCAGCAGTTCATCAGAGAAAGAGCTTGTCTATATTTCTTGCTTGACCCAGTATGAGGATGAGCCATCTACCCTTTCAGGAGGGCATAAATAAATGATGCCCACCCCAGTATTTCTTGCTCCACATCCAAAGTACAGTTTTTCTCACTCTACCAACATAGGTAGGACAATCCTGCTTGTCTCTTGTCTTTTATTCTGTCCTATACAAATGACTCTGTTCCAAATAGCCCGTGTGTACTCTGATGGTAGTCTCCAGTATCTATCTTAATTGGCCATCTAATATTTAACACTAGGCCATTTTTCTGTGTTCTTTGGTGACCCTGACAAGAGTCCTGATGAGTTTCTTTTTCTAGCCCAAGTGATAGGAAGAACCATAAAATAGCTATTGTTTGTTTATTTTCCACCAGTCCTTAGATGCGTCTACATAAATTAAAACAGCTGGGACTTCTGCTAGCACAGGTGGGATGGAAAGAAAACAGGGGAATGCATCAATCAGAGTAGGACCATTTGCCAAATCATTTACTATGTGTGGGGCAGAAAACAGATCAATGGTAGGGTTCACATTTTAGGACAGTATCGTTTTCTTTAGTCTAAGGACTGGTAAATAGTACTTTAATTCAGATATGATTCTGAATGCCTAACATGCATAAAAAGATAGAAGTATCCAGGAAATAATGTATAAGTAATAACTTTATTTAAAAACTATACTTTGGGCATATAAATATTTTTATAGATGTTCTTTTTTCCAAGATCCCTCTCGCACTTACTGAGTCAGGTTTCACCTAGCCTGTACCTGTACTTCGGGCTTTTCTTGCCTAAGACCTTGTTTATTTCTACATTAAATTTCATTTTGTTGGTTAAGGCCGAGTGAACAAGTCTATTGAGATCCATCTTGATAGTTTTGTTAATCTAATCCAGAGGTGTCAAACTCAAGGCCCGCGGGCCAGATCCTGCCCTCAAGGTAAATTAGATCCAGCTCGCATGGCCACCTCAGAAACAGCAGACTGGCTTGTGTGGCCTTGGATTAGCCCAGGCCAATCAACCGCTGATTTCCAACTTGGTGGTATTCATCCAGGATGGACCAGTCTTAGATCTGCAGCGCTGCCTCGGCCCCACAACTTGGACATGAACAAAAGGCCTGGTGTCCCTGGGAACTGTGTTCTGAGCACTTCCCTTTCACCCAGGACACCAGCCCTCACATGCTCACCACCTCCTATATGTATGTCCAGGGGGTGGAGCAAAGGCAGCACCACAGATCTAATGCTGGCGGCGGTCCAGTCCGGACGGATGCCACCAGGTTGCAGATCAGCACTGCACCCGCCATCTCCATGCCCCATTTGCCGGCCTTTCACATATGCACGCGTGCACCAGGAAGATGTTCAGCAGCATGGGCTCTGCAGCCTGCTGCAACCATTGGGCTGATCTTCCAATAAGCAGGTGTGGCAGCAGCAGTATTCTGGCAGCAGACAGGGAGGAGGCACATGATGTGAACCACTGGACAAAACTGCTCCATCCCACGTGGCTAGGAGCAGGTGGCTGCCCAGTGCATCCAGCAAGCTGGACTGTGTGCCTCCCCTTACGCCTCTGCCTCTGGCTACTACTGCCACCATGGGCTGAGACAAGGTAAGGAAGGAGATGGGGCAGCTGCTGCCAGACACCATCAGCCTGCCTACTCCATCCTATCTGTTTTTGCTTGCAATTGGAGTGCAGGTTGCCGCTGGTCATCTCCTCGGCCCCCTCTCTGGTCTTGCCTTTGGACTGAGAGTGGAGCATGTTCCCATCACACACCCAACGCACCTCGGCACTGCTATGGGCCACTGCCATCACTGAGGCCACCAGCAGTTTGCGCAGGTCAACTAGGCTGCTACTGGGAGAGGGCAGAGCTGGCGTCGTGGCGGTATGACGGGCGATCTTAATGCGCTAAGATCGCCGTTGATATCTCTGCTGCTGGACGGTCCAAATGGACCTAAACCATCCCGTAGGGATGGTGATTGACAGGGGCACATCCTGCTGATCCCAGGGACACCGCAAAGTCCCTGGTTGATCCAGGAGAAGCCCTTTTGCCGGCAGTGGAGAGGCAGCCATTAAAGCTGCTGAAGCTGGGAGAGCTCCGGAACGGAAGAGATCGAGAGAAAGTGTGTCAGCTTGGTGAGATGGTTTTCTATTCATTATTTTGAGAGAACACCCTAAAAGACTTAAAAGGAAATTAAAAGTGAAGATAAAAGAGACTAAGCGGCAAAATTAAGCTAAGTTTAAATTGAAGGCTTTTTTTTCCTTTCTTTTTACCAGAAATTGGAATTTGGCAAGTTTTTAAATTTAGACTGGACTGGCCTTCTCTAATTTTTACTATTTTTTCTTTAATTTTTTTTTGGAAAGTTTGCTTTGATTAAGGCTTTTCTTCTTTATTTGAGGTTTATTTTTTTCACCTTCCTTTTTAAAAGACTCTATTTTTTTCTTTTTGTTTCTGGCTTTGGATACATGGGGAAGGGAAAGTAGAGAGAAATAAGTAACACTGCCATCTAGAGGCTAGATATATTGTTTTCTTTTCTTTCTTACTTGTTTATGTATGAGAGTTACACTTCAAGGACTCTGAGCTTTTCACTGAAAAGATAGTGGGAAGAGCATGGTAGATTGTTTATACAGGTGCTCCTCTGTGTAACTATTGATAGCCAGAGCCTGGAGTTGAAGTTGAAAGAAAGAAAGAAGGTTGAAGTGACCTTGAAAGGACTGGAATTGAAGAATTTGAATTGTTTTATTTTAGAGCCTTGGACATTTAGTGGCAGTGACTCGCCTAATGGAATGATTTGTTGTTATTATTATATTTTTTCATTTCCCCGCTAGCTGGATTCTTATGTTGGGATTTTAGCTTTTTAACCCAGGAACCAGATTATATTTTTTCCTTTTATTCTTTTCCTTACCTATTCCTTTTTATTCTATTTTTTGGTGCCCTTTTTTTTCCTTTGCCTTTTTTTTTTAAATCAAGGGATTATTATTTTTCTCTTTTTCTTCTTTTTTTCCCCTTTTTTGCACATAACTGGAATTAATTGGATTAAGGAGTACAAGAACCTGAAGATTTCCCTTTTACTTTTATTCTTTTTACTTTTTCTATTTTTTTTTTTTTTTATCATACTTTTTATTGGAGTAGCAGTTGTTTACTCCTGTCCTTTTTTCCTTTTTTCCCCCACTCTTTTCTCATTTTTGTCTTTTCCTGATTTTTGTTTTTGACTTTTTATTTGAAAATAATGACAAAATGAGTAGAAAAACAACAGCTCCAGTTTCTCAAATACCAACTCCTTCCTCCTCACCATCTGCGGGACAACGATCAATATAGATAATATTGCAACAGGAGAAGGAAGTGACATTACAGATGATTATGCAAGAAATCCCAAAAATACAAATAAAAACAGATAATATTGAAAAGAGAACAGAGAATATTGAGAAAAGAATGGAAAAGACAGATGAGAAAGTTGAGAATATTCAACAGATGATGATGAAATATGAGGAAAGGCTCAAGAAAACTGAAGAATAAGAACAAAGAGAAAAGGAAATTGGATATATCAATACTAGATTGAGCGAAGTTGAAAAAGGCAGGAGCGAACCATTGGGATGGGAGATAGACAGGTCAGAATTCTACCTGAGATTTCAAAATGTGGAGGAAGAAAAGGGTGAAAACCTTGCTGAAAAAATGACAGAAATACTGGCGGAGGCACTAGAGATAACTGAAGAGAAAATGATGGATGGAATGGATGAAGTGTTTCGTGTCTATACAAGATATGCAATGAGGAATAAGTTACCAAGAGAAGTTCATATTAGATTTACTAAGAAACTTATTAAAACACAAAATATTGCAAGTGGCAAGAGAGAAGACGTTAAAGTATAAAGATAAAGAAATTGTGGTGCTGAAACAGGTACCAAGAAGAGTAAGAGATGAGAAGAGAATATCTTTTTTTGACTAAAGAGTTGCTTAAAAGAGGAGTAAATTACAGATGGTTGATACCAGAAGGTATCTTGTTTACTTGGCGGGAACAAAGACACAGAATTGATATGGTTGAAAAGGCGGAATTATTTTACCATGAATACATTAGAGGAAAGGAGGAAGATATAAGAAAAGAAGAATCCTTTGAATTTCAAGAGGAGTGTATAGCAGTAATTGAAAAAGAAAAAGAAGAAGGTGCAGTAGGCAGTGTGCCCAGAGAGCAACGAGAAGTAAGATCTACTAGAGCAACAAAACCCTCTTATAAAGTCTAAAATGGAGGAGAGAAAATTGATTACAATGAACATAAATGGACTTAATTCAATTACTAAAAGAAGGAAAGTATTTCACAAATTAGAGAAATTAAAGTTGATATAATTTGTTTGCAAGAAGTACATATTAAAAAACAACATGAATATATATTGAAACAAAAAAAGTTAGGGAAATTATTCACGTCATTGGCACAATGTAAAAAAAGAGGTGTGGTCCTATATATTAGAGACACAATTTTGGCAGAATTAATCCATACAGATGATGATGGAAGGATTTTAATGGTGGAAATAATGGACAATAATATTAAAACACTTTTAATAGCAATATATGCCCCAAATGATAATCAAGAAGAATTTTACAAGAAATTGTATAAGAAAATAATTGAATTGGACTATGCTAATCTGTATGATGGGAGACTTCAATGGAATAATTAATGAACAGTTGGATTATAAAACACAGAAAGCAACAAAGAAAGCTAGAAAGACGCTACCAAAATCCTTCTTTCAAATGATAGAAGAAATAAATTTAAAAGATGCACGAAGAGAAGAAATTTGGGGAATAAGCAATATACCTTTTACTCAAACAGGCATGAATCATGGTCAAGAATAGATATGATATGGACATCAGCTGATTTATTTTCTAATATACAAGAAATTGAAATAGAAGCAAGTACTTGGGCAGACCATAATCCAATGACAGTTACTTGGAAAGGACAAAAGATGAGATCTAGATGGACTTTAAATAACATGATATTAAAGGAAGAAGATTTTAAACAGAAAATTGAGAGAGAATTGGTATTCTTTTTTAAAGAAAATAAAAAGAGGATACATCGTTACAGAATCTCTGGGACACGATGAAGGCCTACACAAGAGGTTTGATAATTGACTATACAAGGAAAAGAAATATTAAACAGAAAAAGACTTTTAAAATACTGGAAGATGACTATAAAAAATTAGAAAAAGAATTACAGAAATCTCCGCCAAAAAAAGACATTAAAATTAAAATGGATATAACTAAACATAAAATGGGATTAATGGGAAAAGAGTTAGCTCAAAAAATTAAAAATGCTAAACAGAATTATTTTGAAGATGCAAATAAACCAGGAAGATGGTTAGCTTATAAACTTAGAAAGGAAAGAGAATCAAGGAGAATTAGTCATTTAATAGATGAAGAAGGATATGTCTGCTATGGAAGTGAAGAAAAGAATCATACAAGATTACTATGGAAAATTGTATTATCAAGAAAACATTCAAGAAGAAAAAATTAAACAATATTTACAAAAGGCAAAATTACCACAGATACCCAAAGACATTGAAATAATGCTAGAAGGGAATATAACAATGATGGAATTAACAGAAGCTCTAAAGAAACAAAATACAGGGAAAGCACCAGGTCCAGATGGTCTGCCAGTGGAATTTTATAAGACTTTTCAGGAGGTGTTGAACCTCCAACTATTAGAAGTTATGAATGAAGTTATGTTAAAGAAGAGAATACCCAAGACATGGTCAGAAGCTTATATCACACTTATACCGAAGGAAGATACAGACTCACAGCAAGTTAAAAACTATAGACCTATTTCCCTACTAAACTCAGACTATAAAATTTTTGCTTCAATTTTGGCAGAAAGATTGAAAAGATATTTAAATAACTTTATTCATGTTGATCAAAATGGATTTCTGCCAAAGAGACAAATTAAACATAATATGAGAATAATTCTGGACACTCTGGAATACTATGAGGCACACCCTGAAAAGCAAATGGCTTTGATGTTTTTAGATGCTCAAAAAGCCTTTGATAATGTGAGTTGGCATTTTATGTTATTACAACTGGCACAAATGGGCTTTGGTAAAAATTTTATACATGCCATTGAGACGATATATCATGAACAAACTGCAAGGGTTTGATAAATGGAGAACTGACAGAATCTATAGATATAAGAAAAGGGACTAGGCAAGGTTGTCCACTGTCGCCTCTGCTGTTTGTGTTAACATTAGAAGTGTTGAATAGGTGTATTAGAGAAGATAAAGAAATAAAAGGAATGAAAATTAAAAAAGAAGAGTATAAATTACAAGCTTTTGCAGATGACCTGGTATTTATACTAGAGGATCCATTGGAATCAGCACCTAAATTAATAGAAAGGATAGAAGAGTATGGAAAGGTAGCAGGTTTGAAAATTAATAAAGATAAAACAAAGATATTAACAAAGAACATGTTAGTAAGATGAAAGAAAGAGTTGGAAGAAGTTCTAGAAATACAGGTCACAAGCAAGGTTAAGTATCTAGGGATACACATTACATCAAGATGTAGTACACTGAAGGAGGACAATTATATTAAACTCAAGCAGCAGATAGCGACAGATTTGGAAAAATGGAAAAATTTGCAACTATCATTGATTGGGAGAATATCAACAATTAAGATCAATGTATTGTCTAGAATTTTATATTTATTCCAGACAATTCCAATTAGATTAGGGAAAGAGTTTTTTGAAGATTTAAATAAAATTGTGTTGATATATGGCAAGGCAAAAAAAGCAAGAATAAAACTTAAGCTGTTACAGGATGCAAGAATAAGAGGAGGGTTTGCATTGCCCAATTGAGAATTATACTATCAGGTGGCAAATTTGATGTGGGTAAAAGAATGGATAACACTAAGGAATAGTAGACTATTGACTTTAGAAGGACATGACCTGCTATTGGGGTGGCATGCATTCCTTTGGTATAAGGGAACTAAAACACAAGGGTACTTTAGAAGACACTATATTCGAGAGGCTTTGTTTTTAAATTGGGAGAAGATTAAAAAGCAATACTATTTAAAAATTCCATTATGGATATCTACTATTGAAGCTTTTTCATATCCAGTAATATACAAAAAGGAACAAACAGTTAGATATGGTGAGATATTGAATGAAAAGGGTGAACTTAAATCTATGCAAGCATTGGAAGAACAAGGTATAAAAATGAATTGGTTTTCATATTTGCAAGTACAATCTAGATTTGATAAAGATTTTAAAATAGAAGGTATTTATGATAAGTTGACTGAGTTAGATAAAATTTTGATGGGTACTGATGAAAAGGTAATTAAAAAACTTTATGGACATTTATTAGAATTTAAATTGGAAGAAGAACAAGAAAAATGATTGCTTGGGGAAATTTTGGATATGGGATTGATTTAGAGAAATGGCAAAAACTATGGTCTCAGAATTATAAAATGACAATGTCAACTGCTTATAAAGAAAATTTGTATAAGATGTTTTACAGGTGGCACTTACCCCCAACGAGAATTGCAAGAATGTTTAAGAATAAATCGGATAAATGTTGGAAATGTCATCAGATACCTGGCTCATATTACCATATGTGGTGGACGTGTTCGGATGCAAAAAGATATTGGACTAAAATCCACACATGGTTGGAAAAAATGATAAAACAACATATAGACTTGAAACCGGAAATATTTTTATTGGGAATTATACCAGATATTTACAATAAAGAGTTGAAATATTTGATTGTAAATGTTTTAACAGCAGCTAGAATTGTATTTGCTAAGAATTGGAAAAATGATAAAATACCTATGCAGGAGGAAGTTATTAAGAAAATTATGGATTGTGCTGAAATGAGCAAATTGACATTTGAAATTAGAGATCAAGAAGATAAACAATTTTATAAGATATGGGATTTGTTTTGTCAATGGTTGGATAAAGAGACTTGGTAATGTAATAGATTATATAATTTTGTAATAGAAATTTAATAGATTGATATAAAATATAATATAGACATATATAACCATTGGATGAAAGTATAATATAAACGTTATAATAAAATTGAGAATATCTCGTATAAATGATGAAATGAATAGTTTAGTCATGTATAAATAATAATTGATAAATATATAAGAATGTTTTATATTGATAATATGAGAATCTTTTTTTATAAATTGTGAGTGATGACTACGAAAGGATAACACAAAGGATCTGTAACCAACTTACACACTGTATGTATATAAAATGGAAGATGGCTTTTATGTTTTTTATGTTTTGTTTGTATGTTTGTCTTAAAATAACTTTTTTTTCAAAAAAAACAACCTAGGCTGCTACTGTCGCTGCATGGAGCACCAAGCCCACCCAGCATGAAGGAGGCAAAGCAGCAAGCTAGAAAGGCTGAGTAGAGGTGGTAGAGCATGCCCAGGCCCAGCAGGCAAAAGACAACCACTGCAAGCAGGAAAAGCCAGATCCCAATCAGTGCCATGGCCACCCAGGGCCAGCCATAATTGCATGCCTCCCCCCACTGTCTCTGCTAGGCCTGGGAGATTATGGCATCAATGGGGATCCTGCTTTTCCCCCTCTGGGTGGCTGCCTTTTTCCTATTGGGTCTGGACAAACTCTACCACCTCTACTCAGCCTTTCTAGCTGGCCGCTTTGCTTCCTTTGTGCTGGGTGGATCTGCCAAGCTGTGGCGGCGGTAGCCTGTAACAAGGCCAAGGTACATCGGTGCATAAGGAGGCTGAGATGACCAGTGTCAACCTGCTCTCCAACTACAAGTCAAAACAGACAGTGGGACAGAGTAAGCGTGTCCAAAAGTCTGCATCACGTGCTTCCCCCCCACCTCCAACTGCTGCTTGGATGGCCAACCCATAGTGGCAGTGGGCTCAGAGTTGTAGAGTGTGCCAGCCGAGGGGCTAGCAGGCTGCGGCTGCAGCCAGAAATCATCAGCCCTTGAGCGAATGGCAGCTGACGGTTTCCGGCTGTCCCCACCCCCTGCCTTTACCTCACCTCATCCCACAGGATGTGCCTCTCATCTGCCACCCCACTCACTGACGACCCCTGGATAACCTCCCCAATCCTCCCCAGCCCTCACAGGCACCTCCCACGTGAGCGACATCGAACTGGCCATGTGCCCCCAAGCCACCCCCAGTTGGCCACGACCACTCCGGCCACGGCCCTCCGGCCAGCCCCCAGAGCACAACCACAATGCTGATGTGGCCCTCAATAAAATAGAGTTTGATACCCCGATCTAATCTAATGCCTAATCTGGTCAAATAATATCTAATATCCCATCTTCTCATCATGCTTTGTCATATATAAATAGAGAAGAAAAAAGAGACACTGCAGTAGCCAGAGGTAATAGGAACATAATCTTCTCTGGAGAACAAAGTAGAACTTAGCTGGATCATATCAAATACAATTTACTGGCAAATATATTCCACTCACAACAGCAGAAAACAGAGCAATACATGTTCTAGCTATTGTTCCACATAATCTAGTATTGAGAATGGACAATCTTTTGTTAATGTGTTTAGTCCAATCTTAAGTAATATTAATCACTGATCAACTACCACATTAGACTTTTTTTCTCATACTGACCAATAACAGTTTGAAACAATCTCCTAGTTGGAGAGAAACTATGCAAAAGATTTTGTGCTGCTCATTTCAATGATTTTGCCCTTTAGTGTGTGGTTTCTTGCACTGTTTAAAAATGGTCAAAGTGGGTATCTAATAACTGAGTTCTCTCTTTCTCGCTTTCACTGAAGACCATTGTGCAGTTGAGAAGAGTTTTTAACCAACAAGAACTGATGGAGGGAGGAGTTAGGATGTCTGTGTACTCCAGACGTGATAAATAAATAAAAGAAATGAGCCAAATGATGACATAATTGGCCAAATGAAAGAGGCTTTCATTTTTAATTTCATGTTTCCCCCTCATTCATAAAGACTATCACTGTTCTTTTTGTGGCCCATCAGTCTCATAACCTTCAGAGAAAAACAAACCATAACAAATATGATATTTTGCTCCTGCTAGCTTGAAGCTCCCATTAGAAGATTGTTGCCTTTGGAGTATCACACTGGAGGGTTCTGATGACCTTCATAAATCTGTTTATTTACAGCTTGGGAAAGAACAGTAATTCAAGAGATCAGATAATGGTCCAAAGTCAGAATGAGTGCAAGCTTCCAAACCAATCCAGTTCAAAGCACAAATCTATATAAAGACAAAAGCTGGCAATACTACACAAATGTGATAGCGCATGATGAATTCATCTATGGTTTTTTTCTCTCTCTCTCTCTCTCTCTCCCTCAGTTTTCTAGCTCTAGCTAAATCAACTTGCCAATTTGTATTGTTTTCTCAATATGATCCCTATATTGAGAAATTGATTCCTCCAACTATGTAGCTGTACATATGTGGTTTTGTATATAACAGCTAAAATACTCTATGCTTCTCATTGGAAATTAAGACCAATTTCTTCTGTAAAGGAATGTCAAACTAAGTTACAATAATATGTCTCAATGTTAAAATTAACTTCATATATGAAAAAATAATTTGATACAGAACTTGATACAGTTTAGACCCCTCACATCCTGGACAGAAACTGTTTCAACTCCAACCTCAAAACGACGCTATAGAGCACTGCACACCAGAACAACTAGACACAAGGACAGTCTTTTCCCGAAGGCCATCACTCTACTAAATAAATAATTCCCTCACACTGTCCAACTATTTACAAAGTCTGCACTACTATTACTATTAATCTTCTCATCACTCCTTATCACCTATCCCCACCCACTTGTGACTGTATGACTGTAATTTTGTCGCTTGTATCCTTACGATTTATATTGACTGTCTCCTAGTATAATTTGATTGCTTATTGTACCCTATGACTATTATTAAGTGTTGTAGCTTATGATTCTTGACTCTTGGCGAATGTACCTTTTCTTTTATGTACACTGAAAGCATTTGCACCAAGACAAATTCCTTGTGTGTCCAATTACACTTGGCCAATAAAAATTATATTCTATTCTATTCTTAATTAGAAATTGTTTATTTGGATGTTAATCTTAGAAATTGATTCATACCATATTCAAAGTTTAGGTTTTCTCTAACATAATATTATAATATTCTATTTTTACTGTTTAATTGTAAAATTTCCTAGTCTAGGTAGAAATTATTGTAATGTCTTTACCTTAATTTATAACATCGTTTGAATTATACTACAGATAGTTGATTATTACTGCACAATAACCATTTTCATATTGTATTATTTTAATATTGACATAAAACCTCATGCTAATGTAAGATGTTCTAATATGCAATGTATATTGGTGTTATTTTGAAACCTTTAAAAACTAATCTTACGTTTTAAATCTTTTTTATTTTATTTTTATTTTTTTCAGCAGTGCTGAGTTAACATAGTAACTGTAATCTTTGCCTAGCATCCTGGAGAATTCCAGTTTAAAATTCAGCAGAAACATATTTTACTCATTATTTTTCTGTTCCTGAGCTAGCTGAATTTTTATGGGTTTTCTGGGTAAGTCCAGGGTATGACATTTAATAATTTTTCCAATCACTTGCAATACATCAGGTGATTGAAAAAATATTTATTAAATATTTATTCTATTCATCAAATATTTATTAAATCCAGTTCACCAATGGATTTATTTGGGGAAAAAAGAAAGAAAAAACTAACTAGCTCAGGAAAAAAAGTAATTTAAAAATGCACTGAGGTTTCTGTGAGGTTTCAAATCACCAGTATTCTATATGCTTGACAAATATCAGAACCATTGTGCTATTTCCACACTGTTCATAAAGAGAGTTATAGAAAAAATCTGAGTTAATAATAAGCATTGTCTTGGTCATTTTGACACTGAGGAATATAGAAGCTAGCATTCACCTGTTTCTGTCCTCTAGAAACAGCTGCCTACTTGTCATAGTGAGTGGACATCCCAGTACTATGAACAAGTCCTTGAACTGTAATTCCTATCAGCCATAGCATATGTTCACTATTTCAGGCCTCAGGGATACATGCAACTTCCAAAAATTGTTTTCTTTATTTATAGGGGTTAAAAACAAGAGATTACTTTAAAATAATATGCTGGGAGAGAAAATAGATTCAAAATATACAAGTGTTAGTGAGTACAATACCTTGACTTACAATAGTTTATTTAGTGATCGTTCAAAGTTACAACAGCACTGAAAAAAGTGATTTATAAGCATTTTTTACACTTCTGACTATTGCAGCATCTCCACAGTCATGATTTACATCCGGAAGCTTAATAACTAACTCACATTTATGACAGTTGCAGTGTCCCAGAGTCCTTTTGCAACCTTCTGACAAGCAAAGTGGAAGTGACAGGATAACCATTTGTCTGAAATGGTATATAGGGCAGTGATGGAGAATCTTTTCGACACCGAGTGCCCAAACTGGAATGCGCATGTGCATGCATGTGCACTGCCAGAGTGTCAGAAAACCAAAGACAAGCTGGCCGCTGCACACATGCCTTTTTTGGCCATTTTTCAGGCCATTTTCTGGGCCATTTTCAGGCCATTTTTGGCCCCAATACAGCCTGAAAATGGTCTGAAAAAGGCCCAGAAATAGGAATAGCCTATTTTCTGGCCATTTTTCGGCGCTCCGGCCCCTGCAAAAACCAACTAGCTAGCATGCTAGAAACCAGAAGAACAGCTGCCGATGGTGCACGTGCCCACTGAAAGGGCTCTGTGTGCCACCTCTGGCATGCATGCCATAGATTCACTATCATGGCTATTGGGTTTCCTGCCTAAGCCGGAAGAGAAGGGTTGGACTAGAAGATCTCCAAGGTCCCTTCTGTTATTCTATTCTAAAGTCATTGAGGGAACCAGAATAACATAACACCGTGTTACTAATTTAAGAACTACAGTGATTCACTTAATAAAAATGGTGAAAAAAGTCATAAAATGGGGCAAAACTCACTTTAACAAATTTCTCACTTAGCAACATACATTTTGGGCTCAATTATGGTCATAAATTGAAGACTACCTGTATACATATTGTCCCAGGCCAGTCCCTATGGAAAAGGTTTTCAAGATCCCCCTAAAGAACAGTGGAGTCAGGGCCATGTAGCTTTTGGTAGGCACATTACTGGGTTGAAGATTCTTTAACACGTCAAAAATGAAACCAAAGAAGGAATTGCAAAACCTGTTTGTTAATAATATGATTATACTCCATACTTAATCATCTTTGATGAGAGGGGGGACTTTTTGATGATAATGTATATTATTTCAATTACTTCAAAACACTATACTGGTAGTCCTTAGTTTATGACAGCGATTGGGATCAGAATTGCAATTACTAAGCAACGCAATTGTAAAAAGCAACATCACACGATCACGCCGCTTAGCAATAGCAGTTTCAGGAATCTCAGTTGCATCATTAAGCAAACCTGAGGATCTTGCATGATCATGATCCAATTTCCTCCTGGAGTTGACTTTGCTTATGGAAAGCTGCCAGGGAATGTTGGAAATTGGAATCACAAGGCAGTGTGTCAACCATAACGTTAGAGAATGATCATAACTACTGCTCATTCAGTACTATTTCTAAGTTTCCAAAACAGTCATTGAATGAGTAGTCCTTAAATTAGAACTAACTACCTACATCATGGGTTATTCCCACCCATTGAATTTAATGGTGCTACAGATTTCCAACTCAAAGTTTTTCCTTTTTTTCTTTTTAGGATATATCACAAAAGAGAGCTCATTCACCATCACCACCCAAAAAGCACTCTTTATCCCTTAAGTTTTTCTGAATATAAAAGCATCTGGTGTGTTGCTTCTGCAGGAAAATAAAAACACTATTAGAAATATTTTAATCTCCTTTTTCAGATATGTTTGATTAATCATTGCAGCTTAAATATGAAATAATTCAAGCTTAATAGAATACACACTCTGCCTATATTATCTTTCACTCAGCTGTCATCTTCAAGGACCAAAAGAAGCCCCATCCCATATACCTTGGACTTGTCCAGCAAAGTTGCAAATGGGGGCATCTGTGTAAGAGCAAACACCTGGGACAAATTGCACTAAATAAATGAGCAATTAAGAATATTACAGGAAGATTAAAACATCCCCAGACCTCTCTCTAACCCTCTTTGCCTATTTCCATGGCAACTGGCTATTCATCCAGATGTCTTATGTCTGTCAACCAAGCTATATGTATGGAAAGATTATTCTAATTTATAAAGAAACAAGGAGATATCTAAGGTTGTGTGAACAAAGTATAATTTCTTTATTTCATGTGAAACAGCTAATATGGGAAATACAGCATTGACAGTTTGTAAGTAAGAGATGGATGTAAATTTTCACTCCATTCACAGTAAAATAAAATATAACACACCAGTCCTTGAGCCAGGCAAAGTATACCATGTTGAGGTCTTGGGATTTAGGAGCCAACCAGCAGCGAAGCTGACCAGATGTGGCTGATGCAATAGAGATGAATGAGCATGGCATGGGTGTTTCCCTTTAAGACTGGGGATTAAAAATCCCTTTGAGAGGGATTTGTGTAAGGGCAGCCATTAGAGGGCATGTTCTCTCTCCTTGTGTTCGGTATCCAGTGCAGAGTTTCTCCATGTAGAGTTAAGAAGGTATTTGCCCACCACGTATATGTCTGTATATAACTCTTGTGTATAAACCACTGTTAAATGTCTAAATCTCTGTGTGCTGTGTTTTGCTCCTGGGCTGTCTCATAATGGTAGTCATGCTGCAAACGCTCTGACATACCAGCCTAGCATTTGTTGCTCTGATGGCTAAACCCTATTTTCTCTCTACAATGAGGCCAGTAAGGGATACCGTTTGCATAATTTTCATTTATTTATTCACCATAATTATATGTATGGCTGCCTATCTCACAAGTAACTTTGGCTGGTATTCAACAAAGCTAAAGTCAAGATGCATAAACAAATATTATTATTATTATTAAAAGCTTTAAAATTGTAGAAGGTACAAAATATTTTTAGAAATATTATGCAAAGAACAGGTGTTAATTACACTGGAGCTATTTGAATATTTTACCAGTTCCCTACAGCTTCCATACCTGATCTTGAGAAAGTTCCAGAAAGTTAAAAGGGATTAAGTCAGTCTCACTTAAGGAGGAAGAATGCTCCGTAAATTGGGAACTGCAGCAGGAAAGACCCACCACCTAGGAATCCCCAACTGAAATTCCCTAACCAACAAGACCCACAATATGCCACTCTGATGGATGTGATGGAATGTGGTAGATCAAGAGTACCAGGAGAAGTTATGGCAGAAGAACACAGAAGACAAGAAAGAGGCAGTGAGGGAAGAACCACTGCTGCGGATACTACCTTCTAAAACTCATGTCTCAGTAGCTCCATCATGCATTGCAAAAAAAATCCTTGGAGGCCTTGTGGTTTTCTTGGTGATTCCTGGCCATTCTCTTGCTCTTCTTGCTTTCTTTCTCCTCCTTCCTAATTACAGTGAATCTTCATCTTACAACCATAATTGGGGCCAGAAATCCCATCATAAATAACTAGAGTTGGAGCTAATTTTATAACAATTTTACAATGCTTGTTAAGCAAATTAAGCAAATCCAGTTTCCCCAATGGACATTTGGATACCACTCATAAATGCAAGCCCGTTGCTAGCTCCTGAATACAATCACATGACCGCAGGATTGGTGCGACAGTTGAAAGTCCGAGCACAGGTCATTAATCACTTTTTCTGTGGCTATTGTAACTTTAATAGAATAACGGTGTTGGAAGGTCTTCTAGTCCAACCCCTTTCTCAAACAAATGGGTGTCCAAACTCTTCTTAAAACCCACAGCTTCTGGAAGAAAGCCTTTGCAATTGTTTAATAACTTTGAACAGTGTGTAAAAGAAATGTCATATGTTGAAAATTACCTGTAGGAAACAGCCACAGAAAAAAAATAGCTAAAAAAAAATAGACAATCTTCAGAGGGCAGCAAAGAGATATTGAAAACTCCTTGCTACCCTCTAGTGGTCAAAGTCTTGCAGCCTAGATATGGTATGACAACGGGAGAAAAGCTTTCAGGTTACTGAGGAAGGTGGTTCTTTGAAGAAAGGAGGCATGATAACAGGACCTTCCAGCAAGATAGGAAAGGGGTACTTTGATTAAATCAGAAGGGAGTGAAACTCTTGTAAGGTTCAGGCTATTGTCTAGGGCTTTCTGGCTGGGGAATTTTGGAGTTGAGGTCCATACATGTTGCTGAGAGAAATATTGAGTTAAATCATTATACTCATGTTTGGCTTTCTGGTTTGGAGACGGCATTCTCTTATGTGGCCCCAGGCTACAGAAAATGACAAGAATGTAATCTGTCCAGCTAACTGGTTCTTCACTTTAATTTAGACTATCTTGATTTCACAGTTGTATTTTATATTTCTATTGTTAGCTGTAATTGTATGCTTAAAGTCACCTTAAAAATTTGCACAAATAAAAGAATAAGTTATACATTTATTTTTAATTTGAGAAAGCGCTTTTCAGACCAGAGCTGGCTTGGTTAGTGCTTAAAGATGCCAGTCTAGAAACCAGGAGGCCATGAATTCTAGTCCCATTTTAAGCATAAAAGAAGCTGGATGACCTTGACCCAGTCATTCTCACTCAGCCCTAGGAAGAAGGCAATGGCAAAACCATTTCTAAAAACTATACGAACTTGCCCAGGAGTTAACATTGATTTAAAGACATTCGCACAAAAATCCTTTATGGTCGGGATACCATTTACTCCATTATAGTTTGGAGTTGGATGCTGAATATTGATGCTTCAAAACAGGATGCATATCAAAGTTCTGTAAAGCAAAGCTTAACAAAGAATGTAAACTGAAGTCTCTCTGGGTACGTTGTCTCAACAGAAGCAGCTGAATTAAACAGAGAATCCTGTGTTGATGTGATTTTTTAAGGGTTTCTGGAAGTGGCTTTGTGCAATCTTTTTACAATCTTTATTCTACCTCTCTGTTAATGCAGCCTAGCCAACATAGCTCTAGGCTGCATAATCAGAGGGATAGAATCAAGATCATGTATAGTGTTAATACCACTTTATAATGGCTTGGTAAGGCCACATTTGAAATACTGCATCCAGTTTTGGGCGGCACGGTGTAAAAAAGATGTTGAGACTCTAGAAAGAATGTGAAGAAGAGCAACAAAGAATATTAGGGGACTGGAGGCTAAAACATATGAAGAATGGTTGCAGGAACTGGGTATGTCTAGTCTAATGAAAAGAAGGACTGGGGAGACATGATAGCAGTCTTCCTAAATCTCAGCGGCTGCCACAAAGAAGAGGGAGTCAAGCTGTTCTCCAAAGCACCTGAGGGCAGGACAAGAAGCAATGGGTGGAAACTGATCAAGGAGAGAAGCAACCTAGAACTAAGGAGAAATTTCCTGACAGAACAATTAACCAGTGGAACAACTTGCCTCCAGAAGTTGTGAATTCAACAACACTGGAAGTTTTTAAGAAGAAATTGGGCAACCATTTGTCTGAAATGATATAGGTTTCCTGCCTGAGCAGTGGGGTTGGACTAGAAGACCACTATGGTACCTTCCAACTCTGTTATTCCATTCTGTACTATTCAATGGCATGAATTCAGCATCTAAATGTCATTTAACACTGACCTGTCCTGTATCCTTCCTCGTCTCTATTCTCTTGCAATCTCAGGTGCTAGTCCCACATGGAAACTATTTTCCCAATGTGCACATTTGCTGAGTAAACAACAGCTTGTTGGCTCAACTACAATTCTCTATGAATAGCAGTATATTCTTGAAGCCATTTTTTTTAAAAGCCTCTCACTCTGAGAGCTCAGACAGCTGTGATGGCCCACAAGGAGAAAAAGGGATCCATTAAAAAATACAAATGAACTTGGCAACCAAGGATGATTTTAGATCAATGCTGTTTGTGCTGCTGTTCATGTTATATTTATTATTCACTTCACTCAACATGCCGGCTGGCTTTCTGCTTGTAGAGACTCTTATCTAATGCAATTCCACCTACACAACGCACATTATAGTAAGTTAAGATATGACCAAGGGCTGAATTTCTTATCTGAAGACCCACCAACAAAGAAACAAACTGAAAAGCCTTTCTAATGCAAAACAAATCATTCACACATGTTTGTGCATGTATATTTGTATCTTCTAGCCTCCTAGCACGTACAAAACATAAGAGACCTGCCGAAAGAGCACAAATCTGGCTTGGAAATATGTTCCCATAATTGTCAAGTAGGGACCTGTAGAAAGCCAAAATCAAAAGCTGAGTGCATTAATACTATTCATATTTCACACTTTCCCATGGATGGTATTCATAAGATACTATTCTAATATTGGAGTGTTGATATTAAAATAATTTAGAATAGGTATTTTAAAACTTGCAGGAGGATGGACTTAGGATTTGACTACAACTTTTTAAAGTACCTGCATTTTATTCCAGGCTCACCCAATGTCCATTGCAGCTGTCACATGAACCCAAGAAATGGTTTAAGAATTGCAGAAATCTGCCATATTTATACCTCTGGGCATTCTGAAACACCTTTACTGTAATCACATCCAAAGCACATCCAGTCATAAGTACTAGCTATTTAGCAGACATAAATGTTGTACATTAAATGTTGTACATTAAAGGAGCCACTGTGATGCAGCATCGTGTATGTATTAGGCAAACCTAGGTAATACTGATTTATTTAATAAGGCACGTTTAAGTGAACCATGATTTGATGGATATGGGAACCTAGTTGAGCTACACAGTATTTTTCCTGAATTTCCCATTAATGGAATATTCAAGTTAGAGACAGATTCTAAATTCTGTACTTAATGCAATCAATAAATAAGTACTTCTTTATGTATGTCCTGAATTTCCCACCATATTTTACCCATTATCATCATATTCATGTTAGAGGCACCGAAGCGCTTTCAAGTTGAAAAGAGTAACCAATGACATCATCGTCTGGGGGATGGCCAGTTGTGGGCTCCTTTCATGTCCCCATTTATGAGCCCACCAAAGTGGTATCTATTTATGTACTCATGCTTGCACACTTTTGAATTGCAGAATAGAATAGAATAGAATAGAATAGAATAGAATAACAGAGTTGGAAGGGACCCTGGAGGTCTTCCAATCCAACCCCCTGCTTAGGCAGGAAATCCTATACCATTTCAGACAAATAGTCATCCAATCGCTTCTTTAAAACTTCCAAGGTTGGAGCGTTCACAACTTCTGGAGACAAGTTGTTCCGCTAATTAATTGTTCTAACTGCTAGGCTGGCAAGAGCTGAAGTGAAGGGAGCTCCCCCCACCACACACCACTCAGGGCTCGAACATTGCAAATTGTGAAACCAGCATTCTAACCATATGAACCATTGAACTCCCAACCAGATTTTTACTGAAGAACCCAGTCTATGAGAAGGGGAGGAAAAAACTGTCTTATTTCTCTTAAATTATGTGTACTATTCCCCATGAAGTGTCCCACCAACTCACCTCTCTGTTATTTGTTTGAAATTCTCTGCAAAAATATCACAATAACTAAAAGTCACATACACAAAATAACTGCAAGAAAAGTAGTGGGGTTCCAATTGCATCCATCCCATCTTGGATAATTCTATGCTTCTGTGCAGCTTTTCCATCTTTTTCCATTCCAACAGCTAGCCAATAATGTTTTTAGAGGTAATAGCTAGACTTTGAGTTGTATTTGAAACCAATTATCAGCTAAGAAACATTATTATCTGGCGAACATTATTATTGGCATTATTATCCAAATTGTCAGTTCCTGTTGATAGAATAGTCAATATGGACATATTTAAACCGATTTCACTAAAAAGCAAGCAGGCATGTTTTCTCAGAAATGTGTGATCTATGCTGGCTTAGTCAAGCCTGAAGCCAGTTTACTGGAGAAACAGTATAAATGCTTTAAAGAAAACACCATTCTTCACCAATGCATACAATTACAAAGTTAGCCTTCAAGTATTAAACCAATAAACTAAGTTTTTTTTAACTAGAGAAAAAGTAACATACATTTCTGATATGTCAACAAACATTTTTACTATGAATTAAGTCTTAGAGATACTGCAGAATTGTTTGGTCTTGATTCAGAAATCCAGAGCCACTATCAGAAATCCACAAGCATCTGTTAAACTCTTGGGGACCAAATAATACCCACAAATTTTTTACAAAGTCTACAAGCGATTGCAGGAAAACTCAAAAGTAGCTCCCAGAAGTCTGAGACCTTTTGGTAATACCCATTCCAGATGGCTTTAATCATGTAGGCAGGAATTATTGGGGGGAAAAGTTTTTTAAAAAATCATGCATATTGTATTACCAAATACTGAAAGTTTATATGTTCAGAATAAAGATATATTTAGCGTGCTCTGGGAATAGAAAAAAGAATAATTCTTAGGAACTAAAGTATTTATATTTAGAGATGTGTGATCCAGCAGTTTTTGAGGAAAACATATTCTGTTTATCAGAAAATGACATATTATTTCTCTCTTTGGGGAAAAAACTTGTATAGGCTTAGCAAACATTGAACATTTGGTTTCTCCTCTCAAATATTTTAAACCAGGTAAACCTAAAATATATTTGTAATCAGATAATTTTTGTGTTACATATATTTTTATTTATTATGTTATTTTCATTTTTTCTTCATGTGGGTTGAGTTGTTTGTTTTATGAATGTTCCCTTGAAAATTGGCTAATAAAAACATTAAAAGGTTTTTTTTTAACAAAAGGGTTTCCCTATGAAGTGGTAAGCTTCATAAAGAACTAGTTGGAATTCACTTCTTGTTTTGCAGATCTCTATCATTAAGACTTTGGTCCACATTGTTTTATTGTAGGAGGATATTTCAGAATATGCCTGACATAAAAAAGGCACTTAAAAATGATAAAAGCCCAATTTATTTACTTAGCTATGTTTTAAAGAATCAAAAGCATAACACTGGAACAAAAATCAAGGCATTAAAAGGAGAAAAAAAATGCTTTGGTTAGAGCTTATTGATTCATGACCGTTTTTTCTTACTAAATTACAATTCACTTAAAAGATTGTTTTGAATTTTTTTACTATTTTGCTTCCATATTTCAAAGAGAAGGTCAAAATGGCAATACTATTAGCTTTTTAAAAAAGCTTGCAACTATAGCCAAAGTTCATAACTGGACCTTGATTCTCAAGGAAAGAACAACCAGAAATCCTAATTTAGCTATAATATATAGGGTGAGTTTGCATGACACCATTAACATTGTGTACATGTAAAGAGGGGTATGGATTGTCTATTTTAAGCCTCCCTAAACCATGGATAGCCTCTGTGATAAAGATCTACATTTGTCAAGTTGAAAACAATAGAAAGTTTCTAGTGAGAGAAGAGCTACCATATCTGGGTTATCAAAATTCATTAGATTAATTATCAAAAACCATTAGATAAAGCAGAGCAATATAGAAAACTCATCCCTTGTTGGCATGTAAAGGTCATTGAGATGCTTGTAGCTTTTAGCTAGGAGATAATTTTTAATTCTTTCTCTTTGTATAATTCTCATACTAAACATTTGCCCAACAAATTGCTGGAAAGATCAAAAGTAGAGCTTATATTCCTTCTAAGAAAAAGCTTTCAGGGACTTTGCTCCCAAGGTCTCTGACTGGGAGACCCTATTTCAGAAGCTGGGCTCATGGGATCAGTTGGAATTGTTGCTAATGTGCCAGGCTCCCTGCTGCATGGCAACCTCCTTGCATGAGCTACTGGTGGCAATCTCAGGATTGGCAGAGGAGTTCCCTAAGCTTATGGTTTTGGGGACTTCAATCTGCCATCCCAAGGTTTGGCCTCAGAAGCAGCCCAAGAGTTCATGGCTACCATGATGGCATAGACCTATCCTAGATCATCTATACTAGTGGTTCCCGAAGTGGGTGGTACCGCCCCCTTGGGGGCAGTGGGATGCCTTAGGGGGGTGCTAAGAGGCAAGGGGGCCAGCAGGGGGCACTAAGAGGCAGCAGGGGGGCATGCAAGGTGCCAGTTCTGCAGGTTCACTCATTGACTGTAGCACCGCTCCCGAGCCGGCGCCTCCAATGTGGAAGTGGTGGCACGTTACGTGCCACCGCAGCCGCATTCAACACACTACCCCCTGCCGCCTCTGCGCCTTCTGCCGGGGATGCTAAGAGGTGACAGGGGGCGTTCGAGGCGCCAGCAGGCCCTGCAGGTTCACCCATTGATTGTAGTAACGCTCCGGAGCCGGCGCCTCCAATGTGGAAGTGGTGGCACGCTATGTGCCGCCGTGGCGCATTCAATGCGCCGCCCCCCTGCCACCTCTTAGCATCCCCAAGGGAGCCGGCAGAGGGGCACTAAGAGGCAGCAGGGGGGCGTTCGAGGCACTGGCCCTGCAGGCTCACTCCATTGACTGTTGTACCACACCGGAACCAGCACCTCGAATGCGGCAGCATGTTTGGAAAAGCCGCCGCCACCGCTTTCCCAAAGTGGTGCTGTTGCCGCATTCTGTCTGTCTGTCTGTCTGTCCATCTATCCAAAAGGTCTATCTGCTTGCCTGCCTGCGTTCCTATCTACCTACCTGTCTGTCTTTCTGTCTACCTACCTACCTACCTACCAATATAGATCTACCTATCTACCTATCTATCCATCCATCCAAAAGCTGTCTGTCTTCCTTCCTTCCTGCCTGCCTGCCTACCTACCTACCTACCAATGTAGATCTATCTATCTATCTCTATTTATCTATCTATCTATCTATCTAATCTATCTATCTACCAATATATCTATCTATCTATCTGCCTGCCTGCTCTCTCTCTATATCTATCTATCTATCCATCCATCCATTCATCCATCCATCCATGTTCAAAAGCGCCCAGGTCAGGAAAGTAGAGCAAAGCCAGTCTGGGAGGGAGAGGGAGGGAAGGAGGGAGGAGGGAGAGAGAGAAAGGAGAGAGACCTGATGCATCAGATTGAATGAGGCCTGGTTTAGACTGAAGCCCTTTTCCACATTGAAACATCTTTGCCAGCACATTGAAACCTCTTTGGCTTCCATTAAAGTTTTTGTGGACAAAACATGGTCAAGACTATCAGGAAACTCTCACATTTTGTTGAGGCTTTAAACAGGATCCATTGGACCAGATCTCCACCCTAAAAATTACTTTCCCCCAATGTATTACAGTGCCAATTCTGAAGAAGGCAAAACCAAAATGTGCTGGTAAATTACAAGGAGAACACACACACACACACACACACACACTCCCTTCTAAACCTGCTGGAGCAGGTGATTGGACTAGAATAGGTATCTCATTATCTTTCTCCTCCCTCCCTCCCTCCCTCCTTTATTTCTTTTTCTTTCTGTCCCTTCCTTCCATCCCCCCCTCTTTCTTTGTCCCTTTTTCTTTCTTTCACTTTTCTCTTTCTTTTCTTCCTCTCTTTCTCTTTCTTTTCCCTCTCTCTTTCCCTCTCTCAGGCTCACCCCTTTAGATCAGGGGTCTCCAAACTTTTGGACCTCAGGGACCACCAAACTCATAATTTTAAATCCCGGAGACCACTACTATGAATTTTGACTGATGGTGGCTTTCTGGTGTTGGTGGGAGAGAGAGAGAGAGAGAGATCTGATCCAACCTCTCTCTCTCCCTCTCTCACACACACAGAGGCAGGGGTGGGATTTAGACCCCTGATCTAAAGCTGTCTAAACTCCAAAAACAGGCCAAGTAGCCCTGGGGAGGCCAGTCGTAAATTAGAACACTTGCTAAACAACCGGCCATTAAGTGGTCAGGACCACTTGTATTTTTTTTTTTAATTACATTTATATGCCACCCTTCTCCGAAGACTCAGGGTGGCTTACAATGTTTGGAGCACAACCCAGTGTGCTCAGCAATAGCCTTCATTCCATTGTATATGCCTGCTTATTACTAAGCGGCATTTTTACAAACTCAGCTTATTGCCCCCAACAATCTTGGGTCCTCAATTTACCTACCCCAAGAGGATGGAAGGCTGAGTCAACCTTGAGCCTGGTGGGATTCGAGCCTGCACTAATTGCAGGCAGCTGGATCTTAAGAGCAGGCATTTAACAGCCTGAGCCACCAAAGCTCTTCCTTTGGTTTGCCAGTCACCTGGCCACGCCAACCCACTCACATGACCAGCAAGCCACGCCCTCAAGTTAGGCTACGCCCACAGAAATTTGAATCCCACCCCTGGGTGGGGGGCACCGAGGATGAGTTTGTAGCACCAAGGGGGCGGTGGACTTAAAAAGTTTGGGAACCACTGATCTAGACAATGGTCACAACTGAATATCTTGTCAGAACAATGGAATGGTAATGTAGGGAAACGCTTGTTGTCCCCCCCTCTTCCATCATGGTCAGTTCATGCCCTGGTGTCTTTGAGAATCTAATTTACTGCCCTCTTTTGCAGAGAGGCTGGATCCATTTGAATAGCCTGTGTCTGGAGACTAATGGACCCGAATAGCTTCTGGAGGGAACTGAGAAGTATCCCACAGCTTTACAGTACATTCCTGTTGAAGCTGTACCTACATCCTGGAATCAAAGGCAAACCAAGCCTTTGGACATGATTGCGCCTCTGGGGCGCTGTGAACTCATCACTCCCAAACTCTTCATAGTTCCTGGAAAAGCTACAGGTTCTGAAAAGGGCTAAGAGATGCTTAGAGCACCGCTGGAAGAAAACAAGGGATGAATTACACCAGACAAAACTTAGACCTTGCAATGATAAGAGTGGTGAAACATCATTTTCCAATCTTATTGCCTCCATTGTATCATCCAATGGCCCTGTTCAGGATAACTCAGTCACTCTTGGAGAAAGAGGACTCCTATGATCTTTTTCAGGGTCATGCAGAGAAACTAGTGGAACATATGATGGACAAAGTCATTTTGGATTCATCTCCAGTTGGAATCCGTGCATGATGCAGGTCCATTAGAAATGTCTGGGGAAAGGTTTTACTTGTCTATCTGGGAATGATTCAAGCCTGTTGGACTTGATGGAGAGGACAGGGTCCTCAATGCTATCAGTGAAACCACTTATTAGTTAGATCTGGGACTTTAACATTTTTAGTTCTGGATGGAATTGTACTACCCCAGATGTAGCTGGTGCACAACTTGGAGGTTCTCCTAGACTCAAAACTCCTGCTCAATGAGCAGGTGGTAGTCATAAGCATGGCGCGACCAAAGGGCCAAATTTTAAATCTGGTTTTAAGGGATGTCCTTTAAATTTTTTAATTCGATGTTTTAATGGGATAGGGAGAGGTTTCAAGAGGTTAGGGAGGGGGAGGAGGGGTCTTCTTGCAACCCGGTGCATGGTGAGGGGTGGGGGTTGGGGGCTGGCGGGGCCCCGGGGTGCAAGGTGGGGACCGCGATTCCCAGGGTGGTTGGCATTGGCAGGAGACATCGAGGCATAGGGCCATATCATGTCTTGGGAGTGCGCACCCGCCATCTTTGTGCGGTGGCACGCTCCGACCCTATGGCCTCCTCCCTAGGGGGCATGGGAACTGGGACCCCTGGGCTTAGGTTGGTGTATTTCAATGCCAGGTCCGTGGCTAATAAGTCCTCCCTCCTCTATGAGATCATTGAGGAGGAGGCTGCGGAACTGGCCTGTATCACGAAACCTGGTTGGGCCCGAGGGAAGTGTCCCTCTGGTTGATCTGTGCCCTCCAGGTTTCCAGGTTCTGCACGCCACGGGCCCAGGGAAGGGTGGTAGGGTGGCCGTGGTTATTCGGGAGACCCTGTTTCCAAGGGAGGTCAGTTCCAGAGATAGGGAGTGAGACCCTCCTCTTGAGGTGGGGGCCTAACGGTCGGGTGGGCTTGCTGCTTGCATACCTTTCCCCAGCTGTGTGACAGCAGCCCTGCCTGGGCTTCTCAATCTCCTCTCGGGGGTGGCGGTGGAGTTCCCAGGCCTTATAGTCCTGGGGACTTCAATCTGCCCTCCCTGGGGGCATCGGGTTTGGCCCAGGAATTCATGGCTTTATGGAAGCCATGGGCCTGACAATTGATTCAAGGCCCGACTCACGAGGGGGGAAACACCCTTGACCTAGTTTTTGTCTCTGAACAGTGGCGTAGTGATAGAGGGCAAGCCACTTTTCGCGTTGCCTGTTCCATGGTCTGATCACTATCTCCTACGGCTGGACTTCTTCCAACAGGCCGCCCCCCACGTCTGGGATGAGGAGCCACTTAGATGGTTCTGCCCCAGACACCTGATGGACCCTGAGAGGTTCCAGGCAGAACTGGGGTCTTTTCCCTCTTCCCTTGCCCACAGCTCTGCCGAGGATCTGGTGGCAGGCAACAGGCTGCGTCGGATGCCCTCGACAGGGTTGTCCCCATGCGTCCCCTCACACGCCGTGGATCCTGGGTGGCTCCTTGGTATACCGAGGAGCTCCGGGAGATGAAGCATCGTCAGAGGGGTTTAGAGAGCAGGTGGAGGTCCACCCGCTCCCAATCGATCGAGCCCAGCTAAGAGCCCATATTAGGACTTACCTGGTAGCTATGAGAGCAGCGAGAAGTCTTATCTCTCCGCCCTCATAGCGTCCGCAGATAACCGCCCAGCCGCCCTGTTTCGGGCTACCTGCTCTCTCCTTCTTACGGGGGGAGGGGCGGACCCATTGCAGGGAAAAGCTGAGGAGTTTGGTCGATATCTGTCGGATAAGATCGCTCGCATTCGGAGCAGGTTGTCCTCTGATTTGCGGTGGTCTGAGGAACGGGATACAAGCAGTCCAGCTGGTGTGATCTGGGATGAGTTCAATCCTGTTTCCGAGGATGAAGTGGACAGGACTATGTGGCGGCTGAGTTCCACCACATGTTTGTTGGACCCGTGTCCCTCCTGGTTGGCTTATGCCGCCAGGGAGACCACCTGCGGTTGGCTCGGGCAGTTGTCAATGCTTCATTAAGAGGGTGTTTTCCCTCCGCCTTGAAGGAGGCGGTGGTGAGACCCTCCTGAAGAAGCCTGCCCTGGACCCGACCGTGTTAGACAACTTTGTCCAGTCTCCAACCTTCGCTTTTGGCGAAGGTTGTTGAAATGTGGTGGCTCAGCAGTTTCCACTTTTCCTGGATGAAGCGGACTACCTGGATCCGTATCAATCGGGCTTCCGACCGGTTACAGCAGAGGCGGCATTGGTCGCGCTGATGGATGATCTCTGGAGGGCTCGGGACAGGGGTTTTCCTCTGTCCTGGTCCTATTAGACCTCTCAGCGGCTTTTGATACCATCGACCATGGTATCCTTTTGCGACGCCTCGGGGGTTGGGAGTGGGGGCACTGTTCTTCAGTGGTTCACCTCCTACCTCTCGGGCAGTCGTCGGTGTTGGCGGGGGGGTGAGGTCACCCGAGGGTGCTCTCTTGTGGGGTCCCTCAGGGGTCGGTCCTCTCCCCTCTTCTATTTAACATCTACATGAAGCCGCTGGGTGAGATCATCCGTGGTTTTGGGGTGAGATTCCATCAGTGCAGATGACACCCAGCTGTACATCTCCACCCCAAACCAGATCAGTGATGCCCTCTCCCTGATGACCCGGTGTTTGGATGCGGTACAGATTTGGATGAGCGGGAACATGCTTCGACTCAACCCGGCCAAGACTGAGTGGCTGTGCATACCGGCATCTCGGCCCAGTCAGGAATATCCATCTTTGGCCATAGGGGGAGAGGTGTTGCCCCCTGTGGATAGGGTGCGGAATCTGGGGGTCCTCCTGGATGTATGGCTCCGGTTGGAGGAGCAGGTGGGGGCCGTTGCCAGGGGGCCTTTGCCCAGCTCCGCCTTGTTCGTCAGCTTCGCCCATTTCTGGACCGAGATGCCCTGCGCACAGTCACTCACGCCCTTGTTACCTCTAGACTCGACTACTGCAACGCTCTCTATTTAGGACTGCCCTTGCATACCATCCGGAGATTGCAGCTGGTGCAAAATGCGGCGGCGCGGGTGGTGATGGGAGTTTCCGATTCTCCCATGTTACCCCCCCCCCCCTGCGCTGCCTGCATTGGTTGCGGTTGCACTCGGGTGAGATTCAAGGTTCTGGTTTTAACATACAAAGTCCTTCACGACATGGGTCCTCAATATTTAAGGGAGCGTCTTCTGCCGATATCGAGTGCCAGCCGCCCTGTGCGAGCACATAGGCAAGGACTCCTCGGGGTCCCGTCGGCAAGCCAATGTCGGCTGGCGGTCCCCCGGCGACGAGCCTATTCTGTCGTGGCCCCTGACCTCTGGAACCAACTGCCCCTGGGGCTCCGCCTGGCCCCTGACCTCCGCACCTTCCGCCATGATTTGAAGACCTGGTTGTTCGACCAATCCGGGCTGTGACCCCTCCTTGGGGGGATGGGTTTCTTAATTATTTTAACCACTGTAAATTTTAGTTTTTGTATTTTGGGGCTTGTGAAATTAGTTTAATTTCTTTTTAAGTATTTATTGTTGCTGTTTTTAGTTGTGCCGCCCGAGTCTTGGAGATGGGGCATACAAGTCCAATAAATAAATAAATAAATAAATAAATAAATAAATAAATATGCCTTTGAGCAACTTTGTTTTGTGCACCAGTTGTCCCTTTCCTGGATCTGGAGTCACTGCACTCAGTCACACAAGCCCTAGTCAGGTTGTGGTCCTCCAGCAGCCTGAGGAGACGGCAGCAGAGTCGGACATGGGGAGGAACATGGTCAGTACAGGAGTCTGAGGAAGACTCGAACAAGGGTCCTGCGTCTGATACAGAGATGGGGCCAAGGCCATCTGGGAGTTATATGCTGACTCCGGAGCCTCCAGAATCTGACAGCAGTGAGGCAGAGAAACAAGGGGATCCTGTTCCCAGTACGTGCATGGGCAGAGCTGCCAGAAGGCGAGAACAGTTAAGACAAAAGGGACAACTTGGGAGTAAGGCTCGGTGGTGATTGGCCCTCCCATAAGACATAAAGAAGGAGCAAAGGGACATGAATCTTTGCAGGAAGCAACTTTGTTCATTCTGGTCGGTTTGAAACCTGAAGCTCTGTATTGAATTTGTGCTCCGTTTGGCCTTGTAAAATTGAAAATTTAGTCGTTGACAGCATTTCAAGGAAAAGTGAGTGCTTATCAGACTTATCCTGAAGGACTTTGGCAGACTTCCATGGGACTATTTACAAACTGTTTGAGACTCATTACAGGCAGTGAATGACTAAAATTTACAGCCGCAGATAAAGAAAAAGGGGTTTTGGGACTAACATGTGTTTGTTAGTGTCTCAATAAGCCTTAGTCAGAACAAGTCATTTCTTAGTTGGACTACTGCAATGTGCTCTATATGGGGCTACCCTGGAAGAGTATTTAAGAGCTTCAGTTGGTACAGAACACAGGCACACAGGCAGTTCTGGGGGATGAGCTAGGGTGGTCCATCTTACACTACTGTTCTGCAAGCTGCACTTGTTGTCAGTTTGCTTTCAATCCAATTCAATGCATTGGTTATCACTTTTAAGGCCCTTCATAGCATGGGTCCAGGTTATCTGAAGAATTGTCTCATCCCAATGGGATTAGCCCACCTCACCTGCCCCAGCGGAACAGGCATCCTGCAGATCTGTTAATGAAGTAATTTCAGCTGGTGGGGCCCAGAAGAACCTTTCCACCATGGCATCCACCCTCTGGAACATCATGCCCCCTGAAGCTCCATACCCACCGCTTTGGCCTTCCAAAAGGGCTTGAAGACCTGGTTCTGCCAATGGGCCTGGGCCATGCATCTAAAAGTTACCAAGCTTGGGAAACACTGAATTAGAGGCTTTCTCTACTTCTAATTCTTCTTAATTGGGAAAAGTTTCAAGTCCCTGGGCTAAGAGTATAAGGCTGACAGGATAATACTTATAGGGGCAGGACCAACTATTACTTACTGCTCCAAAGATAGCAATGAAATCATAAGACTTGAAATGTCATTTAAAAGGACCGGTATCTTTCTCCATAGTTTTGTCTACTTTTATAAACTTACTAAGATGAAATATGCCAACAGCAGAGTGTCACGACAATTGAGTCCCATCAGTCTTTTCCAGGACAATTCAAGCTTGCGACCCATTAATTAACGCTCTTTGCAACCAGAAATCCCAATGACTCAATGATCCTCCAAAGTTTATGCCCTATACCAGACCATAAGAATAATCAGTGATCATTCTTCCAGGTCTCCTAATCACATTGTGTTGTTATGGCCAAAATAGATTGTCAGAGCCTTTACCCCTGACCATGCAAACATGCCAAAGAGCAGATTCAATTGCCCACTATCACAATCAAAAGAACTATTCCTCTTCCTAAACTCTTGTCATTGCAGATAAGAAAGGAATATTGCTTACCTTTACCAAACGCATAATAAAATAGATTAGAGGCAGTGAAGATTTAGTCTCATGGGGTTGACTAAGGAAATTGATTAAGGTATTGTATAAGGAGTACAGTAAGAAAATTATTGTGCTCGCTAATAAGGAGAGTGGGTTCTTCAAGGTTCCTAAAAAGCATGTTCCTTAACAATAAAATGCCTCTCCTTACACAATCAGACATATCCAGTTTTCCATCTAAACTCTTAAGATCTTGACAGCAAATCAGAACCCAATCACCTCTAAATTCACAATTCAAAGTCATAAAATACCTTCCTGTCTTTTGTTCTCTGTTCGCCTTCCTTTTTAATTTGCAATCCAACTATCCTTGTTTCACTGGAGTGATCTTCCTTCTCAGAGTTGCACTTCATCTTTTGCATTCACAACACCATCAGCCTGGCATCATAACAAGGCCAATCATGTGGATGTAATAAATTGAGAAAATAAGCTTGAGGAACAGAAGGAAGAGTTGCTGCCAAGGTAAGGATCAGATAGGAGAAATCTGAGTCCATAGCAGAAATGAAATTTGAGAAAAATGTCTCAAATCTGACTTTTCTTAGTCCTCTTTAGGTAAGAGGAGGGAGGACTATTCAGAGTTGCAAGATTCTGTTACTGCAGTTCTATAATTAAAGTAGTTTTAATAGTCATGACTTTTGTGTTCAAGTCTGGCCTCCCTTAAAGGACTGACAGGGAGATCTTTTCCAGCAGGAGATAAAACTGCCAGTCAGCTATGCCAATCTTCCTGGTGCCCTGGTAATCAGAGGCAGCAAAGCACTCCACACCAGAAGTCATTTGTCATTTTTTAATGTCATGCCAAGTCTAATGCCCAGAAAAGCAAGTAAAAAGATTGGTCTTTAATATAGTTTTGAAAGTCTGTATTTGAAATGGGAGTAGGACATATTGTGCCATGACTCTACCAACTTCTCTACAGACTATGTGCAAGAGGAGTGGGAAGCTGTCCCTTAGTCATCTCCTAAATTAGTGGTTCCCAAAGTGGGCGGTACCGCCCCTGGGAGGCAGTGGGATGCCTTAGGGGCCCTAAGAGGCAGCAGGGGGGCGTTCGAGGTGCCGGCCCTGCAGGTTCACTCATTGACTGTAGCACCGCTCCGGAGCCGGCGCCTCCAATGCGGAAGCGGTGGCACGTTACGTGTTGCCGTGACCGCGTTCAATGCACCACCTCCCTGCTGCCTCTTAGTGTCCTTCTGTTGGCCCCCTTGGGGATGCTAAGAGGTGGCAGTGCCGACCGGCCCTCCAGTTTCACCCATTGACTGTAGTAACGCTCCGGAGCCAGCGCCTCCAATGCAGAAGCAGTGGCACATTATGTGCGGCTGCATTCGACACACCACCCCCCTGCCACCTCTTAGCATCCCCAAGGGGGCCGGCAGAGGGGCGCGAAGAGGCGGGGGGCATTCGAGGCACGGGCCCCGCAGGCTCACTCCATTGACCATTGTACCACACCGGAACCAGCGCCTCGAATATGGAAGCACGTTGGGAAAAGCCGCCACCACCGCTTTCCCAAAGTGCTGTGGCTGTTGCATTCTGTCTGTCTGTCCGTCCTTCCATCCATCCCAAAGGTCTGTCTGTTTGCCTGCCTGCCTTCCTATCTACCTACCTGTCTGTCTTTCTGTCTACCTACCTACCTACCAATATAGATCTATCTACCTATCTATCTACCTATCCATCCATCCATCCAAAAGCTGTCTGTCTTCCTGCCTGCCTGCCTGCCTGCCTACCTACCTACCTATCTACCAATATATATAAATCTATCTATCTATCTATCTATCTATCTATCTATCTATCAATATATCTATCTGCCTGCCTGCCTGCCTGCCTGCCTGCCTCTCTCTCTCCATCCCTCCATCCATGTTCAAAACGCCGGCCCCGCAGGCACGTCAGGAAAGTAGAGCAAAGCCAGTCTGGGAGGGAGAGAGGGAGGGAAGGAGGGAGGGAGGGAGAGAGAGAGAAAGGGAGAGAGACCTGATGCATCAGATTGAATGAGGCCTGGTTTAGACTGAAGCCCTTTTCCACATTGAAACATCTTTGCCAGCACATTGAAACCTCTTTGGCTTCTATTAAAGTTTTTGTGGACAAAACATGGTCAAGACTATCAGGAAACTCTCACATTTTGTTGAGGCTTTAAACAGGATCCATTGGACCAGATCTCCACCCTAAAAATTACTTTTCCCCAATGTATTACAGTGCCAATTCTGAAGAAGGCAAAACCAAAATGTACTGGTAAATTACAAGGAGAACACACACACACACACACACTCCCTTCTAACCCTGCTGGAGCAGGTGATTTGGACTAGAATAGATATCTCATTATCTTTCTCCTCCTCCCTCCTCCTTTATTTCTTTTTCTTTCTGTCCCTTCCTTCCATCCCCCCTTCTTTGTCCCTTTTTCTTTCTTTCCCTTTTCTCTTTCTTTTCTTCCTCTCTTTCTCTCTCTCTTTCTTTTCCCTCTCTCTTTCCCTCTCTCAGGCTCACCCCTTTAGATCAGGGGTCTCCAAACTTTTGGACCTCAGGGACCACCAAACTCATAATTTTAAATCCCGGAGACCACTACTATGAATTTTGACTGATGGTGGCTTTCTGGTGTTGGTGGGAGAGAGAGAGAGATCAGATCCAACCTCTCTCTCTCCCTCTCTCATACACACACAGGCAGGGGTGGGATTTAGACCCCTGATCTAAAGCTGTCAAAACTCCAAAAACAGGTCAAGTAGCCCTGGGGAGGCCAATCGTAAATTAGAACACTTGCTAAACAACCGGCCATTAAGTGGTCAGGACCACTTGTATTTGGTTTGCCAGTCACCTGGCCACGCCCACCCACTCACATGACCAGCAAGCCATGCCCTCAAATTAGGCCACGCCTACAGAAATTTGAATCCCACCCCTGGGTGGGGGGCACTGAGGATGAGTTTGTAGCACCAAGGGGGCGGTGGACTTGAAAAGTTTGGGAACCACTGTCCTAAATGAAGATTCTTCTCCTAAAAGATAATAGGGCAGATATTTTAAAAATTAAATGGGCCCAACTTACCAGAATTAACATATACTAAGAAGTGCACCATGCCTTCTACTTTATTCAAAAGAAGGAGAAAGAGTTGTTTCAGGCATTATGAAATTTCCCCATTTCAGTTTATGGATTAATTTTCTTTCTAATCAAATCTTGAAGTGGTGCAATTGGATTAAGTCTGCCCTTGAATCTCAGATCACAAACTAAAATTGAATCATGCCATCTTTGAATGTCAGAACTCTTATTTGAATTGAATCAGAACTAATTTGCAGAGACCTCCTGTGAATCGTCTTAAAATATATATAATGTTTGGCAGCTCTTCCTCTCAAGATTGAATAACCTGCAGCCATGCGACTTCAGAAGCACTTTTTTTCTACTTCCTGAGATTATGGTTGCTTAGTGGTGATAGCATGTTACCTCCCAGTAATTTGAAATAGGAAACACATTAAAATTCTTAAATAAATATGGTACAGAAGAGAATAGATCTACCACTCAGGAAAAAAATGGACATCCCACTTTGCATTGCTACTCCCTATGCCATCTTTAAAGTTGCTAAAGTTTGTCTATTATGATACTTTCTTCATCTATATATATAAAAATGAAATACCACTCATGCATCATCACAAAATCTCCAGAACCGTAAAGACTACAAACTGGAAATTTGGCATGTACGTTCCTCTTGGTTTCTAGGTGCTCACTAAGAAAGGATTTTCAAAATGACCATCAGAGCATTAATATTTCCTATATTATTATTAACACGCTCTGATGCTAAGGAGTTCTATTCCCACTCCCCACCTAAAAAGAAATCTGTTCCAAATGCAAAACACAAGCAGAAGACAGGAGTTTCAGTTTCAGAGCACCAAGCAACTTTAGTACAGAACAGTTGAGCTAAGCCACACCCAGGCTCCTTGTTGTCTCCTTCTTGTTCACATAGCAAATACAGTTTCAGTTTCCAAACATGATGACAGGATGCTAGCCAGATGGATACAGATGGATGCTGGTAGGCAGAGGCACAATTTTTTCCCCTTATTTTCCTCCCCAAAAACTAAACCCAACCACATAGTTTTGTAGCAAAGCATGGGTATCGAGCTGGTTTATATATATATATATATATATATATATATATATATATTTGGTTGCAAATATTTTTGAGTTGAGAAGTTAATATCAGCTTTTTGCAGAGCCAGTCTTGCCCTGTAGAAGGATAAGGCAATTTTAATGTGTAGAATCAAGAGAAGTAAAGCAAGGCAGTAATTGGTTTAATGCATTTTGAAAATGGTGACCTTAGCTAGTAAGATTGGCTCTATGTTGACTTTATTTCTTGGGCTAGCATTGGCTTTTCAATTTGGGATAAGAACAGAAATCTCCATACTGGTAGTTTTCTATATTTCACTATTTTAGTCTGCTTCAAAAGATCTACAGATGGCTCTTATTGTTTGGACCTGACTTCTTGCTTTCTCACAGTAAAAAGCAGAGGAGTTCCTAATTTTTTCCAAGCCCAGGTTATTTGTTGGAAAGTTTCTTTCTGAGATTTCCACTGATTTAGCTCCCTCTGTCAAATAGACAAACAGTCCTCTGTCTTGGAAGATACATTCCAAATTCAATTCACTGAGGCCGTAATGCCTCAGATACACACAATAATTGCTCCAAATAAGAAACAACTCTTTGAATGGAAGAACAATTAACAGCTGAATGAAACGAGTAGAGATAGAGTAGGAGAATGCTGAAATGAATAAGAATGGGTGGAGGGAAGCCTACAGTAGTAGTGATGTGATGAGAAGGGTAGATACCTACAGTTGGGTTTTCCAATTCCTGGCCTTCATAAAACTGTCAGCAGACAATTATTAGCCATTAAGATCTTTCTTACAAAATTAGATTCAGATGCATCACATTTCAGATTACAGACCACGTCTATGAGGAAGGAACTTTGTTAAAAGATGATAGGGATCTGGCAGAGGAAATAGAAAAAGGGCAGGGGGGACAAGACATACATTTCACAACTAGCTAAATCACAAACTGGCTGCCAAAGACAACACACCCATAGTAAGGGTTCAGTTGCTCTTCTGATTCCCATGCCCAGAAAAGCAGCTAAATCTTCAAGATTTTTCGAAAGGTGAGAGAATCAGGCCAAATTAATTTATTCCAAAAGGCAGTACAACTACAGATAACGCAGACTTTCTGGATCCCAATAAATGACAATCCCTGATCAACTGGACCCTGAATGTGCCCCTCTTTATCTAAATGATTGGTGCATTTTGTATATACTAGCTAAGGATTATGGGATTTAGAATAAACCTATCTTGATGGGCTGAGATTGGCAAAAGCCAAAGTAATGAGCAATGTTTCCAATGAATTGAAACAATACAAGAAGTGCAAGGATAGGCATTATCTATCATGATTTCTTTAGACTACAATTTGGAGTGCAAAGCCAACTATTTGATTTTGTTATTTATAGATTATAGATTATAACTCTGGCGGAGTTTGGGGGAGAGAAAGACTTTTGCTGCTTTCCTTACATGCAGCCAAAAGTAGAAGAAAAAAAAGAAGCAACCCGGTGGTCAGGCAAGTTCCCCCCTCTGTCCTTTCCTCCCTCCCCTCACTACCTCGTGTTGTTCCTAATGCAAGCGACGCAAGCCTTATGTTCCCGTGGGACATGTGGGCAGCGCAGCCTTGTGTTCCCCCACAGCCTGGATTAATTGCTTTGGGGGGCATGCTCTGGGAGTGACATTTCTCTGCAGACCACCAAAATTTTCTCACGGACCTCCAGTGGGCCGCAGGCCACCAGTTGGCGACCACTGCTCTATAGCATCGTTTTGAGGGTAGGAATTGAAACAGTTTATGTCCAGGATGTGAGGGGTCTATAAGTATTTTCACAGCCCTCTTTTTGACTCGTGCAGTATACAGGTCCTCGATTGAAGGCAGGTTGGTAGTAATTGTTTTTTCTGCAGTCTTAATTATCCTCTGAAGTCTGTGTCTGTCCTGTTGGGTTGCAGAACCAAACCAGACAGTTATAGAAGTGCAGATGATAGACTCAATAATTCCTCTGTAGAAGTGTATCAGCAGCTCCTTGGGCAGTTTGAGTTTCTGAGTTGGCACAGAAAGAACATTCTTTGTTGCGCTTTTTTGATGATGTTTTTGATGGTAGGTGTCCATTTTAGGTCTTGTGATATGATAGAACATAGAAATTTGAAGGTCTCTACTGTTGATACGGTGCTGTCTAGTATTGTAAGAGGTGGTAGTATGGGAGGGTTTCTTCTAAAGTCTACCACCATTTCTGCGGTTTTGAGTGTGTTCAGTTCCAGATTGTTCTGGTCACATCACAAGGCAAGTTGTACAACCTCTTGCCTGTGTGCAGATTCATCATTGCCTCAAATTAAGACCAATCACTGTTGTATCATCTGCAAACTTCAGTATTTTAACAGATGGGTCATTTAAGATGCAGTCATTGGTATTTAGGGAGAAGAGAAGTGGAGAAAGCACACAGCCTTGGGGCGCCCTGTGCTAATTGTACAGGCATCAGATGTGATTCTGCTTAGCTTCACCTGCTGCTTCCTGCCTGTTAGGAAGCTTATGGTCCACTTACAAGTGTGTTCAGGTACCGCTAGCTGGTTTAGTTTAGTTAGAAGAATGTCTGGAATGATGGCACTGAATGCTGAACTGAAGTCTACAAAGAGGACCCTTGCGTAGGTATTTAGAGATTCAAATTGTTGTAGGATATTGTGCACAGCCATATTAACAGCATCATCTGACAATCTATTTGCTTGGTATGCAAACTGCATGGGATCTAATAGCAGATCCGTGATGGTTTTTAGGTGGGACAGCACTAGCCTTTGAAAGGTTTTCATAACTACAGATGTTAGAGCAATTGGTCTGTAGTCATTCAGTTCCCTGGTGGCGGGCTTCTTTGGCACTGGGATGAGAGTAGAGCATTTGAAGCAGGAAGGAACATAGCACATCTCTAGTGATCTACTGAAGATTTGGATGAAGATGGAGGCTTCTGCAATAGACTCTACACCATTTCTGACAAACGGCAATCTCTTCTTGAAAGTCTCAAGTGATGAAGCTCCAACAACTTCCGAAGGCGAGCTGTTCCATTGGTTGATTGTTCTCACTGTCAGAAAATTTCTCCTTATTTCCAGGTCAAGTCTCTCCTTGTTCAGTTTCCATCCATTATTGATTTGGCATGATCTGTTTTTAAGAAACCCGTGCTGACTGCTAGTTGTTACACTTGTTTCTAGATGTTGTCAGATCTGTTTATTTATTATCTTTTCCAGTATCTTCATGGGTATTGATGTTAGGCTGATTGGTGTATAGTGTCCTGGGTCTGTTTTTTTTTCCTTTTTTGAAGATGGGAACCACATTAGCTCTTTTCCAGTCCTCTGGTACTTCCCCAGTGCTTCAGGATGTTTTCAAGATGTGGTTCAGTGGTTCTGAGATGACCTCTGCCAGCTCCTTTAGAACTTTGAGATGTAATCTGTGAGGTGCCAATGATTTGTGTTCATCAAGACAAGGGACCCAGAATCTGCCTTTTATCTTTGTCTGTCCTCTATCCCCAACCTTCCTTTGCTTGATTTGCAGCAATACAAAATGTGCTTTTAAAGAAAATTTTAAAAAACTTCCATTTCCAGCTAAATGTTTATCCCCAAACCTTAGCATCTGCAGGAATCCTGGACAAATTCCATTCAATAGAAAACCAGCCAAGCCCCAAGAAGCTCCAGCATCCTCAATCCTACAATCATGGATTTGAGATCTGGGAAAGTTTAACAGGAAAAGATTGGATTGCTACTCTGGGAATGTCAATGGAGATTTTAGTGTGGGAGCCCTAGGATACAGTGTCAAAGCCCTGCGTAGAGGTGCCTTAAGCTAAACATACTTGCTCTAATGATATTTTCAAATGCTCTCCAGCCTGATCACCAGGGAGCACTCTGCAGTTAATGAGGTCCCTCTGTAACCTCAGGTCTTTTGCACCAAGGAGCAAAGAGCTAACAACTAACTAAACAATAATACAATTACTCCAGGCACAATTATATCACTTGAATAAATAAAAACAATGATAAAAATAATGGCTTTAAAATGTTTTGTAGCCACCTTGGGAAAATTCCTGTTCTGAAAGGCAGCATGCATATTCCTAAAAAAAAGAAATTATCCATCAGGAAGCAATTAAAGTCTCTAATGTCAAGCCTGTTTGCTACAATAGAATCTTGGGACATTTCCAGGTGGCTATTAGTGTTATTTCTCAGAAGGAGAAGGGGAAGGAGAAGGAGAAAGGAAGGAAGGGAAGGAAGAGACAGAAGAAGGAACTCAACTATAGTCTAATTGCTCTACTTGTTCTCTGGATATTCTCTAAAGAGGAAAAAAATAGAGGAAAATAGTGAAAAAAATTAGGAGGAACAACTGACAGCTTTGCTTATCCTTTTCCTCTATCAACTTCCATGGATGAGGTGGAGTGGTTGCACAATAAAAAATTTAAGTTGGCTATAGATATGTGCTTCTATGGTCCATCAGATAATCACGGAGAACAGAAAGTTGACATTTGTTCTGGACTATGCTTTTTTATTTACTTTTTCTTTCTTTCTCATCTGTCTCTCCCTAGGTAGCTTCATCAGGGCATAAGAACTTTGCTAGAGAGGACCAAAGGCTCCCTTTGTGTTCCCTGATGACCACAGTCAACCCAGAGATTGACAATGATCATCCTTCTACTTGACATGAGAACCTTTAGCTAATGTTCAGAGGCATACAGCATACATTACAACCTTTTTCCTCTTGTGTGTGTTTGTACCTTCAAATCTGTCTTGACTCCTGATAAGTCCCTTAAGTTTTCTTGGCAAGAATTTTAGAAGTGGTTTGCACTTGCTTCTTCCTAATTTCTTTCCTGAAAGGTAGTCCAAGGTTATACAGTTCGCTTTGTGCTAAGGTTGCATGAGAACTCATGGTCTCCCAGTTTCTAACCCGGGAGTCAAACTAGATCTCTTCTCCTTTAGGAGGTAGTTATATACTTTTGAAAAATGAAGTGGGCAGCCCTTATTACAACAAGTGCTGGTGAAATCTCTTGCAACTGTTCCTGATGCAATATGATAGTCAATGAGCATTAGGATTATTAGAAACACAAAAAGTCCTCAGATTTTCTTATGGAACCAGCTCAAGGATAGGCCCAAGCTTCTTGCAGGAAGATATACTGGAAACTGCTAATGGTTTATAAATATTCTATATGCTAAAATAATAAGCCAAGACATCACACTGTATGGGACAGGAGTGTCAAACTCAAGGCCTGCAGGCCAGATCTAGCTCACTGGATGCTTAGATTTGGCTCACAGGGCCAGCCTGGAAACAACAAAGGACCAGAAAAGAGGGGAAGGAAGAAGAAAGGAGAATGAAGAGGAAAAGGAAAAAAAAAGAAAAGGAAGCGAAATTCACTTGTAGAATTCAGCTTCTCAAGTAGGATTCCTTCCTTGATTGTGCTAGAGTCAATTCTTGCATGCAGGAGTTCCATAGTGTACATTACTTTAACACAGAACCTCTTGTAATATGTTCTATGGAAAAGGAGGGCCATTGGATTTCCAGATGTTTAGTTCTTTCAACAAACACTTCTGTTATGAGAATGCATTCAACTGTTGAGAAACTTTAGATTCATTCATTCAATATGCATATAACTGAATCTAGGAGACATTCCAGACATCATTTCTAGTCTCCAGTTTTAATGATACCAAAGCCTTCCAGAATTAAGCCAGATGGATTTTTTTCTTCCATTAGAGCAATGCAAAACAAGAATTTCCCCTGAAATTTGCAACATTATAGGCTTTATTATATCAGTAACCTCAAACACAGGTAACTTTTCTTTATGATAATTATGGGAGGGGGCAGGAGAATGCTAACAAGTTATTTCTTTTCCTTTTTTTGCAGAGGAAATGAAGCATTTTTTGTTAATAGGCACAAAGAAGACATAGCTATTGATAAGTTTGGAGACTTTTCAGCTACTGATTATTTGCCATCTAAACTCACAAAAACGATGGCAATATTTATAAGCCTATAAATATCAGGCAGAGATGAAAAAGTAAAACAACTCAGAAGTATTTTGATTTAAATAAGTATTATAAAAGTTTAGAAAATGGGCTTGTGATCCACAATTCAGATCTCAGTATTTATTAGCACATTCTTTCAACCATAAGTATGTGAAAACACATTCAGTGTATAACATACAGTATATTTTATAGTGAATAGTAATATATAATTCTAGTCACATTATTGGCTGGAATATTTCTATTATGTTCCAGAGTGTATTTGAGAGAGAGATTGAGAAAATAAAACATTAGCACCATTTTGTGCACATGGCAAAGACAATTTTTAAGCAGGACATATTTCAGTTCCAACAGGAGGGAAATTCAATAATACTTTGATACACAGGTAGTCCTAACTTATGACAATTGGGATCAATTCTGTTGCTCAGCAAGGCAGTTGTTAAGTGAATCTTACCTGATTTTACAACTCTTTTGCCACTCTTTTGCTGTAGTGATTTGTTAAACAAATGATTCATGCACTTGTTAAACAAATCCAGCTTTCTCCATTGACTTGTAGAAGTCAGTTAGGAAGATCACAAATGACAAACGCATAACCCAGGGATGCTGCAACCATCGTAAATACATGCTGGTTGCTAAGTGCCTGAATTCTGATCACATGACTGTGGGGATGCTACAATAGTCATAAGTGTGAGGACTAGTTATGTCTTTTTTTTCTTTTTAACTTTGAACGGTCACTAAATGAATGTTTGTAAATCAGGAACTACCTGTGTAGCCTACTGTTGCATCTCACTGTGGAGAATCAACATGCCTGAAAAGTGAGAAAAATGCACCTGCAAGACAAAAGAAAGAATTTAAAATATATTTCAGATACATAAAAACTAAACTCATCTTTCAACAGTTCAAAAGGCCTACTTGAATGGGCTTTGACTTTTCCTCAATGCTTTAAAAGTGATGGTCAAATGCAGTTCTGACCATGGACAATTCTTAGTTGGAGGCAATTTCCTTTGAAATTAGGGAATATTAAGGATTTCACTATGAAACAACCGAGTCCATAACTTCAAGGTCCTGTTTTCCAAGAAGTAGAACAACTAAGAAATATGTATTCCACCTTATCCCTTCTATAGTCAATGTTATATGTCAGGGACCACCAAACTCATACTTTTAAATCCCGAGACTAATACAATTTTTTAAAAAAAGATAATATATTTATTATAAAAAATTAATTTTATATTAAATATAAATTTAATATTTAAAAATTAATTTTAATATGAATATATATATATATGTGCTTATTTAATTATAACAAAATCATACATGCTTAATCATAACTGGGGGGCAGAGCAAAGGGAAAGGAGGGGCCTCTCTCATCTGGCTGGGAAGATCTGGACGGGGAGGAACCTGCTCCCCCTCAAACGGCAGAAAAGCAAAGCCTTCCCGCCCCCCCAATCTGGTCTCCTGTCATTTCATATTTCCCCCACGTCAGAGGAAACCTCTCCCTCCTTTGCCAGGTGTGGCTGCCTGGAGTTGGGGGAGGGAAGGCGGTCCGGGCTAGAAGCGCTGAGGAAGACGGGCTCCTAATAACCAGGCAACACTCCCCCCCTGAGGTTAAGAAGAGGACTCCTGAGGTTAAGCTCCAGGTTTCTCCCACTCCTTCCAAGAAGAGAAAGATCCCTCCCTGTGTGGAGACCGAAGGGGAGGAGGTGTTGAGCCCAGAAAAGCTCAAGCTCTTACCTGCACAAACAGGCTGGTTATTAGGAGCATCTTGGCGCTCTTTTTATGCATTTGGTCTCTTGGCGCTCTTTTTGGCATTTGGTCTCCCCACCCCCACCCCATGCCAAAGAAAAGCCAGCCAGGCTTCTCCTTCCCTCCTACCCTTCCTTGCTTCCTTCCCCCCACTCACTCCTACTTTGGGACAGAGGAGAGCACGCTGGAAACGTGTGTTGGCATTTCCAAAACACATTTCTCCAGTGCTCACCCGCAATTATTTGTGTTCCTCCAGTCCTGGCTTGCTGAGTGGGGAAAGCAGCCCTGATGTCTCTGCTGCCCCCCCACACACACACACACTCCCAGCCATCGTCACCTGGGCAAGGCACAGGAAAAGAAAGCGAGCGGAAACATAGCTCTCGCTGGGGCGAAAGAGCGGAGATCGGGGAAGGCACAGGCAACAGAAAGTGGCGCTTTTCAAAGGTGGTAGCTTCCGTCCTCTCTTGCCTGTGCCTTCCTTGATCTCAGCTCTTTCGCCCCAGCGAGAGCTATGTTTCTGCTCGCTTTTCCTGTGCCTTCCCCGGGTAGCAATGGGGGGGCAGCAGAGCACAGCATCTAGAGGGATGAGAAAATTGACGATGACAACCCATTCTGGACCTCTGAACTGGATGGTGAGCACAGACTTGCCCACTCCACCCCCTCCCACTACCACCAGCCAGTACTTGTCCTGCCCCAGGCCATCCCTACAGCCTCTGGCCATCGAGGAAGAGCCCAGGTGAGAAGAGGTGAACTGGAAGGTGCGGGAGTGCCGTGCAAATGCAAGTAACGTGGCACTCCTGCACCTTCTGGCCATCTCCATCACCCCTTCAGTCCGCCTGTGCCGCCAGCCCCCTCTTGCTGCAACAGCACCATTACCTCATCCTGGCCAGCGAGGGCTGTGTTGGTTTTTGCAGGTTTGCGCTTGGGTGAAGGATGGGGGCCAGCGGGTGGGTGGGCCATGTGGGCTGCACAACCTTGTGTTCCCACGCAGCTTGGATTAATTGCTTTGGGGGGTGCTTTGGGGAGGACATTTCTCTGCAGCTCACCAAAACTTTCTCACAGACCACCAGTGGGCCACGGACAACCAGTTGGTGACCACTGTTCTATGTAACCAAACTCATAAAGGTTTCACAGCTTCAACTGAGCTCTTGAAATGTTCATATTTAGTGTTTCCAAGATCTAATGCTAACCCATATTTTTCTGAGGGGAGTTCTTTGCTTCAGATTAGTTATTTGAGTTCCTTCCATTAATATTTATTCATTCCATGATTGCTCGATGAGAATAGAATGGAAGAGACAGTGAAAGTTTTAATTGCTAGACACTTGCTGCCAAAAAGCAATTTCTCTTGTGCCCAAGGGATAAGAAGATAGACAATATAAGAAGTCCTTTTAGTTCAAAGAACAGAGCTCAAACATTATGGATCAGTGAGCAATATATAATCCGGAATTGGCATGACTCTCCGGATACATTCCCTTCTATAGTTATTGGCTTTATCATATTTCCAACTTATCCTCTCTCAAGGGAGAGAGGTAAATAATAATAAGCAACAGGCAATAACATAGTGGTAAACTTTAAAGGACAGAAGCTCATTATGGTCTCCATACCCTGAAAAAGAGAGGTAAACAGAAAATTGTACAGACACTGGTTTAAAACTGGATGGAACTGGCAGCAATGACTGAGCCATTTCCCAAATTCTCACCAAACCAAATTCAACATCAGATGCTCAATGAGGAAAATGAGAAGAGAGAGGAGGGCAAGGGAAGGGAAGGGGCCATTTACCAATCCAACAATTCAGGACAAAAGTGGAGCACATTACGTACATAGTACTAGCCAGTTGAAACAGGCATTACCTATAATGAAATGAAGCACAGCATAGTGAGTGTGCATAGCATTACATGTGTTGGCAGAAAGGGAGTTGGTACTTACCTGATATGCCCGTTCTCTGTGAGCTGCGATGAGCATCCAGTAGTGGGAGGTGCTTAGACTCTGCTCGGATAGGCTGGGCTTGATTGATAGGACGGTCCTCCTCCTCTTCGTACTCCTCCTTAGCGTCCCCCAGTTTCAGTGAAGACAAAGAATGAAAAACCCTTGCCTTCCTTCTTTTTTTTTTAATGTCTAGTCATTGACTGGAACAGGAACCCACCAGACGGAATTGGGTAGGCCTGGATGCTCGTTGCAGCTCACAGAGAATGGGCGTATCAGGTAAGTACTAATGCCCTTTCTCCAATGAGCTGCTCCGAGCATCCAGTAGTGGGACATACCAAAGCTTGGCTTGTCCTACGGGAGGGTCTCCGTCTGGAGTGGAGTCCCCTCACGGTCCCTGTGGACCCGTTGCAGAACTCTTCTACCAAAGGAAGCCTCAGCTGAGGCAAATACATCAATTTTGTAATGTTTAATGAAGGGCGATGCAAAAGCCCATGTTGCCGCACAACATATTTCTGTTATAGGTGCTTGTGTGGCCCAAGCTGCTGAAGTTGCAGCGCTCATGGTCAAATGTGCTGTTATGCCCCTGGGCCATGGTAATGATTGAGCCTCATACGCCTTAGCTATAATGGCTTTCAACCACCTGCCTATAGTTGAAGGTGATACCTTATGACCCTGAATGGTTGGCTGAAAGGAAACGAATAGCACCTCAGTCTTCCTGAAGGGAGCCGTTCAGTGTAAGTACATATGTCTAGTCGATGCCATTGGTGTTCTAACCCCTGAGACGGTTTCAGACAAAAGTTCAGGAGGACAAGTTCTTGTGCCCTATGAAAGGCTGAATTAATTTTTGGAATGAATGTCGGGTCTGGGCGAAAAACTACTCTGTCAGAATGAAAAATACAGAGGTCCTGTTGAGCTGATGAGGCTGCTAGTTCTGAGATATGTCATGCTGATGTTATTGCTACCAGGAAAACCACCTTGTAAGTGAGAAAATAGAGACTCGTGGTTTTCAATGGTTTGAATGGAGTCCTCGTGAGAGCCGCGAGTACCTTCTTAAGGTCCCAGGTCGGGTAGTGGTGTACCACCGGAGGGCATAAATTCATGGCACCCCAAAGAAAACTCTGGATGCGTGGATGGTGAGAGATAGATCTCAGACCTTTCCATTTCACCATGAGGCCAGGGCCACCACCTGTCATCTCAAGGTGTTTGGTGAGAGACCCTTGTCGAGACCCCCCCTGAAGGAAGTCCAGTAGTTGAGCCACTGATGGAGAAAAAGGATCGATGTTGGATTTAACGTACCATTTATAGAAAATGTTTCATGTGGCATTATATATGCGGTTTGTTGAAGGGCATCGGGCCGCTTGAATAGTGTCAATTACTCTGTGCGAGAGATTTTTGCTTCTCGGATATTTCCACTCAACCTCCATATGGTTAGGTGGAGCCATTGAGGGTCCGGATGTTGAATCGGACCATGGGTGAATGAGATCTTTTGCGGAGGGATCCTCCAAGGATCTTCTGTTGACAGATCCCTGAAGTCCGCAAACCACGGCCTCCTGGGCCAGTATGATGCCACCAACAACAACTCCACTTTTTCTTCCAACAGTTTTTGGACCACCCTGGGAATCACTGGGAGGGGGGAAGGCATACAGAAGCCCTCGGGGCCACCGACAATGGAGAGCGTTGATGTTCTCTGCTCCTTGAGTTGGGTATCTCGAGATGAACCTCAGGAGCTGTGAGTTCAGGGGAGAAGCGAATAGATCTATGACTGGCTGCCCAAATTTCTGAACCGCTTCCTGAAACAAGCTTGGGTGCAGGCGCCACTCTGATTGGTCTACTGTGGCCCTGCTCAGCCAATCTACCTGGGTGTTTGACAGACCTGAAATGTGCTCCGCCTTGATGGAGAACAAGTTCTTTTCTGCCCAAAGGCACAGTTTCTCCGCTTCCCTCATGAGACATCTCGAGTGAGTACCCCCCTGCCTGTTTATATGGGCCTTTGTTGTGATGTTGTCAGTATGAGGATTTTCTTTGCCCAAATATGTGGAAGGAAACTTTGAAGAGCCAGGTGGACTGCTCTGAGTTCCAATCAGTTTTGTGATGACCCATAATCTCTCAAAATAACCCCAAACATGAATTACAGTCCAGAAATGCCTTCAACTTAACTGTTTTATTAGTCATGGTTTAAAGTTCCAAAAAGTAACTAATGAGGCAAAAGGAAAACAAAAACAAACTGTCTTGGCGAGAGTTCCAAAGCAAACCAAGATAATCCCCTGGTTATCTGCGTGGAATGTATAGATAACCAGGGGAAAGTCCTTGGGAAGAACGCCAACAAATAGAAACCTCCTTCAAAGGACAATTCTGACTATGCAGTTACAAACATATATACATAGCTCCCAACTGTAAGCCCTGAGGAGGCCTTCTCCTCCTGAGTAGACCACTCTTTTCCCTGATCCTCTCCTCCCTGCGTGTCCTGGGATGGATAGAGATGGGCCTGGATCCTCCTCTGATTGCTCAGCTGGCCTCTGCCCTTCCCCAGCCTACTCCACCACCTCTGGAGACACATTCCCACTCCCTGTTCCTCCTCTTCCTCGGAGTCAGTCTCCACCAGGGGCATGACAAGTTTGTGCTGGATAGTTGTTCTGTTGCCAACCAACACCCCTGAGCCGTGAGGGACTAGAAGTGAGCTCCCCATCCAAATAGGCTGGCATCTGTAGCAATGGTGAGTCTGTGGGGTTCTTTGAAGGGGCAACCCTTGTTGATGGTCAGAACGGTCCACCAGTGCAGGGATATCAGAACCTTCGGTGGCACGATGACATGGGCCTTGGTGCTGCCTCTTCCCAACTGCTGGTACAGAAGTAGCTACCACTGGAGGGTTCTAGCATGGAAGCGGGCCCAAGGGATAATAGAAATACAGGATATCATTTTCCCCAATAATGTAGATAAATTGGCAAGTAGAACACGCTCAAGGGTTCTGATTTCCTGAGCTAATTTTCTAATGCTCTCTAACCTTTCCAGGAATAAAAAAACTTTTCCTTGAACTGTATCTATGATAGTGCCAAGATGAATCAAACTAGTTGATGGAGACAGGTGACTCTTTGCCCAGTTAACGGAGAACCCAAGTTGTTGAAGGGTTTCTAAGGTGATGTGAGTGTCTAGTTCAGCTTGTCTGTGTGAAGAAGATAATAACAAAATGTCATCTAAGTAACACTGCAACCTAAGGGGTATACCCCTAAGATGTGCGGCCAGAGCTGCCAACACCTTAGTAAATGTCCACAGGGCAGATGATAACCCAAAAGATAGGGCGACGTATTCAAAATGTTGGTTGTTATAACGAAATCTAAGAAATTTGCTGTGTGATGGTCTAATTGGGATGTACAAATAGGCCTCCATTAAATCAATGGAGGTTAAAAAGTTGCCCTTTCTTATACTGAGTAAAATGGATTGCAGTGTACTCATCTTAAACCTCGGATACACCAGGGAATGATTGAGTCATTTAAAATCTAAACAGACGGAATATGTGCCTACTTCTTAAAAAAGCTATCTACTGCCATAGCCAAACCTGTAAGCATAATCTTTGAAAAATCTTTCAGGACCACCTCCTTGTCAAACCTATGGCCACTAGCCACAGTCATCCCCATCTTCAAAGGGAGACCCCAGTCTAGTTGAAAATTACAGATCAATCTCTTTATGCTGTGTCACCTGTAAAGTCATGGAATCAATTATTAACCAATCCATTATCCTCCACTTAGAGACAAACAACCTACTCTCTAATAAACAATTTGGTTTCAGAAAAAAACTATCCTGTAATCTGCAACTCTTACACTGCAAAAACATATGGACTACACAACTCGATCAGGGCAAAGCAATAGACACAATCAACACAGACTTCTGTAAAGCCTTTGATTCAGTGGTACGCGACAAACTACTACTAAAATTAAAATCTTATGGTATCTCTGGACACCTGCATAACTGGATAGAAGCATTCCTGTCAAACAGACAACAAATGGTCAAAATTGGGAGCGTCCTATCAAATTCTCTACTTGTCAACAGTGGTGTTCCCCAAGGCAGTGCTCTAGGACCAACTCTCTTCATACTCTACATAAATGACCTCTGTGATCATATTAAGATCAACTGCATTCTGTTCGCTGATGATGTAAAGCTATTCAACACCACCGACAATACTGCTACCCTTCAAAAAGACCTCGACTATGTATCAGAATGGTCAAACAAATGGCAACTTCAAATCTCAACAAATAAGTGCTCTGTCTTACATATTGGCAAAAAAATCAGAAAATAAAATACAAGTTGAATAGTCAACACCTTTTTGATGATCCAAACTCTGTCAAGGACCTTGGAGTACTCATCTCTAATGATCTAAGTGCTAGAGCCCACTGTAACTACATAGCCAAAAAAGCTTTAAGAGTTGTTAACCTAATCTTACGTAGCTTTTTCTCTGGTAATATTACATAGCTTTTTTCTCTGGTAATATTGTAGAGCATACAAAACATTTGTTAGACCAATTCTCGAATACAGCTCATCAATCTGAAACCCACATTACATATCTGATATTAACCCAGTTGAGAAAGTCCAGAAATATTTCACAAGAAGAGTTCTCCACTCCTCTACTCATTGCAGAATACCTTATGCCACCAGACTCGAAATTCTAGACCTAGAAAACCTAACTACGCCACCTTCGGTCCAATCTTAGTATATAAAATCATACATTGCAATGTCCTACCTGTCAATGAATACTTCAGCTTCAACAATAACAATACAAGAGCACACAATAGATACAAACTCAAGGTTAACCGCACCAAACTTGATTGCAGGAAATACGATTTCAGCAACAGAGTGGTCAATGTCTGGAATATGCTACCTGACTCTGTGGTTTCTTCCCCAAACCCCAAAAACTTTAACCTTAGACTGTCTACTATTGACCTCACCCCTTTCCTAAGATGTCGGTAGGGGGCGTGCATAAGCGCACCAATGTGCCTACCCCCCCCCGTCCTATTGTTTCTTTTTATTTTTCTTATATGTATCCATTTCATGTATTCATAACTATGTTTATACTTATACCTGTTATCTTATAATCACTTGACTAAATAAATAAACAAACAAACAAATAAATAAATAAATCTAAAATTGCCCTCCATTCCCCCGAACTTTTTGGAACTAGAAACAACAGCGAATAAAAACCTTGCCCTTGCTGGTCCAGTGCCACAGGTTGGATTGCCCAGATCTCTAATAAATGTTTAATAGCTGTATCCATCAGGTTCCTTTTAACAGGATTCCTAGATAAAGGGCATGTCATGAAAAAGTTTGTGGGAGTGGATTGAAATTCCAGAGCCAGGCCGAATCTGATGGTATCTCTAACCCAGGAATCAGAGATAGAGGAGTCCCATTGGTCTGCAAAAAGTTTTAGTCTTCCGCCGATAGGGGCACAGTCCTTGAGCCTATTTTGTGCATCGAAAACTTCTATTTCCTGCCCCATGGAAAGACCTTTTACCTTGCCCTCCCCTCCTGTTCCTGTCTCCAAAATCTGATCTATCCAGCTGTTGGTTGTTCTTAAATCCAGAAGCTTTCTGGAATCTTGGAGAGTATTGTCCCTGATAAAAGGGACAAAAGGAACCGCTCCGAAAGGGCTGGGAAGTTCTGTTTTCTGGTCTACAAAAAAGAGAGGGGAGGATATTTTTCTTGCTCCTTGTTTCTATCAGAAGCGGGTCCAAGCAGCGCCAAACAATTTGTCTCCTGATATAGGGGAAGAGGCAAGCTTCCATTTGTGTTTAATATCTGCTTGCCAATGTCTGAGTCATAACAATTGGCGCGCTGTAACCTGCAAAGCTATGGCTCGAGCAGAAAATTTGACAGAATTGAATGTAGCATCCAGAGAATTCTGCGGCCGCTATTAGTTTGGTGATGTCCTGGTGCACCCTGATGTTAGAATTTGGAATGGTGTCCCTCAGATGACGGAGCCATCTAAGAGAAGATCTAGTGAAAAGAGATGCGGCCATTGCCGCTCTTATGGCCCACACATCTGATTGTTGCGCCTTGCGTAAAGCTAACTCAGCCCTTTTTTCTTCTGGCTTGAGCACCTCCTCTGCTTTGGTTGGAATTGCAGAGGAGGATGCTAAGGCCACCACTCGTTCATCTACTGCTGGGGTATTAAGAGAATTTGAGAAATTTGCAGCCAAATTAAAAAATTTCCTACCATATCCTGAGGGAGGGGGGTTACGCTGCTGAAGAGTCCCATTGTTTCTGGACAAGGTCCAAGAACATCTGTGGAACAAGTATAACATCCTCTTCAGTTATTGGTTGGGAGAAAATCAAATCTTCTGACTCCCTTTGAACTACAGATTGTTGGACTGAAGGGGGAGCATTATCAAGGCGATCAGTAGTTTTAGCCTTGAATAACAGATTTGAAAAGTTGAGGGCGGAACAGACCCATAAAGGTCAGCTGGTCTGGCTTAATGCCTTCATCATCTGACATTCCTCTTTCTAGAGGATCCACATCTGACAGGACCCAGTCGCTGTTGTGTATTGAGCCTTCACCAACCTATTCCATCTGGGTCTCTTGTTCTCCCTCATCCTGTACATCGTGTGGGTGTGTATGTGAAATCATATAACACTCCTCTTAGGGAGGTACCTGATGATAATGAATATCCGTTCTGCATAGCAACTGGATCGATTGTGAGTCTAAGTCAGAAGGTGGAAGTTGCCTGGCCATCACCGTCTGTTGTACCCCGGCGGCAATGCCCCGTCTAATCACCATCTCCATCCAGGCCTTCATTTTTTCAGGAACATCCTCCGGGAGGAAGTCATCTTTGCGTAGTTCCACTGCTGTCGGAGTAAAAGTTGCTTCTGGGGCCCGCCTGACAAGTACCGTTTCTGAAGGCCTGGGTTGGACCGGTCCAGATGAGACCCTCCTGGATGGCATGGAAAGATCCAGGGGTGGTGGCAAAGTTTTCTGGGACTGGAGCCGGCCTGGCTGAAGAAGAGGACTGAGACTTTTGTTCAGCCCCCTCATGCATTTTTTAATATGTTTTTCCAGTGCCTTTTGGTGTCTATTGGCATCCCTTTCATCAGCCTTAGAAGATCTCTTAGAATGTTTTGATTTAGATTGGGCTTGTGATGTAGTTTTGAAACATGGTACCTTAGTATTATTTTTGCTTGCCATTACGACCCTTGAGATTACAGTATGTCCATGAGGCAAGAAATATATATATATATGTATATATATAAATGAATATGTTTTGGACCGTTGGCTCATTCAGGGGCCTGCTCTAATCAGAGGCAGGGAACCCTCTTATAATTTGCTCGCCCTTTTTTTAAGGCAATTAATTATTACTAGTAAAATTGTTTTGCTATTATTATTATTATCAAATAACAATAATAATTATTAATATTATTGTTATTAAATAATAATTATCAATATTATTATAATAGTTATACATATTCTATTATATGTGAGCACAGTTAATTTTGACTAATATAATTGTGCTGATCACCAGTCAGTGCTTCTGAAGAAGAAATTTTAAGGCCAAATTATTAATGTTCAAATAGAGAACATCTTTCAGGGCCAGAATAAGTTAGTTGTCCAAATGGCCCTCAACAGCTGCCTGCACAGGTGGACACAGGCCTTGGTGCTTGCTGTGTGTGTGCTGCTATCTTCCAGAAAATTGTCTGTGAGGGCTGCCAACTTAACTTCCGACAAAACCCCAGAAAGAGGTCAAAAAACGGAGTGATTAGTCCCCCTAAACTCTCACAGAGAGAGCCTGCACGGGTAAATTGCCTCACAACAGATAAAATGAAGGTAGCAATTCCAAATGGAATTCTGCTAAGCAAAATGGCGTTGACAGTTATTTTGCACGCCAAAAATAGCAGCAACCGTCACCTCTCACAATGATAGAGCTCGTAAGGTAGAGGCGAGTGAGGGAGAATTCGAGCACAGATGCCCCTCTCCTTATGTGTTCTAGAGGGGAAAGAGAAAAACCTTGGGCAATTATCTGAAATCATGCTCCCTTAAATGGCGCTTCAGCAAGGGTTTCGTAATGGCAAGTTGTATGAAAAGCCTCCGATCACCACGGAAGCGGCAGAACACTCCCTGGGGAGCCGATCTGAGCTCTGATGGCAAGATTACCAAAGTGCTGTCAGAAGCAATTATTTTAAAGCGGTCTGAGCAATGTCCCATTTAAAAGGCTATAATTCAAACCTGCTGTTTTCTCTCTCTTCCTAGTCTGGTCAAGGAACCAAAACAAGCTGCCTACCCAACGAAGGCTGAGCTGAAACTGGGGGACACTAAAGAGGAGTATGAGGAGGAGGAGCATCCTATCAATCAAGCCCAGCCTATCCAAGCAGAGTCTAAGCACCTCCCACTACTGGATGCTTGGAGTAGCTCATTGGAGAAGTTTAAAAAACACTACTTTTGATGTAGGAAAAGGAAAGATGGGTAGAGGCAGAGGTGGTATTCAGCAGGTTCTGACCAGTTCTGGAGAACCGGTAGCGGAAATTTTGAGTAGTTCAGAGAATCAGCAAATACCACCTCTGACTGGCCCCACCCCCATCTATTCTCTGCCTCTGAAGTCCCAGCTGATCGGCTGGGTCTTCTTTTGTTGCCCTGCACAGGAGAACGAAGCTGGTAAGCAGGTTAGTGGGGTGGGGTAGGAATGGAAATTTTGCAGTAACCTTCCCCCAGGAGTGGGGAGGGAATGGGATTGTGCAGTATCTTTCCCCTGCCACGCTCACCAAGCCACACCCACAGAACTGGTAGTAAAAAAATTTGAATCCCACCACTGGGTAGAGGCTATCTTCACAATGGGCTAAGGCAAGGTGAAGGCAGTATTGTGATTTCTTGTCATTCAGTTTCAGAAAATGGATAATCAGAATAAGCTTTTCCTTGTGCCAGAGCAAAGATAAGCCTTTGATGTGATTCCTTGTAGTTGTTTCATAGGTGCTGCTAACGTTTTTTTTTAAATGATTCCACTTAGAACCCTAGAGCAATTTTGTTAGAAACAGCCATTCTCATAGATTCTAAGTTTCTGCTCATCATTATCAAAAAGAAAATTATAAAATACTGACAGACTGTAGTAGTTATAAATTAGGACTTCTGTGAAACAATTGCTGCACTTCTCTGTGGACTTTGCTCATTCATTTTTTGCACACAATTGTAAAAAAAATCATTTTTGACTGTAAGTTAAAACCACAATGGCAGGCTAGAAAGAAAGAAAGAAAGAAAGAAAGAAAGAAAGAAAGAAAGAAAGAAAGAAAGAAAGAAAGAAAGGAGTCAGTCAATCAAGAGGGTTAATTACAAGTATTTCAGACTTGAAGTCCCTGAAGGATAAGATAAGTGCAAAAAGATCTATCTAACGAGACCAATATCTGTCTTTTTAGCTATGTTAAAAGAATACATATGTGCACATTGACAAGACTTTCTGATATTCATAGAAAGATTTCCCTACAGCAGGTCTGAAATGAGACAGTTATGAATGATTTTACCTTTAAAAATTGGGCTTACAAGGCTCAAGCAGATTTTTTTGATATTTTTCCTCTTATGTTTTCATTTTGCTTTATTTTGTTTTTTAATCAGAAGACAGAACCAGGGAATCTAAAGAGATTGCTTCCAAGATGGATAGTTCCTAATATGGCCAATAAAATAAACTGTGGATATATTCTGCTTTTTTATTACTGTTTTATAACTGTGCCACAAGAAAAATGATAGCAGAAGTACCAAGAAAAAAACCAAGATAGTTACAAATGAAAGATGACAATATCTCAAATCCTGATAAAATCCCACTTTTTATGAACAAAAACTTGCCAAATAAAAATCTCATCTGGAAACAATCAGAGCAGGCAAGTACCAAGAAGTGTGAGGCAGGTGCTCAGGCAAATGAATGTTCCTTAAAACAGTATTTTATCCTTTCTTACTGAGCCCCCCTCCTATAGATTAGGTACAGATAATTGTAATGAATTTATGTACAGGAAGTGCTGGACTTATGACCACAACTGAGACTAGAATTTCCACTGTTAAGCAAAGGAATTGTTAACTAAGTCACGCCAAATTTTGCAACCTTTTCTGCCACCATTGTTATGCCAATCACTGAAGTTAAATGAATCATGCAGTCATTAAGCAAATTTGGCTTCCTCCGTTGTCTTTGTTTGTGGAAGTTAGCTGAGAAAGTTCTGAGTGGTGATCACATGACCCTCGGATGCTGCAACCATTATAAATACATGACAGTGGCCAAGCACTTGAATTTTGAAACCATGGGGTAAGTGTGGGTACTGGTTGTAAGTTACTTTTTCTGTGTCGTTGTAACTTTGATTGATTACTAAACGAATGGTTGTAAGTCAAGGATTACCAATATTGATATATGCATGTCTGTAAAGATACATTCCTTACATTTTTCCAGCTTTTCTTCTTTCTTTTATAGCAATAGTAATAGGACTTAATACTTATATACTACTTCACAGTGTGTTACAGCCCTGTTTAAGCCATTTACAGCATCAGCATATTGCTCCCAAAAATCTGTATCCTCATTTTACCGACCTCGGAAGGATGGAAGGCTGAATTAACCTTGAGCCACTGAGACCCAAACTGCCGGCAGCCGGCAGTCAGCAGAAGTAACCCGCAGTACTGCATTCTAACCACTGCGCCACCATGTCTCTTTATAATTTTGTGTTTTCTTTTTCTGTGTTTTTTTTAATATATAGTTAACTTTAAAAAGGGAGACTGAACAGAGTTTGTGCTTGTGCTGACTCCATGCAGCTTAAATTGAGAGAATTCTCCTAACTTACCATAATCACACCACTACCATATTATTTTTTGTGCCACATTTGTTACTTGTTTTGATCCCATCCCCAGCTCATACCTAAAGTAGTTTAAAGATTAGTTTTCACTACAAGAGTCAAGTAATAATAACTGGAAAGCAGAAGGGCATAATTTAAATATGTCTGGGTGGTTTTTCACTTGAAAGATGGTGGTGGAGGAATGTACATAAGAACTATGTGGTACAATCATCCCTTAAGTTGATGAATTATTTCTTTTATACTAGCCGAGGACAGTTAGTCCCTGCAGCTTTAACATTTTTTGAAGCTGAATCATTGACTCAAATCTTTTATGGGGTACAAGCTGGAATCTATCTGAAGAAACAATCACAGGAAATAGTGCAAACAAAATTCCTGTGATCAATTCTAGATGCACCCAATGGAACATCAAATGCTCTGTTAAGGCTTGAGATAGGAATGCTGTTCAGATTAGGAACTGGAAGATGATAATAATTTACTGGTTCAAAATGTTATTTTTTCCAGTTGGTCTGACCCTCTAGTTCAAACAGATAACTTTTCACCTCACCCTGGAAATAGGTGGTAGAGAATAACTGGCTTCATGCAGGCTCTCTCCATTCTTAAAATCATCAGGTTACAATCAAGCTAAGCAATTAATTACTCAAAGAATAAGGGTTGTGGAGTTCCAGATTGGAGTTAATAGGCAACATGATAGAATTTGGATTAACAGGGGCACGTGGGACTAGCAAGTTAATTGCTAAATCTAATTTTCCCTAAGATGAAAATTGCATTCTCTAAAGCTAGATTTAACATTCTTCCATCTGCACTTTTTCAAGGCAGATATAGTAAAATCCTCATAGCTGAGCATATTGGCTTGTGTGGTGATGGGAAATTGAAACCATATTAGTACGCTATAAATTTTACAGAGACATTAGGACAATCTACACTGTATCCCTAACAAATTCCCTGGGAGGCCAGTTAAATTTTACATGAACCCTAAACATTATTCTTGGTTGATACAACTTAATTAATAAATAGTAGGCATATATAGTCTTCATTTTATGCCTATTGTCATTTTAGATTTATCACTGGAGTAAGTTCTGTATTAACATAGTAATAGAGGAGTGAATGTTATATTTCATAATTTATTCTGTTGATTGTTAGTATATCATTGTACTTATTTTGCTTTACTTTTCTTTTAAATTGTTCTGATCATTAACTGAATAAATATTATTGATTGATTGGCCTAAAGATGTAGCTGTTCTGATTTTAAGTTGTTTTTCTCTCTTCGTCTCCCATAATTTTTGCCATAGATTCAACCTGATAAGACTTCAAAGATTATTGCTGTGTTTTTCAACCTTGGCAAGTTTAAGATGTGTGGACTTCAATTCCCAGAATTCCACCCTCAGCAGGAGTTGTGCATAGTATCAGAACAGCTTCCTCACATTTCCTCCCATTCACATTCACCTTACTGCCTTCAGGGAAAATAGGAGAATCCACCAATCCTTTTTCTTAATTGACCCACAATACAGTAAGGGCAGCATTGCTTGCCAGTCTTGTTATTGAGTCTGAATAGGGAGCAGCAATGGGAGCAGCAAATCTTATGCCAGGGCACTTATTTGCAATCACAATGTGGATAGTCTTAATTCAGATAAAATAATCCTACCCCAAAACAGTAGTTTTTGTATTTTAAAATTGAAATAATGCAAGTAATTCTCATTCCTCTATTTTAATTCTAGTATGTAGTATGTAGGATACCTAGAGATGCTTCCATATAGGAAAGAAAGAAGAATGGAGACAAGACTGGTTTTATTTTACTTATTTTTTAATGCACAATCAGCAAACTTTGGTATACAGATACCCTAATTTTGTTTAAAGGGCTATGCAGTTGAATAGAGTTGGCAGCATACAAATTCGATAAATAAATGGTGAATGTTGCAGTAAGGTTCAGCCCATATTCCAGTCATATTCTGCCTATGGAATAGGAGAATGAACACTATCTTGTCTGTTATCTTAGGGAGAAAAATATTTTGACCTGGCCTAGTTTATAGCTAGAATAAAGGAATGGCATATCGGAAAGGTTAGCTTTTGCCTGATCCTTGGTCTCAAACTATCTTGGATAACACTGTTATTTGTAGGTTAAATTAGAACATAGAAGGCAGCAGTGGATTCCAATAACTTTTCAACCACAAGGGTCATTGGATGAACTGTTTTAGCTTAACATATCACAGAGCTATTGGTGAGAATGGAAGAAGGTGCCTATAAAGCTGTGACCCAATAAAGCAGTAACATACCATCTGCCATTGCTAGATGAACTCATGATGTTCTTTTATTGCCTGCCTGGTATTTCACTAAAGCCACAGGATTTTCAAACAGCTGGCGGTCTCTAGTGTGTAACTAAAAATCTGTTTCTAGCACGGCCGAACACAAACTGTGCAGATTTTCACTTCGTACTGTGTGCCAACCTCACCAACCCTGATAGTTCAGGATGAGTTCCAACCAACATTTAAAATAAACAAGCATCAATACAGATGCCAACTGTTAGGCTTCTCTCTCTGTGACGACTATCAGCTTCCCTGCTGCAAGGGCTCTGCTCCCATTCTTAAATTAACAACTTCCTGTAATTGCCTTGCAAGTGACAGCTTGAATCACAACAGGGATTGCAGACATGAACAATTCAAACCCCTCTACACACCACTACAATGCCAGGAAGCTATTTTTAACGGCTGCCAACAAAATATGTTGTTGAAGCTATGCTGGAGGAGACTGGAGGGTGGGAGGGGAGGATGGCTAGACCCAAATGCCATCTCTGTTTATTCCTGGGAAGAACTTGGGACTGCAGATTTTTGGTGTCCCACCAAGAGATGAGATCCTCTTAGGAAACTATATTGTCTCAGAACTCTGGACTATCAAGATTTACATAAATTACTATGTGCTGAAGTGGGGCAAGGAGAAGAAGCTTGAAATAAAGCAGCATATTTGGGTAGTAATACATAGACAGATCATAACTGCTGCACTCATACAACCACCTGTTCCTTTCACTGGGGCTGGCACAGAAGAATTACTAGTGGGAGTTGTGACTCATGTTAATAGGGTTAGCTGAAAGAATTTGAGGTCTGATGCAGCATCAGGATTGGATCCCCTTGACAACCCCAGATTAACACTGCAGATGGTTATCCTGTAAAATAAGATGTTAAAACTATGTATTCAGAATGGACCACGCACAGAACTTGCATTAAAAATTAAAAAAAAGTACAGCTAGTTCTCAACGTGCATCTGCAATTTCTATTGCTAAGCAAATAATTTTACCCCATTTTATGACCTTTCTTGCCACTGTTGTTAAATGAATTACTGCAATTGTTAAATTAGCAACACAATTGTCAAATGAATCTGGCTTCCCCATTGACTTTGCTTGTCAAGTTGCAAAAGGTGATCCCATGATCTCAGGACACTAAAACCATCATAAATACATGCCAGTTGCCAAGCGTCCAAATTTTGATTACATAACCACAGGGATACTGCAATGGTCATAAGGGTGAAAACGGTCACAAGTCAGTTTTTTCAATGCTGTTGTAACTTCAAACAGTCATTAAATGAATTACTGTAAGTCAAGGATTACCTGTAATTATCACAGCCAATTGGGAAAACCACAGCCTCTTGGTTTAATACTGCTAGCATTACCTTTCATACCAAAAATATTTGTTTTGAATGGTTTATCCCTTAACTAGACAAATGGAATTTCCTTCGGAAGTTTTTCAAAACTTCAGGCAATCAGGGTTCAAAGTCCCAAATCTGTCCTGGATCTTTGTTGCATATATAAAAAAAGATAAATTTGATCAGCACAGTGAGAACTTCCATTTTATCCTGGCTTCTGAGATTTCTCCTTTCCTTTCTAATGTTGAAGTACTACAGTAGTTTCAAAACTTTGATGCCATTCCCTTTCTTTCCAAGTTGAACCAAGTGGGATCTGCTGTTTCATGCACAGTGGACATTTGTATGTTTTTCACCAGTGTTAAATAAACATAGCAAAGTAGTAACAGCAGAAGAGAGTGGTCCATGGCTGGATTATTTTTTGTGGTACTCCCTGGCCAACTAAAGGATGCACTGGTGAATTTGAAAGGATCCTTGGGAGTTGTAAGTGAGGACACTTATGGGATGGTACATGTGTAAAAGTTTTGGGAGATGAAAACAGCTAGATGGAAGTGTCCTTGTTCTGTGCACCAAATTCCAAAAGGAGAGACAAGAACAGGAAGAACGCCAATCTATTATTATTCCTCTGTTGGAATAATAATATTGTAAGACTGCATTGTTTGCCTCCCATTGTTTTGCAGAAAGTATTGAAAGTAGAGGAAAGAATGCAGTAAATGCAATGAAATGTGTCTATGAGGTAGTTGATTCAAATTAAAATCAACCTGCTCTATAGAATGAGGATCAAAGGAGAAAGATGAACCATATTAGTTATTTATAAGTAGAAACATGAGCAACTTTCAGTAACGATCAAGAGGGAATCTGTCTTAGGTTACTGCTGTAGAATCAAGCATAATCTGGTTTTATGGTCACTTGAAATATTACTTCTATGCAAACTGTAGTTTTTGGTCTCTGACAGCAATGTATACATGTGATAAAAATTCACCAGCTCAAAAAGCTAAAATTGTGTACCTGTCTAAGAGTAAAGCGAGATAATACAGTAGAGACCCATGACAATATATTATTGAAATACACAATCTAAACATATTCACACAAAGGGGCAAACTATAATATAACAATATTGTCACTTTTTTCTGTAAACACGTTGACACACATTAAAACATAAAATTCTGATGCCTGTTCTCAAACTTTATATATGTGTGTGTGTGTGTGCACGTGTGTGTGTACACACACACTTTACATCGCAGAAAAAAGAGTTGATACTTGATACTTTATGATATTAAAACTACTATAGATAGAATAAAGAATAAACATAAGAATATAAGAATAAATACTGATTTATAAACTTAGTCCAAAGTATTGATGATATGTGAGGGAAGAGAGCTGGCATCACCACTAAATTCTACTAATACATAAGGCAATGTAATAAACACAAGAATAAATAAAACTGATTTCTAGACAAGTGTTTTTCACGCTGGCAAACTAAAAGAGGTATAGTTGTCAAATCTTAAGAATAGCTTAAACTGGTCTAGACAGCAATAGCAACCTAAAATCCGCAAGTGTTTCATGACAGCCTTCTATGAGATTGTTGGGTGCTACTGTGCCTTTGAGGCCTTTTGTTGGACCTTCCTTTGCTAATGATGGCCTATTTTTACAGCAATTATTAATTGAATGGTAGTCTGCCTGACAGTATGAATAGGATGAGAAATAAAACTTCAGAAGATCTAGCCAGACAAATGTTTGGCCAATTGAAGCAGACCACTATTCCTCAGTGTAGTAAGCTTGAAAAGAGAACATCTCAACTCCCTCTTACCCAGAAAACCTATTCAGGACAGCTACATTTCTCTGGCTCATCTTTCCTTTTCCGATGTAGCCTGGTCTGTGCCCTGCCAAGTTAATCTGCTGCCTGCAGTCCCATGGAAGATACTGCTCTCTTGTCAATTTAATTTATTGAAGGTTAAATCCAGTTGGCTTCTGCATTTGGAAAAGGATAGAATAAAAATGCCTTTTCTCATCATCCCAGCACAGAGTCATTGGCTGCCTTAGACCTGGAACTTCCAAGAAAAGGAGTCAATTCATCACTAACAGCATACGCTGGATTTTCAGTTATCTAGAAGTTCCTGAAAATTTCCTCCTCGTGTGCTCTTCCCAGTTATCCTCTTGTCATTTTTTCCAGCTTCTTCCCATTATTTCCCACTATTACTTCCATGGCTTAATACAATGTTCCACATTTCCTAAAACATTCTGGTTTCCAGCTGCTATCTCCATCCTAGCAAGCCACGGTTGAACAGTGAATCTATAGTGATAGCAAGGATTCCCTAAGCAAGATGAGATCAATGGCTGTCTTTATAGCTGACAAGATCTCTGGGGTCACTCGGTGACAAGCATTTCAAATTCTCCAGTGTTTGCAAATTTCATGCCATACATTTTCCTTGGGGTAGACTTTGGATGCCATTGTCTTTGGGCAATGGATTTGGAAGGGATGGGAAAGAAGGGTCTCTCTTGTTCCCTTTGGCTTGTATGCTCTGTTCAGAACAAGGCTTAGGCTCCCAGCAGAGAAATACAATGGGGCGCTTCTTGGCTCAGAGGCCACGACTTTACCCACTTGAGGTTCTGCCCCCATCCTGGAATGGATCTTCTAAAATATACCAGATTCCCACACAGAGCCCTGATTCAGACTTTATCCTTGTTTCTGCAAGTCGTCATCTGTTGGCAATCCCATTATTTGCACAGTCGAGAACAACTAAAAGATATATCTCTGTGAATTTCTGAAGATTTGATGTCCTAGCTTTGTGCTAGAAATTTAAGAAGAGGTCAAGGAGTTGAAGATAGTGCTAGGAAAGAAGTGTGAACACAAACAGATCTAGGATGCTGCATAAGCACACAACTTCCATTTTGCCCTTTTGTCTCCCTCTCTTTCATGAAAAAAATGTTTCCCATTTGAAAGAAATGCCTGATAGGGTTTTAGAATTAGTGTTGAAATTAATCCAAAACATTTTTCTTTCTGAAGCAGGATATTCATGATCAGTTACAACTCATTTGCATCTCAAATCAGTGAGCATATAACAAAAAATTATATATGCAGTTGAAAATTCATCAGGCTTCTCTTTTCTTCTACAAATAACAATAATAATATATGAAAGAACACTGTACTTTCAACTGCTTAAAAAGCAAAAAGCAGTAGCTAGATCACTACATTGGATGCCTCATATACATTTCACATCTGTTCAAAAAAGATCTGCAGAGATTCAAAATACTGGTGCTAGTATCCAAAGCCCTGAACAACCATAGTGACTGGGGTTACCACACAATCACTTGTGTTGGCTTCCACAATCTCTGTGAGATACTCTTTATGATATGCTATGTGGATTTGCTACCTAGTGGCAATACGAAAGTGCATCTTCTTTGTATCTACACCTGTTCTTTGAAATGATCTTTTTCTGTGTTCGTTGGATCTCAGCAGGAATACAGGTAATCCTCATTTAATGAACAGTCATTTAGTGACTGTTCAAAATTACAATGGATCTCACGGGGACTACTTACAGCCTTTTTCAAAGTTCTGACAGCTGGATCTCTCCCCTCCTCCGCTCCCGACACACACACATAGTCATTTGATCATACTTTGGGTGCTTGGCAACCAGCTTGCATTTACATCCAGGTGCAGCATCCTGCAGCATGTGACTGCAATTTTTGGCATTTTTTGCTGATTTTTAGAGTCTACTTACAGTTTACTTCTGCCAACTTCTCCCATTCCATTCCATGAATGAAGTAAACATTCTTCTTCCGAAATGTTTTAAAGTTGTAAACCTGTTTGATTTGGAAATGAAAATAGTTTATCTTAAACATCAAAGATAGGGAAGGTTGCTTTTGACTAGAATAAATAAAAATGAATTTATTAAAACAAAATAAAATATCTCAAAATAATGGACAACCCAAACTCTGTGAAAACATCACATATTAACCTCAGGATATTGTTACAATACAAATATAACTATTTGCAATTTTTGGGTCTTCTGATCCATGTACTATAAATCTTTCCCACAATATCTATGTAGTTGATTAAGTTAGAATAACAATGTTGTTAGGCCTCCATTTCTTCCACCTATATTCTATTAGAGATAGAAAATTTGAGCTGCCTAGATACTGCAAGATTACAATTCCGTAAAAAATAAACAGCATGGGTAACAGAGAAGAATACTGGGAATTGTAATTTAGGAACATTGGCAACTAATTGTAGTTTAGGAATATTGGCAACAGTAATAACAATAGCACTTAGACTTATATACCACTTCACAGTGCTTTACAGCCCTCTCTAAGCAGTTTACAGAGTCAGCATATGGCCCCCAACAATCCAGAATCTCTTCTTCAGAAGGATGGAAGGCTGAATCAACTTTGAGCCTAGTGAGATTTGAACTGCCAAATTGCAGGCAGCTAGCAGTCAGCAGTAGTCTGCAGTACTGCATTCTAACCACTATGCCACCGTGGCTCTTACCCTTAATGTAGATTGAGCCAATATGATAACTTGAAGTTCAAAACAGCTGTCCCATGCATCTAGTTCTATACTTCAACCCAAATTTGCTTATGTTCTCTATTATGATAAAAAAGCAAGCTAAATCCATAGAAAAAATGGCTGGAGGGGAATTAACTTCTTACCCCTGACCCAGACACACATTCTATTTTTCTGTTTAGATTTGCAGTCTTCCATGAGTTGTTTTGTTTTTAGTAAATAAAAATATGCACAATTAATGTTCTTTTGCCCGTCAACTCTAGTTTGGCTGCATAATAGCTTTATTTATAATTTCTCTTCCCTGGAGTTGTAATTATATGAGCCCACAAGCTTTCCTGAAACCAAATTGCTTGCTACTACAGATCTCCATTGCTCAATCCCAGAAGGGGGACTGAGCAAACTGGAATAATTGTAATGATTAAGGAATCGTGCTGAAATCCCTAGGAACCGTCCTATGGTTCTGCACAGTTTTTTGAATATAAATAATAATGAAGGAATGCACTAGAAAAGAGGAACCAGATTTCTACCCTTTGACCAAGGGCTTTGACCAAGGGCTTTGACCAAGGACTACCAGATTTGGGCTAGGGAAAAGACAAACTCTCACGAGACGGCAGGAATGAATATTTCTTTGGTTGTCTGGATTTGCCCAGTTCCTGATCTGGTAGTCTGTCTTTGACATCATCTCCAGAAGTTCACATCAGTGCTCACTTATAGTCTAGAGCAGCCGTGGGCAAACTACGGCCCGGGGGCCAGATCCGGCCCATTCAGCTGTTCTATCCGGCCTGCGGAGCCGAAAGAGCGGAGGGTTCTCTTGCTCTCCCAGAAGGCTATGTGAAGTAATCTAACTTTGAATTTATATTAGTTCACACAAACACTCCATCCATGCTTTTATTCCGGCCCTCCGGTCCAGTTTAAGAACCCGTTGTGGCCCTTGAGTCAAAAAGTTTGCCCACCCCTGGTCTAGAGTGAGCTCTCAAATCATGCAAGGTGACAATAAGGTCCACGTTTCCAATGGTTAGAATTATTTTTTTAAAAAGCTCTATTTAATTTGTTGTGGCATGTCTGCACATAGGCACATTCCTGACCTGTCTTCTTAATGTGCTCCCTCATATAAGAGTTTCCTTGTTCTTCATTCCTTATTATTTCACAAACAATCAGCTATGACCAGAAAGCTGATTGTTTGTGAAATAATTTTTAAAATATCTGATCATTTGTTGGGGAGAAAAATCATGTTTTCAATGATGTAGCTTGAAAAAAGAAATCCATTTGAAACAAATCTTTAAGAATCCATTCTAAGCAGTCCTTACACTCTAAATAGAATCAAAGCTCACCATAACACAATAGAAGAATTCAACAGTGAGCCTTACAAGCTGCTTTGGTTAGATATGTATCTGTGGAAGCTGATAATAAGGAAGTTCGCTGCTCTGAACCAGCATCTTTACTGCTTTTCTACATCCTAATTCAGCATAGAAGTACAATGCTCTCATCCTAGACCTCTATTACCAACTACAAAACCAGAAAATATGAAATTCAGGAAGGAGTGTTCGACCTATAGCCAGAAAACCTGGGTTTGTAGTAAAATTAGCCACATTGTAAAGAACTTTGCCTCATTTCTTCTCACTATAAAATTGGAATCATCCTAATTTGCTACACAAAACTGTCTAGGGACAAATACTGTAAATGTGTAAATGTAATCATTCTAGCTATGAAACTGAGAAATCCAAATGCTTGGAAACACATACTACTAAGATAATAACAGAAAGCCAAAGAAAGCATAGGAAGCTCACAGAATTGGTAAAGCCACCACTGCTAATTTTTATCAGTGTCTGGGAAAAACTTTACATTCAACTCTGAATCACATAGAAGAGTTATACTGGTGGCTTTCAAGCCATCTGCTCTTTCCTGTCATATAAGCCATCTGTCTTTTTGGGTGGGTGGCCCAGAAGTTAGCACTTGCTAAGCACAGGAACGAGTAACTTACTCCTTATGGGTATTTTAATCAGCCAGTGATAGTTAAAGGAACATGAAATTTGGTTTAATGGAGATGGCCAGATTCTTTGCCTCTAGAACAAAATGGCTTTTCAGACAATGACAAATCCTACAATATGAATTTATATTCTTGGTATTCAATCTATGTATGCTACATATGTATTATTGCATACTATGTTTATGTAGGGAAATATCTCTTTTTAAAATCGATATAATAGTTACAAATAGGCTTCCAGGCCCAATTTAAACAACAGCCATCACATACAACAGGGGTGCCCAATCCCCGGGCCACGGCCTACTACCAGGCCTTGAGCCATTCAGAACCAGGCCACGGAAACGATGGGCAAGTGTGCTCATGTGTGCACATATCCCCATTTTTACGGGAGACCCTGCTGCCAGCGACTGTTTCCCATCGTCCTGTGCGCTCTCACAGACAGGGCCTCCTCGGGGTTCCATCAGCCAGACAATGTTGGCTGGCGATCCCTAGGGATAGGGCCTTCTCTGTGGGAGCACCCACCCTTTGGAACCAGCTGCCCCTCGAGCTCGGGTGGCCCCTGACCTCTGCTCCTTCCGCCGGGGCCTAATAACATGGTTATTCCAACTCACTGACCTGGACTGAGGGTGGGCTATATGGGGAGTTTTAAGGATTGTTTTTAGTGTTTTAACTATATTTTGGGTTTCTATTAGATTTAATTTCTTTTTAATTGTATATTTGTATCATTTTTATTGTATGCCGCCCTGAGTCCTTAGGGAGATGGGATGGCCTAGAAATCCAATAAATAAATAAATAAATAAATTAATTAATTAATTAATTTGTGCAAGCAGCAAGTCTTTGCGTGAGAAGAGGGCACATGTGCCCACCACTTGCACAAATGAAGCTGCACACACATCTGCGTGTGTCCCTCGCTTGCACAGGCCCCTCCCCTCTCCCTCCCCCACCAGTCCACAAAGCCAGAAAGGTTTGGGAACTCTGACCTACAGCCATATATGGAGCAACAGCAGGTATATCATCAGCTCATCCAAAAAGAACATCTAAGGAAGCCTACTAAAACTTCTTCATCACCCTCTACGCACACATAGGCACACACATACACACAGCATGTTAAAGGGACAAAGACCAGATGACAGGTCGCTTCTATTATGGCCTCCATATTTTGTAACTTCTACCTCAAGAAAACTGAGCCAATTTGGTGTTATGGTTAAGGCATCAGATTAGAAAATGGGATTAGAAGGTTTCAACTGTCAATGATTTTATTTGAAAAACAGAGAGAAATTTAAAGCTGATAACAAACTGTACAGTTCTGAATATGATAAAACTATTTTTGAAACAGAACTGTGTAAACTTTTGCTAAATGTTGAAATGAAAAATGAATTTGTTAAAAAATATATGATAAAGTGGGCAAAAAATTTCCAATATAACATATCAAATGACCAATGGAAAAATATGTGAGTGTGCCAAGATTTTTCCAAGTCGTGGGCTGGGTTGGGGCAGAAATCTGGAAGAACCAACTCTTGTGCTCTGTGAAACAGGGTGCTGATTTTTGGAATAAAAGCCGGGTCCAGCCTCAAAACCACCCGGTGAGGGTGAGGATGGAATATGCATAGGTCTGGACACACTGAAAGAATCACCAGCTCAGATACTCTCCTGGCCGAAGTGATAGCAACCAAGAATGCTACCTTAACTGTCAGGAGATGCAAACTTACCAACCTGAGAGGTTCGAATGGAGCCTTAGTCAGGGACTGCAAAACCTTCAAAATGTTCCATGTAGGATACCTGTGGACCACCAGAGGTCGAAGGTTAGAAGCACCTGAGGAACCTGCAGACAGTAGGGTGATGCGCCAAAGATTCCAATTTCCCACAAGTTAGCACAGATGATAGGGCCGCCACCTGACAACTAAGAGTATTGGGAGAGAGGCCTCTATCCAAACCTACCTGTAAGAATTCCAAAACCTGTGCTATTGAAGCCTCTAGAGGCTGAATATTTGACTTAGAGCACCAAAGGGGAAAAGTTTGCCAAGTAGCATCATAGATGCGGATTGTGGAAGGTCTCTTGGAGGCCTGAATGGTTCTGATAATGCTGCTGGATAATTGGGCGCGTTTTAAAATGCTCCACTCAATCACCGAGCTGCCAGCTGTAGCCACTGGGGCTCTGGATGTTTCAGGGACCCCTGGAGGAGAGAGACATCTTCCTTAGGAATCCACCAAGGATAATCTACTGAAAGGTTCACCAAGTCCAGGAATCAAGGGAGGGTCTCCAAAGTTCCACGAACCAATGGGGAGCATCTGTCCTCAACCTGCTGCCTTCCCTGATGTGTTGTGACCACAGCTCCCACAATTCCCAGCTGACGCACCCTTTTTGATCACTGGGAACAGATGGTCCTCGACTTATGACCACAACAAGCACAGGTTGCCCTCCGGGTGAGATTCAAGGTGTTAGTTTTAACATTCAAAGTCCTTTACGATTTGGGTCCGGGGTACTTGCGGGAGCGTCTCCTGCCAACATCAAATACTGATCGCCCTGTGCGTGTGCACAGATGGGGACTCCTCGGGGTACCGTCGGCTAGACAATGTCAGTTAGCGGTGCCTCGGGGGAGGGCCTACTCTGTTGCGCCCGCTGCCTTGTGGAATCAACTTCCTTTGGAGCTCCGTCTGGCCCCTGATCTTTCCTCCTTCTGCCGCGGTCTGAAGACTTGGCTATTTGAACAGGCTGGGCTGGACTGACCTCCTGGGGGGGGGTTTAACATATTTTTAACTATTTTATTGATTGGGCTTGTCAAATTTAATTGTTTTTTATATATTTATGGTGTGGTGTTTTTATTGTGAGCCGCCCCAAGTCCTCGTGGAGAGGGGGCGGCATACAAATCCAATAAAATAAATAAAATAAATAAATAAAAACTGAGCCCAAAATTTCTGTTGCTAGGAGAGGAGGTGGCAAAAGCGAGTTTTGCCCCATTTTGCGACTTTTCTTGCCATGGTTGTTAAGTCAGTCACGACGGTTGTTAAACTGGTAACACGGCTATTAAGCAAATCTGGCTTCTCCATTGGTCAGAAGGTTGCAAAAAGGGGATCAGGACACTGCAACCATCATAAATACGAGTCAGTGGCCAAGCCTCTGAAGTTTGTGTCACATGACCCTGGGGGATGGTGCAACAGTCGTTAAGTGTGAAAAATGGTCGCTTTTTTTCAGTGCTGCTGTAACTTCAAACAGTCACTAAACAAACTGTTGTAAGTCGTGGGTTTTTTGTACATAGCTGTATTAAGCTGAGTCTGGAAAATCGGCAAGCTGGCAGGTCTATGTTAAAATACCTGTTGGTAAAAACAGATTCTAGAAATCTGGGAGTGAATCCAGCCTGGTTAGTCTTGGTTTTGTGAAGCCAACAAACTTGGGGGTGTCAGGATTCCAGCAGTTACCTCCATTTAAATCATGAGTCTCGAGCCAAACTTCCAAAACTTAAAAAGGATTTATGGGGAGTTAAAATTTTGGCACTGCCTGGGTGTAGCCGACTCTGAGACACATAATTCATTGTCACCCTTTACCCTGGTTTTCCCCCACCCCCTGAGCGTATTGTAATTCATATTCTCCAATGGGACACATCCACAGCCAAGAGTCATCAATCATGCTCTCCAGTTAGAATTTTGCGCAGCAGAAACTTCAGTCACCTAGTTTCTATCTTTGAAAACATTTATGGAATGCACTTTCAGTTTGCAAACTGCCGCACTGCTCCCCCCTCCCTTTCTGTTGGCAACTCTAAAAGACCATAGAAATATTTTATGAGTTGACATGGGCTTGTTGAGCAAGGCCACCTCTCATCTCAGGCCCCCATCCAGGAAGTGAGCAGTGTGCTTGGGCCTTGTGGCCAGAGGTTGTGGTGCTCTTTTACCAAGACTTCACACAACTGGGGGCCGGTGGGCTTTTTTTCCCTTGTCTTCGCCAGGAACCCGTCTTCACTCCGTCTTCAGGAAGGAGGTTGCAGCATCACAGTCCAGACAGCAAAGCGACAAGTCCAAAGGCTTCACTGAGCAGCTGCTACAGAAGCAGCGATGGCCTTGGTGGCAAACCTGGCTCCATGCAGGGTGGCATCCACTGTTAACTCAGCTGCAGCAACTAACTTGTTGATATCTTGATGTGCTCTGATATCAGAAACAGGAAGCCTATCCTATAGTTGTCTCAGAGCCATCTGAGAGAGGCTCTGGTAAAAAAAGGAAGCAGCTGTGGATGCTTTTACAGCCCAAGCAGCTGCCTGATGGGCCCTCTGCAATGACTGATCAATCCTCTTCTCATCGGCTTTGAGGACCTCTTCCAGATCAGATGGGGCCAAAGAAGTAGAAGCCAAGGCTGCTTGAGGGGCATCTACTATCGGCACCTGGAGGCTCTTGGTGAGTTCTGGCCCCATATTGAAAAATCTATGGTTGGAAGATGATAGATGAGGCCCGGAAGCAGGAGTGTGTAACTGTTTATGTACCACCTTTAAAAAGAGCTTGGGGGAAGATACCACTTCCTTCCTAATGGTAGGCTCATCGAATAGTGTCGGATTCCATAGAAGACTGGCTGCCGGGATCTTCGTCATCTGCATCTGGGCCCAGATTTGCTGTATTCCTGGCCTTGAAAAGGACAGATTAGAACGAAACAGGCCTGAAAAGGCAGGGAGCTCAGGAGCCAGACCTTCATCTTCCGAGAGGTCAGACTCACATTTATCAGCTTTCCCTACCAAGGAGGAAGGAGCATAAACTGAAGGAACATAAACTGAAGGAACTGGGGATTCCCGTTCCTGTGATAAGGAACCCCTTTGGGATAGATGAGCCACCTGTTCTTTAGATGGAAGCACAGACACCTCTGAAGCTTCTGAAGAGTGATGCACAAATCTTTGAATTCCTTCAGCAATTCCCTTCCTGATAGCCCTATCTATCAAAACTTGCATGTTTACTGGAATCTCTGTTTCAGTAGACTCAGACAGCCTGAGGCCTGCAGCTGTAGGAATAAACGTAGCCTCCACTCCAGGCCTACTGTCAGGCTACTCTGCGGCCTTTAGCTTGTGCTCCAGTGTTCTGTGACCTTTAGCTTGTGTTTTGGTGGAGTAGCAATCAGCTGTTTCATTGCTCCAGATACCCAAGAAATGCAGGCCGACGCCGCCTGCTGATCCAAAATGGCCGCCCGACCACGCAGTCTCCTTCTTCACCGCAGAGGCCGAAAACGGCCTTTGCCGACTGCTCCAGGCTGCCAGAGCAGCAATCAGCTGTTTCATGGCTCCGCCAAACAGCTGAGGACTGGAGCCGCAATTTTAAAAAGGATGTTCTGCTTTCTTTGTCTTTGTTTGAAGTAGCCTTTGCAATGCAAAGGAGGCAAGGCAATCAACTGCATCCGTCCTGGCTGAGGACTGAGTCAAAAGCTGGGTGTGGCCAGCCACAGGGGGCAGAGCTAAGCTAATCAGTTTTGACAAACTCAGTCCAATCAGTTAGGACACTGAGCAACCCATTCCTGGCCTATTGCAGCCTTACAAGGGAGAAATATCCTCTTTCCAGCATATCACTATACCATTGCCAAGGTCTGACTACTTTAATTTATGCCCCACTTAAATTCTGAAAGGTAGCTGTCATAAAATGCTTTGGTGTTTTTCTTTTTTTGGTTGGGGCAACATTCACCCCACAAGTTACAGGTTCTGTGTAAGTAGCAATATGAGCCATTTTATTCTTGGTCCTGAGACTTTTATTCTCTCCTTGTGACAAGAAAATTAAAATCTGCAAGTACAGCAAGTTCAGAACACATCCTATGGTGTGGCATACTTCCTGTGCCCTTGCAAAAAGCATTGCAAAAAGCTTTCCACATTTTACCCAAAGATAAGTAGCAATTAGCCACTCATCGATTGTTCAAGAGCAGCTAATTAGCAGTTTCCCTTGGAATCTGCTTTTGGTATCATCAAGAAAGCTCAGATTTGAGCACACTAGAGCTTTCTGAGATTTTGCCCAGAAGTAAATATCTTGGATGTGTTTTGTGAAGAAAGCAAAGCAAGTGAAGAAGAGCTGTACTTAGGTGTTTTTGAAGTCATCCAGAGGAAATAATAAATATTCTAATTTGAACATTATCACATGTTCATAATCCCAAACTTCAGTGGTGTAATCATGTCTCAACCTAGCTATTATAAGAATATGAACCTTATTGTAAAGTTTTGGCTATTTTCAGAAGTGATATGAAGCTTAGATTTTATTATTATTAAGCCAAGTATCTTTGGAACTGACTTTTAAAATAATGAAAAGTTGCAGAAAAAAGGCATTTTTCCATGTTTATTTAGGACTTCTTCATCAGCAAATAAGTTATAGTGTGGAGGGATACCTTCAGACTTGCAAAAAAAAATTATTATTATTATTATTATTATTATTATTATTATTATTATTATTATTATTATTATTATTATTATTATACACAAAAATGACAGTATACACAGCAAATGAAATAACCATGCTGGGTTTCGTATCACAAATCACTAGTCGAACACTTCCCAAGTGTTTAGGACTGTGTGATGTATCGGCGGATTATGCAAGCAGATTATTATTATTATTATTATTATTATTATTATTATTATTATTACAGCCTTAAGGTATTCCAGTAAGAGTAAGAACCAGGTGCAAAACATTTTCTCAAAAGATACTCAGACTGTTCATTGTCCATTCTATCCAAGAACATAAATATGATCAAGTTTGGAATGTCTATTATTTCTATTCCTTGATTTGCTTTTTGACTTGAAAAAAAAGTTTTTCCATAATTAGCTTCAAAGCCAAATAGAAATGGTGTATCTTACAGAACAACACACTAAATTGGAGATCCAGAAATTCTTGATAATCTGTTCTAAATCACCCAAGGAATCAGTCATAGATGATGACGACAACGGCAACAACAATAAATAAGTAAATCATCCCTGATTCACAGTGCAAGTAGTCAACCAGAAAACAACTGTCACTGATAATAAATGGACAACAGTGGGACACTCTTGCCCGTCTGTTTCAGCATTTCTTCTGTAATACAACTTTTTAATAAGCCAGAAGCTACAATAATTAATAGGAAGGATTTCTATATTGGGTCCTCAAAATCTTTGGGGCTGTTTATGGGCATATGGCACTGCTATGAAGAAGAGTGAGGCAAGTCTGACCCAGCATTCAACCACTGCATCCTGTCTTTTAAGAATGCAACCAATGCTACCTAACTTGGAGAAATGAATGCTTTATGTGAGATGCAATGTCTCCAGACATAAGCACAATATCCTCATAATCATAAAACAGAAAAATGGGGGAGGGTTAATCAGTCATCAGTTGAACTCACCCTTGAGATATTCCTCTGACAATGGGGCTATTTTTTGGTTCCTTGTGCCTCCTCCCAGTCCATTTAGAAAACATAACTGTCTCACTCTTTGGAATGTATCACCAGACTGTGACTGGTTGATGACAGGGACAGCGCATGTTGATTCCCACAACCATAATGCACCAAAGCATAGAAGACAGCATAATAGCCCAGATATTTTGATCACTTTCCTTTCGTTGTGTTTCCAAACAGTTGTGAAACTATTTCAGGGGAGCATTAAGGCATGAGTAAAGGTTTTACCACCTCCAAATAGTGGTGCATCAGTCTAGCTGTTACTGGTTGTTGTATCATTTTTATTGTTTTAATTTTATTCTGTATTGGTCTGATGTAAACTGTACAGTCTTTGGAAATGTAATGATCTATAAATCAAAATACTTAAAAGAAATAAATATCAGTCCTTGACTCACAATGTCAATGATTTGGTGAGCTTTTAGTAAACTAGCTATAAAGTGATATATCTTTCAACTTCATTTCACAAAAGTTATCTCCTTTTTCTCAGTTAGCGTATTATTGTCTTCTGATCATGCTAGCAGATGGATGGCACTAATTCAATCTGTTTTGTTTATGTCTGCATGAACCTACTAAACAGGAAGAGAGTATGTTATAGTGAAAAATCACAAAGAACTAAGACTGGTGCACGAGAAGGATTATCTGGGCACTTACCAGGACTCATAGTTGGACAGCCTAGGGCTCAGAACCCTGGCCAGGATACTCTTTATCCTTTGGGATTTGGCCACTTAGCTCATCCAGCTCTTATGCAAAGGACATAGCAGTAAAGATGTACAGTAGTTCTCTGTCCAGCTTGTTTCTTACTTGATTCTTTCCCTGGCAAACAGAACATCTTATGGCTACAGTATTAAGGAGATAAAGGGATCGTATTTTAAGTGAATTTCAAAACATGCAGCCAGCACTGGGAATAAGCCAGCTCCTATACCAGGGGTGTCAAACTCATGGCCCACGGGCCAGATGCATCACATGCTGGCTATGCCCACATCCAGTTTAGCAATGGGGGGGGGAGTCGCGATAAGTCACGTGATGCCACCATGATGACACAAGTTTGAAACCCTTGCTCTATACCAGGGGTGGCGAACACGCGGCTCTCGAGCCGCATGCGGCTTCCGGCCAAAATGAATGCGGCTCTTTGCCTCTTATATTATTATTATATTATTATTATATTATATTATTTTGTATACTGTGGCTCTTTGCCAAGTTTGGATTTTGTTATGCTGCTTCTGAGGAGGGATCTCTGAGGAGAGATTTCCGCGCGTAGTCCGCCCCGGCTCGTCATCCCGTCTCCCATCCCTCGGAAACAACTGCACGGGCCAGCGAGCGTGGTGTGGCTCTCTGACTCTCACAGTTTAAAATTGTGGCTCTTTGTGTCAAACTTGTTCGCCACCCCTGCTCTATACTGTTCATAAACTCTTAGCCCTACTGTCCTGATTGCAGAAAATAACTACATTTTGACAGCCTAATTAGAATCTAAAAATCATCCTCTTATAAATATAATAAAAAATAAATAAATTTTGACTATCCAATAGAACTAGATAAAAGGCAGAAATTGTAGGATAGAAACTGCAAGCTAACAATATCAATGGCATATAAGGAAAATTTATACAAAATGTTTTATAGGTGGCATCTACCACCAGTGAGACTAGCAAAGATGTATTATTATTATTATTATTTTATTAGACTTGTATGCCGCCCTTCTCCTGAAGGACTCAGGGCGTGAACATATAAAAAGAACATATGTACAATAAAAGATATTAAATAAAGACAAGTCTAAATTACAAGAAACATTAAAAACAATTAAAATTACAATAATGAACAATGCTATTAAAACAACCCGCCCCCATGGTCAATCCAGGCCAGCCTGCTGAAATAGCCAAGTCTTCAGGTCTCGACGAAAGGAGCGGAGATCAGGGGCCAAACGAAGATCCGCAGGGAGCTGATTCCATAGGGCGGGCGCTCCCACAGAAAAGGCCCTAGCCCTGGGAACCGCCAGCCGACAATGCCTGACCGACAGTATTCCCAGGAGGCCCCTCCTGTGGGAGCGCATGGGGCGATCGGAATGTGATGCAGGCAGGAGGCGTTCCCGCAAGTACCCTGGACCCAAGCCATTTAGGGCTTTATAAGTTATTACTAACACCTTGAAGGAAACCCGGAAGGCAACCGGCAACCAATGCAATTCGCACAGGAGGGGTGTAATATGGGAATATCGGGATACCCCCATCACAGCCCGCGTGGCCGCATTCTGCACCAGCTGCAACCTCCGAGTAATCCGCAAGGGTAGCCCCATGTAGAGAGCATTGCAGTAGTCGATTCTGGAAGTGACAAGCGCATAGGTGACCGTTCGAAGGGCATCTCGGTTCAGGTAAGGGCGGAGCTGGCGAACCAGCCGAACCTGGGCAAAGCCCCCTGGCCACAGCTCCCACTTGCTCCTCCAAATTGAGCTGTGCATCCAGGAGGACACCCAGATTCCTTGCCCTATCCATGGGGGGTAACACCACTGAAGATGGTGGCACATCCACTGAACTCCGAGATGCCGGTAAGAACAGCCACTCAGTCTTGGCCGGGTTGAGCCTGAGTCTGTTACTCCCCATCCAGGCCTGCACCGCCTCCAGGCACCGGGACATCACAGAGAGAGCATCACTGATCTGGTCTGGGGTGGAGATATACAACTGGATATCATCTGCATACTGATGATACCTCACCCCAAAACCACGGATGATCTCGCCCAGCGGTTTCATGTAGATATTAAACAGGAGAGGTGAGAGAACCGACCCCTGGGGCACCCCACAAGTGAGGGGCCTCGGGGAGGATCTCTGCTCTCCTGCCAACACCGACTGCAAGCGGTCTGAAAGGTAAGAGGAGAACCACCATAAGACAGTGCCCCCCACTCCCAACCCCCGGAGCCGCTGCAGAAGGATACCATGGTCGATGGTATTGAAAGCCGCTGAGAGATCTAAAAGGACCAGGACAGAGGAAAAACCCCTGTCCCGAGCCCTCCAGACATCATCCACCAGTGCAACCAATACTGTCTCGGTGCTGTGTCCAGGCCTGAAACCCGATTGGTACAGGTCAAGATAATCAGTTTCCTCCAGGAACAGCGGAAGCTGCTGAACCACCATGCTCTCAACAACCTTCGCTAAAAAGCGAAGGTTGGAGACTGGACGATAGTTGTTCAAAACGGTTGGGTCCAGAGCAGGCTTCTTGAGGAGGGGTCTCACCACCACCTCTTTCAGGGTGGCGGGAAAACCCCCCTCACTCAAAGAAGCGTTGACAACTGCCTGGAGCCAACCGCGTGTAACCTCCCTGGAGGCATAAACCAACCAGGAAGGACACGGGTCCAATAAACATGTGGTGGAAGACAGCCTCTGCATGATCCTGTCCACTTCATCCAGGGAGACAGAGTCAAACTCAACCCAGATAGGATCCACAAGACTCATCGCCACTCCATCATCCAAACCCTGCCAGTCGGAGTCCAAGCCGGCCCGAATCTGAGCGATCTTATCCACTAGATGTAAACTAAATTCCTCCGCTCTGCCCCGCAGAGGGTCCCCCCTCTCCTCCAATTGCAGGAGGGAGCGAGTGACCCTGAACAGGGCCATAGGGCGATCATCTGTGGACGCGATCAGAGTGGAGAAGCACATCTCGCTGCTCTAATCGCTTCCAGCTAAGTCCTAATATAGGCTCTTAGCTGGAGACAGTCAGACTCAGAACTAGTCCTCCACCTGCTCTCCAGGCATCTCCTCCACCGCTTCATCACCCGAAGCTCCTCTGAAAACCAAGGAGCCAAACGAGGTCTGCGGCGAGGAGAGGCCGCAAGGGACAACCCGGTCGAAGCTGCCGAGGCGCCTGTTGCCAGGTGGCCACCAAAGTCTCAGCCGGGCTGTGGTCAAGGGAGGTGGGCAAGAACCCCAGGGCCGTCTGAAACCTCTCCGGGTCCATCAGGCGCCTGGGGAGGAACCAACGTATCGGCTCCTCATCCCAGCAGCGAGGAGCAGCCGATTGGAAGACCAGCCTCAGGAGATAGTGATCTGTCCATGATACGGGTAGAATAACTGGAGATCCACCCCCCAGATCACTACACCACTGCCCCGAGATAAAAACCAGGTCGAGTGTGTTCCCCCCCTCATAGGTGGGGTCAGGTCCATGGCTACCATGGATGCCAAGAACTCCTGAGCCAATCCAGACGCCACCCCCAGAGAGAGCAAGTTGAAGTCCCCCAGGACAATAAGCCTGGGAAACTCCACCGCCACCCCCGAGAGGGCATCCAGCAGCTCGGGAAGGGCCGTTGCAACGGCCTGGGGGACAGGTACGTCAACAACTGGCCCAACCGACCATCCGGGCCCAACCTCAGGAGGAGGGACTCACACCCACCAATCTGAGGGACAGTGGCCTCCCTTGGAAACAAGGTCTCCCTGATAACAATGGCAACTCCTCCGCCCCTTCCCTGGGCTTGTGGCCGGTGCAGCACCTGGAAACCTGGGGGACATAGATCACACAGAGGGACACCCCCCTCCAGTCCCAACCAGATCTCCGTAATACATGCCACATCCGCAGCCTCCTCCTCAATGAGTTCACGGAGGAGGGGGGCCTTATTAGCCACAGATCTGGCTAATGAGTATGAAAATTTATCAGCTAAATGTTGCAAATGTAATCAGACACCAGGTTCATATTACCATATGTGGTGGACATGCTCAAAGGCAAAAAAAATACTGGCCTAAAATACTAAAAAAAATACTAGAAAAAATTATAAGGCAACACATAGATTTGAAACCAGAAATATTCTTGTTGGGTATATTATCAGAACAATATAACAAAGGGAAAACACTTAATTTGACATGTATTAATGGCAGCAAGAATTATGTTTGCACAACAATGGAAAAATGAAGAGATCCCTACAGTTATAAAAAATATTAGAATGTGCCAAGATGGATAGACTAATGCTTAAAATAAAAGGAAGAAATAAAATACTTTTTAACATGGGACTTGTTTTACCAATGATTAACTAACAGAAACAGAGATAAGAATCTAAAAAGTCCAAAAAGATAATAAATATTTTTGTATTGAAAATTTTGTAATATGGATAAACTAATTGTATTACTCTTTTGTAGTTAATATTGATGTTTATTATTACTATTATGATTAATGTTGTATCTCTACTTAAAACTGTGCCCTGACAACATGCTGTTCAGATAGATATGGAACTTTTTATGTGTATTAAAAAATGTATCAATAACACATATATTTAAAAATTTTGATAAATTTGCAAGATGTTTTCAACATAAAGTGTCTTATACTTGACATGGCATGCTATAAACTGCAAGTTATGTTAGCATCATGTACAATAATTAAATTGTGTTTGTTGGATTCTTGTTGTTAAGGCTTCAGGTACAGAAAAGGTCCTCAGATGAATATGAATAGGTATGTATAATGTGTTTAACTCTTGACCTGTTTTATATAATAAGGAAAGGATAATCAACTGATCAAGGTAAATATCAAATCCTCCTTGATAGAGAGAGAGAGAGACTATTACATCAATCTCTCTGAAGAATTTTGTCCCCTGTTCAGTATGTTCCAACCTCCTTCAGATTGCAGGGTCCTTCAGATTAATCTGATTCTCTATGTATGTTTCAGCAAGGTTTAGATTTAGGATTAAAGCAGAAACTGTATTGATATCCTGCTAAACAAGCTCTGCCAAAAATTAATGAAATGGACCTTGGAGTTCTTCAATACCAACCCCTTCTGAAGGCAGGAGTCATTATATTATGCCAGACAAATGGTTGATCAGCATTTCTTGAAGACCTCAAGGAATTGAACATCTATAATTGTTGCCACTGTCAGGAAATTTCTCATTATTTCCAGGTTTGTTCTCTCTTCCCCCCACCCTCTCTCCCTCCCTCTCCTCTGATGAGCATCTACCCATTGTCCTGGCCTCAGATGTTATGGAGACTAAATCCTCTTCCCCTACGCTCTTCTCTGCACTTTCTAGTACCTTAACATCCAACTGTGGCCTCACTAGTGCAATATAGAGTAGTACTATCATTTCCTGTGATCTTGATACTATCTTTCTGTTGATGCAGCCTAGGACCACGTTGCCTTTTTGACAAATGCACCACACTGCTAACAAAAATTTAGATGGTGGTCCAACAAGACACCTATATCCCTTTCACAGGCACTACTTCTGAACCAGGCACTCTCTACTCTGTTCCTGTGCATGTGGTTTTTCCTGCCTGAGTTACATCTTGTTGAATAGAGTCCAAAGCTCAGGTCTATTAAAATCCTTCTGAATCTTGAGTCTATCTTCCAAAGTATTAGCAATTCCTCCCAGCTTAGTATTATCAGCAAATTAGATGAGTGTCCCTTCAATCCCCTCATCTAGACCATTTATGAAGCTGTTGAAGAACATTGGGCCCAAGACAGAACCTTGGGTATCCCACTGTATGCTTCCCTACATGTAGATATAGTTCCATTGAAGATCACATATTGAGTGTTGTTGGTCAGCCAACTGCAAATCCATCTGGTGGTGGTCCAGTCTATTTGTTCTAACTTACCAAGAGTTAGAACAAAAAGCAGACCATTATCAAATGCCTTACTTAAGTCTAAGAATACTACATCCACATTTCTTTGATTTAGTCACTTTATCAAAGCACGTAATAAGCTTTGTTTGGCATGATCTGCTTTTAACAAATCCATGCTGGCTGCTAATAATCATCTTGTCATTTCTAGGTGCTCACAAATCCATGTCTTGATTATCTTTTCTAGGATTTTCCCAGGTATTGAGCTGATTGATTTGTAACTTCGTTAATCCAGTTTTTCCCCTTTTTGAAAATTGGAACCACACACCAGTTCTTTTCCAGTTCTTCCCTCATGGTCCAGGACCCATTAAAGATTTCATCCACTGATTCTGAGATCACATTTGCCATCTCCTACTATAGACTGATCAAATTTAAAACAACTACAGTAAAATAAGTTACAAACAACACAGAGATCTAATTTTCTACCCAATTTTCTACTCAATCCCCCCAAACTTGATGGTTAACAAAGCATCAGCAATAGAGACTACAAATGCAAATTTAGCATCTGATATTCTAAAGTCTATATCTATCAGGAGAAAAAAGGCAACCCATATTGTTAAGAATAAGATGCAGCCATTGCGAGAGGCCATCTTGGGACATGAGCAGAGTTATCAATATAAAGATGACACTCAATTTTTCCTTGTGTAAGTTTTAAATCCTAGTGAGACAATGGATATTCTGAATCAAGGCTTGAGAGAACTAATGGATTGAATAAGGAAAAAATGGCATTGGTTGAAATAAAAAGGAGGAAATGTCTGCATGAATGGTGCTCAATTTATCTTAGCAAGGACTGCATTCCCATTAAAGGACAAGAGACATACTTCCAGGATAGTTCAGCATTTATCATAGTCATCGGAGGCACAGATGGCCTTAAAAAGTAGCAGTGCCTTTTATCAGCTTAGACCAGTTGTACACAAAGTGACTCCTATGGGTATTAATTTATCTGCTAACATGTCCTTTGGCACCTACTAAGATCTCTTTTTCATCTGACTTTAGCTGTTCTCTGATATGCTTTAAATTTTAAAAAAATGAATAAATGGGAGCTGATATGTAATGTAGCAAAGCATCTGTAGCTAGCATGATATCTATTTCCAAGAACACATTTGATCTCCATATAATCCTGTTGGTACTTTTTAAAATATAGAAATAATGGGTGAAGTTAGATTTAGTTTATGTTGAAAAATAAGTTTATGTCTTTACCAGTTTACCTTTACTAGCTCAAAATATTTATTTGCTCCTAGCTTAGCCTAGCTGACAGCTATGGCATTGTTTGGGCAAAGATACTCATCATCAGATATAAACAAGGTGACAAGCTTTTAACTGAATTTTGGAAATGCCATGTACAGGAGCTTTCCTCAAAGACAATTTGAAAACTTAACTCAAAATAGTTACTAGATGTAACTATTGTATACTCCGTGATGGCGAACCTAAGGCACGAGTGCCACAAGTGGCACGCAGAGCCATTTGTGCTGGCACGCAAGCCGCAGGCAAACTTACCTCACTGCGCATGCACGCACCTCACAGCTGACTTTTTTTCAGCTGGTTTGAGGCCTTTTTTGGCCTCCCAGAGGCTTGGAAAAAGCCTCTGCAAGGCTTTTCAGGATGAATTATAAGGTCATTTCATCACTTCCTGTAATACCGGAAGTGAAGAAGTGGGCCTATAATTCGGCCTGAAAAGCCTTGCAGAGGCTTTTACCAAGCCTCTGGGAGGCTGAAAAAGGCTTCAAACCAGCCGAAAAATCAGCTCTGAGGCACAGTGCAAGTAAGGAGGTGCGGGGGCGTGGGGGATTGTGCACGCAAGCACAGGGGGCATGAGGAGGGGCATGCACATTGCATTCTGGGTGCTGGTACACAAATGCGTGAGCGCTGGTGCGTGTGCAATTTTTGGGACAGGAGCCCAAAAAGGTTAGCCACCACTGTACTAGATTATGAAGTCAACTCTCTTTGTTCAGAAAGAGAATGAGAAATAAAGCTTTCAGTGACTGCAGCAAGATTATTGTTGGCACACTGAAAGAAGAATAAGAAAATCTTCGTAGTGGATGGAGGAATGGATTGTGAAACATCACAATTCACACAAATGGCAAAACTGATCTGTTTAGTTAGAGAAAAAAACAAAAAACTTTTATGAAAGACTGGAAATCTTTATATGGACGTTTTTTGCTGAAAAAAGGAAGAAATGAAATGATGATTTATAGATCTGAAGATTAAGAAAGATGTGAATTAAATGAGGGGCTGAAAGAATTTGTACAGGTAATCCTCATGACCACAATCCTCATGACCACAACTGAGCCCCAAATTTCTGTGGTTAAGCAAGACAGTTGTTAAGTGAATCCAGCTTCGCTAATGACATTCCTTATCAGAATGTCACAAAAAGTGATCATATGACCCCACGACACAGCAACTGTCATAAATATGAATTGCCAAACATCTGATCACATGACTATGTGGATGTTGCAATGAACATAAATCTAAAAAGCAGTCATAAGTCACTTTTTCCATGGCCATTATAATTTTGAACAACACTAAATGAGCTGTTCTAAATTGAGGAAGACAGGAAAGATTATAAGATTGTAACCTATCTGTTGAAGGTTGGAAGTCATTTATATTTTTCTTTAGTTTCATTTTCATTTATTGTACGTTTTCTTTTTTTCCCTTTCTTTTCAATTTATCTTTTATTCTAACAAAAAATTATTAATCAATACCATTTTTAAATAATAAAAAAGTAAATAAATAAGGTTAAAAAAAAGAGAATGAGTATTCCGACCTACTTGACTTCCAGTCTCACCCACAATTCTATTCTCAACAGATACTTAGAACATTCTCCATCAAACATTAAAAAAAATTAACGTTGCTAATTTGAAAGAGTTGTCTGACACTCCTGCTATCTTTGAAGGCCTTCCTTGAGCAGTGGCAGAAAAGCTGTGACCAGCTATAGGGAAAGTCTGAGGGAATGCTCTCCTTAGAGAAACATGCCTGCTACACACAATTATATCTTCCCTTCTTTCACGAATGTTTATAGTTTAATTTTGATTTTGAGTGCCCCTACTATATTGAAATAGTCTTTTTTATACAGTAATATTGAGGTACTGTCTTGTCATTTAACTACCACTGTTTCACCATTTGAATTATTTTAGATGTTTCTGGTCATCCAAAAAACCTCAGTTATTAAGCAAATTAAAAACATGGTAAATAAGTAAATAAACCTATACTAATCCTGATAGGACTTGTATTGTTTAGTTCTGACTAGCAGTCATTTAATTTCCACTCTTCAGGTGTAACTTTGCTTTTTCACACAGTTGTTTCAATCAGATGAGTTTAATCATTCAGGGCTTCAGCAGCCAACAACTTAACCCCAATAGCTGGTCCATTACAGCCTTGATCCTCCAGATCCAATCAACAGTCCCTCCAATTGACAATTTAATTTTATTACAATGTCTGACATCTCTTGCTCTTTCCCTCCAGCCATGCTCCCCACCGAGGATTCTGCATCCTCTTGCCACTTCCCTCTTTTCTTCCAGTAAATATATTATTAGAATTTTTTGCACAATGTCCAAATGTGTTATGTCATGGCCTCCTTCCCTTCCTCCATCCCAGGAGATAAGACACCAGAACAATCCCACACACCTGTAAGCACCTTCCCCCTTCTTCCTTTCCTTAAATTCTGCTTACCAAAGCTGATTAGACATAAAAGAACATTTGTGATTGCGGGAGATAGATTTGCCAGAAATGCAAAGCCCTTTTCTATACATCCGCAGTCCATATCTTCCATGCAGCTGGTCTCCAGTGCAGTATGGAACCCAGGTATTTTGTACTTTTAAAAATAAAACTGGAACACATTTGCAGCTGGAAGGAACATCAGCCACAAATTTCTCAGTATTTAGGATTCTTATACAGAATGGAATAAAGAGGTTATGTTTTAGATGTTTGACTGTGAAAGAACTTCAGTGATTCATGAACCTTGAAATCTGTTTTTTCTGGATATGATGCTGGTTGAAGACATGCTTGTTCATAGCAGCTGCTTTTTAGACCACCCACTGTCCTCTGACTGTAAATAACAGCAGCCGGTTGTTTCTCCCCATCAACCACTTCCCTAGTCTTTTAAAAGAAAGCTACACATCTTAGATGTTGTAACATAATCTGCTAACTGTGAGTTAGCAATACATAAGTATGCAATGTAATACTCTAATGTCTTTAGATAGCGTCTTCCATTCTGCAAGTCTTGACCCAACTTCATATATATAATAGTTTCAGATGGCCAGCTTTTCTGTCAGAAAAGATACAGGAAAATGGGGATAAAATGGCCTAGTATTTCTCTCCATTACATACACACACTATTTCATGCAACATAACCCAAAGAATTTCTGTTGCACTGGTAGTGACACTCAGTGCTTGAAAATGGGATTTCTTCAGACAGTCAGGCCAAAAAAATAAAGAAAGTTTAAGGGGATAGGACATGAAAAGACTGGGAAAAACCCAGGATTAACCATGTACTCAGAAACATTTCGTTCCATGATTTTCTGTATATCTTTCTGAAACATTGGGCATTAAGTTCCATTTGCTAGATATTAAGAAAGTTTTATTGAGCAACAAAATTAATCTCCCATACTTAAAACTCTAGAATACTATCTGCTCTAGAACACACCAGAAACAATCAATGTGCACTGAGATTTTAATGAAGATTGCAACCTTTATGCATATTTATTGGAAGTAAGTTCCACTGAATTCTGACTAAATAACTATATCTCAGATATAACTGTAGAAATTTTAGATTGAGTTGACTGTCATAAAATCCAATAAAGAAGCAATCTAAAATTCAGGCTAAACTTTGTGGAAAAGCAAGCATTTTAAGATGCTTAGTAAAATAGCAACAATTTATTTCCTATTATTCTACCAGATTTTTAATTATCATCACACCATCCCTCACAATAGTACACTTTAAGAACATTATTAGTAGTAGCTTCAGACATATGAAGAAAACAGTTGTGTTGCTTGTGTAATCTTATCCTGATTATGAAATTTTTAAAAATACAGCTGTTCTCTCAAGCTTTGAGATAAGATAGCTGTGGAGCCCATTTGTGTGTTTTCAATGTACAGAATGGAGCTTGCCTGAACACATTTTTTTCATATTCTTTTCTATCCTTTAAGCCATTTAGAATTATTTTTGAGTGAGGCAGCCTCTAAATAAAGCCACATCAAATATGTTAATTGGAGATCTGTAAAACAGGGTTATAATGTGGTTAAGCTTCATTTCCAGAAAGATGCTTCAGAGCTTCCAAAGATGCAAACATACCATCTACCTACAACTTCATTAGCCAATTTTTCCCCGAGTTCATTCTGAAAGCATATGCAGGAAGCAGCCATACAACCCAAAGTAGCTTTTTTAAGGAGTTGCAGACAGATTCAACAGATTCAAGTCAAGCTTCCCTGATTTTGAAACAGCTAAGCAAAGTTTGTACCTGGATATGAGACCATCCACATCTGAGAAAGAACCAGTGGCAAACCACTTCTATCCTAATGCTAAGAAAACCATATAGATGTGTCCCAAAGGTGCTTTTTAAGAGACACCTAGACTTTTTGGTTTTTCTTTGAAGACATTTCACTTCTCAGGTGAGAAGCAAAACTCCTTCAAAGAAAAACCAGAAAGTACAGTTGCCTCTTGAAAAAGCATCTTTGGGACAACCATGATCTGGATGACAGAGAATCTCCATAGATATATAGATGTGTCTATATAGTCACCAGGAATTATACTTAACTTGACGGAGATTTAATGTACATAAAGGTTTTCCCTGTCCAGTCGCGTCTGAGTCTAGGGGGCAATGTTCATCTCCATTTCTTAGATAAGAGAGCCAGCATTGTCCAAAGACATTTCCACAGTCATGTGGCCAGCATGAAGATACATGAAAGGCGCACAGAATGCTGTTACCTTCCCACGATAGTAGTACCCATTTATCTACTTGCATTTGCATGCTTTCAAACTGCTAGGTGGGCAGGAGCTGGGGCAAGTAATGGGAGCTTGGGTCTCAAACTTGGGCTGTCAGCTTTCCTGACAAGCTCCGGGCGTTTAGCCACTGAGCTATCATGTCCCTTTCCATATATAATGTTTTCAAATTTGGGGGAGCATTTTCTTCTATTGCATTTTACAAATTAGGATAAAAAAGAAAATGGAAGTCAAGCATATTAGCAGACCACTCTTTGAACCAGAAGTGACAAGGAATACAGGTAGTCCTTGACTTACAACAGTTCATTTAGTGACCGTTCAAAGTTACAACAAACTGAAAAAAATGACTTATGACTATTTTTCACACTTACGACCACTGTAGCATCTCCATGGTCCCATGATCAAAATACAGATCCTTGGCAAATGGTTCATATTTATGACTGTTGCTGTGTCCCGGGGTCATGTGATCAGCATTTGCGACTTACTGACAAGCTAAGTCAATGGGGAAGCCAGATTCATTTAACAACTATGTGATTACCTTAACAAATGCAATGATTCAAATTAACAACTGTGGCACGAAAAGTTGTAAAATGGGGCAAACTCACTAAACAAATGTTTCAGTAAGCAACACAAATGTTGGGCTCAATTATGGTCATAACTTGAGGACTACCTGTATACTGAACATGCTCAAGAGCACTGTTTTCTTTATGGCATTTGATATACCCCAAGGCTAAATCATACCACTGAAAATACACACTAGGAGCAGGGGGAATGGGGGTAGTAACATACCTAACTATGGCCAAAAATGCTCCCAGCCCCTTTTCTCATAAAGACTACTATGTATGCAAACATAGGAGAGTCCCTTATGGGATTTTAAGCCATAATTAGCTTTGTTTCTCTCTCTCCCCCTCTCGCCCCCCACCTCTCTCTCACACACACACACATACAGAACGCCGCTATGCTAGTATCTTCTTGGTTCAAATTAGGCTCTTATTTTGTTAAGTAGTCTGAAATGCTCATCCATGTTCCAACTGAAAGAAACAACTAAAAGAAATGGAGTGGTATGAAACATCAGCTATTGCCTTCTCTTCAATTTTGCAAAATGTCACATCAGTTATATCCAGCATTGTTAGAATTCAGATTTATTTTTGAGTTTGAGACTGAACTTAACCCGCACATAATCATGTGGAACAATGACTCACCACGCTTGAAATACCCTCCTGTTCTCTTCTACACACATGGCTTGTTCATTCTGGCTTAATTATTTAACAGTTCATTAGATGACTTTTGCCTCCATTCTCATACACCATTCAGTAGATTGCTTACAAGTGAAAAAAGAAGCTTCTGAGAAGGAATATTCCTACTGGATGGAGCTATTCCCAACCCTTACTGGACATTTACCTTTGACTTTCATGTTTAATTGCTATTCATAATTACTTAGTGCAGTTCTTTATTATTTCCTCCTCATTAATGCTTTAATTTCATTTCATCCTCCAACTTCTCAGCACCTTTTTTCTGGTACTCTGGTCACTGAGGGACTTTGGTTAAGCTCCTTAAAGCAAGAAAACGGCATTTTTGACTAATGGCCTACAGTAAAGTTGACTTGGCATGCTCCAGCAGGATTGATTGATTGACTGATTTTCTGCATTGCCCATCTCATCTAAGTGACTTTGGCGCTTTGAAACAACATAATAAAACAATAAAAACACATGAATAAAAAGATTAAAACTGAGTTAAGAACAAAGTGAAAACTTCACAGGTTAAAAGTGAAAATCAAAGTTTAAAAAATTCAGAAGGCTAAAAGGTTAACAAGGCAGCAGGAGTGCCCTCAAGTATTACTTCTGCTATAATGGCCCTTACAACCCCATAATTCTATGTCCCATTGTAGAAATAATATCATTACTACTAGTAAAAGTTCTATTAATTAACAAAAATCTTGGGGGCAGATTTTATTAAGAAGAAAGTACATACAAAGGACTGTGATAAAAGAAAGATTGGATTCTACCTAAGAACTATAATCTCTGTACTAGCAACAATTTGCACCTAATTAAAAATGTGAAATAAATACATAAACAGACAGACAACCCTTTTATAAGTTGCACTTTGCTCCTAAGGGTTTCTATTCATGACAAAAAAGTATTTCTTTAGAACATGGAAATAACACCAATGCTAAACTGAAGTTCAGCCTCCATATTACATTCTAGTTCCTTGTAACAGTAGGTTAATATTTTTCCTTTTCCGTTCTTCGTGCAATAATGAAGCAGCACAGCTTTATGCAACCTTTTCCCTTTCTTTTCATTTTTCATAAAAACACTCTTCCCCTTCAGCAGTTTTTCTCCATACATACAATATTACATGATTATGCTTCATTTGCATGAGGTAAACCAAACGTTGAAAACCATATAGAGAAACAATAACAACAGAAAGTAGATCAACTATTTTGATCTCTAGATCAAACTAGAAGGGAGCAGAGTTAAGCAAACAATTTATAATGACTAGTGATATTTTGGAGCAGAGAATCTAGTTTTTCTTACTAAGCAATGTTGAAATGAGTTTAGCAGTGTGACTCTGGAGTTATTAATATGACCTATTCATTTTCATAGGACTAAAATAGAAGAATTTCCCACTATAATATACAATATTAAATATATATATATTCACCATGGGCGAATAGGCGGCAATATAAATTCAATAAATAAATAAGAGCAGCAGGCCTATTCTTTGGAAGCTCTCTCAGCCTCATTTTGCAATTCATGAAATGATATAATTTTTTTTCATTTTAACACTGTTAAATTCCTCTCAAGTTTTATCATTATATTATGTCTCCATGTGAACATTCTTAAAATATGGAAGTCAGAAGCAATGGAAACATCTGTTACTCAGGTACAATTTTCCTACTGACCAAAAAAAAAGCAAATACTGGTAGATGGCAAAAGATTTTAGCAGATGGTAATCCTGGCTGACTTAGATCTCATCTCCAAAGCTCATTTAAAGGGCTCTTTCTCAAGACCATGTTGATCTGAATTGCTAGGCTCCTAAATTGTACTGGCCCCATAGCCATACCTGGTTCAGCCATAATTGATACTGCCCTTACAGATTTAATGCAGAATAGGTTAATGTAAGCAATTTCCTTGATATAATTTCTCCTCCTACCAAACAGTACCTGCTGGAAGGAAAAGCAATCACTCATCACTCTCCTGTCCATATATGGATGGGACCGGGAAAATGTAACTGAATGCCTGAGATAGAAGATACCCATGTTTCCCTGAATATAAGACCTGATCTTATATTTTGGGAGGCTCCAAAACAAGCATCAGGACCTATTTTCGGGGGATGTCTTTTTCCCCCCATGTACAGGAGGCCCATTTCTTGTTTGTTTGTGGCTACAATGGGGCAGGAGGCTGCATGGCATGGTAGTGTCATTGCCACAAAGCGGGGGGGGGGGTGGAGCTGCCCCACACGCTCCACATTGACTTACCTCAGGGCCCCCGCAACCAGACCATCCACACCAACAACTGCCTCGCGGAGGCAGCACCAGCAGCCATGTCCAGCTGATCTCCACGTGGTTGCTGGCCCACTTCTGCTTGCTCACAACTGCAATGGAGCAGAAGACCGAACGACATACCAGTGCCATAGCCACGAGGTGTGGAGGGGATGGAACTGTCCCAACACTTGCCTCACTTTGTGACTGTGGCACATGCGTGTCGTTCGGCTTCTTGCTGTGTTGCAGCCACAAGCAAGCAGAAGTGGCCAGTGGCCATGTGGGCTCCTGCTGGACATGGCTACTGGCACTGCTGCTACAAGGCAACTGTCAGGGTGAGGATGGTTTGCCTGCAGGAGCCCTGAGGCAAGTCGGTGCAGGGTGTCTGGTGCAGCTTCACCCCCCACCTGCCTCGCCTCACCTCTTGTCAGTGGTACAGTGAGCATCCAGATGGAATGGACAGCCAGCCAGCTGTTAAGTAGGGCTTATTTTGGGGGTACAGCTTATATTAGGCACATGTAAAAATCAGTCTAGGATTTATTTTTGGGGTAGGCCTTATTTTCGGGAAAACTTAGTATATCCACTGTTCAAATTCCCCGGGGAATAGATTGCAAACACAATAGTGTCCCCAATCTTCTTCCTACTTCATTTCCTTTCCTTTTCCATACCTGCAATATGTCACCTGGAATGTTTTTGGATACTGGTTTAGTATACTTTTAAGTGAGCACTAAGTTCAGAACTAGTCCAAATGACAAACTGAAAGCACAATAGAGGGCTTTCAAGAAGGGTTGGGGGACCCTCACTTCAGCCTGAATTCAAGGCTTAATACCTGCTGGACTAACAAAAGTGGAGGTTGTATTTGGGTAATATACAAAGGAGCCCTCAGTCAGCACGAGCTCCAAGACTAGAGCTACAAGAGAACTGTAGAACTAACAAGAAGCACTTTTCTGGTATCATCTGGAATAATCTATGGAACAGGCCAAACCATGTTAAGAGTTGGCAGAAATGTACAATCCCTTCTCCTCCAATAACAAACACATGCCATGCAAACACTCTTGTTGACAGACAGCAATTTTTTTTAATATACTTAATGGCAGAACCAATATCGTTCAGCTAGCAAGGTTCACTTTTCCAGATAAATCTAACTTCTGTTCAAACACAGGATGGGTGCTCTCTAGAAAAATGTATTGAAGTTGTTTAAAAAACAGGCTTAGTTTTTTTTTTCAAAAAAGCACTATGCTGCACATGTAAGAAGCCCACAAGTTTTTATAAACATCTCAAAAACTGCTCTTCAGGCATTACACAGGCAGTTTTCAAGCAGTATAGGCCCAATAGATATGGAGGGCAGTGCCCCCTGACTAGAAAGACCATGCCTCCCAGCCCATGACCACAACATTGACAAACCACCCTATAACATACCCATGACAAAAATTATGTTGGGATGAGAGAACTGGAACAGCTAAGGATAATTTTAATCTTTTGGGCTTAGTGGTGGGACAACAGCATTGCCATGGAGCATTGCCATGTAAATATTCTTAGCAGGGCATCCTATTGTTATGGGTACAGGAATGTAAGTATGAGTCCACAGTATTCTCCATTCAATTGTGAGCCATAGGAATCTAAATCAGCATAGTGAACAGGAGCTAGATTGAAATACTAAACACATGCTCACTCTCTGACTAGGCAAGCACAGATTTAACATCTGTCAGAACTTGCCCTCTGCCCTCTTCATCTGCCCAGGCTGGAAGAAGTGTCAGGTAACAGAGAAGATAAGCTCTTTACCTCCAAAACAACTGCTTTGTAGGATGAGAAATTTGGAAATTGAGTCTCCTCCTCTTTCATCTGCATCCCTCCCTGGCTGGGAGGAATAGCAAAAGAAGAGACGGTCACCCATCTCAAATATCTGATCAGTGCAGCACAGCTAAATCCGTGTTTGGAAACATCCTGACCATGGTCGAAAACTTTTCCTACACTGTAAAATCCTTTCCACTGTGCTTATAGATTGTTTAGGTCAGCTCTTCCACTTCTCCTGACATCTCCTCCAGCCAACCTTACGTAACAGCTGGCAAGCACTGGAGAGTTGTGGGCTTCAATGATATGACTCTCATTATCTCACTATCCCTTTCTGCTGCAAAGCCAAGCAGGCTGCACTATGCTCTCCTACTACCACATACACCTGTCAGACTATTTTTAAATGTAGCGTCAGATCATTAAATCTGTATTAAAATTAGCCCAACTAAGTTATCAGACTTAGTAGGAAGTACTGTGCAGAAGTACTGTGTGACTTTCTCTCCTGATAAATTACTGCCACCTCCCAGCTTGCTCCTTTGCACCAGTCACCTATTAGTTGGTTGATGTATCTTTTAGTTTTTTATGGGGGATCTGAGGGAGAGCCGCAGGCCTCAGCAAAATAGTTCTGAAGGAAAAATCTGGAGGGACCGGAAGAGTGGGTATGTGCCTGCCTAAAATAGCTAATGGGAAGTTGGCTGACCTCACCAACCCTATGGAGCACTTGACTGTACAACTGATGAAATGACTGAAATGACTCCAAATGTATGCATTGCAGAAAATACCTTGGAATAAGAAGGAAAAGTATAATTTAATACTAGAACAGCTGAGGATTATTTAAGGTTGATTCAGGGTGGCTTGAAAATCAGATAAAGCCAGATCAGGGGGACCAAGTAGAAAAAAAGAGGGTATCAGAACATGTTTGTGTCATGGTTAGGTCAAGTGGGGAAAAACTCGGTTTGGGAACAGTAGCTCTTGCTTTAAGCCTGGATAGGTTGGGGTTTGGGCCTAATTGGTATCGGGATAGGAGATCAGCAGCATTATAGGTTAAACTGACAAATCAAAAAGCTGGAAGAAAATAATAGTAAACTATGTTCAGTCAAGGAAACAGAATAAGTTCAACTAGATTGCACTGTAGGTGATGATGATGATTAGCATATGGCATTGTTATAATAGGCAGGAACCACAGTGCTACCACAGTAGTAATGGTTTGGCTCACCAAGATACCAGCCCTGTCATAAAATATGCTTATGTGCTTCTCAGGTGTGTCACAGGAGGGCAAGCTGGCTTCACACCAGAGATAAAAGATGAGCTGCCCTCCCTTCCTGGAGCTGCCTGACAAATAGACACCTCAACCGGGAAGACTCAGAACCTTAGGAATCTGACTGCCTGCACAGAGCACCAGCTTATCTCCTCATTGAAGTGGTACCTATCTATTTTCTTATATAGAATATGCTTTCTAACTGTTAGCTGGACAAAAGCTGAGGACATAACAGGAGTTCACCCTGCCATGAAGTGCTTGGGCTCAAACCGCCACAGCTGAGACAATCCAGCATCATTAAGCCAGTGAGCTACCATGCCTCATGCAACAGAAGATAAGGGAATATGACTAGTAAGTAACCAAGAAGGAGGAAGTTAAAAGTTAAACTCAGCTGCTACCAATCTAAGTTTACCTCTTGTGAATTCATATACGTGACCATTAGAAAGAAGTGAAAGGAAATTTAGGATTCATTACAAGAATAGTTCATCCTGGAGGGATGCAATCCCTAACGTCTGGTGCAAACAGAGACCCTCCACAGTCTCTGACTGATGCTTTGGGTTAAATGTAGAACAGCAAGACAAAGAGACGGCAATAAAAATGATTTATTTAAAAGCTCATAAATCAGTGCTGTGCCATTGAACAAGGAGAACCCTCCATTAGTGGCTGATTCTCTCTGACCCCAACCCCCACCCATTCTTTCTTTCTTATACCTCTTATGTTTATATGATACCTGATGGATGTCAAAATGCAAGCTGCTTTCTCGCAAATCACCAACTCTGAAACTTAATGAAGACCCCATGCTTGGAAGTATTAAGCTGAAGGCAGGATGATGGGGGAAAATCCCTGAAAGTGCCTAAGACAGAGTACAGAGAGAGGGAGGCTTAGTAGGAGTTAGCTGATATGAACTGAGCTAGATATATGCAAGCATTATTTTCCCCTTTCCGGGATACATCTGGGGATAAAACATTTGCTTCAGCTTTTTAGCAACTCTGATAATTTGTCATCATCACCCACAAAAGTCAGATTACAGAAGAGGACAAGGATGCCTCCCAGTGGCCATTCAAGAGCAGCAACATTTGCAAGGGAAGGAAATCAAGATGGGATGGAAGTCTACCATGAATGAACAATTTGTTCACGATTATAGGCAGCGTTTCTCAATCTTGGCAGCTTGAAGATGCATGGACTTCAACTCTCAGAATTCCCCAGCTAGCTAGCTGAAGCCTACATTATCTTCAGACTGCTAAGGTTGAGAAACACGGCTGTACGCCTTTCTCCACTTGTTTTTAACTGTATCAACAAATGAATCCTAGCAAAAAGAAACTTGCTATGATGTTGATCTTATCCCCAGCCCCAGCATTAGTTATCTTTAACTGAACTGGGGCAAAGGAAGGACTTTCTCCCTTATTCCAGTTCCATCAGATGGGCAGCCTTTGTCCTTAGCTACCTTGAGGGAAATCAGGTGCCTGAAGTGGGCTGAAAGAGGCAACAGAAGTAGAATAGGGACCATCAACATGGGCTGCAAATTTCATGCTAGGTCTTCATGTTTAATAATCAGAATGAACATAAATTATTTTATACACAATTACTACTTTCTTATCCATAAAACTGGTATTTCCAAAACAACTACGAAAGGATAGCTGCACTATTCAGAACTCTAATTTATTTTTTAAAAAATAAGCTATTATTATAATCGTAACTTTTATGTTGCAATGGAACTTCAAAATTTCATGTTGCTGTATTCAATGCAATATTGTTTACCTGTTGCTTTTTTAATTTTAAACATTTATTTTCAATTTTAAAGTATTTATCAGCTATCTACAATCTTATTATAAATGATAGCACAGTCTCTTTACATATAAATAAGTAATTTGTGTTAAAAAGATTTAGAAGACTTAATTGTAGCCTTTAAAAATCCCAAGGGCTATCTCCTTGATTGATCATTTGCCTTTTAACTGATTAACTCAAAGATTTAATTAAATCTAAATAGATCTGTATATTTTCTGAAAAATAAATGGATCTATGTGATGACCATAATGTATTTGAAAGTAAAACCACATCTATTTCTTATCACAGTAATATTCTTAAGCCAAAATAATCCTAAAAATAAAGTGTATTGCACATCAAAATTTTATTTTAACCAAGAAAGCTACTAAATTGGTTTCATTATGTAAAAATTCCAAGTCTTCCTAAAATATTATTTGAATAGCATCAACTTTTTCCTTCATTAATGTGAAGGCACATACTTTTGACCTTTTAGGTACAATATTACATCCACAAGGTCAAACTGCACCAAAAATGAGTCTCCCTTGAGTCTCCTATCATTTTTTTTAATTATATTTATACGCCGCCCTTCTCCGAAGACTCAGGGCGGCTTACAATTTTTGGGATACAACCCAATGCACTCAGCAATAGCCTTCATTCCATTGTATATGCCTGCTTATTACTAAGCGGCATTTTTACAAAGTCAGCTTATTGCCCCCAACAATCTTGGGTCCTCAATTTACCTACCCTGAGAGGATGGAAGGCTGAGTCAACCTTGAGCCTGGTGGGATTCGAGCCTGCAGTAAATTGCAGACAGATGGAACTTAAGTGCTAGGCGTTTAACAGCCTGCACCACCAAGGCTCTTAGTTTTAACTTTAAAAGTTAGAAACTGCTGATGTAATTTGACACTAGTCCGAAGTGAATTCTTTAATTCTGTACAGAAATAAAGTATGAAATATGTTCCTTCCCACCTATGTGTGCTTTTTGGCTACTTGTATCAGATGAAAAATACCAATCATCAAAAAGGCTAGGCCAACGCTAGGACAAGGGATAATAACAGAAAGGGTATCTGGAAAGACATTCATAGTGGACACATCAGCATAAGCTGAAGCTGGATGGAGAGGATATAGTATTAGCAATTACCAAGACTCTCCATTGGCGACATACAAGTTGTATGATCCTTAGCCCTGCAAAGTCTACTATTCAAGTAGTCACCTATCTATGCTATATCAGAAAAATAAGATCCATGAAAAGCAATAGCCACACTAGTCTCAGTTTGCAGCCATTCCATGCTTTCTCTTTGCCCAAAGCCAAAAGAAGGAATTAACGATAGCTTAACGTTTTCCTGTCCAGTGACATACCAAACTCTGGTTTAAATCAGCAATCCTACAACAAACCTGCATTACAAATTTGAAATAAGCAGTTTTTCCTTATCCACTATTTAATCTACAGTCCACAACTGTGTATCATGCTAGATCAGGGGTATCCAAGCTTGGCAACTTTAAGCTGCCTGGGGAATTCTGGGAGTTGAAGTCCTCCAGGCTTAAAGTTGCCAAGGTTGGAGATCCCTGTGCAGTATAATTTATAGCAGGGGTGTCAGTGGCCCACGGACCGGATACATCACATGCTGGCCACGCCCATGCCTGATTTAGTAAAGGGGGGGAAGTCACAATACGTCACACGCCATGATGTGAGTTTATTACATCATACCCTTTTCATTCTAGGCTTCTAGATCTGCACTACAAAAGAATGGATGACTGATGCTACCTCTGGTAGCCTTAATAAAGCATTTTCATGGGCTTGGAGTAATAATCCAAAACTTAAGAGCAAGGCTGCCAAGTAACACAGGGCTACTTATCATCTTGGCTCTTTACGGCTTCGAATGTTCGTTATTGCTGAGCAGAATGCCTAATAGTATTGTGCTCACATTCTGCTTTGGTCTTTTCAGAGGCACCAAGTTAGCTACTTTGGATTTTTGATTACATAGCTTTTAGATCAGCAAGGCTCTTCTTTAATCGCTTGAAAACAAAATGGGGTCCAGCCCCTAACAGATGCAGTTGTGAGAAACCAAACACGGTAGTGAAAATAGCCTCTTGCCACTGATATTTGTTTCAGAATCAATCATTCTTGTTCCTGGTGAGACAGGTGAGTGTATTATGCCTCCCAAAGGTGCTCAGTCAGCAGATCCCTTGGCTTCTTTTTTTTCTATGCTCTATTCCTAGAAATGTTGTTCTCTCAGCAATATGTTGAAGAAGGCAATTTTCTGCCTTTTCTTCATTTTTAATGGAAGCTATATAATGGCCAATTGCTTTGATTCTGTCTACTTAGTGCTTAATGGAGATTTGAACCACAGTCAGCTAAAAGAGAATTGGGGAGGGGGGAAGAGGAGGGGGTAGTGGAGATAGAAATGCCATCATAGATGGAGATAGAAATGCCATCAAAGGCATCATTTTGTATGAGATATTTTCTTACAGGGTCTCAGGTGGATCAGAGAACCATCCAGTGATATTCTGCTCATATTTACAGTACAAGTATCACTGTCTTCCTTATTGACTCAGGAATGATGAGCAATGGAAACAAATATTTTTATTTTCTGATTAAAAAATCTTCTTTGTAACGAAAGTTCAAACCTTTGAACAACACTAAGAGTTGACTGAATTAACTATTGGAGCAATGCAGTAGTCTCCCTTTACAGTCGCAGGATTCTGTCTTATCTTTTATTATAGTTTTAAATGTTGTGATTATAAAATATTATAAAGTGGCAACCAGCAGGATGCGCAGTGCTCAATTTTAGCATCATACACATATACAGGAATGTGACATCTCTGGACCCCATATACATTTTATGGGTGTTGAAAAATGGTAAATAAACAGTGGAACCCCAGGACTTTGAAAAAGAGACCATTTGATTAGTAAAATTAAAAGATAAATTAGGAGTAACAAATAAAACACTTTAACTGTTTCCTTTGGTAGCTATTTTGTAAACAGGAAAAACTTCAGCATGATAGTCCTCTTCTGAGAGCATTTAAAAATGCTAATAAAACTTCACAGATGCTCAGCAAAATGTTCAGCTTGTTCTTTACTAACTGGTAAATACTAAACTAAAGCAAATCAAGCAGGTATTTTCTAACAAATGCCTGTCAATTTGATTTTAAGCAGGATAGTGTCATTTTTATTAAATGGAAATAAAGGTAGGAGGAGGAAATTATGCTCCCATTTTAGATCTCTAGGATCTGATGTGAAAATACTTTCTACTCAGTTGGCTTAGCTGGTTTAATTCAGAGGAAGCAGCAAAGCATGGGGATGCTAAAAGAAATTAAGGATCATTTCACCTCCTCTTTTGGATGAAAACACAAAAGATCTAGTCGCCCCAAATTGGCCTATCTGATTTGCAGGTGCTTTCTTGAAAATATTGCATTGTTTTACTGATAGCAGTATATTTATATCATTTTCCAAGGAGTTTCCTTGGCTTTGGATCTCTTTTTAGTTTTCACCTTGAAACAACTGAAACAGGCTATGTTACAGGCGAGCTGAATTATTTTTTTTAAGGTTAACCTATGTCCTATTACAAAACAAAATTACTCACTAGATTCTACATGTCAAATTAGTAAACAATAAAGAAAAATCTACTAAAAGCCACTAGTGACATAAGTATTTGGTTAGGAATCATATACCTTTGTAAGTAATTAAACAAGGATTGTGCAACTTTTAAGGAGATAATTGTTGCCATTGAGCTTAGATGAACTGGGGTCTTATTCCAAAGTGATTCAGTTTAAAAACTAAAGTCAATTTCATTTGCATTTGAGTGTATTTAAATTCAATTAAATATATTTAATTGTTCTCTAGTTTTATACTAATATTACCACATAAAAATTTCTGATTTGGGGCTTTATCTGATGTTACACCCAACTCTGGGCCTCAGCTTGTAATCTCTTAATCATTAAACTTTTAGGTATCTGCTATTAAAGCGGAGAAAAAGAAAATAGTGATGTTTAATATTGGCTATCCATTCACTGGAATATGATCACTGTTCATCGAAAACTGTTCTCTTGATTAAACATAAAAGCATCATGAATCTATTGGTACAAGGGCTATGATCTGATGCACTGAATGCAGATTGTCACACTGGGTAAAATAGTCGACTAACAGAATTCGTATAGAAGGGGGACAACCCCTACACTTCTGTACTGTATGTATAGATATAAATTATTGCCATGAAAAGCAAAGATATATTCTTGATCTTTTAGTTAAGTATTTCTTTGAAAAAATTATTTCCTTCAATTTAGTCAACCACTTAAAACGTCGAATGCAGTAGCTGTAGTTTAAATTTTTATTTTTGAATTATAGTTCTTGAAGGAGCCTAGAATATGTGACCAATCAAGTTTTCTGGATTCAAATTATATCTGAAGCATAAATTAGTCACATCAGCTATGTTATATTTACATGACACCTTACTTAGTCATATGGTTGTATGAACCTATATCAATTTGGAGAAAAAAACCCAAAATGAGGGGTAACTTATCTTTGCACATGAAAGTATCTTTATATATTGAAAACAAGAATACCTTTCAGCTTTTAGATGAAATAGCACTTGGTATATTTTCCCTGTACTAAGGTTGGAGCAGCAAGGTTGCTCTTGTTAAGTTTGCATATAGTGCTCCTACTTTTTATTTTTATAATACAACCATAGACCATTTTAAAAAGATGTTAAGTAAATTTGGTAGTTGAAACTAAGAGTAATGGGTTGCCAAGTAAATGCCTGGAGAAAAGGCATGACTTAAATCTAATTATTAATAGAACTACACCAAACTGCAAACCTCACTGTGCTATCTGTGGTTAGACTCTCATTCACACCCCATACATTTCATAAACATGGTTAAGTAAACCATGAGTTATGTCACATGAACGTTTTTTTTAATCCCACTCCATATTCTTAAAACACGTGTAGGACTTCCAGCAGCGAAAGAACGGGGGGGGGGACGTGTTCCGTATACATAATTCTTCTCTTTGCTACATCAACTCCAAAAATGGCATATTCGCGCTCTAAGCACGAAATTCTTCGTATCCAAACGGAAAGGGGCGGCAGGAATTCACTCACTCCCACGTTCACCTTTCCCTCGTGCTTACCGCCTGGCTCAGTTTAACCTGCGAATCATTCCCATGAAGCCCTGCGGCGTGCGCCAATAGGAAAGGGCGGGCCTTTGCATCGCGGTGCCGTTCGGGATTCGAAGTTTAATTTTGCTCGTACACGACCCATGGTGCTGAGGCTATTGTTTTTGTCTTTACCGTAGAAAGAACTACGAATCCCGTCAGACACTGCCGCAGCTAGCAAGGGCCGACGCTCGGGTGCGCCTTGTGCGTAAGTACAGAGGGACCAGGTGGCTCGGTGGAGTGTTCATGTGGAGGTCAATTCTTCCTTAGGAGGTGAGTTATGCCTAAGAATCGGTGAGGTTTCCCTTCTTTTCCCTTCTGCTGAACGGGGTGTATCTTTTGTTGTGAAATAACTGCGGAGAATTTAGCAAAACGCGGGGTGGTGAAGTGCAAACTCATGCTTGAAAATTCTGATATTTGGGTTTTGCTTGAATGGATGCGGTGCAGAATTATGGCAAATGAACGTTTTGAGCCGCAGATGGAAAAGCACGATCACAAAATGGAGAAATGGCCATCATGGTAAGGGGATTTGGGGGATGGGCGGATTCTGGAAATGAATTGCACATGCTCGTGTAGTCTTCTAGAACCAGAATGAAGCAAATGCTTGGGGGTATCTATTTCAGTAGAGATAGTAGGGATTAGAGGATTTGCAAAGGGCGGGTTCCTGACAAAGGGAGAAGATGTTATAACGGACAGATTGCCTAGAATAAAAGTTGAAATGGAAATTTTATTAAAACACATTCAAGAGCTTTGGAAAAGATTAACATCTTAAAAGAGTTCTGTTCACTAGACTTAATTCAGTAAAAAAAAAAAGATTGCCACGGCTACTGAGTTAACCCACAGCCTAGAATGCCCAAGGAGCGTAGAATGTGTACTGTCTTTGGGAAATAGGAGACCATCAGACCCATCAAGCTTTAACAGAGCCTTGTATGGCCAATACAGGATTCTAACAATTAGACAGTTAGGCCTGCTTATTCATTTGCCAGTTTAGTCTTCTTAATGTGTTTGCTAATAGCCCCAAGTCAGAAAAAATGAGGCTAGACTAATCAGAGCAGACTGTCTTATTATCTTAATATTCTTCCATCATTTATATTCAGTAAGAACATTTTATCCTAGGATTAAAGAGTAATTTTTAAAGATTAAATCTACAACTCTAACACCCTTAATTCTAGTTTCTGATATTCCTGAATATAGGAGAATAAGTTTTTGGAAATGCTGTACATACATACAGGGCAAGATACTACATTTGGAAAATTGCTAGGGCTGGTCCAGCAATCTGGATTCAAAGAGGAAAAGGTGATTTGGGCATTCACATTGCACATTCAAAAACATTTTAACTCAATCATTTCCTGAAATCACATGATTTCTTTAAAGATATATCAGCATTCTATTAATTTCCCCCCTTAAAGTCTGGATTGTTGCATATTATTGCAGGGAATGTATCTTAAATTACCCAAATAGCATTCTTAAGTAACTAATGCATTCTATGAAGCTTTTAAAAAAAATATGGATAGGAAGCTGCTCTTTATGCAGAAGTATCATCTGAGAAGCCATTTCTTTGCTCCAACCTCTTATTACTGGACTTTTTCCCCTACTTGCATAGGTGTGATTGTGTCAGAAAACAGAAGCAGGACTTATATTGAGACTAATGGCTTCCAAAATTTTTGAGACTGTGGGCAAACTCGGCTTGGGACTGGCAATTGTTGGGGGCGTTGTCAACTCTGCTCTATATAATGGTAAGGAAGACTTTCTCTGCAGGGCATTTTCTTTCCTGTGAGATAAGCAAGTAAATATTAAGATAGGAATTGATGAACTATAATAATTTCAGCTCATGTAGTAATGATTTTGTTTAAAAATCTCAAGTCCATATTCTTAGAAGATTCCCTGTCAAAGAACTTAAAAACAAAACTACAGAATATGACAGTTCATTTTTTTCCCCTCTTCTACTGTGATGGCCGTAAGAATGGCAGTTCTACCAGAATTAAGCCTGTAACCAAAGCCCTCCAGTTCCAAATTTTCTCCTGGGGCAGTTTTTCTTCTTTAGCCATTAAAAATATTTTTCTAATTCATGTAGAAATGTCTCACCAGGTGGCAGCACCCTTTGACCTTATCTGATCTTGAAGAAGCTAAGCATGGTAGATACAGGCAATACTTCGATGGAAAAACACTAAGAAATCTCATGACAGAAAGTTAGACAGGACAGTTAGAGCTTACAAAAAAACCCTAGAAGTTAATTATTTTTAGTAATTAAAGTTAAGCGCTTTAAAAGCCCTTTTGTGCTGTTGCCAAGAAAACAATATGAATGCAATCACCAAGAGTTGCACTTCACTTGAAGTAGATTTCACTGTACCTTTATATTTTCAAGATACTGGTACAAAGATATGAATGCACTGCTGAAAAGGCCCAGTCTCTAGTGTCTTGATTCTGATAATATCCAAGAGAGTTTCTAAAATTAATGCTGAAACAAGTAGTAGCTTATTTCAAAATTTTAGGAGATTAAAGGACAATAACAATTTAAATACAGAAACAAGTAGCCAATGTGATTGGCACACAACAGTGAACTATGATCTGAATGCCTGGCTTCTACATTATTCAAGCATCCTATACTAATTGAAATTTCCAAGCTGTCTTTAAAAGTACATTGGTTAAAAATGAATCAATAATGGTTCCTCAAGCAGCCATAATTTGTGGTACAGCATAAGCAGATCATTTCCTTGTGGGATATAGTGTGGAGACTTGTGCTGAGTCTAAGATAATTTTCCCAAATTGTGCATTTTGTCTTTGAGAAAAAAGCAGTTACTGAGCAAATGAAAATCAGAGGGCAGCATAATTGTCTTATCCTTTTCCCAAATATTATCTAACCACTTGTTCTTAAACAAAGTTTCTTGGTCTGATCTAACTAGTGCGGTTGAGATACAGTATCAAAAGAAAAGACATTAACAAGTTTCAGAAACCTCAAGATTTCCAGAAATGGAAGAGAGGAAAATAAATGGAGAGAAATGTTCTAGATGGGATGATTTTTGGACATTGGGTGGGAAGATTGCAAATTGCAATCACGTGACTTAGGACACTAAAGCCATTGTAAATGCATACTGGTTGTGCCAAGTACTTGAATTTTGATCACATGACTGGGGAAACTACAGTGGTCATAAGTATGAGGGCTGATTCTTAGTCACTTTTTCAGTGACATTTTAACATTGCACATTACATAAATGGTTCTAAGTAGAAGACTATCTGCAATCTGACAGTCACATAAAACTTCCTTAGCAAGATGAATTTTTCATATGTTTTGGAATATACCTCACAGTGCAATTTCTGATGGTTGTAATATTTCAGGATTGAGGAACAGCTGTCTTAATTAGTGAGGCAGATGATTATGATACAAAATAAAGATAAAATCTACAGGAATTGATTTTTTTACATGATCTGATATAAACAAGAGCATAGAGAAGCTATCATTTCATGGGAGAACAAATTATTGTATATAAAACATTCTAGATTTAATCACTAATGTCTTTAATCAGATTCAGCTGGACTGGAGTTTAAGGAATACTGGCAGAATTATAAGTAATCCAGTCTTAAGCTGCTTTGAACTGGTCAGTTAATGATGTAATTAACACAACTGTGGTGTTCCTCCATTTTTCTCTGATAGAACAATTTGTTGCATTTGGTCACAGACCTACCAAAACACATGAACTGAAGATTATTACATTTCAACATATAATAATGGCAGGGAATGAAATGAGCTGTAGTTCTATGTATCCAGTGAGGACCTGTTTGGTGAAAGCAATCATCTGGAAATAATAATACAAAAAGAACATGCTCTAAAGTATCTGGGAGGAACTCTGGACTGCACACTTACCTTTAAGAACTACTGTTTTAATATCAAACAGAAAATACTTGCTAGGAACAGCATTTGGAGGAAATAATGGACATAAGTTGGGATGCCCAACCACACACAATAAGAACATCCGTATTTAGCCCCCAAAAATTTTGCCAAGAAAGTGCTGCGCAGAATGTGTGGGTTATAGCAACATCCACAGAAACACACCTACTATATGGCCATCAATCTCTGAAGGTCAAGGCTGAGAACAAGGAACAGTTTTCTCAAAACTTCCCTTGTAGGAAGATCACAGGACAATCTAAGAAAATGGGGCTTCCCTGTAGAACACGGGTGTCAAACTCATGGGGTCATGTTGCCATCTTGTGATGTATCGCGATGTTTTTTTGTGAAGCTGGGATGGGCATGGCCTGCGCATGACGTATCTGGCCCTTAGGCCACCAGTTTGACACCCCTGCTGTAGAAGATACTCTCAGTGAATGTGGAGAAGAACAATCCACCTCACTCATACTATGGTGCGTACAATGTTCTTCAACATCTATGGAAGAAGACCTCATCCTGGCAAGAGAAAACAATGTCAACGTGGTTTGACACTTAACAAATACCATTTAGTTTTAATCCTATTTATTTTATATACTATTCCATTTTTCCTGCTTTTCTTGCAGGAAAGGATCCATTCAAAGGATGTTGTTTGAAATTTTTTTTCCCTGTTTGCAGTGGATGCAGGCCACCGGGCTGTCATATTTGATCGATTCCAAGGTGTTCAAGACATAGTGGTGGGAGAAGGAACCCATTTTCTTATTCCTTGGGTTCAAAAGCCAATACTGTTTGACTGTCGTTCCCGCCCTCGCAATGTGCCTGTAATCACTGGGAGCAAAGGTAAGCAGTGAGACAAAAGGGCCTTGGTGGCTCAGGCTGTTAAATGCCTGCACTTAAGATCCAGCTGTCTCCAATTACTGTAGGCTTGAATCCCACCAGGCTCAAGGTTGACTCAGCCTTCCATCCTCTCGGGGTAGGTAAATTGAGGACCCAAGATTGTTGCGGGCAATAAGCTGACTTTGTAAAAATGCTGCTTAGTAATAAGCAGGCATATACAATGGAATGAAGGCTATTGCTGAGCACACTGGGTTGCAGCCCAAAAAATTGTAAGCCGCCCTGAGTCTTTGGAGAAGGGCGGCATATAAATGTAATTTTTTTAAAAATAGCTATAGCAATAGCCCTTAGACTTATATACCACTATACAGTACCTTACAGCCCTCTCTAAGCTGTTTACAGAGAGTCAGAATATTGCCCCCAACAATCCAGGTTCTCATTTTACCACTTTTGGAAGGATGGAAGCCTGAATCAACCTGGTGAGATTTGAACTGCCAAATGCAGGCAGCCAGCAGTCAGAAGTAGCCTGCAGTACTGCATTCTAACCGCTGCACCAGCACAGCTCCTGATCCTATTTTTATTAATGGAATGGAGAGCTGGAGCTAGATAATTGGACACTAGAAAAACTAGAGCTTATAGTGGCATCTGGCAGATCTTCATCTAAAACTAAGACAATTTGCATTTGGTTAATACTTGAATGACAGATCACCAGGAAGTCACAAGAAGATAAAGTAGATAGTAGTGGCAAGCCACTTTCATATCCCTGCCATGAATATTACATGGATTCAACAGTATCTTTTAATGAAAACTTATCACTAGAGCAAATGATCCTATTATATTTCTATTATTGAAATAAGAGTTAAAACACATTAGCTTGTTATTCTTCTCTTCCCCCCACTCCCCCCCCCCACTCCTACATTTTGGGGAAAGAGGAAGGGGCAGTGATTTGCAGATCATGTTACCTGGTTTTGGGATGTTTTTTCTTTCTCCCTGGGTCCTACTTCTCCTAATGGAATAGGAAAATAAAAACTAGCAAGATTTACTAGATAGATAGGATTGGAGTGGTGGTGGTGGGGAACCCAATTGAGATGGTCATCCTTATCCTTACCAAAGTTGGCTAGAAGTGTTTAGAAGAGAAAAGTGAGTTAGATTATTTGGTAGCAGATCATGCTTTATTTTGCCTTCCAGGCAATTGTATGTGCAGGGCTTATCTAAGTGTCTTCTGGATGACTATACTGATGGAATTCTGGAAGTTGTAGTTTCAATAGACTCCTAAAATAGGTGTGGGAAGCTTGGGACAGGCTCAGAACAGCTTCCTTCTTCATTTATAAATATGTAACTGCTACGATCTGCTTCCTATCTTCTGGGTAGATCTACAGAATGTGAATATCACACTCCGAATCTTGTTCAGGCCAGTGATGACACAACTCCCCCGGATTTTCACCACTATTGGCGAAGATTATGATGAACGAGTATTGCCTTCCATCACAACTGAGATCCTCAAATCTGTGGTGGTAAGAGAGAGTAGGATGAGACCATGCCCCCTCTTATGAGCCTAGGCATTATTTTCACAGTTCTAATTGCTTCATTTAGTGGGATGCTACAAAGGGCAGGGACTGATTCATTTTATTTGTGGAGCCAATTATTCCTTCTGTCTGTCAAAAGACTTTCTAATTCTGTTTCCTTCCTTTTCTGTGTTTGTGGACATTCTTGTGCAGCCCATAAAAGCTCTGTCTCCTGTCACTTTCACATATGGGCATTGCATTTTTTTTCCTTGGAAGGAAAAAAGGAAGGTGCCAGTACATGGACAAAAGAGGAAGGCATCTTTCAAGGAATATTCAGGAATTATATTAATCCAGTACACTCCAGAGCAAACGGTCTGTAGAGATTCTCAGTCATCCAGGTCATGGTTGTCCCAAAGGTGCTTTTTCAGGAGACAACTGGACCAGAGCAGTTTTCAGGAACGAACACTAAGTCAGAAGAATACAAGGCATCACATTAAAAAAAATAACTTGGAGAATTAGAGGCATGAACTTGAAAGTGTGTATATATTATGGTGATGAGACTTTACCACATAACGTCTGTGCAGTAAGGTCTATGTTGTATTCACTCCTACTTCTCCTTATTTAGTAACCTCTTCCTTTATCTGATCCAGTCTCATTCCCTCATTTCCCACCCTTGTTATCGCATTGATAACTTCTTTTTCTTCTTTTTGTTCACGCTCTCTACTGGAACAAATGAATAGATTGCCAGTGTGCAACAATGATTTGAAAGTGTGAAAGAGTGAAGTTGAACATGAAATTCAAGATTAATTTTTATAAAGATACAGAGAAATAATTTCAAAGTTTTATTTATTTTTTAAAAAATATGCCTGCCCTTTTTTATAACATGGCTTTTGACAGATCTGTATGCTTACATACACATTGGTGTGACATATTCCTACCTTTATTAGAAAAAGAGATAATGAGGTTTGTAATCCAAGACATACTGGGGATACCAGATTGGAGTTCATTTCCAATGAACAGAAGAACCCAATTGATTCAGTTCGAATCCAATCCAGACTGACCTACTATTTCCCATAGGAGCAGTTGGTGCCTATGGGAAGACTATCATTGAAATAGCAAGAAAATCATGTTTGTTATTAAATGTTGTGCATAATAGTTGTTGATGGGCTAAAATTCTATCTGATTTAGGATTAAACTTTAATGAATCAGTAGTTCTAATTTTAGCTTTGCTGTCTGTTCTAAGTGTTGCTTTGCATATGTCATTATTCCAGGCTCGCTTTGATGCTGGGGAGCTAATCACACAAAGAGAGTTGGTTTCCAGACAAGTGAGTGAAGACCTCACAGAAAGAGCAGCAACATTTGGACTCATTTTAGATGATGTTTCCTTGGTAAGAGACATTCTGCATCAAGAAGCTGTGTAATTTTATATTATATATGTATATTTCTAGTTTATCCTTATTAAAAGTTCCAGAATAAAAGGTATAGATGCTTTCTTTAATCATTCATTCATAGGTGTTAGGATACCTATATACCTTTTGATATTTCTGGAATCCAGCTCCCATCATCCCTGAACAGTGAACTGGGAGCTGAGATCCATCAGTACCTAGTCATCTGTCAATGAGAGGAAAAATCCTCATCTAAAATTCTAAACTTGCAGCTAATTTCTCTATTATTAGATTGTATAATTTTGATACAGAATCAAAAGAAGGATCCATTTCTGAGTGGATGGGTCTATAGTTTCTTTTTTTGTTTTCCCCACTCACAAAGGTAATGTTTTCCTTTTTTTAAATCTACAAAATATGCATTTTTTAATAAGGAATTGTGAATATCCAGTCTGCCTCTCTATATCCCAGGTCCTGAATTAGTTTTTTTTAACACAATAAAAGGATACAAAATTAAAAGATTAAAAGGAAAGAAAATACAGAATTATAACTTCCATCTTTCTTTCTATTCAGTAGTTGCTATCTTATTCTGTCTCCTTCCAGAATCTTTGACCGTTCTAAACCTCATGTCTATAAATCATTAATTCAGTCTTCTTCTAACAAAACAAAACCCAGGCTTCCAGTCTTTTAATGAAAGTCTATAATCTTTTCCCCGGTCAAACCAGTCAGCTTTGCCATTTCCACAAATTTCATTAATTTTATAATCTAACCTTCTACTGTGGGTATTTCATTTTTCCATCATTGTATGTAAATAATTTTGCTGCACTTATCAGAAAGGGAAATTTCCTCCAAAACACTTGTCCTTATTCCATTCATGTCTTTTCACAGAGAGGAAATTGCCCAAAGTGGTAAAAATTCTTTAAAATAAAGCTGCCTATGCTTGTCCCATCCTCTACTCTTCTCAAAATGGAAAGATACAGGTTGGATGAAACTAGCACATGAAGCTGGGGCTGACCTATTTTTCCATATTTTTGGAGCAAAACTGCTTCAAGGCATTTCTGGTGCCTTCAGTCACACAATTCAGCATTTTTTCCCAGAAGTGGATGATATTTGTGGAAGGAAAACAGGAACTTTTTCATGGGAATGGGACTTTGTTATGATTTTGCTTCCCCTGTGGGAGAGTTTACAGTTATATCCAGCTTTTGGCTCAAATTTTACCCTTAAGATTAAAAGCAGTCTCTAACATAGATAAATAATTATATAATCAGCAACAGACTGATTCTCGGGGTAAGTATTAGTAGACTTAGGAAGTTTGGGAGTTCCCCCTGCTGGATCTTATAATATTACCTACGTGAGCAATTGATGTCAAAAAAATTACAATTAAAAAAAACCTGGTGGTATTTGCCAAAAGTTAGACCTCATTCTATCCAATTGTGTTTTGATAAATTAATTGTGCCAATTTATAGATTTATAACAGTTAATAAACACTATCTACTACTAGTTACCAAATTTTTAAAAATATCTACCACTATTTTTTTAAGGAATTCCATTTATATAGGGTACATTAAAAATCCTCCTTTGGGAGAATAAGAGCTTCTTGTAGAAAATGGCTTCAAATTTTACTTCACCAAATCTACTAAAAATATACCGGTAGTAATAATACATATTTTATTTTTTTCCAAGTTTTATTTGTTTTATTAATATAATATAAACATTCCATTTCAATCTAACAGTGTGTTGTCTGGGTACAATTGTTTTTAGGTGATCATAATCGAAGTGTTTACAATAACATTCATCACAATAACATTAATACTGTAGTAACAATATTTTGTTTGTCCATTTTAACAAATTTCCATTTTAACATTTATCCTTTTTATGTTCCTTTCTTTCTAATTTCTGTTTTTATTGTCTAGCCATTGATAAAATGAACCCCATGTCGAAAAGTATTTAGTTTCTTCTTTGTCCTTAATAGTAAGTGTTAGTCTATCCATTTCTGCACATTCTAGTATTTTCTAAATTATATTCTCATCTATTGGGATCTCATCACACTTCCATTGTTGAGCATATGCAATTCTAGCAGCAGTTTATATATGTAAAATCAAGTATGTAGTCCTTTTATCATATATTTCTGGTAGAATACCCAATAATAATATTTCTGGTTTCATGTCTGTATGCTGTTTTATCATTTTTTTCCAACCAGGTATGTATTTTCATCCAATATTTTTTAGCTTGTGGACATGTCCACTACATATGGTAATATGAACCAGGTGTTTGATTACATTTCCAACATTTAGCAGATCTATCCTTATACGTTTTTGCCAATCTGCTGGTGCAAAATGCCATCTGTAAAACATTTATACAATTTTTCTTTATTTGCAGTTGACATAGTCAATTTAACATTTCTATCCCACAGTTTCTGCCATTTGTCTAATTCTATTGCATATCCAAAAATTTTAGCCCACACAATCATTGTCTCCTTTACCTGCTCACTTCCAAGTTTAATACCCAATAAATAACAATATATTTTATTTTTCAATTTTTCATCTATTCCAGATAATATCTGGTCCAATTCTCTTAACTCTTTATTAAAACTATACATTTTAGCATCTTTCTCGTATCAAGATTGTATCTGTATTTGTGCCCACCATGCAATGTCTATCCCTTGACTACTAAGTTCCTGCTTGTTTTTTAAGTCCCCTTTTTCATTCAAAATATCTTTATATCTATCTTACAATTTTTTTCCATATTAATAACATTCGGATGTATCAATGCTTCCACTGTGGAAAGCCAGACTAGTATTTTTCAGGTAGTGTTGTTCTTTAATTTTAAGCCACACTGATAACAGTGCATTTCTAACATAATGTCTTTGAAAATAACTCTGTATCTTATTCTTCCCATACCATAGGAAAGCATGCCAACCTAGTTGAAGGTCGTGCCCCTCTAAATTTAATAGTCCATTATCTTATTTAATTCCTTGAAATATTCCCCCCACACACACCTTTTATTGGAATTGTTTGGAATAAATATAATAGCCTTGGTAAAATATTCATTTTTATAGTAGCTAGTCTTCCTGTTAATGACAATTGCAAATCTTTCCATTTCTCCAAATCTAGTTTAATTTGTGGCATCAGTGTCATATAATTCTCTTTTAATTGTTGCACATTTTATTGTTAACTGTATTCCTAAATACTTTACTTTTTTACTATCTGCATATCAATTCTTTCCATCAACACTCTTTTTTATGTATCTGAGATTTTTAACTAAAATCTTTGTCTTGTCTTTATTTTTAAGTAATGATAAATATTTTAGAAAGATATTTAAAGCTTGTAACATTCTATGAAACCACTAGAGATGACAAGAATATAAAACTGTAGAAACATAAAAATACTTTTAAAACATGCATACAGAGATATACATACAGAGAAAGAGGAAGAAAACACACTAGTCTTACAAGACATGTAGAAATAAAGCATAGAAGCACCTTTCCCTCTTTCCTTCCAACTAGGAAACCCTTAACTTAAACATATGTGGGTCTTGGTGTATTCGGGTCTTGTCCCGTGTAAGATTGAGAATACCTTGGCAACGCTTTCGACTTAAATCTCATCCGTCATCTTCAGGCTGGTGTCTTCAGCTTCGTTCTTCTGGGAGAAGTGCGTGATCACGCACTTCTCCCAGAAGAACTTAGCACCATGGGAGCATGGAAGCTGGAATTCAGTCTTCCAATCTTTCAGTGGGGTACAGAAATCTATTTGGTAATGTGATTTGTGGGGAATGAGAATGGAACAGCAATGGAAAGTCTCTGGAAGTCAAACTTCTCATTTCTCTCTATATTGTATGTATGCTAAGAGGATATGATTACCTGTGGAAGTGATATTAATAGTTTGTATCAGTGTTTCTCAATTTTGGAAACTTGAATATGTATCAGCTTTAACTCCCTAAGTTCCTAGTATGCTTGCTAGGGAATTCTGAGAGTTGAAGTCCACACATCTTCAAGCTGTCAAAATTGAGAAACAGTGGTTTATATTATTGATTGATTGATTGATTGGACTTGTATGCCGCCCCATCTCTGAAGACTCGGGGTGGCTCACAACTAAAACATACATTGACAATAAATAGCTAAAAAAGAATTAAACCAAAACAAGCCCAATATTATCCAAATTTAAAATGAATTAAAACCATCCCATCCCCCCACCCGAGAGGCAATCACAGCCTGGCTTGGTCAAATAACCAGGTCTTCAGGTCATAAGGTCGAAGGTCAGGGGGCCAAACGGAGTCCCAGGGGCAGCTGGTTCCACAGGATGGGGACCGCCACAGAGTAGGCTCATCCCCGGGGGGCCGCCAGCCGACATTGGCTTGCCGACGGGACCCCGAGAAGCCCCTGCCTGTGCGTTCGCACAGGGCGGTTGGCACTCGATATTGGCAGGAGTCGCTCCCTTAAATATTAAGTTATTAATATTAAGTTATTATTATAACTCACTGGTATTATTTTTTCTATTTCCATCTCAGACACACCTGACATTTGGGAAAGAGTTCACAGAAGCAGTAGAAATGAAGCAAGTTGCCCAACAAGAAGCTGAAAGGGCTAGATTCATAGTGGAAAAGGTGAGAATGTGTACAGGCAGCCTTGGCTCACTTCTTGCTGAAAAGATTTTTGTCTCCTTTTTTAATGCTCCAATTTTCAGAATTTGTTATTTCTGGCATCTAGTGTACATTATCTTTATAACCATCAATAGGGATATGCAGAACTCACTAATTCAGGAACTAATTCCAGAAACTCCAGAACATTTTGTTTCCCTTCCAGATAATGCTGAAATCTCCTCTGGACCATATTAGCCTTGCCACAAGTTTGATGGGTTTCAAAAGCAATTCCACTAAATTGAAAGCGGTTTATGATGTCCTGGATATGGCATTCCAAATAGAAGCAGCCTTGCATTGAAACTATTAGTGGGGTATATCAAACTGCTTTTAGATCAAAAGATTCACTCCCTGAATTACTGAACAGCATCTAGAATAGCATGATCTACCAAAAGAAATGGAACATTCCCAAATTTTCCAAAACTTTCCTGATTTGATGAGTTTTACACTTAATAGTTCCCCCATTGCACATTCTATATGTTTTTGGCTTAACAAGTTGTATGACTCAAGCCATTTTGGCTTAAACCATGCTTAAAATAAGACACACTTATTATGATGACAGAATCCAGTCTCATCTTTATTAAGAATGCTGTTATCAAAATGACAGCTACCGGTATGTTGTGTTCCATCTTTTTCCTCCTCCAATCTTTTCTGTACCTGACACTCGCTATTCTTAGCAACTGAGCATAGTCATAGCACTGTTTGTTTAAACAAAGAATTGCTTCCTTTAAGAGGCTATTTTATAACTCATGAGAGTTTTTATTATTGAGTTGGAAAAAAGACCTCTAATATCAGATACACTTCCTAACCTTTTGGAAATATCCATAGTTTTTTCTTCCCTGATATTAGAATTCCTTATTCAGTTCAGAGAATATAGGTTATGGCAAAAAGCATAAGTCAAAATATCAAAGTCTTCACCATACTTTTAGTATAGTGGGAACTTTCAAAGTACCTATTTAATTTGTCTTAGGTCATACTTTCCAGCTGCTTGCCCTGGGAGAAACTTCTTTAATGATTCCATTAAAAAGGATAGTAGGGATTGTTCTTTCTTGACATCTGCTCTCTGTCATGCACTAGGAATAGTAGCAATATCAATATTAGAACACTAACATAGTAAGCAACATCGTTACTCTTGCTTTATCAAAATATCAAAAGTACTAGTTTGACAGTTTTTTTCAAGGATATTCATTCTGTCTTACATTTGTTTTGTTAATTGCCTTATTTTGGTTACTGTCTTATAACTACCACAATTTTTTAATTAGCTCAATAGTAGGTGAACACTTAAATCTTTTTTTTCTGAAGTTTTTTTTGCTTTCTGTTGCATTTCTACAGGCAGAGCAGCAGAAGAAAGCAGCTATAATTTCAGCTGAGGGAGATTCAAAAGCAGCTGAGTTAATTGCCAATTCATTGGCTTCAGCAGGTGATGGCCTTATAGAATTAAGGAAGCTTGAAGCAGCCGAAGATATCGCTTATCAGCTCTCACGGTCCCGTAACATCACCTATCTGCCATCGGGACAGTCCGTGTTGCTTCAGCTACCCCAATGAGTATCCTCCAAATTCACCCATTGTCTCCCCACCTATTTTTCTACTCTTTCCTTGGGGGAGGGGAGACGAATTTGCCAAAAGTAACCCTGAGATTTCTCAATTGGGTTGAAAATATAAGAAATTAAGATTGACTGAAAATACCTTCAAGTAATAAAGGCAATCATTCTTCATATTCTCCTTCTAGCGTATTCTTTTTAGCAGATCAATATTTAGAATAAAAGCTGTAAAGGATTGCTGAATTGGCAAGATATTGCTGAGTAATCTAAATTATACATACTCTGGAGGAAACAAATTCTTCCCATATGTTGATTGTTGCCAGTCTATGGCCCATAAAACAGTTTAGAATACATTCCATTTATAGCCTGATGTTAATGCAATTGAGGATCATGATAACTTTAAAAAGATTCATTTAGCATGAAAGCTACCAACAATGAGAATATTATTTCTCCTTTCATAAGCCATCAAATGTTTTTAGTCCTTGTATTTAATAAAGTATTATATTAGCAACAGCTAATATCAATGACATATTTCATAGAACAGACTTTTAAAAAAAAGTTTTCTACAAACCTCATAAAATAGATATTTATCAATATTATACATTTAAAACTGGATAAAATTGCAATAGTTTGAATCATTTCAAGATAAAAGCAATAGCTATGCTGACCAAGTATAAATAACTGGGAAATAAAATTAATAAGATTAAACAATTAATACCACACTGTAGGAGTGAAATATTAGTTATAACTACAGAAAATGTTTCCAGAACATCTGAGAAAACAGGAAAGATTGCTGTTGAAACGAGCAACCACCAAAAAGTCCTTTTTCTTAGCCATTAAAATTAAGGCTTATTTGAAGGGTCTTTGTACTCAGGATGAGTACTAGTACAATCACAATTCTATCAGCAATTAAGATTTCATGTTCATCAGAAGAGCAATCTGATTAGAAGGGCATCTCTTCCTATAGTGGTCAGCTATAGATACTATGAAAATAGCATCTTCAAAAAGAAGCACACTAATGCTTGGCTGGAGCAGTTTGCAATCTTATCAGTGGAATACATGAAAGATTCACTGCATGCTAAGAGGCCATGGAAAGGAAAGACTTTACTTTTCAGGTAAAGCTTAAGACATGCTAGGGAGTATGCTAACAAGGATAAGTGGATGATGGAGATAATAAGAGACCAAGAAACAAGGTTCTCTACCTCAAGGAACAAAGCAATATATCAGGTGAAGCAATAAGTCACATTTTGGGAAATTTGCCTTCAGCATCCAGGTCAACCAAAAGGAAGAAAAGGCTTCATGGAGCATTTCTAGATGCAATCTTCATAAATATATTACTGAATATTACAGTCAATTAGCTGCATTATCAGCATATACTGTAGGCAATGTCTTGCACTAGAGATTCACTAGATTTCAAGTGAGGGAAAGACTTCCTATAATCATTCTGTTTTCAACAGCAGGGAACAAGTAAAATACTTCTGATTCCAAGACAGCAGAGTAGTATGAACCAATGCCTTGTTGACTGACTTAAAAGATATCTGTATTCCTTTCAAGCAATATCTACACTGGCCAAATTAGTTTGTAAGGTGAGAATCTTCAAGGTACAAACGACCCTAGTTGATATAGTGCAGGGAAGGAGCTTATGTAGCTTTGTCAGCTATCTGCTGTCTTTAGCTGCAGGAGTTCCAGAACTATTAAGAATCTTCCCAACTATTATAAAAAGGGGCTGGCAAGTATAAGGCAGGTAATAACTGTAAGTTCTGAAGTCTATGCCATTCCGATTTTAACTTCATTTTGTTTAAAAGTATCTTTCCACAACAAGTTCAACTGAGGTTCTCTAATACATGGACTTACTAGAAGATACTATTCAGGTCACTGAAAGATGGACAATAGTCCAAACTTTCTAGAAGTGGGGAAGATACAGAGAAGGCTTATGTAAGGACCATGAGTTAAATTTCTAATAATAAGGATTAGACAGGTCATATGATGCCTCTTGATGGTCAGTTTAGTTGAATATATTGCATAGAGTATATGCCATGTAAAAATAAGAAATTCCTCCCATTCTCTCAAGAGATGGTGTGGAAGTCTTATAAAACTGTTCATGAGGTTAAATATAATGAAAAATAAGTATTAATTTGAGATGGGAAAGTGGATTTTATCATTCTGATAGCTTATGATTATAGTATGAATAAATAATCTGACCTAATACATAACAAATAGTTATGTTTCTGAAAGTAAAGGAGAATAGATCATAGATCTGTTTACAAAATGCATTAAGACTGGAGGTGCATCAAAGCTAGGTTCTCAGGGCCTAATAAGCATCCAGAGTAACAAACAGGTTAGCGGCAAAATGCAAGACCTCTCATTTGCTGCATTGCTTGTTTAAAATACATTTTATTAGGAGGTGAGGAGCTGTGTGGGTATATAATCACCAAAATATGATTGGGGATGTCAAGAGAAGCATAAAAGTTAATGCAGTAGAAATTGATTCCTTAAAAAGTGTAATAAAAGTCAAGAAAAATTAGGGCTGAATGAACAGATTGACAACTAAGAGTGGCCAATAGAAAAATGTACAATTAAAGTTGTTTAGTTGTATAAAAAGAATGGCAATTGGACTTATCAATAAGCACTATTTTGAGCCCAGTTGGATGGAACCTGTGTGATTCTAAGCAAAGATGAAATTGAATGCAAACTGGAACCCTGGCTCAGAAGATTAAGCAATGCTGGAAGATGCCAGTTATATCAGCAAGAGTTATCAGTCACCATCTCCTGGGCAATTAGACAGCAATCTATAACATACCTAGCATCTATACTTTAGATATTACCCTTGAGTGATAAGACCAATGGAAATACAGGAATCACAATGTCAATCTTTTCTTCCAGTATATCATAAAATTGGGAGAAAAGTAATTATATTATCTGTACAGTAACGGGAGCAAAGATGGTTTGGAAGGACAGAAATATATAGATGAGTGAAAAATATTAGGGTAAACTAGATATAAATTTCTCTAATTTGCATGACATAACTTATTCCAAAAACAATTAGCCTGAAAATTATAGCATAAGTGTTTATAGGAATTTTTTCTTAATAAAATAGAGCTTATTTCCAAGATATATCCATAGATATCAAAAGAGAAAAAAACTAAAACCATTAAGTCCAGCGCCTAAAATTATCTATTTGTCAAACATGTTTTAAGATAGAGAAGCCATATGCTAATTTAGAAGAATCCAAGTTCTGAGCTATTGCTAAGTGAAAATGTTAGGAGGAAATTGGAATCACAACCTAGAAAAGGGCCATGAGAAAATACTAAGGGCTTGAAAGTACCTCTGTGGAAAGTAGGTTAAGAATCTACAACTTCCAGAGGCAAAAAAAACAAAAGGAAAATTGCAGAAATGATAATACCTGGAAAGAAATTTCTATGTGACCCTATCTGTTAGCAAACAGATCACAGAGCAGAGACACAAACAGATCACAGAGCTGTGTTTTGTTGTTCCTTTTCTTCTCTGCCTAGGCAATATCTCCTTTCATGCCAAAACTGAAATCAAAGGGGAGGAAAAACTGCAGGCAACCCGGACAATCTGAAAACTGGAATAACACATTTGCCCTTGGGATACTTTGCACATGGTGCTTTAACCTCATCCCTAAGGAGAATGAAAGTTATGCTTTAATGGGTGTGATACATACTGAGATTTCTATTTCAATTTATTTCAGTGCAAGGGGAGACTTGAATTTTATTTATTTATTTATTTATTTATTTATTTATTTATTCGACTTATATGCCGCCCCCTCTCCCAAAGGACTCGGGGCGGCTCACAGATTAAAAGAAAATACAACAATAAATTACCTAAAAACCGTATTAAACAAACTAAGCCGAATTAACATTAAAACCCCAAAAAGATTAAAATCAAGAAAACCCAAGGAGTCAGCATAGCCCAGATTGTAAAAACAGCCAGGTTTTTTAACTCGTGGCGGAAGGAATTTTAAACCATATTATGGTTATTATTAGATCTTACATTATTTTTATATGCCTTCTGCCACAATGATAAAAAGTAGTATGCTAATTTTTAAACCATTATGCCATGAAAACTAAGAAGTGTGCCAGTTGTGCCCTATTCTAGATTGGGGGAGGGGTCTGGTCATTCATTGCTTGACTACTGAAACATTCTATATGGGAATGCCCTTGAAGGCCACCCAGAAGCTTCAACTGGTCCAGAATGCAGTGATACAAGCGGGACATGCCTCAGTATACCCATGTAATATTTATTTTGGAAGCTGCATTTGTTCCATCTGCTTCAGGGTACTTGAGGTACCCATTCCACATAATATCCGCCTGGTTGATTTCATTTGGCATGGTTGGGGTCAATTAAGTAATGCCCTCTGCCAGAACCCATAAGCAGTCTCTTTAGAATAAGATTCCTATAGAAAAAGATTCCACCCCAGATCCAAGTGATCCCACTCTGTAGTGTTTTGAAGAAGCCCAAAGACCTAACTATTCACCTATGCCTTTGGTGAGGATGATCTCTTTTTAACCAAATTTATTATTCTACAATCTTTAACTTTTAGTTTCTTGTTTTTATTGTCTTGTTTTCAAGTTTTAAGTATTATGTAAACTGCCCAGACTTAAATAAATTTAATAAATAATAGAGTTTTGTCTTAGGGATGAACTTTGAGGCATTTGAATTGTTTCTAAATTCTATCAATTATGACTGACGTATTTGGGCTAGCCAGTACTGAGAGTTATACATGTCCAGTGACAATTGTGCAATATACCTCTATTTAAATGATGGAATCCAAAGAAGGAAGCAAAATGCTTTTATTGATTTTAAACCTACCACTTAGATAGCAAAATTAATTACAAAATTAATATTTATTGCTGCAATAATATATCACAGGCTTCCCTGAAGTTGAGTGCCTTCTAGATGTGTTTATACACTTATTGCCAGAATTATTTGCCACATAGAAATCTCATTGAAGTTGAAGGTAACAATATCAAACACAAAATATTGAAGATAAACATCACACATTGCACAATTTTTGTCCTTCATTGAGCTGGGTAACCTATGTTTGTTGTGGTATTATTACCTGGAATTTTAGTCTTTATTGTTAGCATTTCAATATTAGTATTTTAGCATGGCATCTGTGCCTATTTTTGAAGTTTAGGAAATCTCTAAACTGGGTGTATCAAGCTCGCGGTAGCGTCACATGACATACTGCAACTTTTTTTCTCCTTTGCTAAACCGGGTATGGACGTGACCAGCACGTGACGCATCCAGCCCGCAGGCCATGAGTTTGACAGCCCTGCTCTAAACCATCTGTGATCTATTGGATCATCATTTCAAAGATATTTTCTTACAAATTCCTCAATGTCTCAACCACAGCAGAGCTGCTAATGCAGGGCCTTCACAGGAAAAGTTGAAATTCAAGGAAATATTCAGGGATATATCTGCTTTGAAATTAGCCCATATTGAACTGTATAGCACAATCTCCAGGAGTTGACCCACAGCAGACATTTTGTGGTATTTTGTATTATGTCATAAAATGTTTTATAACATTTGCCAAATTCCAATTTCATATGACTCAGGATACCAGATTTTGAATACATTCTGTAAGTTAAGCCATTTAAGGTACCTCACTTCAAAAACTGTTGCTCTCTGATGATTTGTTTCATAGTTAAAGGTTACAGACACAAGAGTTTTACCGTAGTAATATGATAAACCATATTTTTCCTTTTGGCAAAAGCCATTTCCTTTGATTTTTGATTTTGATTTTTGCAAAAACTAGCTCTTTCAGGAACTCACAATTAAACATTTTGAAGTCCTCAATTGCTGTTAAAGAAATGGGATGGGGAAGATGCAACATGTTTTAACAGTTTCTATCTTTTCTCGCATCTAATCAATCTCTTCATTGTTTCATTTGTAGCTTGCTGATGCAAGACATACTGTATATTGAATTTCTGCATTTTTTCTGTAGTTTTAATAAACTTATTTTAATAAACTTATTTTAATAAAATTATTGGTTTGGTCTAAGGCATATGTAGTTCAGGTAGGTGTGTGTGAAAAAGCCACTTTACAAAGGAATTGAGTATTTCTCTCAAATTCAAGAACTAGGTTCTTTACAGTTTGACGTCACTCTAGTACTTGAGTTTCATTGTAGTTTCTGAATTATTTGTTCAAGTTAGTCTTGTATTATTTTGTACAATTCCTCTGTAGATCAATCTACATGTGGTTTTATGAAATTTTTATGGTTTGTTGAAAGAAATATCCTTCTGGGTTCAGTTCCAAGTGGGGAAAAAGACACTGGAAATATGGAGGCTGCTTAGAAAGTTTAATGGTGAACAGGACCACATGGCCTGGAGCTCCAGAGAAGGATGATCACATCACTTCAAGGTGAGAAGAGATCAAGAAAAAGGACTGAGGTGCTGAGAGTGGCTGGGTTTTATACCTTCTGTTGGGATTTGAATTGGAGCTTGTATTCTAAATGGTTGTCAGACTCCCGTGAGAGGCAACTCTATAGGCTGTTCTGAGTTCCAGGCTTGGTTGAGCCTTGCTGGATAATTTATGCCCTTAAAAGGGCTTTTGGCAATTGCTATAGCTTTACTTGGAGATCTTCCTTATATAAAGTATTCTGGCCCAGGCCTTAATGGCCCACCCATTAACAAAGGTGAAGGTGAGTTTCTGCTCTTTTTAGAGGAAATATTCTGCCTTTTTAATATTTCCTAGGCTATTTCACTTTTCTAGGAGAGGGGTGGGTGCTAACTTCCTACAGCTTTTATGAAGCTTTTATGAAATTTAGAGACCACTCATCTCACTCTCAGGGCAACTTTCTCAAGTCTATTCCCACTGCAACTTTTACAATGTTTTCATTCTGTTGCCACTATATAGTATATACAGAAATGTGCTATTAGATTCTGATTTACCTTTCTGACGAGCTCAGCATTAACACAATAAAAGATCATCAGTCTTTTTTTTCTGGGCCAACCTATTATTTTTTAATTCTTTTCCCCAACTTTAACAAGTAATAGTTTTGTTTTGCTTATTTCACATTAAAAACTTCTAACAAGGATGCCTACTAAAATATTCAAGACAAAACTTTTATTCAATGGATAATGTGAACCAATCTTAATAAGCCTTTTGGGATGTATCAGATGTTATTTATGAAAAGATTCGGCGAAAAAATGGGCTTTCTTCAGCACATATGTTCAGAAGCTTTTTCCAGCACCCACACACACACACACACAGAACGAGCGCCGGTGCTTTTCGGTGATGGTGGGGGATATTTTATGCTTTGTTTCTCCCCGCACCCACCCCGCCTTTTTTTGTCTTCGGCTCTCACCTGAGGCAAAGAGCATGACCCCCCCGAACGCGCAGACATTGATTTTTACCACGCACGCGCTGGCCAACCAACGTTTCCATTGTAACATGAGCGCGTTCATTCGCCCGGGACGAGACTGGGTCGGGGAGAGAAGCCGTTGGCACAGCAGGTAAAATAAAGAGATGACGATGGACTAGCTAAGCTCTTTAACTGGCGCTCACTGTAGGGACTCGCGCTTATGCGCGCGCAAGAAACGGACCGGGCGGGGGAAAGCAGAAATCGCTGGGGGGAAAAAAGGAAAGCCGCGCGCTCTCGCGCGAGAGATTCTACGCAGGCGTATTCGTTGTCTTCCTACGGACTAGCCAGAGAGCGACGCTTAAGGAAAAAACGAGGAGGGAGGGGGGCAGGGGGGACGTAATCGTGAGGTTGACTGACTGACTATCTTGGTTGGCTGCGGCGAGGGCCACGTAGCGCTGCGGCGGCGGCGGCGGCAGCGGCAGGGAGGGCGGGCGACCGAAGGATAGGCAGAACCACGGCGGAGGTAGCTGCAGAGGGGCCAAGGCCTGGTCCTAAAAACAGGCGGCGGCGGGGGCTCTAACCAGGGGAGGGCAGGAAGGAAGGAGGGCCCTGACCGCCCTCTCCTTCCCCCTCCCCTCCCCCGCCTCAGCATGGATCGCGGCGGCGGCGGCGGTGATGGAGCGGTGGAGGCGACAACAGCGGACGATCCCGGCCTGGGTGAGTTCGTGCAAGGCAAGAGGCCCAGTTGGCAGAAGGAGCACGGCAAGTTTCCCTTGACGAGCCTTCGAACCTCGTTCGTTCGATTAGTTGTTATCTCTCACTTTTCCAGGAAGTGTAGTGATACAGGTTTCTAGCACAATAAAAGTATGTTTCGTCAAATGTACATCTGAGCATGTTCAAAGTAAGAGATTATTGATATGCTTTGGATAAAGTTAGCAAGATTTAGCCCAGAGAACATAGCTTTCAGGTAGGCATGTTTATCTTGAAACTTGCATTTGGAGCAATATTACTTACAGCCATCATTCACTCGGCAGAAATGGAGATCATAAAGCTAAAGGAAATGGTTATGAGCTTGGATACTTTGAAGACTTTAAGGTGAAGTTTATTTGAAACACAGAATTTTGAAAAAGCTGAGATAGAAGTTGGCTTGAGGGATATGTGAAGAAAAAACATTTACTTTGCACATTAACAATGATTGGACTTCACCATCTGAAATGTTTAGCTTTGAAATATCTCAAGATTAGGAAGTAGAATCATCTGTATTTTGCATCCTTACGTTAACAGTTCTTTTTTGTTTTCTGAATTCCACCAGAAAGCAAAGTGATCCCTTATAAACAAGAAATGCTATACAATATTTTTTCTGACATATTATGTATGGTTTTCCCTTTCCAATCTACAAAGACTGCATTCATATATAACTACTAAAAAGTAATCTCCACTGAATATATATTTGATAAAAGATTTGCTGTAGTTCAAATAATATAAATAAATAGAAATCTGGAATTATCTCTCATGCTCTTCCCCAATTGTGAAATACACTGACATCCAAATAGATTAATAAAATATCAATGTATGCATGGTTATAAAATACTTGACAGCATGTAGTTTTCATAAAGCATTGCTGTGTATTAGGCTTTTGATGACACATTAATATGAAGTTTGAGCTCAGACATTCTACATAAGAATACATCTTATTCAAGTGCTAATCCTTTGCTGTAGAACAGTATATTCTGATAAATTTTGAAAATGATATTGTGAGAGAAATTGAGGTTTTTTTTTAAAAAAACCAATATTTGTGACTGAATTAACATAAATATCTGTTCGCCTTGATGTTCTGCCTGACAACTTCTTTCAAGTGACTTGATCTTTGGGGAGTCATTGAAGAGTAGAAAGAGTACAGTGTGGTGAAACAATACTACCCCCAAGAAACATGTGCAATTAGGAAACAGACCTGCACTATTTCTACAAAGATGGGTTTTGCAATAGTTATACTACCTTTAAGATGGAGATGGACATGAGATTTCCCAGAGCAAGCATAAAATGGAGAGAGATAAAATGTGTGGTAGTGGGAAAGATTATACTTAGAACACTTGAGAATATTGTACATTACTGGCATCAGATGCTGATGGTGGCTGGAGGATAGTAAAAACAAGATAGTAGCTGGTATTATAGAGGTGCTTAACAACCTGAAAACCAACTTATCTTGAGTTATTCTGTTTTCCCTATTATCTTTATGCCTGATAAATAGCTACTTGGGTAATTGCCAGAATTAGTTCAGATTTTGTTTCAGTGTACAACAACTTTATGGAACAAGATAGTTTACAGATACATAATTTACATCCTTTAGAAAAAAGTTTCCACTTTATGTTATGTTTATCTTTCTGCTAGATGCAGTTCAAGGTGCTGGTTGTCATCTTTAAAACCTTTCAGGGCTTTGGACCCAGATATAACGGGGATTGTCTAGTTCTGGTTATATCTGCCCACCCAATAACTCCTCACTTCCTTCATCTCTAGAATTGCATTCACATTCTGTTGATTTTACAGAGGTTATTAAAAACTGCTACATCATTAGGACAGGAGAAAGAATGTGTTTTGAGTTTCATCTTGTATGGTCACAATTGTTATTGACAACTGGTTACTTGGTGAATAGATAATAGATGGTTTTGTGGTTTCTTTTCCTCTATATTTATATATATATATATATATATATATATATATATATATATATATATATATTAATCCTATTTGCAAATGAGGGAATATAAGCCACACAGAGTTGATAACAATTAGAATAGTATATAAGCCTAAATAAAATAATAAATGGGTAGGTGAATAAGTAAAAAATATATTCAGGTCAGTGTGTTTATGAGTAACACCACTTTTGACAAGAGAAAGATGTCTGTCTAAGTCATATTTGTATTCTGTAACATTAACCAATGGTACCAATAGTACCAATGGAATTGCTATGCTGATAATCTATATATTATATCCTGGAGAAATAAAGGATTTAAAGGAAGACATTGGGGTACTTGTATCATCATTTGCATTATATGGTTAGGGAAGGCAAAGGTATTTTCTACTACCAGTAGGCTTAACAGTAATTCTAAAATACGGATATTAGCCAGATGCACTGCGGTTTTGAGATACTACAATCAGTGGGAGTGTGTACTTCCCAGCAAACTGTTCAGATAAGAAACTGCAATGATTACAGTTGCCGTAATAATCTGTGTTTATTTGGAGACACATTAGTTCTTTCAACTTAACATAATGAATGAAATGTTTTCTGCAGTGGTGGCATGATGTCGAAGGATGCTTTAACAGATTTAAAATTAATCTAAATTTGGGAGACACATTTTTATTCTGCATTCTAGATAATTTAATTAAGAATTTATTTAAATATTATTTATTCTTTTATTGCTTGCTTTAATACAATATGCTGGATTGCCTGTGATATGAGTTAATGACAGGACAGTTTCCGGATAGTTACTGAACCTATGGCTCACTTTAAATTAAATTCCAAAAGGTGCTTGGAGTGCAAATGTAGCACCTGCTTTCTGTTGTTGCCATGTGAACCTGGCAGAAGGCCCAGCTGTTTTAAAAGTTGCAGACATGTTTATGTTCCTGCATCCTCCAAGGCACTTTTTAAAGAATCAAATCAGAAATGCTACATACAGCCCTAATAATGAAAAGCCTTCTTACACTGCATTATTATGAATGCAAACATTATTTAGATATATCCATAGAGTAACATATTGTTTGGTGTGCAGGCCTGGAATTATTGGGGACAAGATTCTATACCATTTTCTTCCTATGAATGTTTTACCAGGTGCTGGTTTTAATGTTATAATCATTATAGATTTTTTAATTAAAATGTTACTTTAAATCTATTTTAGCATTGTTTTTGTATTTTATTACAATTTCTGTTTAATATAAAAAAGAGAGAGAATACAGTGAATACAAGTTTTATTTGCTTGCACTCTTTCCAATGTTACCATCTTCCCAAATTACAGCAACTGCGTAATGAAATAGATTAATTTGTTAGTGTATCCTGACTTCTTACATTAACAAGGACTATGGCATGCCATATGAAATCAGTATATGCTGCATTATTATTAATTTTTCTTGTGTATATACTGCATCCTGCATAAAGGGTAGTAATTAAAGTTCCTCATAAATGCTACTTTCAATATACAGTTACATCTACCAATATTTCACTGATTTCAATTCTGAATTGTGTCATGTCCCTCAAGTATTTGGGTTAAGAAGCTAAATCAGTTCTTATTGGTAGATCTGCCTCTTTTTGTCCTTATTAATTGAAAATGGGATGGTTTTTAGACTCAGGAGTATGTTACATTATTGTTACTATTTTGAGTGTCTTGTTTTTACATGTCAGTGCTTCCTTAGTACAGTATATTAAGTTGTTGAGCGATTTTTTGTTTCTTGTGACTTTGATCCTCATTGTGTCATCAGAGTCACTGTTGTAAAGCTGACAGCTATTTAAAATGTTTAAGTAAATAAAATTTTAAAACCCTTACAGTTCTAATGTACAGGTACATTATATCACTTCCTCTTCAACCATAGCTCCAGTTCAGCTAGTCTTTTTAACAGAGAAAACAATAAGTAACAATGATTCCTTTAATACCCTCAAACAACAGCAACTGCCTGTCTCAGGTCCTTGGGAAGGACTCGAAAGGTGACAACAGATGCCAAATCCAGTCTAAGTATCTGGCTGACTATGTAACCAACCATAAAATAATAACATAACACAGTCATCAAAATGATTAAATGGGACATTGTAAAAATTACCATGTGCCAGTAATGAAAAATGGATAGGGATAGAATTGAAAAGTTATTGAAAATGAGATTAAAATACTGTGGAATTGCAAATACAAACTGATAAAATCTTCATTCATAACACACCAAATTTAACTTTGGTTGAAAAGAAGATAATTGATGTAGCAATACCAACAGATAGTAAAATACAAAACAAAGAATTGGAGAAAATCACAAAGTATCAAGATCTAAAATCGAAGTGGAAAGATTATGGTGTACATAGGCCCTGGTGGTTATTGGCATATTGGTACCATACCAAAAAATATTGGATGACACTTAGAGAATCTGTGCATTGACAAAATTTTCACCTGTCAATTACATACAAAATGGCACACTATTTGGATCCACACTATACTATGCTGGTATATTACAACATCATAAATTCTTGAGAAAAATTCACTGCACATGAAGGCCAATACTAGCTAAAGAACTGACAGTTGTGATAATAATCATTCAGCATTGACAAAAATCACAATCAGTTTATTTCAAAAGGCAGCTTTATTTGGAAAGTATACATCCTATCACCATACTTTAACATGATCAAACGACACCTTATTCTATAATTCTGGCAATGACTTGATAGGTGGATAAAAAAGCCAGATCCATTCTAAACATCTGGCTGACTGTGCAATGAACCTTCATGTGATTCAAGCTTCATATGGATAGTTTAAATGCAGCTTTCATGGGCATTGTACATTTATTGTATTTCCAGTAATGAAAATTGCTTTGTGATAGAAATTGAATTACATGCTTTGGTAAAGTAATTTTTGTACCCTTTGTATCACTCATTTTCTCCTTCCCCAGCATTGTTCATTTCACATTTTCTGCACATGCATGTGGAAATGTGCAAGATTCTGTGTTCGTTCATTTTCACCTTCCCATGAATGTACCTAAATTATCAAATACATGTTTTCTATGTGCTAAAGAAATTTGAAAATATATATCTAATGTTTCTGTCCCATTATAAATGACATAATAAAATAATGTATTATCTGTTATAATTGACATTCTTTTGAATATGTATTATTCTGGAAAGTATGATCCAGAAAATGTCATCCTGTATTCTAGGAGAGTCTTTTCTAAAGGGAAACTTTTATCTTTATTGCATGTCTTGCAATGATCAGAACTCAAAAGAATTCAAATCTCAGATTATGATATGTACATTTCTTTTAATCAAACTGATGGATATTTCGTTTAACTTTTTTCCCATGTAACTTTGGATGGAGGAAAATCTAATAAGTTCCATGGCCTTTGCAAATTAAAATGATCTTATATGGGCCTAGTTTTTATAAATGTAATTTGCTTTTCTGGTTAGCGGATACTCAGGGTATAATGCTAGTAACTGGCAATTCCCAATAAGAATGAAACTGATGAAGTGATGCCTCCTGGTGGTCAGTATTTTTCAGAAGAGTAGATATCTTAGATCAGTATTTTAAATTATATGGTTATATCTGTTTGATTGATTATGTGCTATCATGTTGGTGTCCATTTTTAGCAGTCACACAGACCGTTTTTCTCCAGAGGATCTGTCCCCAACTTGGACCTTCAACACTTCCATTGGTACACCTATTGCAACAATACTGTCCATCCACCTTTCTGGTTGGTCATCCCTTCTGATTATGCCACACACAAATATGTAGGTTTGGATAATTTTCCTATAAATAAATGAACAATTTGACTCATTGTTAATTGGGTTATCTTTATTTAGTTTTAGATCTTATGTGGAAAACATCATATTTTAGATCATATTTATGCAGAATATTGAAAATTCAATTCAAAACTTTTAAGAACCATTTTGTGTTTAAAATGCATGGAACCAACAGATATTCTTTCCATGCATTATGTTAACTATGGCTTTTTAGTGGGGGGAAGGGAAGGAGGGAAAGAAAGAGAGAAAGAAAAAGAAAGAAAGAAAATCTGGAAAGCTTGATCAACAACTCAGCGGTTTGTGTGGTTGTGTGTATGTATGCATATATAGGTTGTCCTGAACCCTAGGTACAGATGCTTTACAGTCCATAAAGTACTTCTAGCCACCACAAAATACCACTCCTCCACACTCCGGTCTTGCGCCTGCATTTGGGCAACTTGACAGCTGGCTTGCCTTTATGATTGGTTGCAGTATGCTGTGGTCATCCGTCTACAATTTGCAACTTTTTTGCTGATGACTGCATGATTCATTTAACCATGGTGATTTGCTTCACCATCCCGGCAAAACATGTCCAGAGGCCAGTTCTAGTCACATGGATGCTTCGATTTATGACCACAGCAATTTAGGATCAGATTTCTGGTTCTAATGCTGGTCATAAGTAAGGACTATTTATGTGTCTATATACTAAACAATATACTTATATTGATAATTGAATTAGGAAAAATTTATAATTCATAAACCAAAATGAGGCAGCTAAAATGAAACATATTAAAGAAATAAATAAAATTCATACACATACAGTGCAGGGGGAAACCTTTCTGTCTGCCTTAGCTCTTAGGAATGTTCCCTATTGCCATCCTTTTGGTGGATTTGTACATGTTAGGCATAGTATTCAACTTTAGCTCTTAAGCAGTTTCTTCAACAGTGTTTTTAAGGCTCAAATAAGGCTTTGAGTCATTTCTTATGTGAGAGATGTTTGATTTATTTTACAGCATGCTAGCCATTCGGTTAAGTAATATTATTTTAAAAAATCAGGAGAAAGGTGACTAATGATACAAAAAAAATTGAAACTACAGTATATTGAAGAAACCAGAGCTAGAGCTTAGTATGAATCAATTATGTGTCCAATAATGGCTAGCAACTTCTGCAATATAACAACCTGCAAGGTTAAACCTTACCAGAAAATATCCTATGGAAATTTTTCTCAAATAAAAAGTTCAAATTATTTATTCAGGATTGTTCTTTTAATGGAGAATGTGCATAGCCATGATCTTTTTCTCATTCAGAGATTATCTAATCTGATAACATTGTGCTGAAGGGAAAATAATTCAGATGCTGTACAATATGCATAATGTTGCACAGATTTTGTAGCCCTTTCTTGATTTTCTTAATTGTATAGTATTAATTGTTTTAATCCTTTGGGTGGATTATGGATACTCATAAATTGTAGCCCTGAGGTGATGTCTCTTGTGTGATTTGCTATTTGCTCTGTGTGTGTGTGTGTGTGTGTGTGTGTATGTGTAAAAGTATCTGAAGATAGAAGCAGAAAATAAGCAAGCAGACATGCATCCAGTGATCACATAAAGCAAATAGTTGCTGGCAGGGAAGTTTACTCTTGTTTATGAAGAAAAATCCCATTTGTTGCACAGAAATCTTCATTCGTTTGAGACCCACAATGTTCTAAGAAGTATATTCATGTTATTTTTAAGAAAAATATTATGTTGACTAAATAATGCTCTATTTTTTTACATTCCAGCATTTCATGTGGAAAGATAACTGGACACAGAATTAGATTTAGTAGTAATATTATGTTTTTAACAAATTATATAAGTGTGTTGAATAGAATTGCTTTGTTAGGAATGTTGTGTAAGATTATTGACATTTACCAGATTGTTTACATTTATACCACAGGTTTTTGTACAAATTGAATACTTTTATAAAAGATTGCAGATACAGATCAAAAGCTAAAAAAAATTGATTTGCTAAAAATTTTCTTAATTCTAAAATTACTCTTTATTTACTATTTTCAGTTAACTTACAGTAACCACATGATTCCAGGTAACTATATTTTTTTACATAAGAAGATACTAGTGTATGCATTCTTTCTTTATCACGATCATACAAGTAGTTCTCAACTTACAACTGCAATTGGGACTGGGGTTTTGGTCATATGTCTTGTCTTTACAGTTATAAATTGAGGCACATGACAGGATCTGATTTTATGACATTTTTTGCTGTGATTCTTAAAGTTAATAATCATGGTTATTAAGTAAATTTTAAGTTCATAAATGCAAACCCATTCTTACAAATGAATGTTTGGTGCTGGAAACTGGCAAAAATATTTCAAATCATGGTCACAAGACTGCAGGATGCTGCAACTGGTCAGAAAGGTGAATTGGTCATCAAGCACTTGAAATGCAAGAGTGGCACGACATTTTAGAACAGCTGAAGTGCTTTATGAGTTATAAAACAACCATTCCAGGGCTGCTGTAATTTCGAATGGTTGTTAAGCAACCAGTCGTAAGTTGAGGACTACATGAAATTATTATCTTTTCCTTTGTGAGCACATAAAACATATTTTACTATATTTTAAAATTAATGACATTTTGTTTGCTTATTTAGGCTATCAATATTTTTGACAGATTTCTGGTTTTATTTACAATAGGTTATTTCACACTATGTTCTGCAGAATGCTAGGGTTCTATGAAAGACTAATGAGGGGGAAAACACAACAAGGTAATTTTTCTAACATATAACTGACGGAATGGGGCTTGTTCTTCATAAAAATACTCTCACTATGGTTGCCATTTTGAGGATTGGAATTCTGGGATAAAAAAAACCCCTGATTTGTAAGAAAATTACTTCTCCTTTCACAAATTAGGATATTGCCCTAACAAAATATAATTGATTATACTGTTCTGTCAGAAAAAATATTGAATCAAGGCAATGAAAACAATTATTAGGTGGTTATAGTTATTTTTACTTAGAAATAAGTACACTTAATTCATTTTTCCCAAACTACATAATACATACATTCATAATAATATATATCAAGTCAAAAGCTATGTATGTTTGCTTAGACTGAGAGATGCAACTGGCTGAGTGGGATGAAATGAACATAAATTTAAAAAATACTATACTGGCATAATTTATGTACTATACTGCAGTGGCTTTGATATGCCTCACAGATATAACTTTCAGGAGAAAGTATTATGGATGCTGGCTAGGATATCTCAAAAGAAAAATAATGTAAATCTTAACAAAATTTAAAAACAGTAAATTTTCTTTATATGATGCTGCCAGGGTGATTTCCCTTTTCCTATCCCATAACATTTGCCAATCTTCCAAATTTATACCATGTCCAAAATCTTTCATCCAGGCCAGCATCGTTTCTTTCACCTTTTCTTCTTCCAATATACATTCCAATAGAACTTTATAAATTTTTTTAATCAATTTCTCGTTCGGACCTAAGAATATTTTATCTAATTCTGTTTTCCGTTTGCTAATAACCCATTCTTTCCTATCTTTACTACCTTGATTGTAATTGTAAGTAGGCCCACCATTCTATCTCAAATCCCAAATCTTTCAGCTCCTGTGACTGGTTTAAAGGTACCCAATAAACATGATTGAATTTAAGTCCTCCAATTCCTAATCTCTCACTGTACACTGTACTGTGTATATAGTGACATCTTAACATCTTAAGCAACATTTAATTGTATTCTGTGTTAAGAAGCAAATAGAGCATCTGTAATTTGAATCCAAGCAAATTTGCTTCTAACATATGTTAAGCAATACAATCTCTGTATTTGCACATTATATGTCAACAAGACCTGCAAAACACGTACATTTTCCTGAAAATCTCTACCCTTGCACTTACATAATCATTGATACTTAGCAGACAAATATTTAAATATATTTTAAATTATTTAAATTATGTTTTATAATAATAACATCTTGGACCTATGATTCTAAAAATACTACATTAACATTTTATAACATGTAGCAGGCAACCTTCCACAGGATTCAGTAGTAAGGGTCTCAGGCTGAAAAAGGATTAGGAGACATCAAGATTCCCAATTCAGGGATAACAGTTTTAAGTGATGTAATAGTTGCCCTTCTCAGGAATACTGTGATTGGAAGCCAACTTCTGTGTGAACTCATTGAACATGGCTTGTGTATAGTATTAAAATATGGTAAAGAACTTTGAATTTTATTGCATGAATTATATTTGTAGAAATTTGCAGGCATCATGCGTTGCCTTCTTTACTGTTAGCTAGATTCTTGTTTAATCTTATCCTTATCCTCAAGAGTTTATTACCCATTAGTAATCATGCCTTTCAATTAAAATGTTGATGTACTCCTCTCCTAAGTCCTTGAAACTTACTTCCCCTGTTCTCCTGGTCAAATTGTTTATTTCTGCAATGATTTTCTTGTGCTGTTCAACTGAAATGGTTCGTACCATTTTTGGACTTGTAATATACAACATCAGGCCTAAAGTTCTTCCAAAAAGCATTTACTAGAATGGAACCTGACTGAGTCATGCTTTTGAGTTTTGTTCAATGGATTAAAATATTTTTAAACATAAACCAACTTATTTTAGGTTTCTTGACTCTTCTCTAAAAATTTGGATGTATCGGGAGGAAAATTAGTTCTATCTCCCTCCTGTTAATAGCAATTATGGGTTGTTACTCTTCTTCCAAATAATTTAGCAGAGCTACCTTATGCAAACTTTTTAGATTAAGAAATTGTTTTAAAAATAATCAAATAATGCCAGAATATATTTTAAAGCAAAAAATAGCATATATGATTTGTTACAAATAAGTTTTTGATTAAAAATATACTCTGTATGACAACTACATTGCAACTGCTAAGAGCCTTTGAAAATCTTAGGTTAGAATCTTCTTAGTCTTCTAAAGGTCTAATAGTCGTGTTAGATTTAAGATGTAGTACTGTATCTTTGGCACAAATATTGGGTTGAAGATTTCACATTACAGTCAACATTAGCAAATAACAGAGAAAATTACTTAAGCTATTCCTAGATGTTATTATATGCTTGCTTCCATTCTTGGAGACTACCTGGACAAATCCCTGCTATTTTCCTGGCTAAGTTTTTCAGAAGTGGCTTATTATAGCCTCCTTTCTAGGGCAAAGAGAACATGAGCAGCCCAAAGTCACCTAGCTGCTTTCTGCCTAAGGCAAGACTAGAATTCATGGTTTCCAGCCTGATGCCTTATCCATTATGTCAGACTGGTCCTATACAAGTATCTAAAGTTGCTGGGGAAAGCCCATGTAAAGTGTAGCAAAGTGAAGGTTGCCTATATTCCTGCATGACCATCCTGTGTTCAGAAATTCTGATCAGAAGCAAATAGAAATATTAATATAGTATATAGAGAAAGGAAAATTTACCTTCAGTCCCAAGATATTCTTACTGTCATTATTTAGTTAGGCAAGTTCGCTGAGATCCAGGCTGGCTTGGACTCCGACTGGTCAGAGTCTGATGGGAGTACTACGACGGGTCTTAGGGATTCCATCTGGGAGGAGTTCGATCCTGTGACTCCAAATGAGGTGGACAGGATCATGGGGAGGCTGAGTGCTGCCACGTGTTTTTTGCACCCATGTCCCTCCTGGCTGTTTATGCCACCCGGGAGGTTACACGAGGCTGGCTCCAGGCAGTAATTATTGCTTCTTTGAGTGAGGGATCCTTTCCCCCCGCCTTGAAGGAGGCGGTGAGGCCCCTCCTCAAGAAGTGTGCCTTGGACCCGGCTAATTTAAACAACTTCCGTCCTGTGTCCAACCTTCGCTTTGTTGCGAAGGTTGTTGAGAGCGTGGTGGCCTGACAGCTCCCGTTGTTCCTGGAGGAAACCGACTATCTAGATCCGTACCAATCGGGCTTCAGGCCCGGGCACAGCAAGGAGACGGCATTGGTCGCACTGGTGGATGATCTCTGGAGGGCGCGGGATAGAGGTCATTCCTCTGTCCTGGTCCTGTTAGATCTCTCAGCGGCTTTTGATACCATCGAACATGGTATTTTACTGTGACGCCTCAAGGGGTGGGGGGTAGGGGGCACCATTTTACAGTGGTTTTCCTACCTCTCAGGTCATACGCAGGTAGTGTTGGCAAGGGGGCAGAGATCGGTCCTGAGGCCCCTCCTTTGTGGGGTGCCTCAGGGGTTGGTTCTCTCACCCCTCCTGTTCAACATCTACATGAAGCTTCTGGGTGAGATCATCCGTGGTTTTGGGGTGAGGTTTCATCAACCATATGCTGATGATACCCAGCTTTTCATCTCCACCCCTAACCAACCCAGTGACGCCCTCAACGTGATGTCCAGGTGCCTGGAGGCAGTACGGGGTTGGATGGGGAGGAACAGGCTCCAGCTCAACCCGGCTAAGACAGAATGGCTGTATGTACCGGCATCTCGAGTTAGCCAAGGATATTCCATCTTTAGCTATGGGGGGAGAGGTGTTGCCCCCCATAGATAGGGCTCGCAACTTGGGTGTCCTCCTGGATGCACGGCTCAGTTTGGAGGAGCAGGTGGGAGCCGTGACCAGGGGGGCATTTGCCCAGGTTCGCCTGGTGTGTCAGTTGTGTCCCTATCTGGACCGAGATGCCCTACGTACGATCACTCATGTGCTCGTTGTCTCCCATCTGGACTATTGCAATGCTCTTTACATGGGGCTGCCCTCGAGGACCACCCGGAGGCTTCAACTTGTCCAGAATACAGCGGCGTGGGTTGTGATAGGAGGCTCCCGATACTCCCATATTATACTCCTCCTGCGTGAGCTGCACTGGTTACCGGTTGCCCTCCAGGTGAGATTCAAGGTGCTGGTATTGACCTATAAAGCCCTACATCACATTGGACCGGGGTATTTGCGGGAGACCCTGCTGCCAATAACGGCTTCCCAATGTCCCGTGTGCTCTCACCAGCAGGGCCTCCTTGGGGTGCCGTCGGCCAGGCAATGTCAGCTGGCGACCCCCAGGAGTAGGGCCTTCTCTGTGGGAGCACCCACCCTATGGAACCAGCTGCCCCTGGAGCTTCGGGTGGCCCCTGACCTCGATCTTTCTGCCGTGGCCTAAAAACATGGTTGTTCCAACTCGCCGACCCGGACTGATTGGGGGGGGGGATTTTAGCAGTAGTTTTAAATTTTACTGGTTGTAAGATTTCCTATGTAATTGCCTTTTAAGTTTTGTATAGTTCTTTTATTATTGTAAGCCGCCCTGAGTCCTTTGGGAGATAGGGTGGCATAGAAATCTCATCAATCAATCAATCAATCAATCAATAAACAAATAAACAAACTCAAAGAACAAGAACAACAAAGAAAATCAGTTCACAACTGAAGATTGGCCATATCATAATACAAGTAGTCCTCAACTTATTGACCACAATTAAGCTCAAAATTTCTGTTGCTAAGCGATACAGTTGTTTAATGAATTTTGCCCCGTTTTACAATCTTTCTTGACATAGTTGTTAAGTGAGTCACTGCAATTGTTAAATTAGTAACCCAGTTGTTAAGTGAATCTGGCTTCCCTATTGACCATGCTTGTTAGAAGGTCGCGAATGGTGATCACATGACCCTGAGACACTGCAAATGTCATAAATATGACCATTGGCCAAGCATCACATGAACATGGGGATGTTGCAACCATTATAAATATGAAAAACAGTCATAAGACTTTTTTCAGTATTGCTGAAACTTTGAACAGTCACTAACAAATGGTGGTAAGTCAATAACTATCTGTATTGTAAAAATCCAGAGGGTCCATCACTAAATCTATATTATGAAAAATTATGGAAAAATATTGTAATGGAAACATCGATATAAAAAAGGAAGGAAGTATTGGGATGTACTTGAAAGATTACTTTTAATTCAGTTTGGGAAAAAGTTATTCATTATATCTCTTTTTCTTCAATTCCACAAAAGTTGCTGTTGGAATATTGTTCTTAGAACTTTTTGATATGTGCACTAATTTTTAAATTTAAAAAGTTTATTAAGATTTATCACATTGAAACATTTATGAAACTAAATGTTCAAAACATACTTATTAATTAAAAAAGAAAGCAAAGATTTTAACCCTTTATATTTCTAATGCATTTAATATATAAAGCATATAACTATATTTCTAGACAGTTGGCTTAAGATGTAACAATATAAATAAGAAAGATTTGTTCAACTAATAATGAGAAGATGATGCAGAACATGATAACTTTGTCTTTGTATAATAAAGTTTTAAAAGAATTATCTTTCCATAATCTGCCATGAGAGTTAATTTGATGCAGTAGCTAAAGACACTGACATAGAAACCAGGAGACACTACAATGTAATCCTGCCTTAGGCACAAAGCCAGTTAGGTGACTTTGGGTTAGTCTCTTTCTTTTCAGCAGTAAGAAGAAGGCCATATAGCAAACACTTTTGGGGGATGGGGGAGTTGCACATGTAAACTGAGTGGACAGGAACCAAAATTGACTCAGAGGCTCCCCCTTGCCCTCCCATCTTTGCATGAAAAGCACAGAAGTAGTAATTGGGAATGGTTGCCTTGTAAAATAGTTACTGTTACTATTTATGGTACATTTTATAGATGTTTCGTTAAATATTTACAAACCATGATTCATAACTAGATCTCATTTGAATAATTATTTCTTCATGGTTTCTTCAATGTGTATTTGCTTAGTGTGGGAAAACATATAAAATCTTTGTGTTCTTTTTTTCTTTTGGAAAAAACTTTTTAATTATTACTTTTTATCTTTCCCAAGTACTATACCAGTAATTTTTTAATTTGATATCTGTGATGTATAGTTTGAAACCATTGTGTTTCTTTACCATCATCAAAGGAAAATTGTGAATATGTCTTATTCTTGCAGTGCTGTTCTGTGCATACTTAAAATTCCCACATACTTGAAGCTAACTCTTAATTAGCTGTTTTAATAAACTTCTATGTGGCCAAATTTCATGCAGGACAAAAAATGAGAGATTGAATAAAAATATACTGGACTTAATTATACTATTTCTATTTAAAAGATGGAAACACAAAAATATTTTTTTTGCAGTAGATCACGTAAATGCTGTTTCATATTCGGTGTAGTTTAGTTGAAAAATAGGTTTAGTCTGTCCATAATTTAAAATGTGCAGAATATGAGTATCTACAGGCCCAAAATTTGGAATGAGAGTAAAATTATGACAATAAAAATTATTTCAAATACATTGATATGAGTATCATTCTTAACCTACTTATTTTGTAAACCCATATTTTATATGTATCCATTCAAAATCTATGTTTGTAAATCGTCTCATAAGCAGCAAGTGTAATTAGATCTTCAATACATTAAGTGAAGAGGTCATACATTTACAATTTATAATCAGAATAGAGCTTGAAGGGATCTTTGAGGACTTCTAGTCCAACCTGCTGCTCTCAATTTATTGTTGCAATAGTAAGAGCATGGAGAATATATTTATGTCTAGCTGTTAAATTCCGTATATTAAGTATGCAATTCAAGAACATATTCTAAAAAATTTAATTTTTGCCACAGTCACATTTATATAATCCAGTATTTTCTCCCAAAATACACGTGCTTCAAAGAAGCTTTATCCTTATTATTTCACTAACAAAATGATGTCTTAGACGATCCTTTTCTATACAGATACGATAGAGTCCACTAAGTTGTAAATATTTTTGTTGTAAGATCCACTGACACTCTTGCTATAGAAGTTGAGACATTCTCCCATTGATTAGGTAATATAGGAACATTTACCTACCTACCTCTCTCCCTCTCCCTCCGTCCCTCTCATACACATACACACAATATTTTCATTAGATAATTATATATCAAATTGTAACTCTTTACTGTTCTAATAACATACTATATTGTGTGTTTTTCATTTTTTACTTAAAGATAAAAGCCCTTTTGCATTTTGAAATGTATGGATCTTTGTGTGTTTTGTTGTTGTTTATTGTTTCTATTACTATTTTAAGCACAACAAAAATAAATTTTAAAAGAAGTTGGCTCTGTGTTGTTTCACTTGCACAATACTTGTGAAGAACATTATTTTAGTGCTAATCATACTAGCTGAGTTTTAAATTTTTCTTCCTTCCAAACTCTGTTCAAATGAAAACCCAGCTTTATTGGGAATTTGGAAATTGTCTATCAGATGTTTGAAATGCAACTGATACAGAGATAATTAGTTATCCCATAATACGTAGTCAAATGACAATTCCTATTTTTCTTAAGTCACTCTTTTCTCTGTGTTTATCGTATTCTTTTTCTGATAAATGTCATAAGCCAACTTGTGACATACAGCTTATGCAGCATCCAGTATCCCTCATTTTTGGCAATGTAATCTGTTTTTGCTGGGAATTCCAGTTTAAACTCCAAGTTCTTTGTGTTCCTACTAAAGTTTGTAAAATTACCTGCTGGTACATCAAACTCTTGAGCTATAAAAGATTTTAGCAGAAGGACTTGTTTCTTTTCTTGTGATTCCACAGGTGGTCTTTACAGTGGATTAAAGGCCTATTTTCCTGCAAAAGTCAACAAGTAAGCAAATTGACATAAATTTAAGGGTTGACATTCTAAAAGTTTAGCAACAGATAGACAGGATATTTGTTTTTATTTCAAAAATGATTTCAGATCTGAAAAAGTAAATAACTAGCTCCTATCAGCATTCCAACCAAACTTTCAATCCCAAATTCAGCACTCAGAAACAAAGTCCATCCAAGTAAGAATTTACTAGAAAAGCCATATTGGCGCATCTGGGGAAAACCCGAATCTGAATTCCCGCGTTTTCTTCTTGCTACACTAAAACTCACACCCAGCCCCTATTGATGATTTTTAGTCACATTCTCCAATCCACCTTAATTCTGAACTCCCGCTCACTCCAGTCACTCCCCTCCAACCTCCAGAAACTCGATTTTGAGGTCTCTCGAAAGAATGTTGTTGTAGCTGTCCTCCCTTCTCACTATTCTCTCATTCCAACAACTGCCCATCTCCCCTGTGGCAGCTCTAATCTGAATCAAGATGGATCTGGGGCTGACAGCTCCCTGATCTGATCATATGCTTCTTTCTCCTCAACTTCTTCCTGTCATTGGCAACAGAAATGAAAACGGCCTGTTGGTCGAATTGCTAATATACTCTAAGCTTCTATGATTTAAAACACATACATAAACCGCAGATATCAGCACACTCAAAATAAGTTTTGAAATAAGAAAAAACCTTTTACCTACTAGCTGCTAAGTTTTTGAACAACGCTTATCTGTTGAGCTTTGTGGACAGGTTGTCAAATAAAAAATGTGTGTACCGGACAAACAGCATTAAGACAAAACTTTGGCCCACTAGCCAGGAAGATGTTTCACTGTTTTGTCATTATTGAGCTAGATTGAATCCTTTACTATTATTTCTTTGCTTGAATCAGTTTTATGATTAGTTGTAATTAAGCAAACAAAGCAAACTCCCTCCTATTTTCTCCACGATAATTTATCTTTCCAATGGCACAATATCAATCCTTAGCTATATTAAGAGCGTGAAGAATTCATTTATGATATCCAATTATAAAATTCCATGTGGTAAGTATGTATTTCAAAAGAATATTATCTTCTGACAAAATTAGCTTTTGTCACACAATTGTATTTAGGTAATCCACTATTTTCTCCCAAAACTTGATAAATATAGGACTTTCAGGGACATTTTAAAAAGGACATCTCTAACAAAAAATTGTTTTGACAGCCTTTAATTTAAGGAACTTTTTGGAGTCTTAATTTTTTTTATGAATAAGTTGTATAATTTAAGATCCATTGACACTCTTTCTCTAGAAATTAAGAGAATGTCTTAATTATCTAGACATTATAGGAATCTCGAATTCATTATTCCACTCATTTCTTCACAAATGCATATGAAATTGATTTAATGATAATGAATAAATGTAAAACAATAGTAATGTTTGTTTTTGTTTTAAAGGACTTAACAAGTTGCTCCAATATCTTAGACATCTCAAAAGCTGAAAATATTTCTGAACTAAATAATGTTGTTAAAAATGTTGTAATTGTAAATGTTGCCATTGGGTTATATCTGAAAAATTATATTTATCTCTTAATATGGAATATATGTTAAAATTCAAGTTCTTCCTCTATAAATTAATCCAAAATCAACCTCCCTGCTTCTGTCCAATTTTTTGGATTTCCCCATAAAGTCAGTTTGGCATGAAAAAAGAGTCAAATCTTTTTTTTTAATCAGACATTCTATTCATAACTTCCTGACAGATATAATTGTTTCTAGAGATACTAAAATAGTAGCATATTTAGATCATAATCCTGTCAACCAAATCAAAGGTGCTATGTATTTATATTCTAAAGTTGCCCAAAACAGAAAAACCCAATTGTTTGTTTCCAATATTTGATATGGTGAGATAAGTATGATGATACAGATTTGTAAAGATTTATAAAACCAAATTCTCAGTCATTAATTGGTAATTGTACTCTCTGTAAAGATGTTCTAGGAATCAAAGAACTAAAAATTTTCTAAACAAATACTTTATTTTCTGAAAACTTTTCCAGGAACATTATATAATCCTATCAAAATATAAATTAATCTTGGAATAATATTCATTTTACAGAATACAAAATAACAGAATTGGAAGAACCTTGGAGGTCTTCTAATCCAATCCCCTGCTCAAGCAGGAAGTCCTATACTATCCCAGACAAATGGTTGTCCAATCTCTTCTTAAAAACCCCTAATGATAGAACACCCACAACTTCTAGAGGCAAGATATTCCACTGATTAATTGTTCTCACAGGCAGGAAATTTCTCCTTAATTCTAGTTTGGATGTCTTTGTTAATCTTTCATCCATTACTTCTTGTCTTGTCCTCAGGAGCTTTGGAGAATAGGTTGATCCCTTCCTCTCGATGATAGTCTCTCAGATATTGGGAGACTGCTATGCTAGCTGAGGAATTCTGGGAGTTGAAGTCCATAAGACCTAAAGTTGCCAAGTTTGGGGACCCCTGGACTAGATATTCCTGGTTCCCACAAATGTTCATTGTACAGTTTAGCCAGTCTCCTAATCATTTTTGTTACTCTTCTCTGCATTCTTCCTAGAATCTCAACATCTTTTTTTGTATTGTGGTGACCAAAACTGGATGCAATATTAGAAGTATGGCCTTACCAGTGCAGCATAAAGCAGTGCTAATACTTATTTTATTTATTTATTTATTAGTGGACTTATATGCCGCCCCATCTCCGAAGACTCGGGGCGGCTTACAATAAAACAACAACAATAAATACTTAAAAAAGAATTAAACTAACAGTCCCAATTACAATTACCAAATACAAAATTTAAAATCAATCAAAAATCTAAAACCACCCCTCCCAAGAGTAACAGCCCGGATTGGTCAAATAACCAGGTCTTCAGGTCATGGCGGAAGGTGCGGAGGTCAGGGGCCAGGTGGAGCCCCAAGGGAAGTTGATTCCAGAGGTCGGGACATGACAGAGTAGGCACGTCGTCGGGAGACTGCCAGCCGGCATTGCCCGGCCGATGGGACCCCAAGGAGTCCCTGTCTATGACTTCGCACAGGGCGGTTAGTATTCGATGTCGGCAGCAGTCGCTCCCTTAAGTAATGAGGACCCATGTCATGTAGGACTTTGTATGTTAAAGTTAAGACCTTGAATCTCACCCGGAGGGCAACGGCAACCAATGCAGGCAGCGCAGAGGGGCTAACATGGGAGAACCGGAAACTCCCATCACTGCCCGCGCCGCATTTTTGCACCAGCTGCAATCTCCGGATGGTATGCAAGGGCTAAATAGAGAGCATTGCAGTAGTCGAAGTCGCTAACAAGGGCATGAGTGACCGCATTCAGGGCATCCCGGTCCAGGAACGGGCGAAGCTGGCGAACCAGCCGGACCTGGCGACGGCTCCCACCTGCTCCTCCAACCGGAGCCGTGCATCCAGGAGGACCCCAGGTTCTCGCCCTATCCACAGGGGGCAACACCATTCCCCCTATGGTCAACGATGGACATTCCAAACTGGACCGGGATGCCGGTATGTACAACCACTCAGTCTTGGCCGGGTTGAGTCGAAGCATGTTTCCGTCCATCCAGATCCGTACCGCATCCAGACAGTGAGTCATCAGTGAGAGGGCATCACTGATCTGGTTTGGGGTAGAGATATACAATTGTGTATCATCCGCATATTGATGATACCTCACCCCAAAACCATGAATGATCTCACCCAGCAGTTTCATGTAGATGTTAAATAAGAGGGGAGAGAGGACCGACCCCTGAGGGACCCCACTTCACGTGATCTTAATATTATCCCTGTATTGGTGCAGTGTTCACCTTTCCCCAAAGGGTAAGGTTTAATGTCTCTCAATTATCAACATCTGAAGAAAGCTCTATCCATATTTTATTTATATTATTACATATTAGTAACTGAAGTATATCCTCTGGAATTATTATTATTATTATTATTATCATTATTATTTATTCAAGTTGTATGCCGCCCTTCTCCCTAAGGACTCAGGGCGGCGAACATTAAAACAGAACAAATTTACAATAAAAAACCAATTAAATAGAACAAGTCAAATACATTAAAATACATTAAAATAAATTAAATAACCCTAAAACCCCACCCGGGTCATTTCAGGCCGGCCTGTTGAAACAACCAGGTCTTCAGGTCCTGGCGGAAGGAGCGGAGATCAGGGGCCAAATGGAGATCCACGGGGAGCTGATTCCAAAGGGCGGGTGCTCCCACAGAGAAGGCCCTAGCCCTGGGGACCGCCAGCCGACAATGCCTGACCAACGGTATCCCAAGGAGGCCCCTCCTATGGAAGCGAACAGGGCGATCGGAATGTGATGCTGGCAGGAGGCGTTCCCGCAAGTACCCTGGACCCAAGCGATTTAGGGCTTTATAAGTTGTTACTAGCACCTTGAAGGTAACCCGGAAGGCAACCGGCAACCAATGCAGGTTGCGCAGGAGGGGTGTAACATGGGAGTATTGGGACACTCCCATCACAGCCCGCGCGGCCGCATTCTGCACCAGTTGTAACCTCCGGGTAGTCCGCAAGGGCAGCCCCATGTAAAGAGCATTGCAGTAGTCGATTCTGGAGGTGACGAGCGCATGAGTGACTGTTCGAAGGGCATCTCGGTTCAGGTAAGGGCAGAGCTGGTGAACCAGCTGAACCTGGGCAAAAGCTCCCCTGGCCACAGCTCCCACCTGCTCCTCCAAACTGAGCTGTGAATCCAGGAGGACGCCCAGATTCCTCGCCCTATCCACGGGGGGAAACACCTCTCCCCTCATGACCAAAGATGGTGCATCCAATGAAAGCTGAGATGCCAGTAAGAGCAGCCACTCAGTCTTGGTTGGGTTGAGCTGGAGCCTATTACTCCCCATCCAGACATGTACCGCCTCCAGGCACCGGGACATCACAGAGAGAGCATCACTGATCTGGTCTGGGGTGGAGATATAAAGCTGGGTATCATCAGCATATTGATGATACCTCACCCCAAAACCTCGAATGATCTCATCCAGTGGTTTCATGTAGATATTAAACAGGAGAGGCGAGAGAACGGACCCCTGAGGCACCCCACAAGTGAGGGGCCTCGGGACCAACCTCTGCCCTCCTGCCAACACCGACTGCGAACGGCCCGAGAGGAAGGAGGAGAACCACCGTAAAACGGTGCCCCCCACCCCCAATCCTCGGAGCCGCCGCAGAAGGATACCATGGTCGATGGTATCGAAAGCCGCTGAGAGATCTAACAGGACTAGGACAGAGGAAAAACCCCTGTCCCGAGCCCTCCAGAGATCATCCATCAGTGCGACCAATGCTGTCTCCGTGCTGTGTCCGGCCCTGAAGCCCGATTGATAGCAGTCTAGATAATCAGCTTCCTCCAGGAACAAGGGAAGCTGCTGCACCACCACGCTCACAATACAATATAATGTATTTGGTACAAATACCAAATTAATATTCCTTAAATGAAATAGGTAACTCAATTTTCACCTATTGGCATCAATTCCAATTTGAACCAGTTAATAGTGCAAACTATTAACAGGGTCACCGCGGGAGGGGTTGGGGCTCTCTGGGGTAGCGGGGGATAGGGTGGGGGGTGATCCCCATGGTGATGGGGAATGGCAGCAGAGGTGGGAACGGAGGGGGGCATTTGCCCAGGTTCGCCTGGTGCGCCAGTTGCGTCCCTATCTGGACCAAGATGCCCTATGTACAGTCACTCAAGCACTTGTCTCCCGTCTGGACTACTGCAATGCTCTTTACATGGGGCTGCCCTTGAAGACTACTCGGAGGCTTCAACTTGTCCAGAATGCAGTGGTGCGGGTTGTGATGGGAGGATCCCGATACTCCCATGTTACACCCCTCCTGCGTGAGCTGCACTGGTTACCGGTTGCCCTCCGGGTGAGATTCAAGGTGCTGGTGCTGACGTATAAAGCCCTTCATGGCATTGGACCAGGGTATGTGTGGGAGACCCTGCTACCAATAACAGTTTCCCAACATCCCGTGCGCTCTCACTGACAGGGCCTTCTCCAGGTGCCGTTGACCAGGCAATGTCAGCTGGCAGTCCCCAGGAGTAGGGTCTTCTTGGTGGGAGCACCCACCCTATGGAACCAGCTCCCCCTAGAGCTCCGAGTGACTCCTGACCTCCGCTCCTTCCGCCGTGGCCTAAAGACATGGCTGTTCCAACTAGCCTACCCAGACTGATGGGGGGGGAGGGTTTTTAGTATAGTTTTAATTGGAATGTTTATGAGACCTTGGGTTTAATTGTTTTTTAATATTTGTATATTTGTACTACCGTTTTTACTTTGTAAGCCGCCCTAAGTCCTTAGGGAGATAGGGCGGCATATAAGTCTCATTCATAAATAAATAAATAAATAAATAAATAAATAAATAAATAAATAAATAAATAAATAAAATAGCTGTTTTGTTAAAGGCAGCTACTTTTGCATAAACATTGGCATAGTATAACATTTAGAAAAAACCAAAACACTGTCCTATGTAAAAATTAGCACAAAATTAACACAAAATTAATTTGTGTTAATTGTTAATTAATAAATTAATTACTACTCCACAGATCTCTCTGTTGTTTAACAGCACAAACCAAGAGTTCCATGGATATTAAAAAATATGGGTGAAAGTGGGCATCCTTGTCTGCTTCTTCTAAATACTAGAAAAGTAGAGATAGAATGCCATTAGTCTTTACATGTGGGTGATTCATATGATATCTTAATCCATTTTATGAATTCCTATGAAAGCCTGAATCAGTCAGTCAGTCAGTCAGTCAGTCTCTGTCTGTCTGTTTGCCTGTCTATCTATCTGTCTACCTACCTACCTACCTACCTATCTATCTACATTATAGTTTTATAGATTTCCTATTGGAATGATTGCCCTAACTTTCTTTATTTTAAATGATTAGCCATGATATTACTGGGCCTTTTGCCATTCTCCCAATATCTGTTGTAGATATGTAAGCATAAGTTCTATCTGCTGTGATATTATAGTGGTTAGTACATATTTCTTTTTCAACATTTGTATAAAACTGTAGATGGTTAATTAGCCATAAATGTTTCTCCTTTTATTTTTAATTTCAATTTTATTTTTGTATTATGCATAACCAATAATTCTGTCACAAATATATATGTATTCTGTATGCTTCCCATTCAAAATTTGGGCACTTGGTATTTCTGAATTCAAATCAAAACATTGTAGTGTCTCTACCTGCATTTTTTTCCCCTGCTTTACATTTTTCACATTTTTGTTAGAGCACTTTTTATTTTTTTGCTTCTTTTTGACAGTATATGTATCATTATCACCATTACCTTGTGTTTTGCTCTTTTTTTGTTATTAATTAAGAAGCAATAACAACTTTTTAATCATTTTTTTGTCAAATTTTCTATTGATTGAATGTGAGGAAATATTCTTGAATGGACTACAGTACAACCTCTGTGATTCCAGGACAAAAAAACAAGAGACTTGTTTTATGCTCCTATTATTAAGTATGGCAGAAGATGGAAATATTTTGAATTTTGTTCCATTGAAACAGAGCCAGTTTAAAATATTTCTGTCAAGCCTTTCAAATTTGGAACAGAACTTTTATTTGTCAGCTTATATGCCTTTTCAATCACAGAGTTGATCTAGGAGACTTATCCAATACAGTTAAATGATATGTTCTCTTAGTAAGCTTTATCTTGCTCATTTTCTGTTTTCTGGCTATAAAAATGGAGGTGAGGATTATTGGATAGAAATAACAGCAAAAATCATGAAACAATTAATAGATAAATACATGATCTACATGGATAGCTGACCCAAATATGTTCCCTACTCTAAAAAATATGAAAAATATTGAACAGAACATTCTACTTTGGCCCAGGTCTTTATGCCTTTAGGTAAGCTCAGCCTGGTTGGATTATATATTATGCTTTTTCTCAGGAACAGCCTATCTCCTGAGGTAAACATTGCTTCTATTGTCATGGCCTTTTGGAATTTGGTAAAGTATGTCTTTTCCAAGTGTGGCTTAACAAAAAGAAGAAAGAAATGAAATTATGTGTGTTGTGCACATGAATTTATTCATCTGTGTCTTTATCAAAGTGAGAAAGCAGATACATCTTGCCCTTAAACCCCACCCCTATTTCACCACCCAGAATCTACTGATCCATGTTTCAGTTCTGAAAAAAGAAAATATTGTCTTTTTTTTAAATTCATATTTATATGCCACCCTTCTCCGGAGACTCAGGGCGGCTTACAATCTTTGAGCACAACCCAATGTGCTCAGCAATAGCCTTCGTTCTATTGTATATGCCTGCTTATTACTAGGGCTTTTGGCCCACCCCAAGCAGCATTTTTACAAAGTCAGCTTATTGCCCCCAACAATCTTGGGTCCTCAATTTACCTACCCCGGGAGGATGGAAGGCTGAGTCAACCTTGAGCCTGGTGGGATTTGAGCCTGCACTAATTGCAGGCAGCTGGAGCTAAGTGATAGGTGTTTAACAGCCTGCACCAGCAAGGCTCTTTTACTGGTGAAGTGCATATTTTGCCAGTAGAAATTCCTGGATCAGTTCCTGATACCTCTGATGAAAAGAATTAGGTAGCAAGTGATGAGAAAGGCATGAGGAGTTGATACCCAAATGATACTAGGTTTATGGACAACACAGTATCTCACAGATTGCTATTTCATTTATAACTCTGAACATTGAATTGCATCCATAATCTTACATAACTGCATTTTTATTTAGTATTTAATATTGAAAAGTTTAGAAGAATTTTAGATTAGTGTTAAGTAAATATTAAATGTTCAAATAATTGAGAAAATTTTCAACTTCCTAATTAATCACAATTGTATTATCTCTTTTGCAGTTCTGTTTTAATTTTGAACATATGAGTAGGCAAATACCTTAAAGCTGATATTAAAAATACCAGATTTGAGGTGATGCTGGTATTTATTTATTTTTAAACATGAAAACTGAGTAACAGAAACTATTACGCACCCTCTCTTAAATATACAAAACCATTTCTTTTTAACTATATTAGCACCTTCTATTGCTCTAAAATTCAGGTAATAGTATATATTTGCCAACAATGCTATAAAAACATTTCCCCATTTTTCTCTTGTAGACAATAAAACAAAAGCCTTATTAATATAAATGGTTAACAACTGTGGGAGCAAATCCTGTACATCGTTTATATTAAGCAACAGATTTTTCCAAGGGTACTAACTTAAGCTATGCTTAAGCCACTAACTTAATTTTCTCCTTTTTTTCTAGACAAATTTTTCATCTGTTGAATGGCAGCTTTCTTCATGTGAACTGCTGTCGATGTCTTCATGCTATAAAACCAGAGTTCCATGATCTACACGTGCTTTCTTGTTCTGCTCCCCAAAAACAGTCATGAGTTAGTTATTTCCAGATATTCATCTTGTTCCACAGGAGTTACTTCATTGATATTCTGGAATACAAGGTGCTCAATGAATCGAGAGCCCCCATGAATGAAACAGCCAGCTCTTGTCAGCAGATGGCTAAAAATTGCACCACACATGTAGCAGGGATGGCACAGGAGGACAGGGGTCAAGTACCATCCACTTTCTATCATGATGCCAGCCAGGAACTTGATTTGTCCACCAAGGTATACAAAAGGGAGTCTGGGAGTCCTTATTCTGTACTGGTGGACCCAAAAGCAAGTAAGCCACATCTTCATGACAGAGAGGAGCAGCCATATTTCAGGGAGGAAAGAACAGTAGGAGAGGCCCGAGCCGTGAAAGAAGACAGGGAGAACTCTGACGACTTGCAGGAGGAGGACGAGGAAGAAGATGAAGTGACTTACAAAAGGGAGCAGATAATAGTAGAGGTAAACCTTAACAACCAAACATTAAATGTATCAAAAGGGGAGAAGGGGGTCCCTTCCCAATCCAAAGAAACTGCTGTTCTTAAGACCAGCAGTGAGGAAGAGGAGGGTGACAGTGGGGAGGAAGAGGCCACTGAAGACAGTAATGATGATGAGGAAAATGAGAGGCAGAAGAAAAAAGAGCAAAGAGAGGAAAATGATAGTGTTGCACAAAGGAGGACAAGGAGAGCTGCATCTACTGCAGCCGCCACATCTTCCCCTACTTCCAGAACTACAAGGGGCCGTAGAAAGAGCATTGAGCCTCCCAAGCGTAAGAAGAAAGCTGCAAAGGAGCCCAAGGCACCTGTGCAGAAATCAAAGTGTGAAGAAAAGGAGACTTTGACTTGTGAGAAGTGCCCCAGAGTGTTTAACACACGGTGGTATCTGGAGAAGCACATGAACGTCACTCATAGGCGCATGCAGATCTGCGACAAGTGTGGGAAGAAATTTGTTCTAGAAAGTGAGCTCTCCCTTCACCAGCAAACAGACTGTGAAAAAAACATTCAGGTAGGTTTTCTCACTGGTTTGCCAGATTTCCCTACCTTCTGCTGTCCCCTGGACACTTTGCAAGGGGGGAAATCCTTTGAGGAGGACAAGTTCCCAAACTTTCCTACTTTGATTAACATTTCCTCTTGCATAGTTAAGGAAATTGACTTGCATGGATGTGGGGAGGAGGGGGAATAATGTTTGGCTGTAAGAGTTCTCTATGTAATCTTGCAGAAGAAGTGGAACATCGGGTTCTAAACCTACACATACAGTAGAACCTCTGGTCATGACCATAATTCATTCCGTTAACTTTGGTCGCAACCCGATTTGGTTGTGACTTGAACCTAATTTTGGAAATTTGGTGCTTACAAAAAAATGGTGCAAAAGGGGAAATTGGCCGCGGGGAAAAAAAAAGTGAACTTTTTGGTCGGAACCCGATTTGGTCATAGTCAGAAGTGTTCATAGCCAGAGGTTCTACTGTATATTGTACATTGGTTAGTATTAAATGGAAGATAAAGACACATTAGTTAAAAAATTAACCATAATACATGATATATATATAGGCTTGCATATGTAGACAAGATATGACAGAATGCAAAACTAATTTGTATTATATTGTGTAAATCTTATTTAGCTATAAATCGTTTAGGAAATATATGACAATAAGACACTTATGTAAACTAAACATCCTATTGTACTTTTCAGTAAATGTAAGAAATCTATTTAATTGGTGTGTCAAATATCCATTTGCTATTTAGCATGCTATGGATTGTTGTTAGATTTTGAAATCATTATTTAAAAATAAGTGACCTATGTTTGGGGACTGAGAGCTATATTAATTCCTCAGAATCCTTTTGGAACTGCCGAATGGGTAGAGCTGCATGACTAAGAAATAAAGCATTCTGCCAGGATAAACAAACTCAAACTCAAAAACTATTCACATTATCACAATTTAAGAAACACTATTTTAGCCTTCCTATTTTGTCCATCAGATCAATCGGACAGCAGGAAAAAAATTAGTTTGGGTTCCATGATTCCATAAAAGATAGTTGTGAATTATACACAGGTAATTCTGAATATTGGAAAACTAATAGATACAATACACTGCATGTTTGCATATAATTTATTCAGGTTAGTACTTGGAATGAAGCTGAATACAATATAATTAGATAAATACCTAACAAACTAGATATTGTATAAAGAGACCATAAAGGGACTGATAGAACAAAGTGATAGGGAGCAGTTTTCCTAAGAAAAGTTCTCTTTTAAAAGGCACATGTTTACTTATTTACCCATAGAATTGGAGGTTGAATTCAAGTTAGTAGTTAGCAAGATGATCCTATAGCTTATTCCTCCTATGATTCTTGGTCCTGGAAATGATGCAGAATGAGCAAATCCAATAATCTTTGGACAAATACAAATGAAGAATACTTGTTGCATACGGTCAGCATTTATGTTTGTTTAATAAATGGATCAGCAAGATGTTTAATTTCAACTACAGACTCTTTGCCTGAGTACATCAATATTTAACCTGGTAGCATTTATACTTTTTATTCTAATCAATTCTGATTTTTTTAAAAAAATAATATTTTAAATAAATATGACAAAAAACATAGAGTAACTATCCTGTGGGTTTTGATACTTATTTTTCACTTATTAGCTTTGAAATGCCCAGTCTGAATTAAAGGATAAGCGGTTCTCAACTATGTGATTGGTTTGCATTTGTTTCCTTCAGTGTGCTCATTGTAATTGCTGAGATCAAGAATTTTGGTTTAGTATTCTCTTATCCCAGATTCTGATGTATGTCTCTTCTGTAAACTGGATGTGATATTTCTGATACATGTGTGAACCCAGAGGAGTAAGACACAGATGTTCCTTCTGCTGCTGCTCTGTCCACTCTGTTACTCAACAGTTCCACTTCGTTGTTATTCCTTGTGCCAGCTTCAGCAATCCTCTGGTCCAGAATTCTTATGCTGTTATGCCCTAGGAACTGGAATCCACTTACTTCTGTCTTCCAATTTGAATGGAAAATAAGAACAAGTTTCAAGTCAGTTAACTCTAATCCTCATTTTGTAGTAGGTTTATTATTTTTAAAGTGCTTTGGACTAACTTAAATAATCTTCATGGATCTTATATTTTTCTCACTAAAACATGTTTAAAATTACATTTTGCTAACTTACTCCTATATGTTTCACACAATCTAAATAACTGATAATGTTCTGGTTTCTTGGCACAGAATTTAAATTTGGGGACAGAGAGAACATTACTTTCTTGTATAACTGGTCTGCTAGGGTTATGGTAAGATGTATTCATGGCTACTTCCACTGAATAATGATACAAATTAATCAGCCATTAATACAAAATCACATTACTTTGTTTAAATATGATTGCCATGATTTTGGATAGAGGGAAATGTATTATTTCATTCTCTCTTATTTCCTGTACTCCAAATAAGAAAAATAATTGTTTCATTTTTGAGTAATTTATTGTAATCCCGCAATTCACAGCAATATACTTCCCAGATTATGTTTAAATACAAATGAGCTATTTTTGATATCAAACATCATTTTGAAGCTGGCAGACTAGCTCACTGAATTTAGTTAATATCCTTCTCTCACATCACTGCTCATTCCATCAATGTATTTTGTGTCTGTGTGAAGGGCTGATAGAAGCCTGGATGTTGCTGCTGATCTGTGCTAGAGGAAGCAGCAGGTGGCGATGTAAGCACACGAATACGGTATTCACTTAAACCTTTTTATCTGTGGTTTCAGTGAAAGAATGAACTGAGCAGCATTTTAATACTTGTCACAGTGTACATACAGTTGCAGCCATTTCCTTGTCTATGTTCATTTCATTTGGTTACAGCTTCCTGGTACCATCTGAAGTGAACTTTGTTTAAATTATTCTTCTTTGTCCTGTCCACCCATTCAGTGTGTTTCCTGTAATAAGTCATTCAAGAAGCTTTGGTCCCTCCATGAGCATATCAAGATTGTCCATGGATATGCAGAGAAAAAATTCTCCTGTGAAATATGTGAAAAGAAGTTCTACACCATGGCTCACGTGCGAAAGCACATGGTTGGTGAGTTTTTGCTGTCTGTTTTTGCATAGCATAGCGCTTCTTTCAGATTTATGATTCTGATGTTCAGTCAAATGTCCATGTAGCATTTAGGTAACTCCTTGTTTACAATAGATTAGTCCTTTTTAAAAATACCTCTCTGTAACTATCCCCTTATTCATCTCCATTAGTCATTACTGGAAAGGATAGAGAAAGCCATAGAAAGCCTTTCAGGTAAAATGGGAGAAACCCAGTCTTTGGCAATGAGAAATCTCAGTCTGCCCAATGTAATACTATCTGGGACTGTAATGTGGAGAATCTGTTTTAGATGCAATTGGAGAGAGAAATGACACTTTAATCTATTTGCAGTACAGAGATTTGATGTTTTAGTTAATCCCCATTTATTACCAATTTTATAATAAAACTTCTGTACTTTGATGTGCATCTTCCTGAATGCAAGCACTGAAGTTAGGGAGTTTATACATTTTCTTTTGCCTTTGAAACTAAAATCTATATTTGGAAGAATTGAAGCATATAACATTGGTAAAATATGGGATATCTTCACTGTAAAATATCTATCCATAGACTTAAATGATACAGGAAGAACATTTCCATGACAAATTGAACTTCTTTTTAGAGTGAACTGAACCATTAAGAAATTATTCTTACTTGGCTGAAATAATTTTGACCTGGTGAGATAGCTAAGAACTTAGCTTTGAACTTGGAAGTAGGATATTGAGAAAGAGAATGAATGAAATAAGGCATTTTAGTCTTGTGACTACACAAAGTCTAATTATGTAGTTCTCTGTATACATGCCTACCATAATTTATAGTCAAATTAGTGTGCTTTATTTTTATCTGTGCTAAGCTGATTTCTATATTATAAGGCACAATGAATAGTATTTTTATTTCCTGAATGTTAATTGCTTATTATTTTGTTTATATTATAATTTAACTATAGACCACCACAAGAATCATTCTAATTGAATAACATCCACATAAATATTTTAAATAAAATAAAAATTCAACTAGATCCAATCTTATCTATGCGTAGAGGATACCTCTTGAAACTACTGAGACTTAAGCTAGTTATGACTGACTGACTTAATTGACTGATGTTTCAGCACATACTAAGGACATGCCATTTACATGTGAAACCTGTGGAAAATCTTTCAAACGCAGTATGTCGTTAAAGGTTCATTCACTACAGCATTCAGGAGAGAAGCCTTTCCGATGTGAGGTATGAATTCTGCTCAATGTCTAATTGTAAAAAAACAAGCATATAATTATAAAGTAATATTAAAATTGAATAGACATGAACAATAAAACCTGTGCTACAGATCAAAGCTATCTTTTACCTAACATTCTATTTCTACAGTGACCAGCATACAAATAAGAATAGTGACATGCTCACACTCCACTCCACTGCAATTTTTTTGTCTCATGGTGCCTTCTTAAATCTGTGGCAGAAATGGATTATATCTCAATGATTATCAAAATTATAATATTTATCAGTGCTTGATAAGAAACCATGGATATTGTTGTGCTGCATTGCAGCAAGATGAAGATACATTGGGTAGGGGAAGATACAGCAGAAAATAGTTTAGTTCACTGTCAGATGTATGAGGTAAACCAGATTAGGAAACTGACTCCACTGAAAACTAGAACTATATTTATTGAAATAGGTGATAATAACAGAATCTTGCAAGTTTGAGAGGACCTTAGTGCTCTCTGAGCTTGCTTGTTTTCTTGCAGACATTTCATTACCCAAACTAGGTAACATCATCAGTGCTAGTAAGAAGTGCAATTTGCTGTCAGTTTATATTCTAGTGACTTGCCCTGTCAATATTGTGGGGGTGATCTCAACCAAATAATTTCTAAGGCCATCCCCAGCATCACTGACAGGGAACGCCATTAGAATATAAACTGACAGTAAACTGCACTCCTTACTAGTACTGATGATGCTACTTCTACATGGCTTCTGAATGATTTCTCCAATATTATCTCCATGCTCCTTCTACCCACTTCTAGGGATGACAGCCTTGGTATTTGGTACCAAACTTGATAGACTCTTGTACCGTATCGCAAGATCTGATAATGAAGGCTCAAATGTCCTGATTTCTAACTGTTGCTACTTAATGGATAACACTAGTTTATAATAAAGCTCTCCTCTCCACAGCTTAATTGTGGATGAAAGGTCTGGATTTTTTAAAATTATCAAATCCTAGCTGGATATCAAGCGTAGCCCAGGGTTAAGGTGGCAGTGTAGCCATTGTCATCTGAAAAATCTGAAGACTTTCAGGTGCACTGTTCTGCAGTACCCAGTTGGGAATTCCTGTTCGTGAAGTTGGGCAGTAGGAATCAGAGGGAATTGTGCCTGTGTTCCTGTTAGAATTCACAGCTGCTTTGGCAATAGGGTTCCATGGGTTTATGGTATGGCAGACTTTAATCTGATTTCAGGTGCAGACTTGGGGGCTACTCAGTTGGCTACCAAATTACCTCTATGCCAAAACATGGACCAAAAAGTGTCACATATTGAACCTTGTCTTTATCTTGGGACACTTGCAATATAAACTGGACTTGGAGAGTACTACCATGAATCCTTTGCCATGGACAGATCACTCCCACTTGGTCATAGAACATTAATGGAAAAAACAAAGAGTATATGTAATCCTTGATTTATGATCAAAATTGTTTTTATATAAGGAAGCAACAGGTGAGGCTAGGTAAATTTTATTTAGTACCCAAACAATGAGCACAGGCTCCCTCAGGCTCTCTCCATTGTTCTTTTCTCTCTATACCAATGACTGCATCTCAAGGGAACCTTTGTTCTGAAATTTGCAGATGATTCAATAGTCATTGGCCTCATTTGAGACAGTCATGAATCTGCATATAGATGGGAAGTTGAACAACTGACCCTGTGGTGAGCCATCATAATCTGGAGCTGAATACACTTAAAATTGTAGAGAGGAGAGTGGATTTTAGGAGGAGCCCTTTTGTTTTACCACTCATCATACTGAATAGCACAGTATCAGCAGCAGAGTCCTTCAGATTTGGGGGTTCTATAATTTCCCAGGGCTTGAAATGGACACTTAACATTAGAACCATCATTATAAAGACACAGTAAAGAATGTTCGTCCTGCGTCAACTTAGGAAGTTCAGACTGCCCAGGAGCTGTTGATATCATTTTACAGAGGAATTGTTGAGTCTCTTTGTATGTACTTTTATAACTATCTGGCTTGGTATAGACTCCAATGGCTAGTTAAGACTATAGAAAGAATAACTGCAACCAGCCTGCCTTCCATAGAAAACCTGTATATTGCATGGGTCAGAAGAAAGGCCCTAGAAGATATCTGCAGACCGCTCACACACATCCTGGATATAAACTGTTTCAATTCCTCCCCTCGGGGCAGCCTACAGGGCATTGCATGCCAAAAGAACTAGACATAGGGACAATTTTTGTGCCATCACTGTGCCGAACAGGTGCTTACAGTGCTGTCTAATATCTGTGTATTTATCCATGTAATATAAATGTAGCGTTTTTATTTATCCTTATTAACCTTCTAAATCCCTTTTATTAGGGTGGTGGTGGTGATGGTGAGGATGAGGATGATGATTCTGTTGCTTTGCATGTACACTGAGAGCGTCTGCAGCAGAATCAAATACCTTGTGCATCTAATCACATTTAGCCAAATTAAGTATTCAATTTCTGTTGAGCTCAAAATTTCCGTTGTTAAGCAAGACAGTTGTTAGGTGAGTTTTGCCCCATTTTGCAACCTTTTTACCACATTTGTTAAGTGAATCCTTGTAGTTGTTAAGCAAGTAAAATGGTTGTTAAATGAGTCTGGCTTATCCATTGGCTTTGCTTGTCAGAAGATCACAGAAGGTGATCACTTGACCCAAGGACACTGTAACTGCCATAAACATGACAGTTGCCAAGGGTCTAAATTTTGATCATGTAACCATGGGAATGCTGCAACAGTAGTTAAGGGTGAAGAACAGTCATAAGTCACTTTTTTCAGTGCGGTTGTAACTTCAGATGGTCACTAAATGAATGGTTGTAAGTCAAGGACTATCTATAAATCTGATCAAAAATGGGTAAGAGCCTTTTTTTAAACATTATCTTGTAATGATAAGGGTGGTAGAATGTGATGTTTTCTGCCCTTGTTTCATCCCAGAGCTTGTTTATATGATCCCATCCCTCCTGGGTCAGAGAAATATTTGGTATCCATTTCTGGACCAGGAAATGCCTTTGTCACTTCTTGATTTAATTAACTGTAATGCAGTCTATATATGAGGTGGTCCTTGAAAAACATTTAGAAGCTGCAATTGATTTAGAATGCAGAGGCACAGTCAGTTTTGGGTGTTCATGATACACCTGTTTTGTAAGCCGCCCTGCCTGCACTGGCTCCCAGTGATTTATGGTCAGGATAGTAGCGGAATGTTTATTTCTGATTATTTTTGCTTGCCTGTAGAGATATACAGAGATGAGTTTGAAAAAGATATTCAATAACCATTAGATAAACACTACCTTAACTGTGAAAAAGAGGAGAAACTATGAAGAAACTCAAGAATGTGATACTTTCATTCTCTTGTTGTAAGCTAAGGGAGGGAGAGAATCACTGTTAGGCTTTCAAGATTCTGTTATTATACTTTGCAACAATAAAATTACAAGTTCTTTTGGAGTCTTATTTCCTAACCTGGCCTACATAGAAGGACTGGCATCAGTCTTGAAAGCCTCGCCGCTTTCTAATTATGAAGTCATTAATCTTTCTTTTGATTGTAGAAATTGCATCATAGATGCAATCAAGCATGATTGTCATGCCCTTGTTGGAGTCTGATTCTGAGGGGGAGATTGAGGAGCTGACAGGGAGTAGGAGTGTGGCTCCGGTGGCTGTGGAAGAAATGGGGGAAGGGCACAGTCTGGCTGGGCATTCAGAGGAAGACCCAGGGCCATCCCCTCTTCATCCTAGGGCACGCAGGGAGGAACGGAGAAGGGAGCAACGTGGCTTACGGGAGAGAAAAAGGCCTTGATCCCTTTCATTAGTTGCAGCTGGGAGAACAGGATATAAGAAGGGCATTTGCACACAGCAGCTTGCTGGAAGCAAAGCGTGCATTATCTTTGTCGAGGCTTATCTGGGTTTTGGCATCCTCCCAACTGTGTGCTTCGTTATCTTTTGGAAGTCTGCAATTTATTATCCTGGCCTGTCGTGTTAATTACTTCAGCGTGATTTGTGTTGTTGTTTTTATTTCTAATTTATCTGTACTTTTCGGTTTGGACTGCATTTCTTCCCTTTGCAGACTGTTTTTGGAAGAGTTTGATCTCCAGCCGAGGATAACTGGACATTGGGGGCCAAGTTGGAGGCATTAAAGGGACTTTACCCATTTTTGTGACTTTGTTGCTTTTGTGCCACGCCCCTTTGGGTCATCACAATGATAGAACAATAACAGCAAGTGGAAATACAAATAAGTATCGTAGTACAATTAATGCAGCAGTTCAGACAAGATTTGTCTCATCAGGACAGTTCAACAATCTGCATCCCAGCCAGTATTTCTTCGCTGTCAAAAAAATTTCTGGAGTGGTTTGGAGGAGACCAAGATCAGTTTTTTGCTTTTATGACTCAGTTTTGAGTTGATTATGAAATGTCAACCAACAGCATTTCTTACAAATTGTTCCAATGTTTGTTCTGAATCTTTTAAAAGATGGAACAGCCAAATAAGCTGTGTCCGTTACTGAAGGCAATGTTCATTACTGCATAGTTACAAGAACTTCATACAAAGTTAAAGTTGCATTTTATTATTCAAGTAAGGTTGCAATAACAAACTGAGAGATCTGCAATCTAAAATAAAGTAGTGAGGAAGTTCATAAATACAGATGAAACTCGAAAAATTAGAATATCGTGCAAAAGTTCATTTCAGTAATGCAACTTAAAAGGTGAAACTAATATATGAGATAGACTCATTACATGCAAAGCAAGATAGTTCAAGCCATGATTTGCCATAATTGTGATGATTATGGCTTACAGCTCATGAAAAGCCCAAATCCACAATCTCAGAAAATTAGAATATTGTGAAAAGGTGCAATATTCTAGGCTCCAAGTGTCCCACTCTAATCAGCTAATTAAACCATAACACCTGCAAAGGGTTCCTGAGCCCTTAAATAGTCTCTCAGTCTGGTTCAGCAGGAATCACAATCATGGGAAAGACTGCTGACCTGACAGTTGTGCAGAAAACCATCATTGACACCCTCCATAAAGAGGGCAAGCCTCAAAAGGTAATTGCAAAAGAAGTTGGATGTCCCCAAAGTGCTGTATCAAAGCACATTAATAGAAAGTTATGTGGAAGGGAAAAGTGTGGAAGAAAAAGGTGCACAAGCAGCAGGAATGACCACAGCCTGGAGAGGATTGTCAGGAAAAGGCCATTCAAAAGTGTTGGGGACTTTCACAAGAAGTGGACTGAGGCTGGAGTCAGTGCATCAAGAGCCACCACACACAGATGGATCCTGGACATAAGCTTCAAATGTCGTATTCCTCTTGTCAAGCCGCTCCTGAACAACAAACAACATCAGAAGCGTCTTAGCTTGGCTAAAGAAAAACAGACCTGGTCTGTTGCTCAGTGGTCCAAAGTCCTCTTTTCTGATGAGAGCAACTTTTGCATCTCATTTGGAAACCAAGGACCCAGAATCTGGGGGAGGAATGGAGAGGCACACACTGCAAGATGCTTGAAGTCCAATGTGAAGTTTCCACAGTCTGTGTTGATATGGGGAGCCATGTCATCTGCTGGTGTTGGTCCAGTGTGCTTCATTAAGGCCAGGGTCAACGCAGCCGTCTACCAGGAGATTTTGGAGCACTTTCATTCTGCAGACAAGCTTTATGGGGATGCTGACTTCATTTGGCACCTGCCCACACTGCCAAAAGCACCAAAACCTGCTTCAATGACCGTGGGATTACTGTGCTTGATTGGCCAGCAAACTCGCCTGACCTGAACCCCATAGAGAATCTATGGGGCATTGCCAAGAGAAAGATGAGAGACATGAGTCCAAACAATGCAGAAGAGCTGAAGGCCGCTATTGAAGCATCCTGGTCTTCCGTAACACCTCAGCAGTGCCACAGGCTGATAGCTTCCATGCCACGCTGCATTGAGGCAGTAATTGCTGCAAAAGGGGCCCAAACCAAGTACTGAGTACATATGCATGCTTATTCTTTTCAGAGGTCCAATATTGTTCTATGTACAATCCTTGTTTTATTGATTGCATGTAATATTCTAATTTTCTGAGATTGTGGATTTGGGGTTTTCATGAGCTGTAAGCCATAATCATCACAATTATGACAAATCACGGCTTGAACTATCTTGCTTTGCATGTAATGAGTCTATCTCATATATTAGTTTCACATTTTAAGTTGCATTACTGAAATAAATGAACTTTTGCACGATATTCTAATTTTTTGAGTTTCACCTGTACAGTAATGTATCATTCATTTTCCTTTGTTTTGGGCTGTTTTTTTCCCTCCATTTGAACCCTAACCTGTTGCTTGCTCTAGGGTAGACCAATTTAATTTGGGTCCTTTCTTTAGGAATTGTGGCAAAGGTCTTTTGCACTCTACAAAGTTAAGGATGAATTTTCTACAAAGAAATTCAAAGCCCAGAAAACATTTGGAACTCTTTCATATTTCTAAGCCCCTGCCATGAGAATATGAATTGTACTGGATCTCTTTGTTCTATAGAGAACTGGAAACTCAAGTAATCCAGCTGGGGAAAATTAAATACACATTTTTGCAACTTAAAAAAAGCTGCATTTGCAAAGTCATTCTTAAACCTTTTTAATGTTGCTCTCATGCAAATATCAGTATGTCATACAAACATACTAGTGCATACTTAACCAAGACATTAGATGATATTTCACTCATGAATGTGGAGATGGTCATACTGCAATTAGCTAATCTAAACAGCATTCCAATCTATTCAGATTTGCCATACCTGGTATCTCAGCGAATTTTCATGTCAATCTTTTATTCTGATTAAATTTTATGCATCTCTCAAATCCAATTTTGCAAAAAATTGTCTTTTGAAGGCTGTCTAGTAAGTCTGAAATAAGAGGTAGTGGTAGAGACCGCTAATGGTCATATCCAGGAGGTTTTGGACACACGGAATCTATAGCAATGAACATCCCTCGAGAATTTTTTCTTCTCTGACATAAAAAGGTAAGTGTTTCTGTTGGCTGCCTGAGCTCTTTTTAATAGCTAAAAGGCTCTACTGGTGGATTCCTTATTTTTCCCAAAGATAAGGCTTTCCAATAGGTGGGGCACTTGCTTATAATGTGGACTACAATTCCACAGGTGAGACATTGACAGGTACCTATTTTTGTGATTCCAAGTCTAGGCTTTGTATTCTAGGGCTACACAGTAAAAACATAAACTGCATCCTCTCCTTCTCTACTGAGGACATGTATCTCTTTATTACTTCTATTTGGATTCTCTGACACTGGAATCAGGTCATTGAGGTGGAATAGAGGTGAAAAATCTCTACTTTTTGCTATTTCTTCCATGCCTCAAGCCTTCCAACCATCTTCTATTAACATTCAGTATTGGAACAGTTCCTTTAAATTCTTTGATATGCCTTGTAACACTAACCTCCTTTCTCAGTTCATCATAGGAAGCTGAAAATCAGCTCATCAGAGAAAGATTATTTTACCTACATCTCTGGCAAATAACTGAAAATCTGTATGTACAGGTGAAACTCGAACAATGAGAATATCATGCAAAAGTTCATTTATTTCAGTAATACAACTTAAAAAGTGAAACTAATATATGATATAGACTCATTACATGCAAAGCAAGATAGTTCAAGCCATGATTTGCCATAATTGTGATGATTATGGCTTACAGCTCATGAAAAGCCCAAATCCACAATCTCAGAAAATTAGAATATTGTGAAAAGGTGCAATATTCTAGGCTCCAAGTGTCCCACTCTAATCAGCTAATTAAACCATAACACCTGCAAAGGGTTCCTGAGCCCTTAAATAGTCTCTCAGTCTGGTTCAGCAGGAATCACAATCATGGGAAAGACTGCTGACCTGACAGTTGTGCAGAAAACCATCATTGACACCCTCCATAAAGAGGGCAAGCCTCAAAAGGTAATTGCAAAAGAAGTTGGATGTCCCCAAAGTGCTGTATCAAAGCACATTAATAGAAAGTTATGTGGAAGGGAAAAGTGTGGAAGAAAAAGGTGCACAAGCAGCAGGAATGACCACAGCCTGGAGAGGATTGTCAGGAAAAGGCCATTCAAAAGTGTTGGGGACTTTCACAAGAAGTGGACTGAGGCTGGAGTCAGTGCATCAAGAGCCACCACACACAGACGGATCCTGGACATAAGCTTCAAATGTCGTATTCCTCTTGTCAAGCCGCTCCTGAACAACAAACAACATCAGAAGCGTCTTACCTGGGCTAAAGAAAAACAGACCTGATCTGTTGCTCAGTGGTCCAAGGTCCTCTTTTCTGATGAGAGCAACTTTTGCATCTCATTTGGAAACCAAGGACCCAGAGTCTGGAGGAAGAATGGAGAGGCACACACTGCAAGATGCTTGAAGTCCAGTGTGAAGTTTCCACAGTCTGTTGATTTGGGGAGCCATGTCATCTGCTGGTGTTGGTCCTCTGTGCTTCATTAAGTCCAGGGTCAACGCAGCCGTCTACCAGGAGATTTTGGAGCACTTCATGCTTCCTTCCACAGACAAGCTTTATGGAGATGCTGACTTCATTTGGCACCTGCCCACACTGCCAAAAGCACCAAAACCTGCTTCAATGACCGTGGGATTACTGTGCTTGATTGGCCAGCAAATTCGCCTGACCTGAACCCCATAGAGAATCTATGGGGCATTGCCAAGAGAAAGATGAGAGACATGAGTCCAAACAATGCAGAAGAGCTGAAGGCCGCTATTGAAGCATCCTGGTCTTCCGTAACACCTCAGCAGTGCCACAGGCTGATAGCTTCCATGCCACGCTGCATTGAGGCAGTAATTGCTGCAAAAGGGGCCCAAACCAAGTACTGAGTACATATGCATGCTTATTCTTTTCAGAGGTCCAATATTGTTCTATGTACAATCCTTGTTTTATTGATTGCATGTAATATTCTAATTTTCTGAGATTGTGGATTTGGGGTTTTCATGAGCTGTAAGCCATAATCATCACAATTATGACAAATCACGGCTTGAACTATCTTGCTTTGCATGTAATGAGTCTATCTCATATATTAGTTTCACCTTTTAAGTTGCATTACTGAAATAAATGAACTTTTGCATGATATTCTAATTTTTTGAGTTTCACCTATAGATTAAAAATGAGACTGAGTTCGAGTCCCAGCTTAGTCATAAAGTTAGCTGAGTGACAAAGCCAGTCACCCACTTTCAACCCTAGGAAGAAGGAAATGGCAAATACTTCCAGAATCTTGCAAAGAACCCTATAGGGCCTAATAAAAAAAAACTGACTCGGAGTCAAAAAATAAACATCTGCTGCTATAACTTGTCTTCCAGGAGATGCCACAATTCATAGCTTTTCCTTAATAACAGTGTGGTTGAGGAAGAAAACTCTCACAATGTTTCTTTTCATTTTTGACAATTAAAAGAAGGGGTGAATGGGAGCAGACATAGAATAATGTACATACTACTTGCCCATGTCCTTCAAAGGCATGTGGCCTTTCCTACCCATTCTTGTGAAAAGCCAAACTCACTAGGGATAAAAAGAAACAAACTTCATCAGACAGGAAAAAATTATAGAAGTCCTGAAAAATATAAAAGAAAATGCAGTATGCCAGGCAAGCTGTGAGATTGTGATGAACTGTCTCAATAATTATATTCTTCACTTTTTGCATACTCATTTTCTCATTTGAATTGCCACTTATAAGGTAGGCAGAGAACTCCCCTTCTGTCTTTTGATTATTTATGTCTAATATCCTTTCCATTATTTTCACACCCTTCAGTTTTGTCTGTCTGTCTTTCCTTCCTTCCTTCCTTAAGCCAGTCTCACTGTCTATCTCTAGCTAGCTTACAGATAAAGTTTGTCATAATTGCAACTTTTAAAAGCACAATTTTCATTTGCTCATCTTTTTGACGAGATTTCTTATTAATCAGTCAGATACTGCCAAGGAGTTCAACTAAAAACAAAACCTTTTCTATAGGAGGTATAAGGTCGGATAATTTGACGGTGTATGATATTTGTCAATGTTGACAAAGGTCATCAGGCATGGTTGACTGGCTGTGAATATCAATATTTAGAACCTGCACAGTTACAATGCTTTTAAATAATAACAAATATTTAAACTTCAGTAAAAGAGCACAGGCAATCTTTTCTAATGTCCAAACTAGTTGGTAGTGATTTTTTTTATTGACTACCTACCCCACTCCCTTCTCAACACAACAGATTAAAAATACTAGATTTATTTCAAACCTTAGAACATTCAAAATGGCTACTACACACTTGAATTAATTGGAATTAGTTGAAATTCTACCATTGTTGAAGGCATTGAGGAATCTGGTAAAGAAGTATCTCTGAAAAGGTCATAGTTGTCTAGTATTTACCTAAAATATTTGTTTCACTTTGAAACTATTCTCTTACCAGAACCAACTCACCCTAAGTAGGATTCCACTGCATTTTTTAAATTCTTATTGTTAAATGTATTGATAAGATGCAATGTTAGTGTTGAAATTTTTGATGGTAAAATAAAATGTTAAATACATTTATATAAACTTAGCTCTGTTCTATTTGATATACTGCTACTGTATTATAATTTTCTTGCCTGCAAGTAGGAGACTAGTTACTCATTATGTTTTGCAGAATTGTGATGAAAGGTTCCAGTACAAGTACCAACTTCGTTCTCACATGAGCATCCATATTGGACACAAACAGTTTATGTGCCAGTGGTGTGGTAAAGATTTTAATATGAAACAGTACTTTGATGAGCACATGAAAACACACACTGGTAAGGTTATATTTTGATTGTTATCTTTATACAAGACCTACTGATGTAATAATTCATAGGACAGTTAAGAGATATAGTTTATCAGCACATAAGATTTTCTTTCCATTAAAATCTAAATAAAATGCTGTTTTCAGTGTAATTAAATAAGGAGATTCTTGAATCATGTGAATTTCAACAGTAGAAAGCAAAAGAAGGGGAATTAATTTAAGGAAATAAAATTGCACAGCTTCTTTGAAAGTAGAAAGCTCTTGACACAATGCATAGGCCAGAAGGGCAATGTATGTGTATATTAAGACAGAACAGAAAAATATAAAAGGTATTGTATTAGACGCAGAAAGCAGTAGAAAGGCACTGGGAAGATTTAAGAAGAAGATATGTGAGTGTGATGTAAAGGAACCAAATGCAAATTAAGTAAAAAAAAGGAATGGGAGATTAAAGGAATGAAACATTAGAGTTAGAAATAAAAGAGCATAATTTCCTGCAGATATGGTGAAATCTGCGAGGAAACCTGAATAAACTACAATGAGGCAAGATGTCTGATAAATTATGAGGAAGAATACATTGAGTATAGAGAACAAAAATCTGATTACAGGAGATTGTGAGCAGAAGAATAGTTGTGACCAAAGGTTTATATTCTAAGAATTCAAAGCAAAATATAAAAGATAATATGTTGAATAGTTGGATAAATAGTGATAGAATAAATAATAATGGGAGAGTTATTGATGCTGACATTTCAAATGAGATTGGAAGTTGGAAAATGATTTAAAAGTATATTTAAAAAAAGAATGGATTGGAAGAAACCTCTGGTTTCATGTTAAAGGTGAGGAAGGTGAATGGTATAATCTGTAGGACCAGAAGTTGAGAAGTACTTAGAATTCTTGGGTATAAATCAAGATAATGCATTGGAGTTGTAATTTGACAAATCTGAGTTGAATTATGAACCCCAGCCAGAATAACCAACTGTGGATGATTTTGGAAATTTTAAATCAGCAATATAGATGAGTCTTTGATAATTTCTTTGATTTAGGATTTGCTTTCAAATTTTTTTAATGAAAATTGAGTTTTATTAAAGATGCCATTTTATAACTTTTAACAGGAGAGAAGCCTTTTATTTGTGAAATCTGTGGCAAAAGTTTCACCAGTCGCCCAAACATGAAGAGACATCGCAGAACTCACACAGGGGAGAAGCCATATCCGTGTGATGTGTGTGGCCAGCGATTCCGTTTCTCCAATATGCTTAAGGCACACAAGGAAAAGTGCTTCCGTGTTACCAGTCCTGTTAATGTGCCACCCTCTGCCCAGATCTCACTTGCCACAACTTCATCTGCCACCACTGTACCTTCTGTTGCGAACACACCGAACGCGCTTGCCCCTACTTCAATCAATATGAATCCACCGAGCACCCTTCCTCCTCGCCCAATTGGCCATCCATATTCTCATCTGCATCTCCATTCACATCATTCACATCATCTTCCAGTCCCCATCCCTCCAGTCCCTCATTTGCCTCCACCTCCTGCTCTATTTAAGAGTGAGACTTTAAATCATAGGGGCCAAGGTGAGGACAGTTTTCTGCGACATCTAGCAGAAAAAAACAGTTCAGTGCAGCACCACTAACTGCCTGCCATTCTCCTGATTTTCAAAGTTTGGAATTGTGCTCTTCCCTAAGAAAAGGTACCATTTTGGCCCCAAGTAAATTTGCATTACTCTTGGTGATCATCCAACTTAGGGAAGCCAATAGGACAGATGCCCAATTTGGCTTGCACGTTTTTCTGTTGACTTTTTTAAATTTCAAAAGGACTGAGAATTCTGGGTTTTTTATAATTTCATATCAACTAATGAGGTATGCTTGCTTTTGTATTCTGGATTTTCTCCTCAAATTGGGGATGAGTCTGGTTTCCTTTGTACTAATCAGAAAGACTGTGAGACTAAATCCCAGAGCATTAATGATCACTGTGTATTGTTAATTTCTTTTCTGCTCTGTGTGTGTGTGTGAGAGTGTTTGTGTGGGTGTGGGTGTGCTGGTTATGGAGTAAACCAGCCACATGATTGCAGAATATGAAGCATAGGAAAAACAACAACAATAGTAAACAGAATTTAATCTCATTTGAATAGTTCTCCTAACACACTCTTTATTTTATTATAAAAATTATTTTAGAGTTTTTGTATAGACCTATTTAGTAGCCTGTTTCTAAAATGAAATGTATTTCGAATAAGCGATGTAATTTTTTTCAGTGTAGCTGGACCTATGTTGTTACAATAGATAATTTTTATAATCATTCAAATCTGATTCTTTTAAGAAAAAAGATGCAAATAGCTTCTATAGTAAAAATTATTCTTACATCTGTACTGCTCTAAAAAGGTGCTTTGAAGTGTAAAGGAAGAAGCCCAAGAAGTCTCTTATAAAGCTGCCTCAGAAGTGGAGATAATTTCAGAACTTTATATAACTTATTTGTAAGGGGAGGGAAATTTTTACTGTGAGACATATCTTCTTTCCATGTCACTTGAGGATGATTAGATAAGGACATTGAACTACTGTATGCCCCAAAATTTTTCTTCTGTTATACTGAAGCATGAAGCATTTCAGAAAGGATTTCTGTTAGAGTGAAAATTGCACATGAGGGACAGTCTCAACCAAATAAGTTTCAAATATAGTATGCTATCTTATCATGGGCATACCTTAGAATCTAGTTCATTATAGAGACATGTATAAGATATGAGTTATATTGGGACCGATTTGATGCTGCTTGTTTGTTAGGTGATAAGCAATGGAACTGCAAACTAGATGCAATTTAATTGGATCTGTAAAAATTAAGCCTGAATTAGGCAAACTGGTGTGAAAGCCACTGTCATGTTGGCTGAAAAAATGAATATCATGGAGTATGTGCATATGCTAAAGTTGTATGAAAGACAGATAGTACTGATTATAGAAGATAATGTCTTTCAGGTTTGACCATGTTCCACAGATAAATGGGAAAGAAATGTTGAATGTTAAGCAAGTTGGTAGTTGTGTTTTTCTCAGTCTCCAATGGTTCTAAGTTGTGATGAATAGAATCATGGTAATTAACTTTGGATAAAATACAGCACCATTTAAGGATCCACTTAGTACCTTGAGGAGAAAGCATAGAGATTCCTTTATAGCCGGACTCTAAATTTTTCTAATTTTCATGCTCAAAGACCATCATGCTGATTCCTAGGATATTGTTCTGTTTTAAAAATTAGGCATTAAGTCTAATTTAGAAAGGGATATTACCTTGGATGAAACAGAAAGTCCTTGTTATTGCATTCCCTTAGGCTGCTGATTGTGTTTCCGCCTTTTATTAATTTTGCATTAAAAATAAAATAGCTGACCTTTCAGTATCTATTCATATTTGACTGAAAACTTCTTAACTCCTTTTTTCTGGGGGGAAAAAGTATTTTCAAAATGTTGTCATAACACTTATTTGTTCCTTCTTTTTTAGGCAGTAAAGTTAACTATAAAAATTAATAATATTTAACAGTTCACTATCATCTACTATCTTAATTGGTTATATACATTCCATGTCATTTTGTAAAATTGCAGTTCTGTATAGAATGCCATAGGCCAACAGTGTGGTCTGTAATATCCACTGTTCCAAATTTAAAGGAAAAAGTCGCAACTGATAAATCAATTGTAACCCAATTTGCAAAAAGCATTTTTTTCAATAAATTTACAGTATTTGGCTGCTATTTATGAATTCTACTACTTCAAAGGGGTGTATTTCTGTGTTTTCTGTTCTAAAAGTTAACATTATTCATTTCAGAGCTGTGTTCTACATAGAATGAATACAGGTAAATAGAAAAATGAGTCAAGAGCCATTGAAGTTTCTTCATTCTTGTGTGGACAAATTTGCATCTATCCTATTGCAATACTTAAGGCTTCTTTTTTGAATTAATTTGGTTCAGTGCAATGTCATCCCTATAATCCCAGTCATTATTGGATATATCAACTGATAGAGGTCTACACTTTTGTCTTTATGCAATGCTATAATATACTTCTGGCCCCTTTTCATTTTTATTTTATTTTCAAAACACAAACATTATAAATGTGTAGACGTTCAGAATCCATTTAAAATGTGTGGGACATGAATGTGTCATTCTCTGGAAATCTTTAAAGCAGCTGCCTATTTTCCTAGGAACACACAACTTTGGGGAACTAAGTTGAAAACATTGCACAGCCCAAGTGCAAAAATTTTTCAGTCAATATATAAAATACCTTTCATTAGATTTTGGATTTTGAAGTAGAATTATAATTTTGGAAGCCTATTTATACTGGCACGCTTTTACTCATAAGATGTGAAAGTTTTCATGCTAAATCTTTAAAACAGTTTATGTTTGTTCATTTGATTGTATAATAGCAATAGCATTTAGGCTTATATACTGTTTCATAATGCTTTACAGTCCACTCTAAGCAGTATATAGAGTCAGCATTATTGCCTCCAACAATCTGGGTCTTCATTTTACTGACCTCAGGAGGATGGAAGGCTGAGTCAACCTTGAGCCAGTCAGGATTGAACTTTTTGCAGTGGGAATGCAGAGTTAGCCTGCAATAATGCATTCTAACTATGGTACCATCACGGCTCTTTAACTCTGTAATATTTTTTCTTCTGCTGCAAGTTTTACTATTTCCTGTTAGAGTTGCAAAGTACTAGTCTCTACATTTTTTTAAATTTTGGACAATGATTTGTTTTGCTACTACCACAGTCTTGAAGCCATATGATCTGATCATTTGTGTTTTTACCATTAGAAACATCCCATAAATTCACCATTTTCTGAATATAATCATAATAAATGGAATGGTTTTGAGAAAAATTATGTCTCTAATGTTTGCTCAAAGGGCATGGTGACACAGCATACAACCAATTTTTGCACCAGGCCTGCTCCAGGGCAGTTGCATTGCCAACACCTATTCTCAGCATTAGAGAGTTTTAATTGATCTTGTCAAACATGTCACAAAATTGCAGTGAGTATTGAAGCTAACTATGACATGTAGTTCTTCAGAGACACATAGAATTTCAACGTATTACAGTTATGAATTTAATTTGCTTCTCATCAGAAACCATAATAAAAAGACCTATTCTATTAGTTTGTTTTTATAGTTAATCTAAAGATTAAGCAAGAACTGTGATTTGTTTACAGTTAATGAATTGGTTAATGAAAGGCTAATGAATTGTTTTTAAACTGCTGTAAGAGTATTGATTTTGATACTAGTATACTGCATATGTGACTTCCTCCCCAGCATGAATGTTTTCTTTAGAAAAATAATACTTAAACCAGCCCCTTGAAAGACTAAAGAAGGCAATTGCACAAAAGCTGAACTATTGTTCAGTTCAATTCATAACAGCAAAGAACATCAACTATTTTTTCCCATTACTGTATATGTAGCCCTCAATTTAAAATCATTCATTTAATGACCATTCAGATTTACAGCGGTGCTGAAAAACGTGATTTACAAACCAGTCCTTACGCTTACAACTGTTGTAGCTATTCCAGCATCCCTCTGGTCATATGATCAGAATTTGGATACTTGGCAACCAATATATATTTATGATGGTTGCAGCCTCCCAGGGTCAGGTGATCACTATTTGCAGCCTTCCTACCGACCTGAAAGCAAAGTCAATGGGGGAAGCTAGACTTAATCACATGATTCGTTTAATCACAGTAATGTGCTTGAAGATCACGGATAAAATTGGATGTGACACTTAAAAACCACCTCACTTAGTGACAGAAATTCCAGTCCCAATTGTGATTGTTAATCAAGGATTACCTGATATTAAAATATGCTTGATTTGAGAATAAATCTTTGGCTTGGCAACACAAATATTACCTTGTTTTATATCATGAATGATTTAAAGATTTAATGAAGTGTTTGGATTTGATTTTAATTTTGCAATGAGTAGAACAGTAAGTATTCCTTTGATGATTTGCCTTAGTGAAATGTTTAACATTCATTGGGGGCTCCTTTCTTCAAAAGAACAATGGAAACAACAACAACAAAAGAAATTAAACTGTTGAAATTGTTCTCTCTCATACTCTTCCTTCCGTCACCCTGAGTCTGTAAAATTGATTTGAAACCTATTTTTCTACTTGCCAATCAACTTAGATTCTTGAATGAGAATGAATGAATGAATGAATGAATGCTCTTAACAGCTTGATTTTCAGGGTGGCAACAGATGGCATTTTAATAAGGTTGAAGAACAGATTGAAGAGGTGAGATAACAATGACATGTTACAATTTTGTCAGTGTATTGTGACATAAATAGATCATGTGCATGCTTAAAAGGAAAATTGTACAGTGTTCTGAGGTAGGTGGGGGGGTTTCATAAATAATGTTGGGTAAGAAATTTAGCATAAATGTCAGCCTACATGTTGGCTGCTACTGCAAACAAATTTGCAAAAATTAGAAACTGTTTGCTGTGCTGTTTTCTGACATGAAGTCTGTTTGCTTTGGTAGGTCTGCTATATATTGCTGAATACATTCCCTGTTCTTCCTTTCTAGTCATTCATACATCCCTAAAATAATAAAGTGTAAACATACTTTTACAAACTTAGAAAATAAAAGTGTTTTTTTCATTTATCATAGTGTTATGTTTTTCCATATGAAAAAGACGTCTTTGAACTTAGTTATTTGCATTCTGACAAAACATTTCTGTAGAGACTTTTTATAATTAAATATGTATTTTTCTGTAGCAAACCTGACTCTTTAATGAAATGGAATAAGTTAAATTCACAGCCATAGTCCCCTGGACATATGTAATATTCCTTTTTGCTCAAGCTTAATATAATTGCTTTCTGCTAATAACAGTGTTTTCTATTCTGATAGGCTGCATAAGATGCTAAACGACTCTTAACCAGTGCTAACCTTGCATGCAAATGAAAATCTGATGTCCATTTAGCCACCTAAAATCAAAACTGATTCCAAGGCAACAACAAAAACTGGGTAGCAAATGAACATGAGTTGCTTGAGTATTTTTACCCTTTTTGACTCATTTGACTTGATGACTGCATGAACATATCCATATAGTTTTGTTTCACAATGAATACCAAAATGGCTTGCTGTTGTCTTATCATTGCGTTAATTGCCACTTTGTAGGGATTTGCAATATTGCTACAATGTTGTTAGGAGGACAAATTATTTCAGAAAGTAGAGGTAGCCACTGAGAAGGCTCATCATTGAAGTATCATAAAGTGGCAGTGTCTCAATGAGACCTGGAGTGTGTCTTTTCTGTTGGAATATGTGGGTGGGGCAGATACCTTAGGGAATAGGCAGTCCCATTAATAATCTGCAATTGAGTGTTGAGCAGCACCTTAAATTGCATCTGAAAGCCTATGGGGAGTAGGTGCAGCTTGTGAAGTGGGTGTATCATGGCCATAACAGGAAATAACTCATAATTACCTACACAACCATATACTGGATTATCTTCAAGAGTAGTTTCCTTTCCTGCTGCCTTGAAAGAGGCGGTGGTGAGGCCTCTCCTGAAGAAGCCTGCCCTGGACCCAGCCGAATTGAACAACTTTCGTCGGGTCTCCAACCTTCACTTCCTAGCGAAGTTTGTTGAGAGTGTGGTGGCTCAGCAATTTCCGCTTTTCCTGGAGGAAGCGGACTACCTGGATCCGTACCAATCGGGCTTTCGACCCAGGTATAGCACGGAGACGGCATTGGTCGCACTGATGGATGATCTCCTTAGGGCTCGGGACAGGGGTTTTTCCTCTGTCCTGGTCCTGTTAGATCTCTCAGCGGCTTTCGATACCATCGACCATGGTATCTTATTGCGGTGTCTCGGGTTGGGAGTGGGAGGCACTGTGTTGCAATGGTTTGCCTCCTTCCTCTCAGGACGCTCGCAATCAGTGTTGGCAGGGGGGCAGAGGTTGACGCCAAGGGCTCTCACTTGTGGGGTCCCTCAGGGGTCAGTCCTCTCGCCCCTCCTGTTCAACATCTATATGAAAACGGTGAGATCATCTGCGGCTTTGGGGTGAAGTATCATCAGTACGCTGATGATACGCAGTTATACATCTCCACCCCAGGCCACATCAGTGATGCCCTCTCCATGATGTCCCACTGTTTGGATGCGGTGCGGATCTGGATGGACAGTAACATGCTTCGGCTCAATCCAGCTAAGACAGAGTGGCTGTGCGTACAGACATCTCGGCCCAGTCAGGAGATTCCATCTTTGGTCATGGGGGGAGAGGTGTTGCCCCCCGTGGACAGGGCACAGAATCTGGGGGTCCTCCTGGACTCGGCTCAGGTTGGAGGAGCAGGTGGGAGCCGTGGCCAGGGGGGCCTTTGCCCAGGTCCGGCTGGTTCGCAAGTTACTCCCATACCTGGACCGAGATGCCCTGCGCACGGTCAATCAGACACTTGTCACCTCTTGGCTCGACTACTGCAACGCTCTCTATCTAGGACTGCCCTTGCATACCATCCGGAGGCTTCAACTGGTGCAAAATGCTGCCGCGCGGGTTGTGATGGGAGTTTCCCGGTTCTCCCATGTTACGCACCTCCTGCGTGGCCTGCATTGGTTGCCGGCTGCCCTCCGAATGAGATTCAGGGTTTTGGTATTGACATTCAAAGTCCTACGAGACATGCGTCCGGCTATCACGGAACGTCTACTGCCGGCATCGAATACCAACCGCCCTGTACGAGCGCACAGGTGGGGACTCCTCAGCGTGCCGTCTGCGACCCAATGTCTTTTGGCGGTAACGCGGGGGAGGGCCTATTCTGTGGCGGCTCCCGCCCTATGGAATCAACTACCTCTGGGACTCTGCCTGGCCCCTGACCTCTGCACCTTCCGCCACGACCTGAAAACCTGGCTATTTGAGCAGGCTGCGCTGTGCTGACTCCTCTTGGGGGGGGGTTATAATCTGTTTTAGTAATTTGGCTTGTTGGTTTAATTCTATTTTAGGTAATTAATTTATTGTATTGGTTTTAACTGTGAGCCGCCCCGCGGGTCCGTTCGGGAGAGGGGCGGCATACAAGTCAAATTAATAAATAAATAATAAATAAATTGGGGATGGAGGGTTAGACTAGATAGATAATTTTAATTTTTTTTGTACGATGGACAAGAGTATATGGAACATTACTGAGTTGCCTTTTCCCTGAAAAGGAAGCTATCCTGTTGTTGACAAATGTGTTATATGTTCATATGCTGTATTGTTTTATAAGAAGTTTGTGTTCTGCTTGCCACTGTTAAAATCTGGAGCAGAGGTCATTTTAATCCTTACTGAGAAAAAATACTTAGGAAACTTACATTCAAATTTAATTGCATTTAAAGCAATAAGAAAAAGGATGCATTTATTAAACAGTTTTTGAAATGAAAAGAAACAGGACCTTCTGGTATGTTAAAACTAAAATGTAATTTAAATATGGTTTTCTAGGACTGCATACTGTACCTTTCTCTTCTGTCCACCCTTTCTGATTCCCAGTTTCTCTCCCCCCCTCGTAATTTTTTTCCATCAGTGTTCTTGCTGATATACTGCAAATGCTGTGAAAATTAAATATTAAAGATTATTTCTGTTGAATTACATAATCACAACTATTTTATAATATTTGCAACTCTTAGTATAATTGATATGAATATTCTTGCAACTTAGCTGAGACATTTTCCTTGGCCTGTAGAATTCTGTTATATTACTGAGAATGACTTCAAAAGAAATTCCTGATTTGTCCAATTTGTTCTTTTATTCTTTATATGCTTAATGATAGATATATAGACAAATACACACTGGGGGACCAAGCAATTTCTGCTACTGTGATATTAAACAAACTCAAACTTTACACAGATATTCCAACACCATTTCTTAATTATTTTTTAGCTTCGGCTAACAAAACAGTTGCAAGTTGATGTATCATTTTTTCCGCTTTATGCTGGGAGCAGCTTACTTTCTATACAAAAGGTTCTTTTTGCCTTTTTTTTGTAAAATGTGTAACTAAAAGCTTCCTGGGACAGAAATAAGGTAATCTACTGTCTGAATATTCTGCTGTGAGGAAATGCAAGAATAGGGAATGACAACTAGGCAGAAGATATAAGATCTCTGCTTCGTTTTACTACAGTGCCAGCTTTCATTCATCATTTTTATATAAATTTAAATTCTAAATTCCATGACAATATGTTTTTCTATCCAGAAAAGCACATGCTCATAAAACACAACTGCCTTTTTTTTCAAAAAAACCTAGTTGTTATTTTTTCTCCTAAAAATTAAATTAGAATTTCTTTACATACTTTCTCTTTTTTTTCAGAAGTGTATATACGTATATGTCTCTCTGAGTTGACAGTATATTTTTTATATTTTAAAGCTTAGTTTGGATAAAACTAACATCATAGGCATTGTCGTAGGCATTTGCTGTGCTTTGGTACATTGAAATCTAAATTATCAGAAGGTCTGCTTTTATTTTTCAGTTATATCATACCACAACTGGATGGCTTAGCAGTTAAGCTACATTTGCCTTTGCCTTGAACAGAAAACTAACCTGAGTTTTCTGTAATTCACACCAGAAAACCATTTAGCTTAGCATTCTGTTTCCCCAGTGGCCATCCACTTGGGGAAATCCATATGCAAATCACTAAAGATTAGCTCTGTGGTGTTGTATTCAAAGGCCTATTGGTTCCACAAATCAAGTGTAACTCAGGACAATCAGTGAAAATCAGTGACACTCAGGAAAATCAGTGAAGGAAAAAGCAACTGGTGTACTTTCAGAATCTCACTTTTTAGTAAAAACTTCAACAAAGACTAGCTAATTTGTAAATATTGTATATATGAAGATCTTTAGTATTGTTGGAAAACAAGAAAGGCTAGAGTGCAAAAGTGAAACTTTTGTATATCTATTTGTGATGCAAGTGTTGTATCTTACATTGCTATTACAGACCCAGGATGGTATCCATTATTATGTGCTATGTTAGGTCAGAGTATTACTTATTTGTGGAGCCTAGCTGACCAGTTGATGCTGAGAAATGTTCTGTGGTGTCTTTGATAGTTGAGATAAATATTTGAAATTCCCACCAATTGCATGTCAGTAAGCAAACTGTTGGTACAATCAGTACCTTTGACTTTGTCATATTAAAGCTGTAAACAAAACACAGTTTGTGCACAATTCAAAATAAAAGATTCCAATATTTATTCAAAAACTTTGCATAGTAGGAGAGAATGAAACCAGATAGTGGGATGGCAGTTAGAGGAATTACAGCAATTATGAAAACAAAACAATGTAATCGAAAAGTAATTGAAACATTTTGTAATTTAGATAGAAACCTAAATTTGGCATCTGTTCTCTTGTTTTCAAAATTGTTTGCTTTCATTTTTAATGCAAATTTATCAAAATTGTGCAAGAGAAAATAGTTATGAAGAAAGTAATTCACCTGTTCCTCAGTGATACTGCTATAAGAGCAATTTAAAAACAGGATTGCAAAATCAAAAACATAGTTTTTTTATTCAATATCAAATTCTCTTCATGCAAAATCAAGGCATAAAGTGATGCCCTTGCACTGCATTATTAAACTTGCCCATTTTTGTTTTGTAACATTTCATACTTAATACTAATAAACAATTGTGCAGTCCTTTAATAAACTGTTAATGTTTATCTTCTGAGGGGAAATATGATGTTTCTTGTATATACCCTGAAATCTATTAAATAGATAGCTTTTATTTAAAATACCAAAATGTTCCTTGACCTAAATTGTAGTTCAGTTCAGAATATTGAAATCCAGCTAGGGTGATTTTGGACCAGATACTCTTTTCTCAGCACAACCCACTTCACAGGGTTGTTGTGGTGGTAAAAATAGGAGGAATTGGATATGTTCACTACACTATTTGTAAAAATAATAAAGGTGCGATATAAATAAATAAAACAATTTAAAAATTAATCTTTTGAAGTGCAGCTATCCAAAATGAAAATTACATGGAAAACCTCAGAAGATTTCATTCCAGTTTGTCCAGTGCTTCATCTATCAGATTAATAGCATTAATATTAATATTATCTACCAACAAAAAGCTAAAGAAAAACCTGATAGCACATTGAAATTTTAAAAATCTAGTTTGTAGATTTGTTCCTTAAGTTTTCGTGCTGAATGAGATCGCAAGTCAAATCCTCTGCTCAGTGCACAAAATCAAATTAAAAGTTCCCTGCAGGTGACTGATACCCTTGAACACATCCAGTAAAGAGAACCTACCACATGTCCAGATAATTTAGTTCATTAGTGAGTTCATTAATTCTGAAGGCTTTTTAAAAACAATACTCATTGAAATAAGCCTTACAATTTATCCATTAACTCGTATTTTCCATTCTGCAGTAGCAGAGAATACCCTATAAAGTTGAACACTGCTATCATACTCTTCCTTACATTTTCCCAAGGGCTAAACATACCAAGTTTGTTAAACCCCACTTCCAAAGACTCAACCTCACTACCCATTCTTGAACTGTTTCTAATTTCTCTGATAGTTTCTTAAAATGTAATATTCAACACTGAATATAAAAGCCTTACATTTGTCTCCATTTTTTTCCTATTTTTAGCTTGTTTCTCAATCCTGTCATTATTTTGGAATGTATTTCTGTCATCTAAGGTTTCAGATATACTGTATTTTTTGCTCCATAAGATGCACTTAGGTTTCAAGGAGGAAAAGACAAAAATAATATGAATATGGAGGGCTGCCTCACTGTGAATATGGAGTGCTGAATGTGGAGTCAGCAATGTAGTGAGGGCAGGAGGCAGAGCCTGAGAGGACCACAGATAGGTGTCCTCTCATGTGCCAGCTCTACCTATTCACTCCTGGACTGTAGAAAAGAGAAGAGGCAGAGTTCAGCACTGTAAAAGGACCCTGCTGCCGCAGTCCTGCTGCTATCTATTCACCATATTTGCTCCATAAGATGCACAGACATTTCCACTCACTTTGGGGGGAGGGGTGGAATTGAGTCTTACAGAGTGAAAAATACAGTAATTCCATCTGGTTAATGACATCTGCAAGTGCGAAAAGCATTCCATCCACCTCTTTAAGTAATTTATAAATCAAATCCTTTATTATGGGTGATGACCAAGATACAGGTTCAACTCAACTTGTAGGAGAAAGGGGGAATGGGATAAAGATAGTCAATTTACCCCAAAAGAAGGCAGAAAAGAGAAAAGAAAGCCAAAAGCAGCAGGAAAGAACAGGGAGTACCAAATCATATTTAAAATATGTAAGGCAACAAAAATTGGAAGAAATGCTTAACTGAAGCTTAACCCATATTGTGTGACACTCTAGTAGAGTAGTAATTAATACAAAAGTTTTGACCATAGAGAACAAAGGTTTGAACTTGTGGCCTCTTGCTCAATACCTCAGTCTAGTTTGATCAGAAAACAATAAAACCAGCTGTGTTTTCACTTAATTATATGCACCAGCCCACATTTAAATAGCTTCCTAATAAAATACCAAATGCTTTAATGAAATCAGAGGGAACATCAGAGTTCACAAATGTGATTACAACTCACTACAAAACCATAATCATGAGCTGGTCACCAAATGCCCAAATGGTAATAATGTGACCATTGTGACAGCAGGAACTCCCAGGAGGCATCAAAAAATTCCTTTCATTCAGCATTGTAATTTTGAGCGATTGCTGAATAAATGGTTGCAACATGAGGACTGACTATAGTTAAAATGAGATAATCTAGCAAAATTTATTCCTGACAAATTCATGTTGAGTTCTAGAAATCACTACAGTGTTTTTTATGTATCTACTGTTCCTAGATATTTAAAAGGTCAGTTCAGTGTTTTCATGACAGACTATTCTTTCAGAAAGCAGTTTTGCTGTATAATTGCTGCAGATGGAATTTGCACCTCACACCAAAGTAAAATGGCTTTCTTGTTTTTACGGTACCAAATAACACCTGCAGATAAACTGAATATTGTACGTGTTAGAATACACCTTAAAAATTGGATTTGGTTTATCAGAGATGGGCTTATCTGCAATTGTATATGGCAATGCTTTTTTTTAAGTTTTATTATTTTTTTCCAAAACAAACAAGACAAACATAACATAAAAAAACATAAACCAACATCAATTTCAAGTGTGTCGGTCGGTCACAAATCTTGGTGCCATCCCCTTTCCATCAACACTACATTGCAGAAGAAAAGAAAAAGAATACAGAACAAACAATAATAATATAAAAAAATACAACTGCCTATTATCTATTTGAAGAAGTCTCAAAAACTTATACATTTTAGTTCATACATTACCTAAATTATCTCCTCTATTATCCAGTATTATTATTATTAACTCTACAATATTATAGTCTCTATATTATATTCTCATTCAACGATTATATTTATCTGCATCACGGCAATGCTTTTTAAAATACATATATATCTAATATCTGTCTGAATAATCTGACTTTATTAAGTCAAGTGACCATATCAAATTTTAAAAAACTAATACAAAAATACAAAGAAAATACATGTTTATAATAAGTCATCACCCCTCCAGATAATCCTGATCTGATTTGTCCTCTTCAAAATGGCCTTTGACATTAAGAGTGCAGTTTTATTAGTAATTTGCAGGTTCATTCTCTACAAAAAATAAGGGTTTATCCTGGTGCCCAATAATGTTTAGTTTTTAAGTAAGATTCTAAGTAAACAGCTCTTTCTGCAGAATACAGTTGCAACCCACAATAATGTATCCAATGTCTTTGGTGGCTGGTCATCACAAATGCAGTCTTCCTTCAGGCTTCCATGTCTTATCATCAAGTTCAAATGTTTGAAGTGAGCTTTACAAAATGCTCTTCTGAGATGGTGAGGCATGTAGATTATTAGATATTTTTTTCTAACTGGGAAGCTGATTTGTGATGACCCAGACTGTACATAAAGTGCTACAATATCATCTTGGACAACCACATTAATAATTCTTTGTTTGAAAGCTTCCTTGGCCTTTAGGAAGAATCCATATTGAGAGATGACTTGAAAGTTGGGTGGCCTAAGTGAGATTGCATTTTGTGCAACAGCTCTTCAAAACAGAAGAGCTGTTGGGTAGTCTATCTGGGTTCCCTGGATAGAATCTTCAGCTAGTAATTCAATAGTTGAATTATTAAATGACTTTGTCATTGAATGCAGGGGCTGGCATAAACTAATTCATCCCCAAGATATAGTTCAGAAAAGTAGATTATATCTATTTCAATAAGGGGGCATTCATGTATCCGCACAGTTCTGCATCGTGTGTAAGCATTGTGACTATTTTGCTGTTTTATAACTTTATGAAGAACTAGAGAACTCAGGTAACTATAACTGGTGAGCTGTCTTATGGCATTGGCACAAACTGCAGTCCTTAAAAAACTCTCCTTAAAAAGTGGGAGCAGAAACCTATTTCTATGAAAACAAGTCCTAAGTATAGATAGGACTTGACTTGATCTATATTTCCAAATACAGGCTATGATAATAACTGGTATGCTTTTTCCTGAAAACAGCTACCTTAGTTTTAGATTTATTCATAACAGAAATAAAGAGTTGGAAAGACCCTAGAGGTTTTATAGTCCAACCTGCTGCTCAAGCAGGAAACCCTATACCATTTCAGACAAATGGTTGTCCAGTCTCCTCTTAAAAACCTCCAGTGTTGAAGCACCACAACTTCTGAAGGCAAGTTGTTCCACTGGTTAATTGTTCTCACTGTCAGGAAATTTCTCCTCAGTTCTAGGTTGGTTCTTTACTTGCTTAGTTTCCATCCATTGCTTCTTGTCCTGCCTTCAGGTGCTTTGGAGAATAGGTTGGCCCACTCTTCTTTGTGGCAGCCCCTTAAATATAGGAACACAGCTATCACGTCATCTCTTGTCCTTCCTTTGTTAAACAAGAAATCCCCAATTCCTGCAGCCATTCTTCATATATTTTAGCCTCCAATCTCCTAATCATCTTTGCTGCTCTTCTCTGAATCTTTCTAGAGTCTCAACATCTTCTTTATATCATCTACGATATATTAAAAAAATGGACCAAAACTGGATTCATTATTCCAAGTGTGGTCTTACCAAGGTACTATAAAGTGGTTTAAAGATCATTTCAAGTAGTTGAGTGCACAGTATGTACCAAAGCTGCATAGTAGTCTCCTCAGCCTACTTGGTTGTATGTCATTTATGCCAGGTCATCTGAATAAAGCAGAATATTTATATGCTTATTTTTAACTTTAGTCATATACATTTCAGTAGAGTGAAGGAACTTTGTTGTTAATCTACAGACTAAAAAAAGTGGAAGCCATTATGCATCCTTGTCTAACTCTTTTATTGGTATTAATTTTTCTCAGGGAGTGACATTTTTATTTGGAGTCTTCTAGAAGGGCATTTTCAATTAGGAGTTTTCTAAATCATACATTTAGATTTTCATAGGCTATAGGTACAGAGTTGATATCTGTGCAAAGTGAGATAACTTTTTACTAGAGTCAGGGCTTGCTTAGATTTCATGTCCTAGCTCTCACATCCTCTCTGTTTTCTTTTATCCTTCTCTCCTGGAAGATCCATTAATCAATTGTAGTGTAGGGTCTGAGCTCTGAGTGCTCATAGAAATAAACAACAACTGGTTGGTAAGAGAGGTCACTATCCTCTCTTACATAAACCTGAAAGTCTGAGAAAAGGGTCACATTACTTCTGGAGACACATATCTAATGTAAAATATTACATGATTCCTCCCAGTGGTTAGTAAAGGGATATACAAAACTTTGGCCTTTGCCCCCTAGGATTTGCAAGTTATACTTGCATACTAGGTTTAGCAACTAGTATGCAGCAGCATTTCCTTTCCATAAAGATAATGGGGAATTCTTTTGAGGGTGTTTAGATTACTAATATCTTGAATAGAAGGCTCCAATCTCACGTTAAAATCTCCCAAACAATTGTAACTATATCATGAATTTGGAGATACTAAGAATTCTGCTGACATTCAAATGCTCTACAATACCTAGCATTGTATTTATAATGAAACCATTTCTTGGCACATTTCAAATATTCCCAATACGTGTGTTTCAGGGTAATAAAATATGCTCACTTTTTCCATCTTTCCAAACAAGCTGACAATCACCCTCTAAATTCAAGAAATGATAAGCTGCCCACCACAAGTAGCCTTGAGAGTTGGGCTTGACAAGAAGCAACTCCAATAATCCTCCAAAGTCATGAGAGGTTTCTGACGAAACTTTAGAAGCATAGCTGATTCATTTATTTTGAGCATTGCTACCGTGTTTCCCCGAAAATAAGACACTGTCATATATTTTTTGGCTCCCAAAAACACACTAGGTCTTATTTTCGGGGTAGGTCTTATATATTTATGGTGCCAAATAGTGGGTGTGAGTGTGTAGGGGGGGTGTTTCGTGGGTGCATGGTTGCTCCCTGAAAAGTCTTCCTGGAACTGGAGATTTACACTAGGTCTTATTTTCAGGGTAGATCTTATATTAGGGCAGGTTTAGAAAATAGTGCTAGGTCTTACTTTCGGGGTAGGTCTTATTTTCGGGGAAACACGGTAACAGTGAGCAAGATGAAATACTAAGAAAAGGAATTTACAGCAAACCCTCTTAACATGCATAACAGCAGAATCTTTGACTGGATTAGTGACAATACCCTCTCAATATGGTTGCGAGAACAGTTATACCAATCTACAAAACCTCTGATAAACTTTGATTTACTAAGAGCCAGTTTGGTCTAGTGATTAAGAGTCATGAGACCATGAGTTCAAGTTCTAGTCCGGCCATGAAATAATCCACCCCCAATTAGCTCCTCTTCCTGTTCTCCTACAGGTCTGGTTAATGATACAGTTTGTATATTAACATGGAATCTAGCAGGATGGAAGAACACACTATGTGATCTATCTAAATTTCTGCCCAATTTTGGCCTGATCATAGTACAACAGACATGGTCAATAGCTGGAGATGAACGAATCTCAATACCTGTTTCTAAGTCCTGGGTCACTCTGGCACAGAAAGTAAAAGAGAAAGGCTTTTACGTTCAGATCAGGGGTCTGGTCATATTGACTAGTGACCACAGAAGAACTGGGATGGAAGGACACAGAAAAGACCACAGATGCCTCGCCTTTTTGCTTAGCTACTAAATTCTAATATATGGCACCTATGATTGTGATGTTAAATGTGTATATATTTACCAACGTTTACATTTTACTTCCCTGACATATGGGTGGATTCAGAGCATGATAGAGCTATTTCCCTTTTTAGAAGGTAACGTATAGGTATTTAAGATGAAGTTGACAGCAGAGGAATCAGTTGACTGAAGAATAAAACAATAGCTCTTTATGTATTCCCAACAATCCCTTGTTAACTCCAATAATATATTAATGTAGGGCCCCCTGGTTTGTTTGAAGGATTCAAGTACTCCCAATTCACTTCTCCCTCTTCTCACCACACAGTAATTGGTGATTTTCTCTCCTATTGCTCTTACAGTGGCTGGTTGCGTGATTTTTGTTATTAGGCTGCTGTCTTCTGATATTAGTTGGTTGCCCCATAAATGCAGTCAGTTTATTGAAATGTTTTTGAATAAAAGCCTCAAAAGACTTTTAAGAAAGTCACACTGTTGTCTATTGCTGTTAAGTAGTAAAAAAAAAAATTAGAGTCTATGCCAGGGGTGTCAAACTCAAGGCTGGGGGTGCTTAGATCTGGTCTGCGGGGGGGCCCTGGAAATAGCAAAGGACTGGCCCACGGTGCCTCTGCCAGGGAAAACGGAGCTCTCCTTTTTACTGGCAAAGGGTTGTAGGAGGCTTTCCCAGCCAAAAACGGAGCTCACAAAGGCCACATGTGGCTCGCTGAGCTCCATTTTCACTGGCAGAGGATTGTAGGAGGCCATTACAGCTGAAAACGAAGCTTGGGAGCCCATTTTTGCTTGCAGAGCACTTGGGCCATGACAGGTGCCCACCCAACACAAGTGACATCATGCTGGCCATGCACAACCTGGCCACACCCACCCTGGTCTCCCAAGGTCAAACACAAACTTGATGCAGCCCTCAATGAAATCGAGTTTGACTCCCCTGGTCTACGTTGTTAAAAGGCATTGTTTTGATATAAAGTGTGTGGCACTTTTTTGTGGAATATTGTGCCAACAACATAATATACATTTAACTTTTTAAAAAATCAAAATACCATGACAAATGCAAGTTGGTTTATCTGCAGTTGGCGGATTTTTCATAGTACATTGCTTTAAAATTTGAGGTTTGTTTTATTCATGGATAGACATATGTGAGTAAATACGGTACATTAATTTGTGAGTGAGAACACAAATGTGAATAAAGTATAGTTGGTGTAATTGTATTTGGTATGCATTGCAATGTTGACTTAGCAAGGTTTGTGAATACACATGTTTTGAAGTGGTTTCCTTGCTTATTTCTGGTTAGATTTTTGTCTCTAATTACATACCTGCAAAGAAAGCATAGGTTTTTTTTAAGGAAAAGAATTGTTAAGCAAACTGCCTATTTGCTCATTTATTAGACTGATTCTGGCTAATTTGACAAACCATGGTAAAACTTAGGATTTATATGTGTCCCAAAGCTTTTTGGAAGTTTTCACCAGTGGTTCAATACTGTAGGTGTCTATCCAGATCATGGTTGCCCCAAAGAAGCTTTTTCAAAAGGCAACTTTTCCTTGAAGACATTTTGCTTCTCATCCAAGAAGCAGTTCAGAACTGAAGAAGCTTCTTGAATGAGAAGCAAAATGTCTTCAAGGAAAAACAAAGTCCAGTTGCCTTTTGAAAAAGCACCTTTGGGACAGTACTGTATGTGGTATCCCAGTATTTTGGTGGCACAGTGGTTAGAATATAGTACTGCAGGCTAATTCTGCTGACTGCCAGCAGTTTGATTCTCACTGGCTCAAGGTTGACTCAGCCTTCCAAGGTCGGTAAAATGAAGACCCAGATTGTGGGGGAAATATGCTGATTCTGTAAACTGCTTAGAGAGAGCTGAAAAGCACTGTGAAGAAGTAACTTATATTTGTATATAAGTAAGTGCTGTTGCTATTGCTATTTTTATTAAGGGGTAGCAATTGAATTCTTAAAGGTATATTGTTTTCACATCAGGGTAGTTTGATGAAAATTTGGCAAATATAATCTTAAATGTCATTTTTCTATTCTTCTAGAAAAATTATGAATCTATAAACTAGAGTATCATATAGAGTAAGAATGTGGGATAAACACTTTTTGTTAAGTCTGAAGATGTGTAGCAAACCTGTTTATTACAGGAATGCATAGCCAACTGAAGAAAAACCAGAATTTCCCTTAAAAGAGCATACTTTGGGCATTCTTGAAGTAATTTTTAAAAGATCTATAACTTTTCCTTCAGGCAAAAATAGTATTTCTAAAGTCCACACCCTGAACTTTAATGACTTGTTTTCCTTATCTCTTTGAACCATGTGGAACTGAATTAGAAGGTTGTACAAAACCAATGCTACTAAGCTGTCCACAAAATGCTACGGTGGAGGCAGACTTGTTTAACATGTCAGTTTTTATATAGAAGCCTGTAATCCAATGCTTTTACAAAGAACCCTATAATCTAATCTAATGTTCCATGTGGCAGACTTTGAAATCTCTAGGTAGCCATTTGTATTGCAAAGTTTTCCAATTGTGGTGACCTGTTGAAGAACAAGTCTATTTTTGTTTGCTTGATTTTCACATTATTCTTATGGAATAGGTACTAAAAACTAGCTATCTAGCATGTAATCCAATCTTTTTGGGGGTGAGGGGGGGTGTCACGGCTTGGTTCAAATATTGTCAGAAGCAGATGAAGCCATTACTAAAAACTGAAGTTGCTTCAGTTTAATATGTTAGTCCTTTGGTTAATATGGTCGATCCTTACTGATTTTGTCATGTTAAAAATGTGCTTTCTGGCAACTCTTGAAAAGGGTTTGGGGGCAAAATTCACGACGTGAGGTTGGGTACATATCGTACATCTTTATTAGCTGCTTAATTTCAAATTTACCATTTTAAAAATGATCCTATATTAAGAAACATAGTAATTTCCACTGTTGATGTACTGATATTTTATATCTCTTGAGAGGGAAGAAAAAATGAAAATGTTATTAGATGGACAAATAGATCTTCTGTAAGCTGCATTTCTATTACTTTTGACCTGGGAGGGTGGAGTTGGGAGAACTAGCCTTGTTAAAACTATTCAAGGCATCTGAGGTCGCATTGAATTTTGTAACCTATAAAATTTGGACCTGATGTGGTCTGGCGAGCTGGCATATTTCATTGAGTGATTTATATTGACTTGGAATTCTATCAGTTAATTTACAACCAAATTCTCTGGCAAAATGTTCATCATATTTAGAGTTTCTTTCTTGGAGGTTTGGAGTTGGATAGTAATAAAGACTTGAAGAATAAGATGATAAAAGAAAATGGAAAATTAAGAGGGGGAAGTAAATCTTCAGATCTTTAATGTCAATTCAGATCTTTAAAATGACAGTACTCAGATTAATTTTATTTATTTATTTAACTGACAGATCTGTATGCCACCCAATTCCCAATAACTTTTAGGATTTGGAGATTGTGTTTACTTAAACAGGTTTAATCTCTGATGTATTTTTAAATCATGAAATCTGCACAAATGTGAGAGAAGGATTGGCAGGGCTAGGGGGAGGGGTTAAAAGAGGTATCTGTTTAGGATTGGTACATAGTCATAAGTTCAACTCCCTTGAATGTTGTTGACCCTTATCTAGTTTTAACCATGTGGCAATTGTTAGTTGATTTCTGTGTATAGATTTTAACAATGTCAGTAAACTTGACCTTCTGTGTGTGAATCTATTTTTTCTCACCTGACAACAACACATGCCTTTAGATTACTTTAGTTGATCAGTAGCATTTATGTACTGGGCTTACTTGCATGAGTTGGTCGATACTGAGTGAATTTTTCTGCCTTGTATCATGTTTCATAGATTTGTTTCTCCAGCATAATGTGCACATACGGTAGTTGAACACTCGCACAGTGAAGAGAGAAAAGATACTACAATATTATATTGCTGTTTACTTTGATACTCCTAAACATTCCTTTGTTTAGGACATTGAGCCTGATCATTCTACAAGTTCTTTTGGGAGAAAGGTCTTTTTCAGCCTCACTTTCTTATATTCTTAATTGATTGATAGTGCTGAAAATTGGACTTCCATATGCCTTCATCTGTAATCTAACATACTTATTGTTCCCATATCTTTGCTCAGAAACTGGAAATATTCTGATACTTTCCAAATATGGCTTGGTTTCTGTTATTTCCATCAAAAGTTGGGATCTAGTTTCAGGTATAATTCTGTTTTCCATAGACTGGGTGGGATTTGCAAAATGCTGAAACTTTTTCTGCACCAGTGTGTTCCTAGCATCTCTGTTGGGTCTTAAGAATCAGCCTCTTTATGTATCTCCAAATGTAACACTGTTAGAACAAGGATTAAAAAAATTGTAGAACTTTGTCACGGTTCCTGCATTCTGAGTTTTTTTTTTAACTTCATCTGATTCTCTGTATTTTACTACCTCCACTGATTGGTGAAGGTCATTTACACAGTTTAGAGTGTAGAAGAAATATAAAAGTATAAGGGGAGGGGATTATGGCGTTGAATAAGGCGTTGCACAAAGACTGGAAGTTTTATCAGAAGAATCTACTTGTTCGTTGCTTGCGATTGCAAATAGCGGAGGTGGCTGAAAAAGTTCTTGCTTATCGGATTGTTCCATAGAGGAAAGGATGGATCTGGGCGGACAGGCGACCTAGTTAGAACTTTTTTGGTGTCTGGCAGCGCGTGGCTTTACCGTCGGAATGGCGCAAGCACAGGTTGGTTTTTGCTTTCTCCTTCACACGTTGCCCGCATTCCCCTTCTTTCTTTGCAGGCGTTCTAGGCATGCGTTGCAGTAAATTCAGCTTTTTTTATCTTTCGCGTGCATAAAAGGTCCGCTGGACAAACTTCTGGGCAATTTCTGTTTCTGCGGTGGTCTGGAGATGCGCAGAGGCAGAGAGGGAGGGCAGCGCTAATGGATGCTCTTTCTCAGTCGCGATCTCCTCTTTTGATCTGTGACCACGAGCCGTTCCTATTGGCCGTTTCCCTTGTGACGTCTGGGGACTGCGGTTGTCCTATGTATCAAGCGCCGGGCTTAGTTTCCGTATCTTAAGAGAGCCCGGAGATCGCGGGGTTTCTTGTATGCTGCAAGGAGAGACAGAAGCCAAGAAGAGCCGGGCCTGCCTTCTCGCCACCCCCGTTCCGCTCCGGTCACCGGGATGGGGACAGCTCTCCACTAGACTCGCTGTCAAACTGGACGGGGAAAGGGGAAAGCTGTTCCCACCGGCCGAAGTCAGAACCATGCTGTGACCAAAGTTGGAGTCTGAAGCGAAAGTAGCCCCCTCACTCCCTTTTACAAGCGGGATCCGATCTAAAAGAACACGTGAGTCTGCCGCACATTGGAGGAGGAGGGGGAGACTTCAGACTTGCCCAAGGGCAACGGGGACGCCGTAGTCTGGATGGTCCCCTGTGCAAGCGGCTGCTGGAAAGGTGGCAGCGAGCGGCAAGAGAAGATTGCTAGCAGTTGACAGAAGCGGAAGGGGAGAGCAAGCTTTCCTAGTAGTTTTTATTACTATTGGGGGTTATGGTGGACTAATCAGTAACTTAGTTCGTGAAGTAGATGTAGGGTTTTTCCATCTCGATTTTTCATTGCATTTTGGGGGAGGGGTAAAGGATTGGTAACGATTAAGGAAAACAAGTGCAGAATTTAATGTTTACTTTAGGTGTCATTAATCGTTTAGCCTAAACTGGTCCAATCATGTGTTGCAAGTTCATCTTCAAATCAGGAAGGAGTTTTCCCCCTCAGAGGGACTTAAAGCAACAGTGGCAAGACTCCAAAGGGTTGTTTCTGGTCAATAGAAGATGCAAATGTGAATATTTGACATCCATTTTCTAATAAAATTAATGTAGAAGAGGGTGTATGGCCAGAAGACCTGCCCAGGTTTTCCTTCCCTTACCTGTTCCCAGAGACTTCTAGTCAAACTCCACATAGCCTCTCTTCAATTCTCTCTCTCTCTCTCCCACTTCCTCTCTCGCTGACTCTTTCTTTTCTTTCTTTCTTTCTTTCTTTTCTTTCTTTCTTTCCTTTCTTTCCTTTCTTTCAACAGTTTTTGTTTTTCATAGGCAGCTACAAGTTGATCAGTCATTTATATGTAACTTCCATTTCTGCCCAGTCTTTTTTTTTCTGTCCCCTTTTCAATTTATTTGATCCATGGGGGGTTGGAAATGTAACCTGGACTAACTCTAGCAGGAAAATCGTCTAGCAGATTCCTAGCCTTTGACAATCCTAAAATTAGGGAGAGCAGAGCATGATTGAAATATCGAAGTAATTCTGTCCTACAACTAGGCAGAGATGGATTTCTCAGGGCCTGGATGGGTTGATCCATCCTCCACATATTTTCCTCAGCCTTATGGGAAAAGATGCAAATGAAACTAAAAGTAACTCCCCTGGAGGACTAGAATCTGATCCACTCTGGAAAAAAAAAAGCAAAAAAATATTGAAAGACTCTAATGTAGGATTTGAGACTGTTTATTACCCTGAGAGAGGAGTACTAGTACATTAAGGGCCAATTGCTGATAATGGCAGAATCTCAGGCTTTCATGAGACCAGGCTCCAAGGAAAACAGTTTAGCAGGCTGGTTGGACTAGTCAACTCTTCAGGCTAGAAGAAAGTATTGTATGAATTTTGGGATTTGGTAGGTGCATTAAAATGTGGAGCTGCAGATAAGGAATACTCAAACTAAGAAAGCCTGGGCCTCCTGAATGGAAGGTAAGAGGAGGTAGCCAGGATTAACAAATACATACCACAGACTTGCTGCCATTCAGCACCAAGCCTGCATTTTCCTAGTATGATTTGATTGCTTATTGTACCCAATGACTATCATTAAGTGTTGGACCTTATGATTCCTGACTCTTGACGAATGTATCTTTTCTTTTATGTACAATGAGAGCATTTGCACCAAGACAAATTCCTTGTGTGTCCAATCACACTTGGCCAATAAAGAATTCTATTCTATTCTTAAGTTGCTAGAAGTCTTCTTGCAGGATCCAATCTGAATGGGTCACTGGCACCAAAGATTATTCTTCCAAGATTTTGGGCTCATGCTTGAGCTCATCCTCAGGGAGCTTCTCTTTATCCAGAACATGTATAACATGTCACCAACTCAGATTGGATCCTGCAACATTATCCTGGGACCTGTATATTTAGCTTCCTTCATGAGAGGTTTTCTTTTTTTTAGTTTATTTTAATCCATACTGTTTTAAGGTATGGTATTCAGTGTTTTCCATTCCATGTTTCAGAATACAAAGAAGGGTTTATTCAAGGCTACTAGCTGTACAAAGCTTTGAAGCAAAGTTTATCTTGTAAAAACTTACGAGTTTCATTTACCCATATGCTCCAAAAAAAATGGCAATGCCCACAGAAACGATGATTAGAGACTCTGATGTCATCAGTAAGAATTCTAGAGGAAAAGGAAAATTTTCAAAAGTGCATTGGGAAAGCAGATTATTCTAGACAAGTTTTATTTTGTTTGTTAATTTTTTTATATTTTAATTTTCTGAATAAAATACAAAATAGGAATTTAAAAAAGGAAAATTTGATTATTTTATAAGCAATATTGTATATGCCCTATGGTCATTTTTTAAAATCAAAATGTTATGTCCCGCGCCCCCAGTGCAGGAGTCATGCCATGCAAGTTAAGCCAATGTGCATTATGGCTTTATTTTATACAATATATTCCATTCCAGGTCTGTTCCATGGACAGAGCATAGAACAATTTTTTCTGAACAGATAGTTTAAAGTAGTCTTTTATTGGATTAGTACCAAATATACATGACAGTTTGTTTAATATTTACTATACCATATAGATTAGTCCATGTACTACACCAGTCATCTACTCCCAATGTTCAGGATTACAGCTCCATTACCCCCAGTCGGTAAATAAAGTAGCATAGTATACAATAGTGACTTGTAGTGTCAATATATTCAGATGGCACAAATTGGAAAAGGTTACCATAGAATAGTGTTTATCAATTTTGGGAATTTCAAGATACGTGAATTTTCCCAGCCATCTTGAAGGTGAAGTTCATACATCTTGAAAACAGTAGGGATTAAAGTAAGAATTGAATCTTATGCTATTATTGGTAAAAATGTTAATGAATAAGTAATACTGGAATAGGAAAATACGATTATGGAATGCTGTATTGCTGTTATCATATATGTTTATGTAGGAGTTCAGAGGGTTGGCTTGGTTTTAAGAAGACACACAAATTGTACTACGTAATTATACCTTGCACTAAGCTTGCTTTTTCTTGGTAGAGCCTAAATACCTACATGATACCACATCTCACTGGGTTTCCTAATCATAAATGCATGTGGACAAGAATTGTTTTCCTTACACCTTTGCCAAATACTCACCAACATACTCATACATCATATCAACCCAATTCTTACCACCCACATTTGCTTCTATTAATCTTTACGGTATTTCAGCTTCTTTGTTGTAATGCTGTAAACATCAAGCCTACTTTGTCATAATCTTATATAGCAGAAGAGAAAAACAATTTAAATATTGCTTTGGAAATATGAAGTGTATATCTTTAGTATATGGAGATCCATCTTAGACAAGTAAGCTGTTTTTCTGCATGAAAGAGTTGGCAATGTAAATTAATTTGCAAACAAATCTTTATATTTCTTTTATTCTTTTTGGAACTTCTGTAGATTTCTGCATCCTCTTAATTGATTTTTTTTTCCTTTGAGTTAGACTCTTCTCCATCTCTCTCACTCTCTTTCTCTCTTCTGAGAGGGACTCCCACAGCCCAGTCATTAACAGAGAAGTCATATGTTTATTTATTGGCAGAGGAAAGGGTTTCAGCAATTTCAGGGGAAAATCCACAGTGAAACTAAATTTAGAAACTACCAAAATACTTTCTCAAATCCCTCACTAATGGAAATCAGTCCATTAAAAAGGAATCAAAATCAAACCTTGTACTATTCTCCTTACTGTTTACAGAAAGTGACCAACATTCATTTCAAGTTTAAAAATAGTGTTCAAACTTCATATTGCAATTTATCACTTTGATGGCACAAATTTGCCTGTGAATTTGGCTCTTGTTTCCTCTCGCAAGGTTTTCAGAAGTATTATGAATGATTTGCCAGTCGCTTTATATGCTGAGAAGTACTACAATACAAATAATGTTAGGCGTTAAATACATTTTCAGGTGTTTTTTACTCTATAGTGACTAAAAGCACCTTTCCATGAAGGATGGTAAAACAATGTTTGGGACATATTTTTGATTGCAGGAGAGAATCTTGCTTGCATGAACATCCTGTTCCAGGCAAATATACTATAAGGAAAACTAGTAGCTTTGGCCAAGGTTAATCCTAGCCTACTTTCCTTGATTGCTAGTTTTCTCTGTGGAGTGAAAGTTTTGAACAGAAGGAAAATAATTCATGCAAATCCTCAGTTGTTTATTTATGCAATACACACACACAGAGGGAAAGAAGATTGAAACATTTCTAATAAAGGATGCTATTCCAAATAGTTTTCCAAAGTATTTGCTTTCACCAACACATTTTTAAGATCCTTGCTGGAGATATCTTTTCTTCATGGCTATTGATTTAAAATATAAGCAGTGCAAGGGAAGGACAGCAGAGTGAAACTGCTTTGGTGATTCTGGGACAAATGGCTAAATTCTAAACAAGTATTTAAACCTGTAGGAACAGGGTTACTTTTTCTTACTGAGTTCTGGCTGCAGAATAAATCAGCTGATCCAGCATCTCTTATTCATCTGTCTGGGGCAAAAGCTAGTGGTCCAAGGACCATTTGGGGAAGAGGATATGGTGAATATGTTCTCCTTTTGTTCTGCTATTCAACTTGCTTCTAACAAGTATCTGGTATCTTTTGAAAGACTTCCTTAAAGCATTAGGTTCTTCCCCTCCCTTTGTTTTCGGGATAAGCCCAAATATTGGCATGACTCAGCAGAGCTATAGAGAATAACTCTGCTGACGTTTCCCTGTGTTTGGGCTGCAAGCTTAGAAGCTGCTTGAGGAAGGTTAATCAGGGACACAGATGGCATCCAGCCATTGTTTTTCTTCTCAACCCAATGTTGCCAATCTATTGATAGGGAGGGGCTTCGAAAGTCCTTTGTGTGACACTCCCCACCCTTTCATAAAATCTGGCGGTCAGTACACAGAACAGCATGTGTTCTTTTTTTTTTTCTTCTTCTTCTTTTCCTAAAATAGTTAACAATGTCATTATGTGTATGCGAATTCTGAAAGAGAATCTTTTGGGGTAAGGGGAAATCCTGCTGCTTCTGAGCTGCTTTCATCCTGCCTAACAAAAACAAATCAATATTTCCTCCCTTTCCACTACTTACAACAAGCACTTCGTATTTCTGACAATGATCAGGGTGGCCTTTAAAAAAGTTTCCTCTTTTTAAATTTTAATGTTCATCAAATCCATATGTCAAATTTTGATTTTTCTCTATCACCCACAAAAAGCCCGCAAAGCGTTTCCAATTGTTCCAGTATTTCTTCAGTGATTTTTCTCTCATGAGGCCTGTGAGCCCTGGTCAAGCCCTGGTCATCGTTGCCAGTTTTGTCATATTTATTTACCTTTCTTCTTTTGTGGGCATCATAGGATCTTTCCAATGTTGAGAATATAGGAATTGTGTTGCTGTTATCATATATAGCAATAAAACATCATGTGACTTTTCCACTGCTTCATTCATAAACCCTAACAAAAAAGTTTTGTGGTCTAAATTGTACATTAATTTTAAAAATATTTTGAATTATGTTACTAATTTCAATCCAATATTGTTTAACTAAAATTTATAAATCCACCAAAGATGATAAAAGATTCCTATTTCAGTCTTACATTTCCAGCAACTATTTGGTGATCCTTTATAGTTTATACCATTAGCCAATTTCTCTGGGAATAAACACATTATTTTATAGACATTTCAGTCCCTTTAGCCACACATTTTTCCATTGATCAATCAGTACTTTATATTGAAAATGTTTAATTTTTTGCCCAGCTTAATATACAGTTTTTAATTAATCCATCTTCTGTTTCCAATTTTAACAAACCTCTTCCCTTTACCCAAAAATTGAAATTGGTCTTCTTTTTTCTCCCCTGGTAAATATGATTTAATCACTACCCTGTGTGATAATAAAGAATATAAAATTATTCTACATAGATCAGAGTGTGATTTGCTGTCAGTTAAGGAGCATTCATGCATTAGATCTATCTTTCACCTTTCCTTGGGAGCTCAGAATGGTCTGTTTAATACACCCTCCTTCAAATGTATCTTTATAACAATAACAACCTGTGAGATTTGGGATCAGTCACTGTCTTCAAGCCAAAAGGAATCTTGTCATCTCACATGGAGACATATGAATCTTGAAGATGGGTTTTTCTGATCCTAAAACTACACAACGCTTTCTTTCTTGAAAAATGTGTCTGCTAGAAGGAGTCTGAACTTTAGAGAAGCGGTTGTACTGCAACTCCAGCAAGTTCCTCTTTACCTGCAAATTCATCAACTGAAGCGTCCTTGTTTCTTTTAGCATTTTTGGTGCTTTTATTATCATGTGCTAATAAAAGCTAGTCAAAAAAGCTACCACTGAAATACTGAGGCATGGCTTCCTTCTTGTTCTTTCAGAAATGCCTCCCTTGACATCTAGTTGATTGGACATTAACTTTCCTTTGAAACCATTTTCTGGATTGGGGGTAGGATGGCTATGGCATTGTGTGTCCCTGTGCTTGAACATCTAGGCAAGGCAGCATGACCACCTCTGTTCTACCAAAGGATTATGTGAAGGCCTCAGTTGCCAAAGCCATGATGGGTGGCAAAGGTCAGTATTTCATAAGTTTGGCTATTTTTTGATACAACACTTATGTCTTAAATCTCTTTAGGCTACCTCTGACTCTCTTTATGGAGTTTGTGTAACATTGCTTAATCGGAAAGGAAATTATGCAATGGATGTGTATGAATGTATGCAGTAAACAATATTTTTGATCCCAAGACCTAGTTGGTGAATCAAGGATCATGTAAGACACCCATGAGTGTGGCTCCAGTGAGACTGTTGTTGCCTTGTTGCTAATGTTTTTCCTCTTTAGTAATTTTAACCATAGTGTGAGAAACAGGCTGTGTTTCCTCCTTCCCAGCAGTGCTGATGGGGATTTTCTCCAAAAGAGAGAGTTCAGCTTTCATTCTCCTTGTGTTTCCTGCACACTGAAATCCTCAGCCAGATGCTAGTCAGATGTGTGATGAGTTGGATACTTGATCCTTCTGTGGTAGGGGCACATTCACAACCTCACATAATACCTTTATCCAGCACATTCAGGGGGTTGGCAGAAGTGGTGATGGAAGTGCAGGGAGCAACCCATATCAAGCTACAGGAAAAAGCCTTTGAGGGACAGCTGCAATACAGTTTGCTATTTGCAGGAAGTGCATTGCTGTCCGCACCCAGGTACCATTTGTACCTTGACCACCTAGAGAAAGACTAAGAAGGAACTCCCTTATCTTATCAAGGCCGCTCTGCCTGTCTGCTGTTCCTAGCTTGTGAAGCCACTTCACTCTTAATAAGCACGTCCTTTTATGACATGCAATGGTACCAAAGAACAAATAAATACAAATAAAGGCCAATGCAAAATAATTGCTGCTCCCCATTTCTCTCTTCCTGGCAAGCTTTTTACTTTCTGGGCAACAATGTAAAAGCATTTTTCTCAAAATAATCCTAGAATGCCTGTGAACCCCTTCATGCCATAATATTGTTACCTTGCCATTATATTTAGTGGATTCAGGTAAAAATCAAAGACCTGCCAATTATACTGCTCTTGGAATGGTGGCTTTGTCCAAAAGCTTTACTTTTCAAAGATCTTTCAGTCCCATTTAAAGAATTGTAGCATGCCCCCAGTTACCCTCTTGTGACTTCACAACATTTTATCACAAGTTTTTATTCCCTCATAATTTAACCCCAGCAGGGTTTGTCTGCCAATCCAAGAAAGAAAAATGCCTCCACTCTTACCAGCATAGGGGACTATGGCAGGAAAGAGGTGACTTTGATTCACAATCAGCAATTCTGAGTTCTTTGGCAGCTCTAAAATGAAAAGAATGAAGCTTGTTTTAGTCCACAATAGACTTTTTTTTCATGTACTAAGTTTTCATAGAATTGAATGCAGGGGTGGATTCAAAGAAAAGGCTAGGATTTAAATAGCAAAAGCAAAAACTGTAATATTCAACTAGAACAGAGCCCAGCCATCCAGGGATCATTAACATCACTATGTCTGGGGATCCCTTTCATGCACACCAAATTCCTTCTTCTACCTGTTGTCATTAAAAATAAAGAGGTTTTTTTTTTAATGGAAAACCAGCATAATGCAAAGTAACCACAAGTGTCTGATACCATCTCCCCACCCCCCAAGAATGTCATTGCAGCTAATACAAGCCACATAAGTTTTGTTGAGAACTTATGAAAACAGCAAGGGCCGTAGTCCTGTGTTTCCTCTAAAAGCACATCCAGAAAAAAGGAACATTTGCTAAGCGGTAGAAATCCATCAGAAACCGCTTGAGAAAATGATGCCAGGAAGGACATTTCCCTTGGGAAAAGGGTCATGGTATCCATTTTGTGATATGGAAGCCTTCCTGTGCTCCCCATTTTGAGAGGACACAAGGAACACACTCTTGAAAATCCAAACGTGTCCTAAGGATACAATTACAGATCACCAGTAGGGAATTTTCACAAATTTGGATAGTATAACTGATGGGTGAAATGTTGGCTCTTGGGACAGAGCGATGGCCTTGGGTGGGAGTGATGGTAGAAAGGGAGAGATGCCTTGAATGTAGACAATAGCTGGAGGAGAGTGCTGACAGGCCAGCGGTTCTCCATACCTAATTTGAATATATAAATTAAGCAGGCATCGGTGGAAAAATATTTCCAAGTTGAGTATTGCTTTCTGATGGATTGAATTCATGCAGCTAATTTATGATGCATTACTGTACACTATGAACCTGGCCAAGGTGATTTATTTGTGGTTTAGTATGTGTGAATGCAGTCCTCATCTAAGGGTTCTCTAAACATGACATAGCCATGGAAGGAGGTCAGTACTTTGCTCTATAACAAAAAGATGTGGCCTTTTTATTATAGGAAGGTCCACAGTGGGAGGTACAGAAATGTCAAGATGGCAGCTGCAAATTCAGATCCCTCCCTTTTGGGCACGCATTCTGGGCACTGCATATGCCAAAAAAGGGGCACGTCTTTCTTCATGCAGTCCTGGCCACTACCTTGACTTTTTGCTCTCTCTCTTCCTTGCAGATGTCCATGTTGTGATTTTGTACGCCTTTGTTCCGACTAGTAGATAACTTTTTTCAGGATATTCCATTATTATCACCACCACTAATCAATCTCTAGTTATCCCTTCACTACAGGAACCAGCCAGCCAGCATTCTGTAGCTACAAAACAGAGTCTGTTTTCAATGAACTCTTTCAGGACATGTTTTCTGTGTTTAGAGCGAGCTTTCATAAATTTTTCTTTTGTGCTTCTGCAAACCTAAACCCACTCTTGCCTTCCACTTGCTCAGGTTTCCTTTCACTACCAACACTCCAAAATACTTTTCTTCTTAGCTCTTGCCTAAGATGAGAGGTTTTGCCCTGCTTTTATTTTCTTGTTTGCATAAAGCAGGAAGGCAGTGAAGAAAACAACGCCTGCATGTAAGAAGAAGAAGGAAGTTCTGCTATGTCAACAGCTTTTGTTTCATCATTGCAGATATTATTGGGATAACATCTTTGTATTAAATAGCTGGTCCTGCAGCATTCTGGCCCATAAATTCTATCATATCCCATGTGGAGCAAAACTCAAAACAGTGTCTGTGCCCTGGAAGAAACTGGGTTAGGCAAGTTGAGCAAGGATGATTTCTAACAAGCAGCAAAAGGTGATCACCAGGAAACCATGTTCCTTTGTGTTACAATAGGCCCAAGTTGCTTGCCATTTCGATTTCTGTAGTAGAAATAAGAGTAGATGTGCAAAAGCTTGTGACAAAGATAGCATTAACAAAGACTATGGTGGTAAAGTGGCCTTCATCTCCAATCCATCACTCACCCTTCTCTATCACATGGTAGAGTGCATTTTTCTGGGATCCCAGTCATGGATCCTGTGGCATTGTCCATGCATTGTGGTTGTCTGTCATCTGCGCAGATTCCTTCAGCATAGGGGAAATAATTGCAACTAGATATTTTAACATATTGCCAGAATCACAAAATAAGTGTTGCTAATTTTAGGTGGACCCAAAGTACCAATAACTCGTCTTTTTAAAGTAGAGAATGTGGCTAAGTCTATGCAATAAATCTGTTGGTGAATTTCCTGGAAAAGGGAGAGATTCAGTCCGCCTGAACTCAGGAAGGCTGATCCCATCCCAGTGGCCTCCTTAGAGCCATATCTTTCCATTCATTTGTGTCATGAGTGGGATGTGAAGATAATTCACTGCCTTTGAGGTTTGTCTTCTTTGGGGTGGACTATAAATGCTGAATGCAAGTAACTGTGTGTGGCAGGTTGTCCCCAGTGCTAAAAATAAAACCCACAATTTGCTGTGCCACGTATTACTGAACTTAATTGCTGCCTCGGCATTGCATGCATGTTCTACATAGTGCTTGCCAACCTGGGGGCAGTCTAGGACAGAGACTGTCTCCTGTGGGAGAGCACATTGGGAGAAAACCATGCTGGCCTTCCTGATGCTGGACTTATGCCATCTGCTGGCGTAGATATTGCATTAGTGTGTTCCAAGAACAGGTTTTATAAGAAAACTAGGGGGACTGGATAGGCAGCCATTCTGACTTCACTGCAAAAATATTTGTTACCTGTAGCACAAACTTAGGATTTCTCTCTGCATTGAGTTCAAGCTTTCTATCCAATCTGTTGATCAGAGCCTGTTATTGCCATTTCAGATTTAATTCCTCCCTCCATTAGCCTTTCCTTTTCCCAAATTGGACTAATTATCAGCGCTGACAGCAGCCTGACTCATGTGTTTCATCAGTCCCTGTAGGATCCTCCATAAGCTCAAGGCAACACATGAGGAGGGAGTCTCTCCTTCTGTCTTCATCCATACAACTTGGTGAGGTAGGCTAGAGGAATAGTAAGAATAAGTGCCTCAGTGGTAAGGCCCAAGCAGAAAGAACACCGAGCTGGAGTCTCCCCCCAACTCCAGTACACTACCATACTCAGTGCCCCCTCACTGTCCGTTCTTTAACCCAAAATGTGGGGAGAGTTCTGGTTTGCAGAAAACAGAATTAGCACTAAGCAGTCCAGAGAATCCTGACTGTGGAAGGAGGTCCTGTCTATTTTTTGAGAGAGGTTATCAACATGCCATTCGAAGGTCAGAGGAGTCTTCAACTCTCCCACCTTCCAAAGTTGTACCTCTTTATTTTAGGCTAACATATATGATATAAGAAATAATACTCACTTTCTTGAAGTTTCCATGATAGAAATTTGGGCAAATTACCTTATACATGAGCCTCTTTTTGTACGTAAGTCAACAATGCTTTGTTTTGTGTATTTGCTGGAAAAAACTGAATTTCAAGGCTCAGAATTTCCCCAATTTGCAATATAAACCAACAAGCTTGTACATTGGCTGGCAGTCTGAGCATTACAAAGGACAATTAGTGGGAATACACATATGTTACATGTACAAACAGATGGCTCTGGAAGCACATTCTTTGCATTGTCCAAATACTTCTATTCCTCATCAAGATCAAAGAAACTTTTTCAGTCAATTCAAATTCAAATTTATTGGACTTGTTTGCCGCCCTCTCTCCCACTCGATTCAGGGCGTCTCACAATATAAAAATTACACAATACAAAATTAAATTGATTGAAATGCAATTAAACCCCAAGCCCAATAAAATCTAAAACCAATAAAACTTAGTATAAAATACAATTTAAAAAACCCACCCCACTTCACTTCAGTCCAGGCCAGTTTGCTGAAAAAAACCAAGTCTTCAGGTCACGGTGGAAGGAATGGAGGTCCGGGGCTAATTGGAGCCCCAAGGGTAACTGATTCCACAGGGTGGGTGCTCCCACAGAGAAGGCCCTACCCCTGGGTGCCGCCAGCTGACACTGTCTGGCCGATGGCACCCCAAGGAGGCCCTGCCTGTGGGAGCATACAGGGCGATGGGAAGTCGATGCTGGCAGGAGATGTTCCCGCAAGTACCCTGGACCCAAGCCATGTAGGACTTTCTATGTTAACACCATCACCTTGAATCTCACCCGGAGGGCAACCAGCAACCAATGTAGCTCGTGCAGGAGGGGTGTAATATGGGAGTATCAGGATACTCCCATCACAGCCCGCGCGGCTGCATTCTGCACCAGTTGAAGCCTTTGGTTGGTCTGCAAGGGCAGTCCCATGTAGAGAGCATTGCAGTAGTCAATTTGGGAAGTAACAAGTGCATGAGTAACCATCCGTAAGGCATCTCAGTCCAGATCGGAACGCAACTGGCACACCAGGCAAACCTGGGCAAACACCCCCCTGGTCACAGCTCCCACCTGATCCTCCAGACTGAGCTGTGTACCCAGGAGGACACCCAAGTTGTGAATCCTATCCATGGGGGGCAACACCTCTCCCCCCATGACCAATGATGGTGATTGATAGCAGAATCTGACTCGATATCTATGCACTGACTGGAGACTGAGATATTATCATTTTATCTTACTTCATCTTGATCCTTCAATGAATATATACGGATCTCTAAAAGAAAGCCCACCCAAGTAGGGGAGAACATCCTTATTAGTGCAACTGGTGGCATACATGACTGCCTTTAATGCTTTAAAAGCAGGTCTTGCCTTATTCAGATGAATCCTACAATCCCTGCAATATTCAAATATATTCTTCAGGGACAAATGGCAGATTACACAGGATTTTTCTCTGTACTTAAGGGGTCAGTAGAAGCACAAGAAATAAATAATTTCTCCTTTTCAAATGGTATAAATGCCAGCAATGTCAGCAAGTTAGCAATGCATGTTAATTTATACAATTTATAATTAATTTATACACTTATCCAAATGTTGATGTCAGTCTGCATAATTTGTAGTTCTATAATATTCCTAGCTCTTGGAAGCTTCTAAACTTTCTAGATGTGCCACCTGCTCTGATCCTGGTCTGTACGTGTGGACAATTTTTGAATTGTAATTACTACTAAGCTTGGTTGACTTGGATCTTATTTCCAGTTTCTGGCTGCTGTGGTTCTTTCTTACCAGATAGAAAATATTTGAGGAGAAAAAGGAAAGTTGGAAAGTGATTGATTGATTGATTGATTGATTGATTGATTAGATTTGTATAGCAACAATGCTGAAAAATAAAGACAAGGTTCAAATCTTTATATAGTCTTAGATCAGCAAATAAAATACAAGAATCACAGTTAATTAAGGAAAAAATCCTAAAATATCTTAAAAGGTTTAAAGTAAATGCTATGGCATTTTGTACAATCTATAGTACCTGGCTATGGTCAAGGAAATAAAATCAGATTGATCTGATAATAACATTTTGAGAAAAAGTAAATTGGAATGGCAGGATATTTAGTAAAGAGTGAAAATAGTAATTCCTGCAAAGCATTTGCATAGAGGGAGCAATAGAGAATAATATGTTCCATTGATTCAATTATTCCTCTACCTCATGGACAAGGATAAGGCCCTTCAGAATTTTGGGATTGTTATGTGACTGAGATATCTAGCTGTCCAGAACGGCTTAAGAAGATGCTTCTGGGTAGAGATGGGAAGTCTGCTTGCAGCTCTATATCAATGGCTCACTGTTTCAGATCAAGAAGACCACATTTGTAGCCTATCAAGGTGATGGCTGACCATGAATAACCATAGACTTGCAATTTGACATGTATTGCCTGGCTCCAGAAACACTGGAAGCTGTCATGGGGCCACATCAGTGGTGGGATTCAAATAATTTAACAACCGGTTCTCTGCCCTAATGATTTCTTCCAACAATCAGTTCCTCAAACTGCTCAGAAAGTTAACAACCGGTTCTCCCGAAGTGGTGCAAACTGGCTGAATCACACCACAGGGCCACACCAACTGGAAAGGAAGAGAACTTAATCTAGTAAGAGATGTATATCCATGCAGAAGTTTCAATTTTAAGAAGGCCAGTGTCACCAGGTTCAAGCAAGGTGCTGGAAAGATAGTTCTCAAAAACCTAGACTGAACTTTTTAGGGGCTGAACCAGAGGTGGTATTCAGCAGGTTCTGACCAGTTCCAGAGACATGGTAGCAGAACTTTTGAGAAGTTCAGAGAACTGGCAAATACCACCTCTGACTGGCCCCACCCCCATCTATTATCTGCCTCCCAGCTGATCAGCTGGGTCTTCTTTTGTTGCCCTGCACAGGAGAACAGAGGTGGAAAGCAGGTCAGTGGGGTGGGGAGGGAATGGGATTTTGCAGTAACCTTCCCACAGGAATGGGGAGGGAATTTTACAGTATTCTTCCCCTGCCATGCCCACCAAGCCAAGCCATGTCCACCAAGCCACACCCACAGAACCGGTAGTAAAAAAAAATTGAATCCCACTACTAGGCTGAACTAAGCAACAAAAAGGAGCTGGACTCGGATCTTAACTAAGGAGACTTTAATTGCTGCAGGTTTACGGTTACCAATAGCTTGGAATACAATCCCCAGATATTAAAAGGTCCTGACTTGCTCTATTTGGTGGTTATTTGGATGCCAGGTATTCCTCTCATGGCATATCTTAGCAAGGCAATGACATTTCCACAATTAGAATGAGTAGTAGAGATTAGCTGTTTCCATGACTGTATCAGGACTCGCCTCTTCTTTGCCCGTAACACTTGTTTATATTTCCTCTTTAATAAGAGCAGGTCTTGAGCTGAGTAGGAGAGAAGATCCTTTTTGTATTTCTTAAAGCAGGAAATTAGTTGTTTCTTGGCTGGCTGGCATTTTCTATCGAATCAGGATTGGTTAAAGGAGCTCTGATTTCTACTACTGCCAGATGGGATGGATAGAGAGAATTGGCTGGAGAATCTGAACTAGCTGAATGGCAAAGTCTGTTCAGGGGACTTGTCATCCAAAATAACTGTAGTATATGTAGGTGAAGTGCCCCATTGGCAGAGAGCATTAGAGAGGTTAGTTTGTTCTTCATCTGACCTGTACATTTTGTTCTTATTTGTCCCTTGGGAATAGTTTTAGATGGAATAGGATAGGTTTTCAAAAAAAAAAAAGAGGCAGCGAAGTTCTTCAGAAGCAATCTGTTAGGACAGTGATCACTTTCAGAACAGTTGTCAATACGGAATTGGAAAACTGAAGAAGATAACTTTCTTGGTTTGACCGTCAATCAGGGAGGGCCCTGTGCCTGCCCAATGTGAGAATTCTGCTGGGTAGTTGGTAATAGTGGTGCCATGCAGAATTTGCAAACCAATTTATAAAATGTCTGTAGCATTTTTAAGCTCCATCTTCAGTGTGGTCTTTAGATTCTCTAATTAGGACTGGAGGTGGGGGGGGGGCAATCTGCAAATTAGGTGAAATTTTGGAAAATTTGGCAAAAGGTGATTATCATTTGGGCCAAGTTTGGCACTGAAATCTCTTGCAGTGGTGATGTGACCAGTGGGAAAGTGTAATTGAATAAAAAGTGTAATTGAATAGTAATGTTCCACTTTTCCCCAAATTTCCACAATACATGATTGAGAGATGTTGGGAAGTATGTAGAAATTAATGAGAAGCAATTTCCAGAAAAGTTGAGAATAGCTGTTTGTGCAAGGCTCTCAAATGAGTCTAAGATAACACAATCTCAGTGTTGAGATATGAATGCTCAGATCAGCAAGAAGTTCCCTCCTCTGATGCCAGGAACTGCTGAGAGGGATCATGATTTATATCCCTCAAAAAAGATAGAATTCGTTAACGACATTTCTTGGAACATAAGGTTGTTGAATTGGCATACATAGCTTACAAAAGCAAGGTCTCTGTTTCTGGCTTCCCATCCAGCACTGTTCCAAGAGAGCAAGGGTAGTGATTCTGGTGCAGAACTTCCTTTGCTGTCATAGGGGGTGACTGGGGATGTATTGAGGTCTAGGGATGAATGATATGGCTCATGCAATTAGTCCAAAGATGAAATAAGATTCAAAGTTCCTTCAATACGTAGGAAGACACATTGGTTGTAATTTGGGCATGATTTTGCCATTCTCATGCTGCTGTATAGAGTTCGTGGTGGTTTGCACTTGGTGATTGTTAGCAAATTATTGTTTCATGTCAGTATAATTCATTGGAGTGGTTAGTTCTGCCCCAGCAATGTTCTTTTTCCTGCCTCAGGGGCTGTCATTGTCATGATTTCATGTGATTCTTGTGGCAAAAGTTTGCCTGGAAGACTAGAGCTTGTGGCAGTTATTGGGTATGTTAAGATGCAAATACCCGTGTCATGTTCTTGGTGCAGCCACCATCTGACTCAGGTTGTGTTCCCAGGGTTTTAGGCAATCAAATCCTTCCTGTTAATTGTCAGTAGCATCCAGCTTTTTATTCTTTGAAGTTTCTAGATGTTATGCTACTTCAATAGGGGGCAGGGTGGAGGGATTTAGACCTGCTCCAGGGGCGCTATGTTGATATCCACCTATCTAGATTCCATAGGACTGAGGAGGGGACCAACAGGGTTCTCTCAAAGCGATGGCAACTGTCTTACATAGTTGGTAAAACCAGATCAATAAGAGCACTGGCTACTTTGTGTGTTGCCGCTGAAGTTTCTCTCAAAATGTCCAGTCTTTTAATATCAGCTTTTTCCAAATCTGGCAGGGCACTAAAAGAGTTAATAAGATTTTTTTTCCCCAGAAAAATCACCTGTGCACAGTCTTGCTTTAGATAAAGAAGACTTTTTGCGTGGGCAATCATCTCTCAGGACAGAATTGGTAAGGTGTTCTTGAGATTAAATGAAGTTGAGTGGTCACATTTATTCTTTAAAGTGGTAATATTCTCATGGCCAGATTGGCTTAGGAGTGGGCTGAGCAGAACACACATTGTAGAAAATTGGAAACAAAGCAGAAAAGTCTTCATTTTAAACAACATACTGGGAACTGTAAGTAAAAATTGCTCTCTGCTTCTATTAGATGGATACCACTCAGCCTGTTGTAAATCAATCAGCTGCTTTTCACAGCATAATAACTGGCTTAAGGATAAGATAATTGTTCTTTTTGATCCCCATCATCCTTTATTTGCTGTTATTTAATATTTATAAGGTGATCTGTTTAGACCAGGGGTCTTCAAACTTGACAGCTTTAAGACTTGTAGATTTCAACTCCCAGAATTCCTCCTCCAGTCATGTTAGCTCAGGAATTCTAGGAGTTGAAATCCACAAGTCTTAAACTTGCCAAGAGGTTTAGACTATATAGATGGTACTTACAAATTTAATGTCTCTCTCCTGTGGTTACATGCCCACTGGAGGTTTGTTTCGCATCCTTTCCCAGAGGAGTGGTCAGCTCTCTTGCATTGTTGCTCTTTTTTTCCTAGGTGTAAAGGTAAAGTTGCCCATTGGCTTCTCTATTGGCTGTTTTTGTGGCAAACTTTATATAGGAGATTCATGCTTTCAGTGGTTTAAACTGGCTGCCCGCGGGCTGGATGAGTCCGCGAAAGGAAAAAACTTCATGAGATGTCACATGATGGCAAAGTGACGCCGTGAGTTTGACACCCATGTTTTAGCTAGTTGTCATTTGGCTGGCTTTACACAGGCTTCTTTCAAGGAGTCCACTTTGATTTTAAGTGTTAACCAACAAGTCAAAGATAGAACTGTTTGAGCTGCCAGAAGACTTTGCTTGGTAGAAAGTCAGTTACATTTTTGTTCTTTAAGTATGTCAGGTGAGTATTCACACCCTCATCCTGTAATAACTATGCAGTTGCAGAGCAGATTGCATCAGTGCGTTTGGCGGCGAGTGACGGGGAGAGGTCTCTTTCACTGAAGAGGAGAGATCTGTAAGCTGTTGACTTTCAATCTCTGCTTGCAAATTCCACTCTAAAACATCATATCCAACAGAGGAATTTGAGGGAGTAAGAATACCTAGAGGAGTTGGCTGCCTGCCCATTAGGTAACTATCGACTTTCAACTGTTTTGTCAGCTTGGCTCTAGCTTGCCTTCCAGAATATGTACAATATCTCTTTCTTCTTTTTCCCATGAGGTTCAGTAATGTCTTGGAGTTTTCTCAACTCTTTTTAAATGTTGAGGCTTCCCATAAAGCAGCAGAAGTGTGGCATTTACAACAATAGATTGAAAAATATGGTGATAAAGAGATACTTTTTCAGAAAAGCTCTCTGCCATCTCAGCTTCTCCCTCACGGGTAAGGAGTGATCCAGCCCTCAAGTCAAAAGAGTGGAACAGGCATTTGTTTGGAGGGAGCAGGTGGGGGCCGTGGCCAGGGGGGCTTTTGCCCAGGTCCGACTGGTTCACCAGTTGCACCCATATCTGGACCGAGATACCCTTCGCACGATCACTCATGCACTTGTCACGTCCCGACTCGACTACTGCAATGCTCTCTATTTAGGACTGCCCTTGCATACCATCCAGAAGTTTCAGCTGGTGCAGAATGCGGCTGCGCGGGTTGTGATGGGAGTTTCCCGGTACTCCCATGTTACAGCCCTCCTGCGCGAGCTGCATTGGTTGCCGGTTGCCCTCCAGATGAGATTCAAGGTGTTGGCATTAACATTCAAAGTCCTTCATGACTTGGATCCGGGGTACTTGCAGGAGCGTCTCCTGCCAATATCAAATACTGATCGCCCTGTGCACGCGCACAGACAGGGACTCCTCGGGGTGCCGTCTGCGAGACAGTGTCGGCTGGCGGTGCCTCGGGGAAGGGCCTACTCTGTTGCAGCTCCCGCCTTGTGGAACCAACTCCCTTTGGAGCTCCGTTTGGCTCCTGATTTTCGCTCTTTCCACCGCGATTTGAAGACCTGGTTGTTTGAACAGGCTGGGCTGGACTGACCTCTTGGGGGCGGGGGTTAAATTCATTTTAAATTAATTTTAGTGATTGGGCTTGCTTGGTTTAATTCTTTTTTAAATATTTATTGTTGTCTTTTAATTGTGAGCTGCCCCGAGTCCTCTCGAAGAGGGGACGGCATACAAGTCCAATTATAAATAAATATAAATAAAAAAATAAAAAAATAAGAGATGGCAAACTGGCTGGAGATTGTTTCATTCGGAAGGCATCGCCTCTGGAAAGTGCTAAGTCAGAGGAAGTTGTTCCAGCATCTGTTGGCTACTCAGGCTTTGAGAGTTTGTCTCTGTTTAAAAAGTCAAAATATTTTGCCATTTTATTGTGAAAGAAAAACTCAATTCCTCCTGCTACACATGTTTTTTATTAGGATCTGGCAAGGGAGTTTCAATGAATAGAGGCAGAATGGTCCTTTTTGCTGTGATGATTTTCTTAGGCACAAGAAGCTGCATTTCCCGTTTGGCGGGAGAAGTTAAAATATTTATCTCTTCAGCTCTGCAGCTAATTGAACTGTGCTAAGGAAAGGCTCTTATGTAGTCTTGTAGTTGATGAGGAATTTCTGTTGTGAAACAAGCAATATGGGTAATCGTCGACTTACAGCCACGATTGAGCCCAAAATTTCTGTTCCTAAGCAAGACAGTTAAGTGAGTTTTGCCCCATTTTATGACTTTCTTGCCACTGTTGTTAAGTGAATTGCTGCAGTTGTTAAGTTAGTAACATGACTGTTAAGTGAACCTGGCTTCCCCATTGATTTTGCTCATCAGAAGGTCACAAATGTTTATCACATGACCCCTGCAACTATCATAAATGCATGCAGGTTACTTAGCATCCAAATTTTGATCATGTAACCATGGGGAATGCTGCCGTAGTTGTAATGGTCATAAGTCACTTTTTTCAGTGCTGTTGTACCTTGAACGCTCGTTAATCAAATGGTTGTAAGTCAAGGACTACCTATAATTATCAAAGTCATTTGAGAAACAGGCTGCAGAGTTTATTTTCAATATGGGGCAAAAACTAAACTGAGCAGGACAAGCTGAACAAAGTTGGCATTCATAAAATCAGTGACCTCTGGTTTCTTCAGCAGCAAAGGGAGTGTATACATTGGGGGATGCATCACGCTGGAAACTAAAGTACTGAAGAAGATGAAAAGGTGTTTCGAAGGTATCGGGCTGCAATGCTTTCTTAAGGTGAGCACTATTCTCAGAAAACTTGGGGTAGAAAAGAAAAACTTCAGAATCATCGGCTACTGTATTGACGTTCTATGAAATAACATGCTGTGGAACAGGGGGTCCACAGGCTCTGCGTTCAGTTTAATTAGATACCTTTGCCACTCAAAAGCTATAGGCCACACCTCTTCATTGATTAGACCTCATCAACCAATGGGAAGCAGCAGAGGTAAGAAAATGAAGAGGGACATATCTGGAGGTGATGTGGAAGGCACAGCCTATCTGGCAAGTCATCAAAAGTCCACCTACATCGGGCTGAAAATGTTTGTTGAACCATTGCAAACGCAAAACCTTCTTCTAAAATTAAACTGAAACTTCAACATCTCAGGCAACCCATATTCAATATCAGTGCAAATAACCACTTAAAACTACCCATGATCCTAACCACCTTTCCTCCAATCCTCCATGTATTGCAAAATTCCCCAGTATCCTATCACTGGCTCTTTGTTACAAGCAAGAATCCCAAGGACATAAATTGCCTTGATCAGGAAAGGATGTGACCAGGATGAAAAGAAACTTAAATACTGATCCCCTGTGCTGAGTACTTAAGCCTCTTAAGATCAAGAACTGAAGATACATGAGGAGAAAACAAAATGTCCCATTTGGACTTAGAGGGGGCACAAAACAGTAATAGGCAATGATGAACTAGTTCACTTGGAATTACTTGCAATCTCAATTTTATTACAACAGAGCTAAGTGACTTCATCATAAATGTGAAAATTATTAATGATAGCAGACCTTAATGGCATTGGACAGGGAGATTAAAAATCATTTCATTTTCAAGAGATTGTAAGGCACCAAAGCTCCTGGTTCTTGTGAATGCAAACACTTCAAAGCATTCTAATCCTTTCAGGGAATAAAGGTTATAAAATAGAATGTATAAGTAGCAAATTCCATAATTTTGTCACCATTCCTTCTTTTTTTTTCTCCATGAACCAAAAGGGGGCGAATAAAAATAGAATTTCAGTTATTTCTAAGCATAGTCATACATTCTTTGCTTTGGTTAGGGCCAAATAGAGGTATCATCTATTTGTGCATGAAGGATCTTCTGCTATGGATGCACCTGCCTATGTACTCAACATCTCATCCTTTGCCTGCTGTTTGTGGCACCTCAGAACATCTTCAGATATGGTTCATATCATGGTTCAGGTAGGAAGTGGAGGGTGCACCAAAGTTGGAGCCAAAAATATGCAGATTTTTTTTTTGAACACTGTTTTGCCATTAAGGGGCGAACATTCAGTTCTTACATTTGCTGAAAGTGGCATTGTAACAGTTATGGCAACCAGGGAGATGTATGGATGTCAATTCCCAGAACTCTCAGGAATGGCTATGTTGACTGGGAAGTTCTTGGAGTTGTCAAGATAAGGAAGGGAATCAAGTTGGGCATAGGCTGCATTATAAGAAGGGCAAAGCAATGGAAACACTGTAGTTGGCTTTCCATTAACCAAACCTCTTTTTGTTGCAGGATGGGCCAGTGGCGGCCACACAAAGCCAAAAGTACCTCCTGGTCTTTGACTTTGATGAGACCATTGTAAATGAGAATAGTGATGATTCTGTCGTCCAGGCTGCTCCTGAGAAAAAGCTGCCAGAGTCCATACGCCAAACCTTCCGGGAAGGCTTCTACAATGAGTACATGCAGCAGGTTTTGAAATATCTGGGGGATCAAGGGGTAAAGATGGCCGACTTCAAAGCAGTCTATGAAAAGATTCCCTACTCTCCTGGCATGCAGGAGCTCTTCCAGTTCCTCTCTAAGCACCAGAACCACTTTGAGATCATCCTCATCTCAGATGCCAACATGTTTGGCATTGAATGTTCTTTGAAGGCTGCAGGAGTTTACTCCCTCTTCCGTAAAATATTCAGTAACCCTTCTAGCTTTGACAAGACAGGCTACTTCATCTTGGGCCCTTACCATTCACACAATTGCCCTCGGTGCCCTTCAAATATGTGCAAAGAGAAGGTCCTGATTGAATACCTGGAAGAAAGAGCTCAGGAAGGAAACAAATTTGAGAGAATCTTCTATGTGGGAGATGGAGCCAATGACTTCTGCCCTTCCCTGGCAATGAAGTCCGGTGATGTTGCCTTCCCAAGGAAGGGCTATCCCATGCATCAGCTCATCCAGGAGATGGAGAAAAACCAACCCGGGGCTTACCAGGCTACTGTAGTCCCTTGGGACTCTGCCATAGTGGTTTGTTCCCACCTTCAAGAAGTTCTCAAGGAATCATCCTGAGGGAAAAACTTGGCAGAAGCAATTCTCCTTGATTTACCTGCCATACAGCATGGAAAGATCTCAGCAATTAACCTTGCACTGCCTCATGCTTGGCTTCTGCTCTGTTTCCCCCTCTCAACTTTCTCTCATTGTGCACAGTCTGTCTCTGGATCGCCCCTTCTTTTGATCTTGAGATAAGGGCTCTCTATGCAGTTTGGCAGTCCATTCCTGGAAGGGTGGGTGGGTGCCTGCCGCCTCATATGCTTTGCTTGCCTATGCAGAAAATGCTGTTGCATTTCTTAACTTACCCATTTTGGGGATACAGAAAAGGCGTATCTCTGCTACCACAGCATATAAAAGCAGACATGGGTCCTGGCTCTTTGAAGATGACAATAAAATCATCTGTTGTAGATCTAAATGGAGCAGAATTATATGTCTGCTAAGTCAGGTTTTGTTTAATCTATGATTTATCCACTCAGCCAGGTTCGGCTACGTTCATATACTATTAAGCTATAAACCATGGTTCACAAAACCACAGTGGCTGGATTCACACATCAAAATAAAGTATTGTGTAATATAAGATAAACACATCTTCAAAAAAAATGTGCCCAAAAGGGAAAAAAAATACTAAAAGGTAATTTAAATGTGTCATTGTTGCTGGGTAGAACATAATCAATCATCTAATTGAGCTCAAAATACTGGTTTCTTTAAGGGCTCATTTTATTGCTGAGATCAGTGCCCTAGGCTATACTTCTTCAACCTTCTGCTCTCCAGATGTTTGGCTTCCATAATTCTCAGTTAACATAGCCAATAACTAGGGATTTCAAGAGCTAAATATGGGCTGGACATTGCACTTCCAAGTCCTTTATAAGGTGCCAAATGGGCAGGGTGGCTTTTAGCCAAGCAAATTGTAAGAGAAAACAAGAGAAAACTCTTGCCACAGTAGTACATTGATCTGCCACCTAGAACAGAGGTCCCTGACCCTTGCCCACAGCCCACTGCCCGGCCTTGAGCCTTTTGGAACCGGGATGCGGAAGTAGTGGGCGAGTGTGGAACTCTTCCCTCCCCCTCCCCCCCACTGCCACTCAGCAAAGCTGAAAAGGTTGGGAAATTCTGATCTAGAAGAGCCACAAGGAAGCATTTCAGCTCCTCCAAAAGAAATTGCTATCTAAATGAGGCATGTGGTGCTACCTTTTTGATGTATAGAAACAAGAAAACGAAGTATTTTAGATGTGCAGGGTAGGGATAAGTTGAAAAGTTGCCAAAGTTGGAGATCCCTGGTGTAGGGAACATGTTAAAAATGACTATTGCTGATGATAATCGATGTACAGCATGGCCCTTCAGATGTTGCTATGCTACACCTTCTTATAATGGGCTTGTTAGTTGAGGTTGTTTGCAGTTATAATTTAGCAGTAACTGGATAATCACAATTCCTGACCCCTGACTTTAGAAATGTAGAAAGTAGGAGACTACAAGAATGAAAAAATCTGCTATTACTGTATGCATTTCCCATTCATCCATAATTATCCTGTAATTTCAGATCTAACTTTGGACTTCTTTTCTCCATTCTATTCAAATAATACTCCATATACTTCCTGATAAATTGGAGGCAGAGGGATAAAGAAAAATGGTCTTCTGAAGAAAATAATTCACACATTTCCCAGCTTGCTAACAAATTGTCCAGGCTGAATGATGGTGCTGCATCATGGCTTCCTAAAAATGATTCAGGGAGCTTTATAAGAGTGAATATGCTAACTATGCTAAAGTCTATACTTCATGTTTTGCTCAGGAAAAGGAATACAATCAATATGAGAATAGTGACATTACGGAGGTATGGGACCAAGATTAGAAAGAGAAATCAGTGGAACATGTTCATTCAGACAAACTACATTAACACTACCAACAGACACACAACAGTTATGCACTAAATTTCAAGTTTACACAACCATAAGACATCTAGGTTTCCATTGGATTTGTTACTGTAGATACACATGTATTGCTGCCAGAATAATTTCCCTTTATTAAAATTGAGCATTTGACTTTTCTCTCCGAAGGTGTTGTACCCCAAAACTCCAGCATGGACTTCTCCTGGGTTTGAAATGTGCTTTTGCCATCTCGGATTCCATAACCAAACCAGCAGACTGTCTGCCCATATCTTCTTTTAAAATGTTGATCTGTAATCCTCTCTTGGTCTGTATTCTCTGCAAATATCCCATATTCTTTTGTGTTGTACTTCTTTCTGCTTGTTATTTTTGGAATTTAAAGCCATGGCAACTCTTTTATAAGTACACATATACACGCACATACACACACACACACACACACACACAGCACAAAAAATATCTAGCAAGTATTTAAATGTTAAGCTGACACAATTGCTTATAAAGTATATTCAAATATCTATTTCATGATTCCTGTGTTTCTAGAGTCTTGAATGTGTGAAATCTCTAGTGATGGGGATTCTTTTCTTTCACCTACAGTCCTACCAACGAGCTGTTGTTTTTCTCATAAATGAGCTTTATTCTCTCCTTTGATCTGAGAATGGCAGGTGGTTGTTCCTCTCAGCTATCATCCCTCAGCTCTTTTTCCCTTGATGTGATTTCCTCTTATGGCAAAATGAAAGGAATTAAAAGGTGCGTCCATGTTAGAGATTTGAGGGTGCACATAACTACCTTCCATGGCAAACCAGGATGCACGTGGAGTGTAATTAAAGTGGTATACAATATTCGGACTGCAACCGCTCAGAGCCTGGTTTAGGGGGGAGAGAGAGAAAAATGTCTCTGTTGGAACTTCCCAGAATTTGTTGTGACAAACAACTGTAGTGGCTGAACAGGAGACAAATGTATCTACACAATTCTTGGAGAAATCAATTACCGGTATATAATTCCAATTGGCAAAATGGGGGTTTGAAGCTTCCTCCCTTTTTGTTCTTCCTCAGTCACAAATTAGAAAATGCTTTATAGTCACATTCACCTCACCCTTTTAATATTCTACACATTTCCCAGTATATAATGCAAACTTTTAAAAAAAAAACAAGAAAGCAAAAACGCAACTAAAGGCAGGATGATAATATCCTGGTGGTGGCAACTTGGAAGGGTTGGCAACATTGGTGAACTATTTGAAGTTGAGTACTTGGTATTCAACTTTTTGTCTATTTTAAAAGCAGATGACAGTGCTTTGGTTGAGCCGGCTTAGTCCTTTGGTGGGAAATCACCAGGTCTAAACTGTATTGGGAAGTCAAAAGACATGGAAGGCAGCAATTGCAAGAAATCTTCATAACTATCTCCACAAAGCTATAAGGAGTTAATTCAGAAAATTTTACCTTTTATTTCTTTTCTGACTGCCCCTCCCTCCCCAAAAAAACTGTAGGTGATCATGCTGTCTCTGCTCAATTGTTTGCTGCTAAGTGGTATAATTTTGGGATGCAAATAAGATTTCAGGAATGGACAGAGAAGGGCAGTAGCTACTACGGAGTTAAACTACAGAATTGCACCACCTGCTGGCATATTGAAAAACCACACAAAACCTTCATGAATCTTTTACAGCATATTTATTTTCTTTACAATAGTAGAAAGTTTGTTGCTGGATTCATTTATTTATTCATCACATTTATCAATCATAGGCAAGCCCAACCTCAGAATTCTAAGAAACCACTGTTTTTATAAGGATATAATTTAGTCCTGATGGGCTCCTTATTAATTGCTGAACAAGATTGTAGGCTTTGTGAAGCACTGCAGGGGAAGAAGAACCTAAATCCTGTGTTTATATTACAATGTATTTAAGGAATTTTCCAAAGTACTCTTGACACCTTCCTTTCACTAGCTTGATTTTAGCCTAACTTAAGTAAGTCAGGGAAATACTGATTTCCTGACAACTTAAACTTATTGGTTAAATTTATTTGTTAAATTTATTTGCAGCCTATCTCACTGTGGGACTATTCTAGATGACTCCATGCTCTCCATAAAACTGGGGTTAGGGTCCTGTCTTTTTTCCTCTTCCATTCTGCCTCATTCAGTGCAAAGGTTCAGTGTAGTTCCCTGGGAACAATCCTTGTGCATCACTTGTTACACCCTCACACCAGCCATTTGAGTATTTCCGTGTCACGTAAATAATGACTCCTTCTGTAAATGAGAGTTCATCATCCTTCTTCTGAACATAAGGGTAAAGAGTCACAACTGAAAACAAGGAGAAATAGAGTGTCAATGGAACAAATAAAAGGTCAACTAGCTACATCCTTAAGATAACCCAGGGATGCTAAAGAGATAGAATGCCAGGTGACAGGAAATATAATCAAGTAGGTTTGCACCTTATGCCACTCATTGCTATAGCCAAATTCACTGAGACAAATGGGATAGAAGAATATAGATTGGCTACTATTGAAAAAAGCTGGATGGAACAAATTGTTTATACTAATTAAGATGGAAGACAGTCCTACCTATCTCTTCCCCAAGCTTTACTATAGATAACAAAGAGTTCTCATTCTCAGCTGAGCTGAGTTCTTTTTTAATGTGTGGATTTGACTTTGTCCTGTGTATAATTAGAAATCATGCAATTTGAGACAGTTTTCAGGAGTTTTCTTATTTTTACTAAGGTACCTTTCTCCAGATAGGTGTCTGGGGCCCACAACAATTTCTCTGGGGGTGGTGGAGGTGGCAGAAGAGGAGGCTTCAGGAGACCACAGTTGGAGATGTCCAGGGATGGTGGAAGAGGAAAAGTTGGAAAATCAAGATCTGCAAACAAATAGGGTGCCTGCTTCACAAATAAGCAAGTCAACTGTCTCATCTGCTTGGTGTTCTGTAATTGAGCCCTTATACCAAGTCATGCTAAATAAAACCTAATTGGTTGGGTCACATAAGTCAATCAAATCACTTCTAGCATGGTGTAATTTATGAACTCAGGCACTATATGCCAGCCACTATATGCCAGGCACTATATGCCAGCCTGCTGGGATGAGGAGCTGCTTAGATGGTTCTGCCCCAGGCGCCTTATGGACCCGGAGCGGTTCTCGGCGGAACTGGGGATTCTTCCCTCTTCCCTTGCCCACAGCTCTGTCGAGGATCTGGCGGCTGCTTGGCAACAGGCCGCGTCGGATGCCCTCGACAGGGTTGTCCCCATGCGACCCCTCACATGTCATGGATCCCGGATGGCTCCTTGGTATTCGGAGGAGCTCCGGGAGATGAAATGCCGTCAGAGGGCCTTAGAGAGCAGGTGGAGGTCCACCCGCTCCCAGGCCGATCGAGCCCAGCTAAGAGCCTATATTAGAACTTACCTGGTAGCTATGAGGGCAGCGAGAAGGTCTTATCTCTCCGCTCTCATAGCGTCAGATAACCAGCCGCCCTGTTTCGGGTAACCAGCTCTCTCCTTCGTGTAGGGAGGGGGCGGACCCGTTCTTGGGCAGGGCTGAGGGGTTTGGTCAATATCTGTCGGATAAGATCGCTCGAATTGGGCAGGTTGTCTTCTGATTTGCAGTGGTCTGAGGAAGGGATACAGGTAGTCTGGCCATTATGATCTGGGATGAGTTGATTCTGTTTCCGAGGATGAAGTGGGCGGATTATGCGGCGTCTGAGTTCCACCACATGTCTGTTGGACCCGTGTCCTTCCTGGCTGGCTTATGCCGCCAGGGAGGTCACTCTGTTGCTCCAGGCAGTTGTCAATGCTTCACTAAGGGAGGGTGTTTTCCCCCCGCCTTGAAGGAGGCGGTGGTGAGACTCCTTCTGAAGAAGCCTGCCCTGGACCCAACGTGTTAGACAACTTCGTCCAGTCTCCAACCTTCATTTTTTAAGGTTGTTGAGAGTGTGGTGGCTCAGCAGTTTCCACTTTTCCTGGATGAAGCAGACTACCTGGATCCATATCAATCGGGCTTCCAGCCTGGTTTCAGCACGGAGACGGCATTGGTCGCACTGATGGATGATCTCTGGAGGGCTCAGGACAGGGGTTTTTCCTCTGTCCTGGTCCTATTAGACCTCTCAGCGGCTTTTGATACCATCAACCATGGTATCCTTCTGTGGCGCCTCGAGGGGTTGGGTATAGGGGGCACTGTACTTCAGTGGTTCACCTCCTACCTCTCGGGCCGGTCGCAGTCGGTATTGGTGGGGGGACAGAGGTCTACCTCAAGGGTGCTCTCTTGTGGGGTCCCTCAGGGGTCGGTCCTCTCCCCTGCTATTTAACATCTATATGAAGCTGGCGAGATCATCCGTGGTTTTGGGGTGAGTTTCCACCAGTACGCTGATGACACCCAGCTGTACATTTCCACCCCAAACCAGATCGGTGATGCCCTCTCCCTGATGACCCAGTGTTTGGATGCGGTACAGATCTGGATGAATGGAAACATGCTTTGTCTCAACCCGGCCAAGACTGAGTGGCTGTGCATACTGGCGTCTCGGCCCAGTCAGGAGTGCCCATCTTTGGCCATAGGGGGAGTGGTATTGCCCCCTGTGGATAGGGTGCAGAATCTGGGGGTCCTCCTGGATGTTCGGCTCCGGTTGGAGGAGCAGGTGGGGGCTGTCGCCAGGGGGGGCCTTTGCCCAGCTCCGCCTGGTTCGCCAGCTATGCCCTTTTCTGGACCGAGACGCCCTCGACGGTTACTCATGCCCTTGTTACCTCCAGACTCGACTACTGTAACGCTCTCTACTTAGGACTGCCCTTGCATACCATCCGGAGATTGCAGCTGGTGCAGAATGCGGCGCGCAGGTGGTGATGGGAGTTTCCAGTTCTCCCATGTTACCCCCTCGCTGCCTCCATTGGTTGCCGGTTGCACTCGGGTGAGATTCAAGGTTTTAGTTTTAACATACAAAGTCCTTCATGACATGGGTCCTCAATATTTAAGGGAGCGACTCCTGCCGACATCGAGTTCCAACCGCCCTGTGCGAGCACATAGGCAAGGACTCCTTGGGGTCCCGTCGGCTGGCCAGTGCCGACGAGCCTATTCTATCGCGGCCCCGGACCTCTGGAACCAACTTCCCCTGGAGCTCCGTCTGGCCCCTGACCTCCGCACCTTCCGCCATGATCTGAAGACTTGGTTGTTTAACCAATCCGGGTTGTGATCTTTTTGGGGTGGGATGGTTTTATTTGTTGTATTTTTGTAATTGTATTGGGGCTTATCTAGTTTAATCTGTTTTTAATTATTTATTGTTGTTCTTGTTTTTATCTGTGAGCCGCCCCAAGTCTTCAGAGATGGGGCGGCATAGAAGTCCCATTAATAAATAAATAAATAAATAAATTCTATTCCCAAAATCAGTGGATACTGTTCCCATGCTTCCTAGCTGACATTAATGTGTTGTATATGCCAACTCATTAAGGGCTTGAGAAACTTTGATTTATTTTCCTAGTGCTTTAAAGGGCTTTTACCTGACTCAGGGTAAGGCAGAGGAAGAACGTCTTCTGCTTGAACAGGAGGAGGTGGCAAAAAATCTGTTTGAGAAGGGAGAAGAAAATCATCTGCTTCCGGTGGTGGTGGTGGTAGTGATGGATCTGGTTCAGAAGGCTCTTTCATACTTGTGCTGTTCAAAACTTCTGGGAGGTTACTATGACATTTAAACAAGGACAGGTTTCAGAGGAACGTTTGTTGAAAAGGCAGTGGAAAAGGAAAGAAAGTAGCCATGCCCCTTGTAGACTTATAATTCTGGAATGGGATAGCTTCAGTTCCCATAATCCATCATCACTGGCTCGCTGTCACAGCTGATGAGAACTGGAGCCCAACAACATCTGGAGGGACATATTTTGTCCATCTCTGTACGTAGAAAAACACCATACAGGAGACAGTCTGAGCTAGCACATTATTCTATACTGGTTTTTTCCTATTTGTTACATAAAGGGAAGCATTTAAGAACAATGTCTACAATCAAAGTAAATAGATTTGTCTATCCTAATAAAGGAAGAGGTAATAATTACTGTAGAACACCTCTAAATTGTAATAAAGGTATAGTTTAAAGTGCTATGCAATAACTATTATCTAGCACCATAATAGGGAATTTGGGAAGAAATCCAAAATAATGACATGACAATGATTGTCATGTAGGGTGCCACATGATTTAGAACAATTCTTTGTAATTTTGGTGTGAAATAACAAAAGATGTTTGATGCTACAATTCATCTTTAATGTTCCTGGATTATAAAATCTTGCTTTTCACTTATGTTTAATCACTTGTAATAGTAATTACTTTTCCCACGAGATTGTTCTTTACATCTCCACTCTGCTGGGAAGAAGAGAGGGTCTCTTAAAGGTACCTTATGGATGACAAAGATGAAGCTGATGAGAGTTGGCCTTCGGGGATAAGTGGTGGTGGAATTGCTTCTAGGACCTTCTGGCTCCTTCTAAAACAAAATTGAAAAGAAGTCATATCTGGATTTCTCACACCTGCAACAATACAACTTTCCTTTTAGAATTGCTTTTCAAATGTTATTTTTAAAGTAAGCTTTAAAAGTTATTCATGTATTAACACCCTAATTGTCCACATCCCATCCCCCAAAAGCATTTTTTGTCTTGATTTCTAACAACATCATCACATCCCATCTCATGGAGGCCACTTTATAAAGCATCTCTTCCTCTAAAATCCTCATTTGCAAAAAAAATAACAGCAACAAAAAAACACCACCTTGTCTGCCTTAACCCAGAGATCTGAGAAATTCTTGCATTTTGACTGAGTGGTTTATATAATGGAAATGAGTCATTTAATACCCGCAGCCAACCACATCAATTCATTCCATGTTCAGAATGAACAGCAACAACTCAGGTGATGTCCTGTAGATCATTTTATTATCAAATCTGTTTTCACAGGCCAGAGCCCATCATTCCACACACAACTGGTGTTTCCATGGAAGTTTTAATTCTGTACAAATAATTGGTCCTTTGAGTAAATAATAGAAGAATATCATACGCATCCATTCCAATGCCTAAGATTCTAACTACTTAGAAAGGGTCTGATAAGAGAGAATATAACGTCAGTATTTCTAACCATATTATTTTGGACAAGCAACAACATCCTAAAGAATGTTATTCTACTTCTGACTAAAGCAACCTATCTTTTTATGCAAAGCATCATTTGGTCTGTGGATGCCTATTAAATGTAATTTAAATTATTTTTAAAAACAGTATATCATTAATTGTCAAACTAATTTAAGTGATTAATCTGAATTATAAATGGATTAAATTATATAATTCTAATGAAATAATATATACCAGTATGTCCTTTGAACTGGTAGGGACACCAACGCAGCCCAGTCTTTTAAGAAACATTCTTGACTGACCCATAGTATAGTTGTTCATTGTGGGATGATAAGGCATACAGTTACATTATAGTTCTACGTGTTCTCATTTATGTAATAATTTGGAAGGAATTATTAGAGAGCAGAATGGCTACCCCTCATAAAGAAGGCTATCAAGATGTTTATCTGCAACAGACATCTTCAGGCAAGGGCTGAAAATTGGCTTGGTGGCGGATAGAGCAGCGTGATACAAGTCCCGCCTCTTGTGATCCACCTGCTCAAAGGGGGCGGGATTTGCATCGTCCTGCTGAGCTTCACCTCTCTTTTGCAGATGTTGCTGGGATCCACTGCAGGGCTGCTTACTTCAAAGTCCCCTGATTGCTTTGCCTTTAAATCAGATATATTTTTTTCACATAAAACAGGGTTAGGTACCTCCATTGTTGAGGTAGCTATTCTTATCTTCTTTGTGTAGAGTTTATATATTTGTTTTTATAATATTTATCTTTTTAACTTTTTTTATATTTGTTGGTTTATCCATTTGCTATACACTGCCCAGAGCTGCTTTTGGTGAGATGGGCTGCTAGACAAATTTGATCAATAAATAAAATAAATTGTCAACAATAAAATATCATTGATTAGATGATTATCCTGCACAAGTAGTTTAGATGGCTGTAGCAGCCTTAACTCAGTGGTGGTTTTTTTGCTGTCTCCTGCTATTGGCTGATCCATTCTCACCCAAGGGTTCCAGGTAATAGCCCAGCCGAGGACTTGATTGATCGCCTTGATAGGGTCCCTGTTTTGGCCAGCTGTGTACTTTGATCCTAAAGGAGAGAGATTAGAAGTACAAGCTGAAAAAAACTGCAGGAACATGCTGGTGTAGTATTTGGAAACCTTCCAAAGCAATGGCTGTTTAATCATTTGGATTCTGTTCTTTTTTTGCCAGGAGTTGCCGAGGTATCCTGAATTCCAGAAACACACTAAAAGATGTATCTGAGTACTTCACATAGTGATGAGCCCCAGCTGCTCCAAAAAGGGAGGCATTCTAAAGCACGCAGATGATAGGCTTCTTTGTGGTAAATACTAAATTTTCAGAATTTCTAGACAAAAACAGTGATACTATTGAACACCAGGAAGCAGCTAGAAAGCTGCAGAGCTTCTGTAACGCAGTGTTAAAAGCCAGGAGGCATCTGGCACCATTAAGATGAGATTCTAGGCTCATGGAAGAGAAAAATCCTCCAACCATTTCTTGAATTCCATCATAGTGCCAAGAAGCATTTGTTCATGAACACACACACACACACACACACACTATACTACTGTGACATTCAGTCAAGGGAACTGGAAGCTGTGGCTGCTGAAAGAAGCCACTACAGAGCCCTGTGCTATGACGCTCGCACTGGCTTTGAAGACAGGGGCCACCAAAAATGATTGAAAACTGTGAATAGAATCACAGAATAACACCCACAGCTTTTATAACAATGGACTTCTAGTGCCCCTGTTGTGCTAAATTCTACCCTTTCAGATTGGGATTGCAAACCATCTCCATGTCCACATGTACTGCACAACAGTTCAAAGGACTATCTGCATAACTCAAAATGAGAAGTGGTAGGACAAAGTATTTATTATCATTCACTGTCTCCTACTCTCTTCATGCCTATGTCTGGTAAATAGGGTTATACAAAGCTTTAAAACAGGATCAAATCACCCTGTTGAAGTAAATTTGCAATTCTAAGCAACTTTGAAGTGACAAATCAAATCAATTGGCTTCAGAGCACTTTGTATACTTTTGATACACATTGTAGAATTAATGTCTTTTTACTTCTGGAGTTATTACAGGCAATAGGTAATTTTGCAAATTTACTTCCGTATATGGAGGATACTGGGAAGGACAGCTGAATGGAATGAAGCAGTCTTAGATACAGATAGCCAGCAGGAAATACAATTTGTCACCTCATTAATCTCAGTGCTCGGATTTTTTTTTTTTTTGCGTGAAGAGGCTAACATTGCTTTTTGTTTTTTTCAGTTCTCAAGTCCTAGGTCTGCTTTTTCTTGTATGCAGTATCCTGACCGTGGCAACATAAGTCAACATTTAAATTCAGCTCTTAGCACTTACAATATTGTCTCAAGACTGATTGTTCAGTACAGACATTTATGTCACATCTTAGAGTTCACTTTTGAATGATTTACATATATACAAATTAAGAACCAGGGAACAGGTACCAAGTTAGGACTTAAAGGTACTGCTCTATATGTTATTTGTTTTAAAAACCAAGAAGTGCCAAGTTATGGAATTTTTATGTGCCAGCCTCTTTCTCCTTGGCTGTATATTTCAGTGGCATTTTCTTTCACTGTGTCAGCCTGCCCCTGCTGCTTCTGCCAACATAGAGCATTGCCAGCAAGCCACACAACCAAGTCAAACCTATGATCAGGCCTTATTCCTAGGAGGGGCCAATCTGGCTATCTTACTATGCCATCTCTCTTGGCACTCCACAAAATCCAGTGAACAGAGGCAACAAATCTATACCAATCCACAGAGGCAAGTCAGCGATCATACTTCAATGTTAACCAAACGTGGACTCCAGAAAACTAAAAAGGCTTTACTTTTTGAACATGTTTAAAAATATTTTACTTAGTGGAATAGTTTACAACATAAGTCTCATCTAGGCTGCTGCTTCAGTTTTCTTTCTTCCTAACTTTGACTCAGCAGAAAATTGTGCTGACATCATGGGAGGATGTTCCTTTTTGCAACAATATCTCTTTTTGGATGTGTTATTTCATGGGTACATCCCTCTGTTTTGTAGCACAGATCACTCAAGTGGCTGAAATTACCATGGTGGGGTAGGGGAGGAACGGCACAGGAAGCAGGTATGTATTTTCTTTGTCAGACCAAGTTACAATGGATCGACACAAAGGTGCAGTGTCTAATGACTGAATAAGAGGGAAGGACAGAAGCAGTCATTGGCTATATCAGTAATGGCTAACCTTTTTCAGCTCCCGTGCCGATAATTGCGTGCGTGCTCACTTGCACGTGCTTGTGTGCCAACACCCAGAAGGCAATGGGTGCTGGGCCCCACACCCCCGCATATGAACATGTGCATGCTGCGCACCTGCGTATGTGCACACGATTCCCCCTCGTGCACCGTGTCTTTGTGCATGCGTGTGTCACTCCCTTCTCGCCCACCATGCATCTCCCATGCGTGTGTGATCCCCCTTGCACACAATGTGTCCTTACGCATGTGCGCACATCTCCAGCACACCCGCCCTCCACCCCCTGCACATGCATGCCAGATACATGGCAATCAACTGTCGGGCGGCGGCGCACACGCATGCACAGTGGGGCTCTTCCAGACGACCTCTCAAATGCCGGGGGGAAATGGCTCTGCATGCCACTTCCGGCACACGTGGCATAGGTTCGCCAACATGGGGCTATATCATTCCCAGACTCATCACTAAGTATTCCAAAGATTCCATGTGGCAAAGTTTGTTCTAGGATAAAAAGAAATGTCCCCCTTCCACACTAGATGTTCCCAAAATAACTCTAATTTGCCTGAGAATGAGATGAAAGCAACATTATGTGACTAGGTCCCTTAAAAACTAGTTAGCAATCAGTGATTTAATTGTAGATGTTTTGATGATCCTTTCCATCTTTCCAACTTAGTGACGGGCCACTGCTATGTTAGCAGCTTTCTTTTATATGGATGATTATTTGTCTTTCTCTAGCTGCTCTGCTAGCAGCATCAAAGCATTGTTTATCATCAGGGTTAGTTAAAACGCTACAAACCTTTGAGTGGAAGCAGAGTTTCAAATGACAAGAATGCTACTGAGAAATGAGAGAGCAGCGTGGGAAGAAAGAGGTTATGCTCTGCTTCCTCTCTGTTCGAAGTGTCTCTGTCTCATTGGTTTCAGGCACATGTGGTTTCCAGTTCAGTCTCAATGCCTGACCCCACTTTTTTTTTCTTCAATGTAGTTTGCAAAATGGGGAGGAAGAAAGAGCAACTTATTTTGCAACTTGGATATCTATTCTCGGGCCACAATATTTGGGAGACCTATGGTCCTGATTTAGAACTGTACTCCAACTTGTGGGGAGGAGAAAAGAGAAGAAATGTTTGAAATATATAGAAATATATGTGGAGGATTAATAGGTTATGAAGGGTTAATCATAGTCTTTAAAATTGCATGGCTAAAATTTGTCCGTTGTTCCTTATTTTAAGAAATCATTACTTACTGATAATCCTGTATGAAAATCTTAAACAATAAACTGGTACAAATTTTTAGGGTGATAAAACATTTTAACAACTTCTTTCATATGAAGATCAACAAATTCCACAAGCACAGTCATGATAAGCAACATAGAAATTTGACAGGAAAGAGAAGGGAGGGGAGGGAGGAGAATGGGCAATGGAGGGGAGGGGAGGGAGACAGAGATAAGATTTTCTCAGTTCTTTTTTTACCCAGTGAAAATTATCTAGAGAGGAATGGCTTCCTGAGGGTACAATCACTCTCTACAAAGGAGAATGAATCTAGTACAGGCAGTGTTTAGAGTTTTGCTGGAAGAGGCAGCATGATGACTATGGACACCAATGCACCTGCAGGTATGCTCCTGGATGCCTACTAAGTTTTCTCTCTCTCATGATTTAAACTTATAGAAACCTAACATTTTATATTCCAAAAATCCTTTTGGGCTTCATAAGAGCGCCAAAGGCCTTCTTCAAAAATAAATTGATGTGTGGCTACAATTATATGGTGTGTTTGGAAGTGTGTCCATCTGCCAAAGTAAAAGACAAACTAGAGTGGTAGAGAATCTTTGGTAGGGGGAATTGGTGAGGGATTACTTCATTAATGGGTGTTTTTTTAATTGTCCACGCCCATAAGAACAGCCATTTTGAAAAAGGGATGTCTACCAATAGTAGCTATTTTTTGTCAGCATCCATGACATGGATTCAAACACTTCTTGTACTGAGTGTCTCAATAAGTTGCCCATGCCTGTTTTAAATTTTTATGCTTGTTCTTATTATGCCTAAGTTTTTTTTTCTTTTGTGTTGAAGGAGGAAGAGAGTAATGGCTTAGTAGCACATACGTTTTTCCACAGAGGAAGTGCCTGGAGACACATTGTCTCTTGTTGAATTTCTATGTCTATGTAAGTCATCAAATACTTGGGTGGGGAAAGAATCTTCTTCTTTCCAAGAGCAAAGCTGCACCACATGGGTCAGCACACCCACATTTATTAATAAAAGACCTAGTTATATGCCCTATGTCTGCTGATGGTTAGCAGATCTGATGCTAAATCAGGCATACATTTTCAAAGTCTTCTTCTGTGAACAACTCCCAAATTTCTTTAATATTCTGAAAGCCAAATATTTGTTGATGGTCACATATATGTTCCCTCCACCATTTCCTCTGAGAAGAAATCACACTATATTAGGAAAAGCAGATCTGTCTTGCAGTTTGGGGAACAGGAGAAGCAGTTTGCTTTTTCATGGTATAGGATTATTCTTCTTCCCACTTTAAAGATTTAGAAAATAAACAACAGAAAACAATATTTTGCTATAATACAATACATAAAGTTCTGCAAAGCAAATTGAGCTTAGCACTGATACCATAAGTGCAGTCTTCAGGGAAGGACAGAGTGTCCCTCAAGTGAATATGTAGAAAGAAAAATGTGTCAGGATAGGAATCCTCCCAAAGAGGTACCAAACTTAGAAAGAAAGACTACAAGGAAAGACTGGTTGGGTTCACCATCCATCTAAGAGTATGCTTTTTCAAACTCGGAAACTTTAAGATATATAGACTTCAACTCCCAGAATTCCCCAGTCAGCATGGGGAACTGAAAAGCCCAATGAAAGGAATTCACATTAAAACATCATGGTAGAAAATGAGAGACAAATAATGGATACCTGTGGAAATAGTGTCTTCCTCAGTAGAAATCTGCAGGTGTCTTTGATGTTATTCCTTTACAGATGCAATAGCTGTTTTCTATCAGTTATGATATTTTATGGCTCAGAAGCCCAGGGTATGAACACAACTTTTAAAACTGTTTGACTACTACTCCCACAATCCTTTGCACTGGCTGCACTTACTAGGATCAATAGAGTCACCCCAAATCTGGGAATCTTGAGGGGAGGGGAGCACTAAAGCATCTCATTTTTTAATTGGAGTGTGTCCCTGTCTTACCTTGATCCCATGGCCAATGTCATCCAGAGTGCTGAAGTCCAGTGGTTTCCTGTAATAGGGCTGCAAAGGCTCAAGTTTCTTTGGGTATATGATTTTCTGATAGGGAGGAAATGTCTTGCAAACAGTAAGCATCCCAATTTCCCGACGGGACACCTTCTCCTTATGCATTTCTATCACCTGCAATAGAAAGATATCATGAGAAAGGAGACACTTGTCTGGCAGAACATAATGGGAAGCTGCACTAGGAACCATCAGCAGCTGATTTCCCAAGAGAGTTAACATGCAGCACTAATCAATCAACAGAGCTGGCCGAAATTTAACAGGAAAAATGAGGTTCACATCATTAGATCAGATGGAATTCACTGCTATACTGGTGCTGCTTTTCCAGAACTTTTTCTTCTCATAAATCAGGGCATCATGTTGTTGTCATGTGACATATCACAACTTTTCCCCCTTTGCTAAAATGAGGGTGGGTGTGGCCAGCACATGATGCATCCAGCCTGCGGGCCACGAGTTTGACACCCCTGTCATAAATAGTGAACACATTTTGCAAGTTTATATAGAGAAGTATGCAATATGGAAAACCCAAAGATTTGCAAACATTCTACAACAAAATAAAATTCAGCCTCTTCGCCTGAATTTCAAATGATACCTGTGCACATCAGCACAGTCCACAGTACTCCACAGATGCCTCATGTTCACAGCTTTGGTGTAGACAGTAAACACCAACATGTCAGCTATCCCAAATAATTCTCAAGTAATATTTTTATGGGAGGAAAAAAGAGCAGAGCCTGTGGTTGAAAGGTTACAACTGGAGGATGACCTTGTTTGATTTACTGTGAAATTCCATGAGCAAAGCAAAATTACTTCAACAGCAGCAGCCAGAGAATGGTGTCTTGCATGTGATAGCTTCCTTCCCATTCTTTATTAATTTTCTACTCTTAGTTCAGCATTTCCACCCTGATCAATTCCAGTTGTAATAAAAGCTATAACTCTCAGAAGACCAAGTCTGTCTGGGAACTCTGGAGATTGAGTCCCATCACATTTGGAAAGTATCTCTTTTTAGAAGATTTGACTGCAGGATGGAGGATCCATTGTTTTGTTTAAAACTCAGTGGAGCATGTAGAAATTATTAGTATAATAATATCACAAATTATAAGCAATATTGAGAGCCAGTTTGGTGTAATAGGAGTTTAGTCCCAACTTGGACACAAGCTGGGTAATCTTGAGCTAGTCACTGTTTCTCAGTCCTTGGAAGAAACCACTTCTGAAATATTGTCAAGAAAACTGCAGAGCCATGTTGGAAATTACTCAAAGGGATAGAGAGAGCTCCATTAATAATCTGATGAATGCTCAATCATTTTCAGAGCAAAACTGTACTTAGTTTTGGGAGCAAGTCAAACAAATGAAGCATGTAGAGCTAGCACAAAGATTATATTTGGTTTAATTTACATTAACATTGATACAATTAGTTCATACGATTACTACCCTGAATTTAATTACCCCCCCCTTCCTGTCAGAGTACATATTCCAATTCAACAACTGAGGGTTACTGTGATTGCGAGGCGAGGCAGAGGTTGGCTATCTCAATGATGGAACATATAGTCATTCAGCTTATAAAATAGGTTATACCAGAAGGAATATTGACCTGATTTTCATCCTACAAAACATTCCTTAAGTTCCTAAGTAAGAATGTACATTCATCATCAGTTTGAGCTTATGAATGTGAGCTATTGCTGTAAAAAAAATTAAATGAGAAAATTCTATTAATAACAAAACAGGATTATAGCACCGAGGACTGAAATCTGGCCATTATTTCATGATTTGAGGGCTAAATAATAATGAGATTGCAAATTGCAAACCAAACTGCAAACCAAGGAAATTGGGAAGCAGTGAGAACATCCTAGGGGCTGATTTAAATATCTCTGAGGAAGGCAGAGAAAGGAGCTCTCTAGATAGGATCTTGAGCATATTCTCACTTTGCAATAACCATTATACCATTTGTTTCATTAAGCATATTGCATGAGCCTCACCCTTGTCATATGTAACTAAAGGCTTATGGCTTGATGTGTTATGCAAAATGTGGTTCAGTGCAAAATGGGAACTCAGCTACTTGTTGATAGTCAATGCAAACACTACTGTGAAGGATGGATCAGGTCTCATTTGGTAGAAAGAAATTTCTCTTTTCTGCTGTTTAAATTGATTTGAACCAGATACGACTCATCCATAGTTCCTCTCCTACCCCCAGCTTCCCATCTCTCAGGGGTGGGGTGTGGGAAACACCTAAATTATTCTATCATTACACACCACATTATTTGGCCAGCACAAAGGATAGCATTGTGTCTAGTTCTGCTTGAAATGCCATCTGAATTAGGAAGTGAACTTTTAGGTTGGAAAGCAAGGAAAGGATCCCAGGCCAGATTGAACTTCAGCCTTGATTTTTTTTCAACATTTAACTTATTTTCTATCTGCTGAACTGAAAGAAAATATTTGCGGCTGCCAAATCCTCACCTAAATGCACAATCCTCAGATTACAAGCATGGTAATCTGGGAGAAACAATGTAAGCCTAGAAGAGCCAAAAGCCAGCGTCCTAATGGTTCACAAACATAAATTTATTCTAAAATCAAGGGGGGCATTGTCCAAGAGAGACCTGCAGGCAAAAGAAAATCATATCTGATTTATGCACAATTTTTACAAAGCAAATTTTGGGACCCAGCTTCAACAAACTCAAACTGCAGTTTGATTATTGAAGTTATTCTCTACCAACACACACACACACACACACACAGAGACACACATACTGCACACACCTCCCTTGGTTATATAAAAGTATAAATGTTTTGCCAGTATAAAGCAAGTGAAATAGTACGGATGATTAATCCATTCCACTTACACTTCCTGATCACATGTGTTCTTTTTTATTTTGTTTTTGTTCTTACTCTTAGGAAACAGGAAAACTATCAAGCAGGTCCCTAGTCTCAGATCAGTAACAGGAAGAGGGATCTGATATCTGCTGGGAACAGGCGTACATCTTCACATACTTTCAGTAAGAAGTGGAGGGAGAAGGAGAGAAAGAAATCCTTTGGTTTAAAAAATCCAGGGATGCGTCTGCTTTAGCAGTGACTCAGAGGGCAAGGAAATTCCCTGAAAGAAGTGAACAATGCACCTTCTGTTCTCCATATATTCACCAACTTCCCATCTCTCCAGGTGTGGTGGTCACACCTCTTGCAATCCCCTGGTCACCAAGCTGTGAATGATGGGATTGTAATCTGAGACATTTGGAGGAGCACTATGTAAGGGAAGATTTTAATCAAATTCATTTGATTACTTTATTGGTCTTCTTAGGCCAAAGCAAGTTTAGTATAGACAACAGAATAAATAAATTAATTAAATAAAACATAAATCCAACAGAAAGCAATCCAACAATAGGAAACAACAAACCACTTATATTGGGGAAATAACCATACAATTAAATGGCATGCAAACAAATATCGCAAGGCCAATCACAAATTAACTTCTCCCAGAATCTACTGATATTAATCTTACATTTGCCTGTCATCTACATTACATGTGACTTGAGGACCCATTGGACATTCAGGTTGCTATATATATTTACAATATTCATGTGTAATTATGTAAGGATTTCAGCTCTTTGCTAAGGTAACTTTTGCTTACTCTCTTGCAAGCGTATTAGGCAGATATGTGGATGGGAAAAATGAGAACTCTGAAAATAGATCGAAGATACCACATTGAACTCAGAAGATACTGAACTAAAATACAGAACAGCTTGTTGAAGCCTCCAGCTGTGGTATTTCCCAACCATGCCAAGATACTTACAAAAGAGAGATTGGAGATTTAGCCTGGATGCTGCAAGCTTGGATGTCACAAAGCTAACAATATAAGAAGGGTTGCAGGAGGAATCAATACATGCATACAAAACTTATCATGCCAACCATAGAAGCTACCAACAGGAAAAGTGTTCAGAATTTTTTAAAAAAAGATCCAACCCCAAATTAATCTTCCACATGGTATCTTCATAGTGTCTGCTGAAGCAGGATTCTTGCTCACCTGTTCAATGGAACAAACGTTGGCTTCCACTTGCTGGAGATGGGTGGTCTGCAAGTCAAATATTTTGAGGATGTTTCTGGCTAGGTTATTGATTTGATAGGTCACACTGGCTAATGACTGAACGGTGAAAGCCATGGTTTCCTCTAGGGCTTTTCGTTTATCTTGAGCCTATAGGTTAGAAAAGACGTGAAGGGGATGAGAGACAATTATGCAAGATAGCAGAATAATAGAAGCATATGAAACTGAATTCCTGCTGATTACACCTCAAGTGTGACAGGTATCAAGGATGGGAGGGCAGAATTTTAGCTGGATGGTCCAGTTTAAAAGTGATATTAAGCCATGAAAAACATAAAGTTATGTCTCCAAAATATTCCAGCCCAGTGATCTTAGATGGGCTGGAGTAAGTTTCTTATAGCCCCAGGCTGCAGGTCCAAATCAATTATGTTGGATAGAAAGTATGACAGTTGTACTCTGTTTGGAAGTCACAAACCTGGACTTTAAACCATAATCATCATTATAAAGTGTTCTCATTGGTATAATACCATTCATTATTTAATGACTCCCAGTCTTCAATCAACATGTATTCTCCGGTCTATCAAATATATTAAATTGTCATACTGCCTGGAAAAATAAAACAATAAATGTTTGTCCTATTCTGTGTGATAGCACTCTTAATCTGGAGAGAGCAGTTATTTCCAACCACTACTATAGAGTAGCTGGCTCACCCAAACACAAACTCTAAATTCTAACCTGACTTAATAAAATATAATTCCTATGTTTATATGACATACTGTATATGTTTTCTATGTTATTTGTTTTATTACAAATAAGGATTATTAGGGATTTGCATGATCACCTGGTTCCACAACATGCCCAGTCTCCACAGAGGGTCAAGTAGAGGCAGAGTGATGAAATGATGCTGGCTCCTTATCTTTCATACTTATCTGTGACATTGCAATGGGATATGAAAGGCTTGTGTCATGACATCACGACACACAGTGCAATATTTTGACATCATTGTGACTAACTGTAGATACAACAGAATACAGTATGGCCTCACATATATTCCAGCAAATATAGTATTGCACTATATATTTAGTGGACCGAAGATTGGTACACTCCTATTTGGAATGGTTGCCCTCTTCTACTGAGTGTGCAGCTTTAGGAGACACACATAGGGAATGCTGAGGAAGGATTAGATTAACAGAGTTGGAAGAGACCTTGTAGGTCATCTAGTCCAACGCCCAAGCAGGAGACCCTACACCATTTCTGACAGATGGCAGTCCAATCTCTTCTTGAAAGCTTCCAGTGATGAAGGAAAGAGATACCCATCCAGATCAGCCAAATCAACCCTGGCAATCAATGTGGTGACAGATATTTCAGCCATTAGTTACATGTCATGGCCAGGGCATGTATTTCTTTGCATCATCGTCTCCATCAGTTTGCAGGCCTCCTGACTTCCCACATTTCAATTAAATCTGAAAGGAAGACATTAAGAGACAACTGCTCCCATGGAAACTTGCAGTATCAATGTTACTATTACTGCCAAGGGAAAGAATTCTCTTCCCTTCCTCTCTCATATACAGTTTCATTGGCTACAAACAGGTAGAAAATGTCAAAAGACCATTTATGCTCAGCAATACATTATGGATTTATAGACCACAGAAATTCCTTTCTATCAGGTCTTGAGAAAACTATTTCAATATTATCTATAACATCTTTCTCCAATTTAGCATCCATTAGCTTGGGGCAAATATCCAGGGATCAAAATCTTTTAATTGTGAGAGATATATCAATAATATCAAAAGAGGCAATGCCAAAAATTTTTTACCTAGCTTTGAGATGGGATAGGAAAAAGCAAAATAGACACACAAATATGCCCATTTCAATCTTTTTTTTTTATTTTAAAGAAATCAAAATGTTGCATGCTGAAATTTGTGATTTGTCACCAAACTTGGCAGTGCAACTTTGAGTCACAATTTTGGAAACTATATCAGCTGCAGAAAGAAGGTGGTAAAAACTACAATTTTCCCACCCTTACTTTAGATGCTTTCAGTTCCTCCTTCATTGCCATCAGGCTCCCCAATTTATATTAGCAGTAGAGAGCACTGAAAGTCTCAACTCCACATTGACCACTTCCCATATAGATTCAAGATGTTCTTCAGCATGTTTTGCAATGCTATAGTTAATATAGGTGCTACCTTGCTCATTTCACTCTGCAAGTATCTTCAGCTGCCTGAGAGCCTAGCCCAGATACTGCATTGCCCCAGCCAGGGTACTCCAGATCTTTCAAGCTAGGCTGTCCTTGACTTCTGTCCCACTGTAACTCACCTGCTCATAGTTGCTGTCACAATAATCTGCCACTTTGAGGAGATTGCTATAGTTCTCTTGTAGTACATCTCTTGCAGACGGTATGGAGTCCTGCATCAGCTGCTGAAATTCAGACATGTCGCCACTTAGCTGTGCTGGATTCACCACTTCCTTCTTATAGCAGACACTGTTTCAGCAGAGAAGTTTAGAACAGTCTGGCTGGAAACTATTTTATACTTGATTTGGCTCCAGTGACAATGCTGATCCCTCCCCTTTTGTTCACCAAGAGAATGTCCTGCTTATATCTGGAGATTTATTGTAAAAGGTGCCCAAAAAACAGTGCCACTTATTCAAATTATAACTATTTTCCTTCTTGAGATTTTGAAAATCTACTAACTTAGTGAGTACAAAAGTGATGATAATGAACTGGGGAAATTTTGGGAGGGCACAACTGGCAGAATTGTTAAGAGAGGAAACCAGTATTTTTAGACCAATGCTTATTTTACTGACTTTTCTTACAACAACCCCTTACAATATATATTTCAAATTATCTTGGGAATACTACTGAACCTAAGCTGAAGCAAACTCAGAAAATCCATTGTTGTTTATTTATATTTGAAAATTGATGGAAGTTCATAGCAAGCCTTTGGCTCTGTCCCCCATGATTTGGATCTGGCTCATTCTTTTGGACATTCTTCAGGTTTCCCATACTTTTAAGCACTACAGTTTCTTTCAGTGGCTCCATCTAAGAGTAAGGATCCAATACAGGTGGTCTTCAACTTACAACAGTCCTTTAATGGCCATTCAAAGTTACAACAGCAGTAAAAATGGACTAACGCCCATTTTTCACACTTATGACCATTGTAGCATTCCCATGGTCATGTGATTAAAATTCAGAGGCTCAGCAACTGACTCATATTTATGACAGCTGCAGTATCCTGGGGTCATGTAATCACCTTTGTGATTTTCTGACAAGCAAAGTGAATGGGGAAGACAGATTCACTAAACAAATGTGGCAAGAAAATACATAAAATGGAGCAAAATTCACTTAACAAATATCTCACTTAGCAACATAAATTTTGCGCTCAATTGTTGTCGTAAATTGAGGACTATCTGCATAAACATCTGTTTTTGGTCTTTAGAACCATGCAATGCAAGACTCCATTTTATTTTTTCTTATACCCTCTTTCTCAGTACCATCTTCCTTGGGCAAGTTAGGCAACCTCACAGTTATATTGGGCTATGTCATCTATTCCCTTAATCTCTTCAGTTTTAAAACTTTTTGGGACATTGTCATCAAAATGTGGAATGAGTAACCTAACAATGTTTAATATATTTAAGAAAGGTTTAAAAATATATCAGGCCAGGTATAATGAAAAAGATGGACAATGGCTGAGTGATGCTGTAAAATATGATCCTTAGCAAGGATCATATTTTATATCTACATATTGTTTTATGGATTTTTATCTAATTGAATTTCTCCTTTGGCAATTTTAGTAGGGGACATGATGGCACTTTTTAAATTGGTCTTGGTGTTCTGGTGACTGTAAATTAATTTTTAATATGTTGTTATAATTTGTGATTCTTTTGTGTAAAGATTTTGACATTCTGCTTTTTCATTTTTTATTTTTTTTTTAATTTTAATTAGAAAAATAGGGAAGGGGAGAAAGAAGGAGGAAGAGGAATAGGTACAAGGGGAAAGAAAAAAAGTATCAACTTCCAACTTTTTTCAGCACAGTAAAGTACAAAATTAAAATTACAATCTGAAATTTTTATTTTACTAACTTAGCAAATACTAGCCATTTCTATAACAACAAATTACCTTAATTAGCAAAATCCAAATTTTCATTCTGCTTTTAAAATTGTGTTTAATTGGTTGTTATGCACTTTTTTTAAAGGCAGGCTATAAACACTATTATTGCAATTATTGCTTTTCCTGTTGTTGACATTTATAAATCATTGGATAAAATAATGTTTCTATATTCTAAGATCAATGACTAATAAGTCAAAATTCTTTATCTTAACAACATCACAGATTTGGAAGTAGGATTTTAAAAAGAGGCCATTGTATTTAAATTTAGTTAGTATAGACTTGGATAAAATAAATACAGATTCTGTCTCCAGGGTAAGGTCATTAAAGGCAATTAAATTTAAATTAGGCACATTTAAATCCTACTGATTTCAATGCAGAGACATACATTGTAAGGTTTTAATTGTATAGTGTCAACTGCCATTTTGACTTTTTTTATACATACCATCACCATACAGAGGCTTCTACTGTTTCAGTGGCTCTGGCCTAAGCATAAATGGCAAAGTTGTGAAGGCAGAGAATTCATGATTTGCTTTTGACAACAAACCTCAAAATAACTTTGGCGAGAGTCAATCAGGTCTATTAACTCTAGCTTCTGAGAGAAGGAATGATGTCTGAATGATTAAAAAAGCATTTTTTGCAAACTGAAAAGAGAAGGAATCTTGGTCATATTAGGCATTGCTATAAATATTTCCAGAAACTCCCGCTCCCCACATTCAGTAACAGCAGAATCTTCATAGGCTTAGGATGGCTAGATGGGTTTATTTACTCTAGACGAAAATAAATGCAGCAAGACTGGTTACTGCACAAATACGAGAATATACACACATACATATTTTGTTGGATTCTTGTTTTTCCACAATGTATATATGCAGACTTCATGCATACATACACATACTTCAGTGCACAAGTATATAGATGCAGGATTTGCACTGTAATCTTTCTAAATGTGCATTTTTGTTCTGTCATTATGGCTAGCTTGCAATGCCTATAGCTCTCAGATTTAATTCTTGGGATTTATCTATCCAACATTTATATATCTTGCCTGATAATCACTGGTTCTTGTTTTGTAGTCTCAGCTCCCATACTTACTCAGATGATTTCTCTTTCATGTTAGCAGACCATTTAGTCACATTTGAAGATGAAAAGTTTGAATTGATTACACTGAAGGTATCAGCAGTTCTTGAATTATGACTGGTCACTTAATTACTATTCAAAGTTACAAGAAACTTAAATATATATATATTTATGACCTATCCTTGAAATTAAAACTGCACGCACATAGGGACTCAATAATCATATGATAGCATTTTGGGTGCTTGGCAACTGGCTCACATTTACAATCAGTTGTAGCACCCATAGTAACATGACTGCGATTTGCAATGTTTTTGCCCGTTTGGTGTTTTTTGTTGGCTTCTGGCAAAAAACGCCAATTGGATATGTTGGGTTTGCTTAAAAACTATCTGATTTATTTAAAGATCGCAGTGGCTCATTTTATACCTATGAATCTAAAAATTGTTCTAAAAGTGAGTCTGTGGTGCCTCAAATTATGAGCACAATGAATTACAACAAAACTTCTGGGGCTCACTGTGGACGTAAGTCGAGGACTACTACATCAATGAAGCTTTCTTTTGAAGAAACTCTGTATGTTTACTTCCTGGGAACATATTGTATTGTACTGACACAAGGGAGGGATGCAGACATAGGTTAGTCTAGGTTGCATAGAATAGTATGAAGATGCTTGAGTTAAAACTGGGCTCTTGTTATGGTTTTGACCCAAATGTTCCACTGAATAGAAGTATCCTTTTCATTGACAGGAAATATTGCATGTGACACAGTTATAATTACTCTTAGTAATTTAAGCTACACCTTCTTTATTTTATTAAAAACGTTATGTGAAAGCCTTGACTGACCAAAGTTTTGATGGCAACAGAAGTCAATATCTAAGGGTCCATCTGACAATGACCACAACATATAGAAGGTTGGACTATTAAGGAATAAGTAGTAAATTACTCTAACTAATTCTATAAATGAAAGAAGGATGTGCTCTGTGTTTGTGAATCTGAGACAAGGTACAAGATACAGTGGTTCTGAATAAAGGTCTTCTGATCTGGTGGAATGAATGCAGGAAAGCGAACATGTAGGTTTAATTATAAAACATAGAATATAATAAGGTGGGAAGAAACCTTGGAGGGTTTCTAGTGGAATAAATGGCTGTCCAATCTCTTCTTAAAATCTTCTAGTGATAGAACACCCACAATTTTAGGAGACAAACTGTTCTACTGATTAGTTATTCTCACTGTTTGGAAATTTATCCTTAATTAAGAACGAGTTAAAATATATGCTATAAAGCAGTGCATCAACATTGACTAAACGTGGTTTTTCTTTGGGTAACAATATTCAAGTTCTTTCCTCAAACAGGAACATTTAAATTTGACCTTTCCGATAAATGGTTTTGACTAATGAAGAAAAGGTTTGAGAAGCATTTTTATAAAATACCAATTGTGTAATCTATGTGCATATGAAACTAAGAAACCACAATGTGATGATAGTTGCAAATCCAGCGAATAATGTAGAAATATGAATGAGAGTGACTATTTGATGAGCAAAAAGGAGACAAACTGAAGGCTGACATGAACGAGACAGTAAATCGAAGAGTGGAATAGAAATGAATAGTTCATATCTTAGCGTCCAAGGAAAAATGGATGAAAGTATGCTAAAAAAATGTGAGATTTTGCCAATAGGTATTCTAACTGATAACAGATCATCAGAGTTGGAAGAGAACTTGTAGATCATCTAGTCCAACCCACCAGCCAAGCAGGAGACCCTGCACCATTTCTGACAAATGGCGGTCCAATCTCTTCTTGAAAGTCTCAAGTGATGGCGCTCCCACAACTTCCGAGGGCAAGCTGTTCCATTGGTTGATTGTTCTCACTGTCAGAAAGTTTCTCCTTATTTCCAGGTTAAATCTCTCCTTGTTCAGTTTCCATCCATTATTCCTTGTCTGGCCTACAGGTGCTTTAGAAAATAGCTTGACCCCTTAGAAAATAGCTTAACTGGAAAAGTTAAGCTAGGTTGTTTATGGTGTGGCTATGTGATTTGTTTAACATACGTATGAAGTTTTTATGTATTTGACAAAAAAGAAAAGCAAGAGTGAATGCAAAAGCTACAGAGAAATTAGACTGTTAACTGTACCTGGGAAGGTTTTTAGAAGACTTAAACAATAAGCACATTTTGGGAAGTGTAATAGGGTTTGTGCCAAGCAGGGATATAAGCCAGCTTTTGACTCTTCAGCAAAAAGGTAAGGAAGAAAATGTGTTGATTTATATAAAATGTATATGTTTTAATTATAAAACATTTTGCATAAATACAGAGTTGGTGGTTAGTTGCTGAATGTAGTAACAGTAGGATATGAAAGAAGTAACACATGTGAATATAAATGGAATGCTTAGCAAGTTTTTCAATTACACCAAAAGTGATGTCCTGTTCGTTATCTATGGATAAAGAGAAGGTTTATAGTGACATTAGAAGTGTATTAGTTGGGGACTTGAATGCACATGTATACAGCTGATACCTGCCTTTTTGTTGGTTAAGAACCCATATAATCTGTGGTCTATGTGGGATGGATTGTATGATGACCCACAGGATACAGAAAGTTATTGTAAATAGTAATGGTGCATAGCATTAATTTCCTCTTCCTCCTCCTCCTCATCCCCTCCTCCTGCTTTTATGCATTTAACTTCCCTGGCTTACTATATTTCTTCCCCTTTTCTGTGCTTTGCATAATGCTGCTGGCTTGAAATGTGTAACAGAATTTGTATTCTAAGATCCCAGTTTCAGCAGCTATGGCAAACTATAACTTCCTTCTTGGTAAATCATATTGAAAGCATGGTCTTCATTTTGTGGTTCTGGCTAAATTGAATCAAAGAATCCTTTGGCTAAATGGGGAAATATTTGAAAAAGGATGAAACAAAATATAGGTACCAAATTATCCCTTCTCTGGTAATGTTGTTATGTACATCATCATAATAAATTAATTGCTTTGTAAGGTAAAAGTAAAGGTTCCCCTCGCACATACGTACTAGTTGTTTCCAGCTCTAGGGGGCGATGCTCATCTCTATTACAAAACCGAAGAGCCAGTGCTGTCCAAAAATGTCTCCATGGTCATGTGACCAGCATGACTAAACGCTGAAGACCCACGGAACACTGTTACCTTCCCACCAAAGTGATCCCAATTTTTCTACTTGCAGTTTTACATTTTACATTTTACATTTTTGAATTGCTAGGTTGGCAGAAGCTGGGACAAGTAATGGGAGCTCACTCTGTTATGTGGTGCTGAGGATTCGAACCGCCGAACTGCTCACCTTTCTGATTGATAAGCTTTGCGTCTTAGCCACTGAGCCACCGTGTCCCACAACTGCTTTGTACTTAACACCAATTTTAATTAGCATCTGTTAGATTTGAGAACATACATGCTAGCCTGTATCTTAAAGATGTTGATGTCTATTCAGAGTTTTAATTCATTAATTCAGCACCAGAAAAATAAACACAGATGGCTGATGCTTCATTTAATGTCTTTATAAACATAGTAAGTAAATTTTACAAACCAGTTGTAGATTTCTCCAATATGCAGCAAACTCAAACAGAAACATGTTGCAACATGTCAGCAGCACCAGCAAAAAGACAGAGAGAACTTCCAGTTTCACTTTCCAGCTCCCGTTGCCTGGTCTGTTACCATGCCTACTCACTGACTCTGTTAACTATGTCTCTGCCAGTAAATGAATACTCTGACAATGTCTCTGGACAACTTTCTAGGATTCAGATCTCCATTAAAGAAAGAAAAGCTAGGGCTGTCTTAAAAGAGCAGTGGAGATTTACTGCATTTTGTTGGAAACTATAAACACTCCCAACTAAAAATAGGCTCCATCCACTCATAAAAGCAGTATCAAAAGCTGCTGAGTATGCAGAACTGCTCTTTCTCTGTAACAAATAAGAAGTCATGTTTCATGAAATCTATATTATTGAATTAGCCACTGAATATCACTGCTGAGATAAACTGAGACTGTGGCTTTGCCCAGGTTAACAATATAGATTTATGGTGTGCTGTAATCTCCTGTAATTAAGTAAGGAATTAGTGTCCATGTAAAGATTTAATTTCAGTAAAAAGTTAGATACTTTGGGTGTTACATTGCTGATAAAATAGGAGTGTTAAGGTTGGGTGAAAATGTGGGGGATGCATTGTGCGTCCCGATACCTATTTAGCTCTCTTCACATTAAGCCACTAAGTACCTTTAGAAGACTAATTCCAGAGAGAAGCTGTGTCACAAATTTAACCTGAATTTGACCTTCATCCAACCAGTACACAGGAATAGCTTTCGCTCACTTGCTCTTCCTCCCACCCCCCCATACACACGCACACTCCTTATACATATAACTACACACAATGACTGGAAGCACTGCCTCCTAAACTTAATTATGTAGTGACATTGTATCATAATTGAATTGGTAATATAAATGCAGTATTCCTGGCTGAAAGGTCATTTTCTAATTATTCAATGTATTCCAAGAGTCAATCCTGACAATAGATTTGGGGTACATAGACAATCTCTATTATACCAGATAGCACAACTAGCTGAGCTTGGTTGATCTAAGTAGGGTCAGAATGGTTAACTGTTTGAATGGAAGATCATCACTAAACTGTAGAGCTATAGATTAAATTGGAAAGCCATAAAGCATTGACAAAGAAGGCAAGAATAAATAATTTATGCATTGCTACCAAGAAATTCACAAGGAAGCATCCACTCAAGCTTATAAGAATTGAACTTCAGTTGATGGATGCTTCATTCTCACTAATTTTCCTAGAGGAAACAGGATGAATGTCTAAAAAAGATGTGTAAACTCATCGGTCAAACTTGCCACCTAATTTTTTATTATTTAGATCATATGCTTGTTTATCATTCTGATGAGTACTGATCAAATTTCCCAAATATGCCATCTGTCTGAGCTTACTTTGGACTTTGAGGTTAATTCTGAACACCTGACCTGTTCCAACATGCTGAGCCTATTACCAGATTAAGGACAGAATACAATCAGTACCAAAATGAGCTCCTATCTAATTACAAAGACACTTTTGAGCAGAACAGTGGAGGTGGTGGAATATCTTGTCTCACCAGTTAAGGCAAATGTATATCTAAGGCACCCGGATAGTTTGGAAGAAAAACCACATCAAAAGAGGTAAGTTTAATTTTCTTTCACAGAATGGGTTACTTTGCAATGGAAAAGCTCATTCGAACTTATAGGAGTTTACTCTGTACACTCTGTACAAGCACACAGGCAGGGACTCCTTGGCGTGCCGTCTGCGACTCAATGTCGCTTGGTGGTGACGCGGGGGAGGGCCTACTCTGTGGTGGCTCCCGCCCTATGGAATCAACTACCTCTGGGACTCCACCTGGCCCCCGACCTTCGCACCTTCCGCCACGACCTGAAAACTTGGCTATTTGAGCAGGCTGCGCCATGCTGACTCCTCTTGGGGGGGAGGGGGTTTGTTTTATAATTTGTTTTAGTAATTTGGCTTGTTGGGTTTAATTTCTATTTTAGGTAATTATTTATTGTGTTGGTTTTAATTGTGAGCCGCCCCGAGTCTGTTCGGGAGAGGGGCGGCATACAAGTCTAATTAATTAATTAATTAATTAATTGGATAGAAGCCTAATTTATTTCAAAAGAAATTTGCAGATAAATAAGTGTTATTTGGGAATATATTCTTTCGCTGCAAATTCATAAACTGCAGTATGTATACCGAAACATTTTTATACTCAGATTTGGGGATGGAAAAGTTAAATCCTTTTACAGAAACTTGAAAGGAACATGATAGTAATAGATTACAGATACATACTCATATGTGCCTGCCACCTGCATTATCAAAATAAGCATGCATCAAAGGTACCAACACTTCCATCCCAACATAACACAAAAGTCAAATCACGACTTGTACTATCAAGGGAAAAGGTTCATAGTGTAGCATAGAACACCTGAATTTAAATTTTCAGTCAGTTCTAGTCTACCTTATGAAGTCCACTTAGTCTGGACTCAGCATTATGGAAGTAATGTGATACTGGCCTTCTGTATTAAGGAACATATTCCACAAATAGTTGGTGCAATAGATTTGCACAAACATTAGCATCTGAGCAAAGCTTGGTGCTACACTTATGATTTCCTAGGATTTTTTAAGAATGGTAAAATATTTATTCCTTTATATGTGGTGATCAGTATGTTGATGATAATCTCATATAATAAGTATGAATTTTGAAAAGTAAATGTTCCGTTGAGATAATTTGTCAATTATTATTCAATCAGTCTTGCTTTCAGTTACCCTTGTTGTAAATGTTGTTGGCATTGGCACAAGGAACACTGGCTGATTTAGCAGGTTCAAACAGATCGCAATCAGTATTGGTGTCCAAATAGTAAAATCCACTAAAGGAAAAACAGCATGTAATGCAGCACATAACAGCAAAGATTCTTAGCAGGAGGAGTGAAAACAGTGTAAATGGTTACCTCTTATATATCTTCCAGACTGAAGTTCAATTCAATACCCACCATTCACTTCTTGGATGTTCATTCTGCCTTTCTTTTTCTAGTTGTTTAATTCAAGAAGTGTTATTCATGTTGACATCAGAAATCCCTTGCTCACAACTCACAAGATCTCTGCCACTCCCTGGATTCAAAACTTGGAATATTTGGTCTGCTGCCAGGACATAATTCTGGGACATATGAAGACATTGTAGTTAAATTTAGCCATGAGTTACTTTTTCCTGCCAAGGAAGTTCAGTGTGCTTATCAACAGAGAAGGGGATAACCAGGGATTGTTTTGTATCAAGACATTCGTTGACATGGAGCTCGACCTTTGCTGCAAAGGATTCTGGGAAATATTTTGATACCCCGATATAATCTACTAGTTATAAAGATAAGGGAAAGAGAATTGTGCATATTGCTCTGAAATCTTGGGAAGATGGAATGACATAAAAACATTAATCAGCAGCAAACTTAGTTATGCTTAGGGGAAAACCACTGAAATTAGTGGAACAATCATGGCTAATATTCCTACTGATTTTTGGAATCTTCTTTAAACACAGATCTGGATATTGTATGGCCCCAGGCCACACCTGGCCCTAGTCCATATCAGGTCAATTGGAAATTAGAAGTCAAATCTAAATAAGCACATCACAGGGAGCAGAGGAATTTAAGTCAGCTCCCTCAGTCATCTAGTGACTGTGGGAGGGTGAGGAGAGAAAGCAGTCTTCTGTGTCTGCACAATGCTCCCTCCTCGCATGGAACAGCCTGATGAGTTGATGGAGTTTAAGGACATCAAATCAGGTTACAGTGGTCTGGCCACCCACAACAGTCCCAGTTTCTCATGTGGCTCCTTGGGAAAATTAATTGCCCAACCATGTTGAAGCAGGATGACATTCTAATAACTAATTCCTATAGGAGAAAGCAGGCAGAACTGGAAGGTGGTATAAAAATGCATCATCAGTTTAGAGTCCTCGCATTATCACAAGAAATCCATGCCCTTTGAATTCTATTGACTTATCTAGCACCAATTTAGTGCTGACCATTAGTTGACCAGATTCTTGGGTGGAGGCTTTAATAAATCATTTATGTTGCAATGATTCTCAGAGCCTGACAATTCCCACTATGGGGACCCTATTCCTAGAATACTGCTTGAAAGTGTCTAACACAAAAGCTCTAACACATATTCTAGCAACTAAATTCTTGAAAACCTTACAAGAGGCTGTGACTTACAGGATGGCTTAATAACCATCTCCATACAGAATGCAAGATGTTTAAAGTTTGTCTCTGATTGGGAGGGCAATAACATTTCAGTGATACTTCAGACAACCATAGTCTTTGTAAACACATTTCAAATTTCAGTATGAACTACCATTTCTGCAAAGCTCTCATCGTATAATTACATGCTGTACTAAGTTCAACCAAAATCTAGGCACCAAAGCAGAATTCACCTCTGGCTGTGCATTCACAAAGCATCTCAGAGAAACAAAGGGGATAGAAAATGTCTATGAAGATTATTAATCAACCAGGTTATCTGAAAGGTGCTTTTTCAAAAAGCAACAGGACTTATTTTTGCATTGAGGAAGATGTTTCATTTTTCATCCAAGAACTGAAGAAGCTTTTTGGATGACAAGTAAAATGTTTTCCACAAGGAAAAAATAAATCCAGTTGTCTTTTGAAAAAGCACAATTTAGAAAACAGGTGGAAAGCGTAAAAAAAAAAACCCAGCTGATTTGTACTTGAAACAATTTGGGTCTAAAATTAGACGCACCGAATCCCAAAGTCTCACTTCATTTTGTTTGGTGACCTTGAGGAAAGTCTGCATTACCTTCATTGTCATCCTCAGTCTTCAAAATACCAATAAGACTTACCTTCCATCCGGAGGGCTGTAGAGGCTTAATTCATTAGCAAAATAAATCGCTTTGGATCTTATGGATGGAAAAAGTCTAGTGAAGGGCAACTTCTCACCTCCTACCCCCCAAATAGCAACAAGATTATAAAAATGTTATTCCTGATTTTTTTTGCAAAAACAGGTTAATGTTCCTTGAGGCAAAAATATACCTGTGTGTAGATCTGTGTATTCCCATTCCTCTGCTTAAGAAGGTAACAAATAATATGTGTTCACCTCTACTCATATAAATCCGTAAAGCATCCTTCCCAAACTTGGAACTTCCCAAAATTGTGGGATTTTGACCACTGCTTTTATTTCTAGCTACCACAGTCAGTTGGTTTGACTGACAATTGGTCTCTAACATATACTCAATGTACTAGATTGGAGACAATTAAAACAAAACAACTGCCTTACTAATATATGCAGATAAAAAAAAGATTAAAGCATTTCCCTAGAGTTAGAGAGTAAAATCTCTTTTAAAAGTCAAGCTCAATTCTCTGGCTTAAGGGTCACATGCTTTTTAAAAAACAGTATTGAACTTATTTGCCATTGTTTTTTCCCAGAAAGTTTTTCTTTTTCAGTACGGTAGTGGGATTTCTTGTTAGGTATAACCAGTTTGCAGATTTACTAAACTGGAAAATGGCTTTTTAAATAAACTTTATTAAAATTCTACATATAAAGAAACATTTAAAATACAAAAACATAAGCAAAAAATTTGCAAATGGAAAACTAAAGAACTTAAAAAATATATAGTCTACTTCTATCTTTTGCATTTCTCATGGATCATTAATCATTTCTTATTCTTTTATACCATTATAATTTCTTTTTAAGTTTTCCATTATTTCTCTTTATTTAATGTATAAAAACTTTATCATCAAATTATTTTTCTCTGCTTTTTTAATAAAATCCATAAATGGGTTTCAGTCTTTTACAAAAGCCTCTATGTAATTTTCTCATTAGATAGCTCAATTTTGCCATCTCTTCAAGTCGTTAATTTAAAGTATCCAATCTTCAACATTTGGAACTTTTTTTATTTATCCCTTTTTTTATTTATCCCTTTCACAAACTGCTTTGCAATATGTCCCTGCAGTATTTCAAAGTAGGATGACTCAAATTATTTAAGCAGCCAGTATCAAAGGAAAGGAATTCTTTATCTGGCTTGGAACATCATATTCTCATGGAAAGATAACTGCAAAAGGCTTAGTTTAGGCTGAAGGGTTTTTTTTAAATAAGAGCTGATAAAATAGCTTGACCTATTTTGATCTAAGCTTTTGGCCTGAGGCCGCCCCAATTCTGCCTTGCAACTCAATGCTTTTTCCACCTGTTCTGTATTGTGAAAACAAGATTCTGTTTCCACTTCATGTGATTCCTCACACAAAGATATTATGATCATGGGATAAATTGTACCAATGGTTAGAACATTCGCTCTTGCCCATGTAAAGGTTCCCCTCGCACATACGTGCTAGTCGTTTCTGGCTCTACAGAGCGGTGCTCATCTCCATTACAAAGCCAAAGAGCCAGTGCTGTCCAAAGACATCTCCGTGGCCATATGGCTGGCATGACTAAATACCGAAGGCGCACGTAACGCTGTTATCTTCCCACCAAAGTGGTTCCTATTTTTCTACTTGCATTTTTAAATGCTTTTGAACTGCCAGTTTGGAAGAAGCCGGGGCAAGTAACGGGAGCTCACTCCGTTATGCGGTGTTAGGTATTTGAACCGCCAAACTGCCCACCTTTCTGATCGACAAGCTCAGCATCTTAGCCACTAAGCCACTGCATCCCACGCTTGCCCATGAGACATCTTTAATAGAGCACTTGTGTTTCACATCACAACCAGTTTAAACACCAAGCTTGCTCAGCTCAAAATTCATAGAAAGCCTTTCTAGAGGTCCATAAATTGACCTCGCTTTATGTGAGCAGCTCTTGAGTTATACAGTATACTTCTTGCTTTGTTCAGAAAATTTCCTGGTTTTTTTTTTTTTGGTGTTCCAGTAAGAGACAGCCCTTCTCCTTCATGAATTGGAATAAGCAAAAAGTTACCAAGTTTATGATAACACCATTTTTTTTCTTTAGTGTTTGCTTATTTATTTCACCTACTTTTCATCATCCTCTGGATTTATTTCAGTTTTGTTTCAATTTAACTACTAAAATACTAAAGCATAAAAATCAATCAAAATACTAGTAATGACAAAACAACATACAAGCAGAAAAATAAACATTAGTGAAAGTCATTTAAAAAATTAAAACTAATCAGGGTGAGAATGATCTTTGATGGGTCTAGAAGGTTCAGATTACCTTGTGGAGTACCATTTTTTCCTGATAGATTTCTGCTAAAGCACAACTGCCAGGAACATCCTGAGGAGTCTTTCAGAAGAGTTCTTAGAGTCCTGGTAGGTAAATGTAGAAGGAAAGAATCTTTTTTAAAACATAATTAGCCTCAAGTCATTTAGGACTTCAGATTAAGACCAGCATTTTGAACTAGACTGAAAATAAAAACAGTCTTGTGATATGATTGAAATATCCAGACTCATACAATAATTCTGCTGCCGAATTTTGGCCAGATGGAATTACCCAAGTTATTTTCAAGGGCAATTCCATGTACAATATATTACAATAAGCTAAATTCAAAGAAGATACTCAAAAACTGAAAACAAGACAATGGTTGTGGTATATGTACACTAAAACCTTACCTATCTTACCAATTTAACTGCTCTAACCTTCCTCAAGGAAAAGGTATTTGCTTACTTTAATCTCATCTTTCATTTGGGAGTTCATGATGTCCCCATTCTCTATTTTTTCTCACAATAACAATAGTAGATTGGTTGAAAAAGTCACGGGCTCAAGGTTACTCAATGAGGTGTAACTGAAAGGGAATAGAATCTGGATTTATCTTGTCCTAAGCCAATAATTGGGGTATTTCTGAGATCAATCCTTTAAAAGAGCCTTGGTGGTGCAGGCTGTTAAATGCCTAGCACTTAATTCCAGCTGCCTGCAATTACTGCAGGCTCGAATCCCACGAGGCTCAAGGTTGACTCAGCCTTCCATCCTCTCGGGGTAGGCAAATTGAGGACCCAAGATTGTTGGGGGCAATAAGCTGACTTTGTAAAAATGCCGCTTAGTAATAAGCAGGCATATACAATGGAAGGAAGGCTATTGCTGAGCGAATTGGATTGTGCTCCAAAAAAAATTGTAAGCCACCCTGAGTCTCCGGAGAAGGGCGGGATATAAATATGAATTTTAAAAAAAAGAATCTCCTTAGTTTTCCTAAGAGATCCTGAACTCTGCTGGATGATTCAGACAATTCCCTAAGTCAAAGAAGTTTATATTAAATTATTATAAATCTTAGATTATGACTACAAGTAAGCCATATTATGATTCGTTGGATTTTGGCTCATTGTAGTGTCTAAACATATTACACTAATGAAAAAAAAATGCCCCAAATCCTAACTCTTTCATTGACCCTGCCACATTATTATCACATAACTCTGCTACTTTCAGAGGCTGCAAAATTACATTTTGAAAGTACGATGATTGGTCATAAAACAGCTGCCGGTCCATGTTATTCAGAGTAGCATGTGGCAGTTAACAAGATTTTGGATAAGCCTCTTAACTATAGAACTGGTTTAACATAGATTTCTGTTAATAAGATTGAAAATCCTAACTGTCAAGATTGCATTATGGCCTTGAAACAAACACATATTGCTCTAGGCTAAGGCTCAAATTATATCAGATAGTAATTAGATGACAGTTACCAGATTATTAAAAGTGAAATGAACCACTATTGACTTCTTTTCACCTTTGCCACTCCTAGGAAGAATACAGTAAGTGTTCTTATTTATTTAATTAATTAATATATTTATTTAATTAAACTTATATGCTGCCCAACTCCCAAAGGACTCCGGATGGCTCACAACAAAAAGAAAAACACAACGAATTACATTATAAAAATTTAAAAACAATTTAAAAAACAGCAAACAACAGAAGGGCCAGATCTCGCTAGATCTCAGTCGCGAGATCAACAGCCCCATGCCTGCCGGAAAAGCCAGGTTTTGACTGCTTTGCGGAAGGTCAGTAGGGTGAAGGCAGTCCGGACCTCAGGAGGTAGCTGGTTCCAGAGAGCCGGAGCAGCCACAGAGAAGGCCCTCTCCCGCGGGCCAGCCAGCTGGCATTGTTTAGTTGACGGAACCCGGAGGAGACCAACTCTGTGGGATCTTACTGGTCACAGGGAGACGCAGGGTAGGAAACAAAGCTTTCATTCTTGAATATCTAGCTATTCTCATAAAATCATTTGAGAAAGTGCAGACTATGACTGCTCCCAGTTTTAAGCTTAAGGCATTTTCCTGCTGCTTCCTCAATCTTTTTAACCTCTAAATAAATCTCGTTAAGGAGGAAAAAAATGAATTGCTGCACAGTGAGTTCTGACTGAAAACATTAGAGCCTTGTTTGGCAGCACTGGAAGAAGAGGAGGAACAACTAGAAGGTAAGGTGCTGTCATTGACCTATAAAGCCCTTTATGGCATTGGACCAGGATACATGTGGGAGACCCTGCTGCCGATAACAGCTTCCCAACGTCCCATGCGCTCCCATCGAGAGGGCCTGCTCCAGGTGCCATTGACACAACAATGTCGACTGGCGACCCCCAGGAGTAGGGCCTTCTCGGTGGGAGCACCATATGGAATCAACTTCCCTGGAGCTCGGACGGCTCCTGACCTCCGCTCCTTCCGCCATGACCTAAAAACTTGGCTATTCCAACTAGCCTACCCGGACTGATGGGGACTGATGGGGACTGAGGGAGGGTGTTAAATATATTTTTAAAATATTCTAATTGACAAAGGAGACCTTGGTTTTTAATGTCCTTTAACATTTATGTAATTGTATTGGGACTGTTTTAATTGTAAGCTGCCCTGAGTCCCTCAGGAGATAGGGCGGCATATAAGCCAAATAAATAAATAAATAAATAAATAAATAAATAAATAAATAAATAAATAAGTGAGGCAAGGTTACAGCAGTTAAATTGGTAAGGTAGGTAAGGTTTTAGTGTACATATACCACAACCATTGTCTTGTTTTCTGTTTTTGAGTATCTTCTTTGAATTGCTTATTGTAATATATTGTACATGGAGTTGCCCTTGAAAATAACTTGGGTAATTCCATCTGCCCAAAATTTGGCAGCAGAATTACTGTATGAGTCTGGATGTTTCAATCATATCACAAGACGTTTCTAATCCAAGACAAAGAGCTATTATCCTGTCCTCTTAGGGATTTTTTGATCATATGAAGAAGTGAAGTGGCAGAAAATGAAGGATATTTACAAGCAGAACACTACAACCATCTCTTCTGGAATTAACCCTAGACTTGATTTTTGTTTCTGAGGGTCAGTAACTCATGATTCCTTGTGGAAGGATTGGATCTTGGGGCTGATATCCCTTGGCTCTGAAGGATCATCCAGAGAATCAGCAAGCGATAAAACTAGAGGCCAAGAAGCTCAGCATCAAAAAACAGAAGTGGACATGTTGATCACTTCATTGCTTTTGCTTTAAATATGTATATCCTCCAGAATTATTCCTGCCATAGGAGACACATAGGAATCCAAGGGGTTGAGGGAGGAGGGGGCTGAAATAAGAGGTCAACCAGGTTTACATCTGTTTAACTGTGATCCATTTAATAAGCATAACTGACTGTGTTTGTAGTTGATTGACAGATGGCTTGTTTCTGCCAAGCGGGCTAATATGGATTGATATTTGTATTACAGAGCATAATGGCTCAGGATATGAGTGAGAAGGAGCTAAAGCAAATGGAATTAGATCAACTGAAGAAGGAAGTGAAGCTTGAAAGACAAATGGTAATGGGTTTCAGGTGTATCTCTACTTTAAAAAATCAGTGCTTCTGCATCAACAGCACTTCAGAAGTGTTAGTCGACATAACTTTATGTTATGCCAGCTAAAAGTTATAGGAACCAATGGGATGATTTTCTCTTGTTCAGCCAGTTGGTGTCAGTATAGTTATACTTTCTGAAATACAGAATATTAAATTGTCAGAGGGAAAGGAAAAGAATGAAATCATCAAATAAATAAAATATAAAGGAGACAACTGACTGGAAAGTTAACTTGCAAAAGACATGCTGAAATAATTAACAGTGGTGCAGGAATATCATGCAGTGTTGTAGTTTCCATATGTTTCAACTGTGTCTTCACAGGGCATTGTATGAAATATTATTTATTATTCCAATGATTTTTCATCCAAATAACTATGCTAAATGTTCATGTTTAAAACACAAAATTGCATTAAGACAACATAAATATGTTTGCCAACAAATGGAGCCCCCAACAGTTTTAGTCTAAAAACTTATCATCTAAAAATTAAAAGTTATCATCTAAAAATTTCCATGCTATCAACTACCCTGGATTGGGGTAGTTTCGGAGAGAGGAACCACCTTATCTGAATCAGGCTGGGATGCAGGCTTGATAGATAGTTTTAAAGCTGTTGGTATTAAGGAAGGAACAAGAGAGGGTAAGCAGGAATATATGTAAGAAGGATCCTTTTTGCCTCTTCTGATAAAGTTGTCAAGTGGCCATAGGCATGGTATCTCCATTTCCATCTCCATGGTAGGATGCAAATGAACTTCCTCATTGTCTAAAGACTTTCACGAAGCCATCCTGTGACACAATGAGGAAATGACACAATGTGACACAATGAGGAAAAATATCATTAGCACAGAGCAGGAAAAAAATGAAATTCACATTGTTCCACAATCTTCAAAAATCTTCCTACCAAATACTTTGAACTGAGACTTGATACATTATGGCATCAACTAGTCAAACTGGAAGGTTAAATTATTGCGCAAACATAATTTTCAAATTTTATATTAGTCAACCCGCACAAGAAATGTTTTCTGTGAACATATTTTTAGGACATAAATATACAATCTATGTTAAAAGCTATTTAGGAGAATCAACAGAAAAACATGCTATAAACAGCATAGCAGAATGTACAGTTATTAAAAATTTGCCATCAATAAATACAACTATATTGAATGATCAATGATCAATGATCTAATCCAAATTCGAAGCAACCACATATGAAACTTGAGGACAAAAAAAGCTGGCTTCTTAAGAAGTTAGGAGTCATATACTAGTCATAGAAAAGTTTTTGTCTCAAGGAAGATTGTTCCCATTGTGCCAAATATCTCCATTATTAAACTCTTATTTTGAATCTGTATATTTAGAACTTGAGAAACAGAGTGAAGTGTAGCAGTAGCAAAGAGAAGCAAATTAATTATTCAGAAGATAGTCATTTTGAGTTTACAAAAAGCTGAAATAGTTAGGGTAATACATTTGAGCCCTTATTTAGAATCACAATGCTGCAGAAAGAATGAAAGAAAGCCTTGCAAAACTATTCTTCCTTATTCTCCTGTGGGAAGGTTCCCTATTAATTCTCTAGATGGGATTATCATATTATTTAGAGGTTGTAAATTAGAAATAAAAAGTTCAGGAAATGAAACACTGCATTTTTTTTTCACATAGATCTCCAAGACAGCAAAAGAACTCAGAACCTTTATAGAATCTATGGCTGCAGAAGACCCCATCTTAAAAGGGGTTCCAGAGGACAAGAACCCATTCAAGGAGAAGGGAGGTTGTACAATAAGCTGACCTTGGCCTCACCCAAAAGAAGATCTTTGTTGCTCTCTTTATATGCTACTTAGTACTGTATGAATTATGTTTACCCTATACAATGAGTCTAAATCAAGATTGGGGAACCTTTGGACCCCAAAGGGTGCTGGGGGGGCTGGTAGTCAGCTATATTAGAAGGGCCACAGGATCCCCATCCATAGAGATTTTCTGCGGAAGGGAATTTAATCATGCCTCAGAAAAAAGGAACCAGAACATATTCATGATCAAGATATATATTCCACATTCCATGATTTAATTGGTTTTTTTTCTTTAAATCGATGCTTTGTTTTTTTGCAGGGAAAAATGATGCAGGCTTGAAATAAAATGAAACAGAATAGAAAAAAATATATTAAAGATTTCTCTCTCCTTCCATTCTGCCAAGTGGCTACCTGGAAGGCTTTAGAAATATGATTTATTTAGTTATTCACTTTTATTACACTGGGTTTTTTTTTTAGAAAATTACATTTGTAATTTAACTTAGTTTTCCCATTTGCAACAACTGATTAAGTACTACTTTATGTCAGATGTTAACAATTAGCATCTCTCAAGCAATGTAACTTTAAGATTGCAGAATTCAGGTCCCTAACATGAGGCTGAGGAATTCTGAGAGTTGATGTACACACATCTGAAAGTTGCTGAGGTTGAGAAACACTGGTCTAAACTACAGTCTTTGGATGCAAGAAGGTCTAACTACAAAGCAAGTTGGGCTAAGAAAAGCAGCTTCTCCATAACAGAAATACAATATAAGCAATGAAGTTATGGTGAAAAAGTTCAGATTGATGGATAGTGAGATGGCAGCATATACATTTAATTAAATCAATTAAATTAAAACAATGAAATGATTCTTGACTTTCTTTCATTACCATAACTACTTATCAAAATATGCTGGGAACTATATCATCTGTTCTTAAGACTCAGCTACTCACATTTGTGTAACAAAATCTTAATTCCGATGTGTACAACAGAAAGTTAGCTTTGAGAAAAAGCTTTGAAAAGGCTAAACTGCAAATGGAAAGCATCTGCTTTTCTCCAAGTTGACTTTTGCCATGTTCCTACCAAGTTAACATCTCATCTGATTGTTACTTTTACTTCTCAGATCTTACTGCAGATAGGTTTATTCATCTATCCCGAGACAAAAGAATTGCAAAGCATTTTTAAACGTAATGATAGATAGATTAGATAGATAGATGGATGGATGGATGGATGGTAGGGGAGAGAGAGACAGAGAGAGAGAGAGAAATGGATGGATGGATAGATGAGAGAGGGAGAGGGAGCAGATATTAGGTTATGAAGAGCAGATATTAGGGTATGTCACTACATATGGCATAAATGTTTAGTTCCGAATGTAGTTTTTGCAAGCCATATGATGAAGTACACAGATGACCCTCTAATAGTTTTAAATAAAAAATGCACATTTTTCCATGCAGCACTGAAATAACTTGTTTTATTATTATTCATTTGGTGGAAACTCATACAAGCTTTGTAGAAGGCATGCATATAAGGCATGAAAAGTGCAAGGGACAAGAAAATCATGTTGCCACTTTCAAAATTCATTTATTTCACTTCAAAGGCAGAATGGCTAAATAAATCTACTTAATTCCATATTTTAAAGTTTGATTTGACCACCTGAGCATTAATCCATAACGTTCAATCCTAAACTCAGCCTGCATTAGATGTGAATGCCCCAGAAGCATTTCAAGGGTGTAGAAAAGTCAGTGCCAAGCAACACACATTTCTTCTTATACTCAATTTGTCTCATCTTATTGATTAATTTATAATACTTAGACAAATAAGTTATAAACACTTCCCTATGATATACTATGACAGCAGCTCCAAGTTCCAGACTTGCTGTTAGGCAAGATATGACAATTACCTCAGGAAGCAGATACTGGCAAGAGGATGCCAGGCACCAAATGAGAAAAAGTAGTGGTATTGTGTGATATTGGCTGCCATTTTTCTCTTGTGACAGCCACATATTTTAGATCAGCTCTGAGGCTGCAAAAGATTTAGTCCATGTACCTTGTAAGCCCTTCAATATAGGTCAGGTCAAGAAATAAGACTGCACAGGAAGGCTACTTTATTGTCAGTGGAAGGTGGGGCTGTTCTGAGTTTCTTGCTTGCTCTTTCTACCTTCCCAGGGCCAAGCAACCATTTCACCACTTCTGTCTCCTTATTGAGGCCAGAACTAAATTCAATAGTATGATAAAGCCAGCCTACACCAGCTTGGGAGAGCCAATTGTTAAAGTTTCTGCAACTTGCCATGAGATCAAAGCTGAGCTTCTATACCAGTGTTTTCCCCAAATTTGGCAATTTTAAAATATCAACTCCCAGAATTTCCCAGCCACTTTGGATCCATACATCTTAAAGGTGCCAAGTTTATAAAAACACTGGTCTGTACTTAGTGCACCCATCAGTTGTTCTGCCGCATGGACCAACCACAACACAGATCTCTGAAACCTCTCTTAGCTTTTGCATGTCTCCTCCTGCCAAATATATTCTACCCAGAGTGTTGGGGAGTCAGGCAGCATATACATTTAATACATTTTAATTAATTATTATTATATACATTCCTTTTAAAAAATTCATTCATAACTGCTCTAGTTCTGCATATAAAGTACAGGTACTCGATTTATAATTTTAATTGAACCCCCACTTCAGTTTTGGTCCACTTTAACTTCATAACTTCAAACAGTCACTAAACAAATGATTGTAATTTGAGGACTACCTGAACTACGTACAAAATGAAGTGTCTGCTGCTCTAATGTTAGGATTGGATAACCAAGTGCTGAGCTCTGCACAGACTTGACAATCTTCAAGATACAGCAACAAGTTTATGGCATTCGCTTTTAACTATGTCTCAGAATTACTAAAAACAAAATTCTCAAAATCTCCAAGCAACCAAGAATAGTAGCCATTTGTTTCTTGAAGGGGAAGGGGAAGACAGCCCTCTAGTTCTGAAAAACAGCAGATTTGATTACATGCAATTCTCACTTCATGATTGCCTTAGACAACAGCCATTCAGTTATAATACTGATGAAAAAATAACTTTGCAATCAATCAATGCTCACATTTACAATCTTTGCAGCAGCTCTCTTTTGCTGTCCTATATTTGCTATTACAGCCAGTTAGTACGTTATCCTAAAATCACATTTTAAAATAACAAGCACAGTCAGTTTTTCATTTAATGACTGCTTTACTTAACAACCAAGTTACCAGTTTACACAGGTATGTCCTCCAGGCTAAAGTACTCTTGCGAAATTGAATGAACGCTTTTATAGAGCTCTGAGTTTCTGAGCCTCTCTAGTTTCATGTTGAACACAAACTACCATTATCTTTGTTGACAAAACAGAAACAGAGATCACAAGGAGAACTTTGTAGTGATCGTAATTAGATAAATTTGGATTGTCAGAAAGTGAATAAATTCTGATGTGTTTTTAAACAAACTTCAAAATTGAAAAGCAGATTAGGCTATGGACGACAAAGTGGCTGAATCCAGAAAATTGGTATATTTTCAATAAATGCAAACTCAGTCTTTCATATTAGCCACCCACTTGCAGAATGGAAATGCCATGCCAAGTCTTCAGATAATTTTAAATTATGTCAGTCATTTCCAACTACTTAAAATGTACTATTTAAATAGTACTCCCCTTCACAAAGCAGTGATTTGCACCCATTCTTAAAACTTCTTAAGGTACAGCTTCCAGAAACAAAATGCTTTTTACATACAATACTACTTTTACATTAAATTACATATTTAAATTTTTTGATGGTGTTTCAAAAATGCCTAAGTGGAAGGTTGATACTCAATTGCAAGTTCATTATTCTTATTATATAAAGCTTTTGGCCGAAATGCAGGACTTCATTTCTGAAAGATACCCTTATACAAAGCAATATTTTGAGAAAAAAATAATAAAGGAAGTTCATGAAATAAGCACTGCTATTTGTTTCAGGGATTTTTTTTAACCTAATAATCTTAGCTAAATGTACAACATCCATGCAAAACTACATACAAGACAACTGGAATTATTTTGAGAGCTCGTTACAGGTGGTCTTTGACTTACAACCATTCATTTAGTGACTGAAGTTAAAACAGCACTGATAAAAAGTGACAAGACCATTTTTCACACAACCATTGCAGCATCTCCATGTTCAAAATCCAGACATTTGGCAACTGATGATGGTTGCAGTGTCTGGGGTCATGTGATCATCTTTTGTAACTTGACAAGTGAAGTCTATATCTAAGCCAAATTCTCTTAACAACCATGTTACTAACTGAACAACTGCAGTGATTAAGAATTGTGGCAAGAAAAGTTGCAAGATGGGGCAAATTTCACTTAACAATTATGTTGCTGAGCAACAGAAATTTTGGGTTTAGTTGCGGTAATTAAGATGTGGATAACCTATACAGCTTTCTTTCATTGATACCTCTTATAAAGGTTATGCAGCAGGTGCATTTTCCTGATTGCTTCAGTAAGAAAAGTACCCCTTTCATCCGTTAATACAGAAGTATGGGTATCTGGTTCATTGTGGATATTGCATCTATCAAGCCTTAGAGAATCAATTTTCCCTCAATACCAATTACACATTCTCATATATTTCCCAACAATATCTGTTCTGATGAGTCAAGTGTTTCCTGATAAAAGTTAACTGAACCATGTCATTAAAAATTACTTACTCGACAGTATAGAAAGGAATACATTGCATAAACTGTGCACTCTTTCCATTCATTTCTTCTTCTATAATCTGTTGGTTTTAAGCTATGACTGCTGATTGATGTCTGTATGTGCCTGGGACTGTGTTATAAGTTGAGACATACAGCTCTTTCTGTCATCCACAACTAACCTAAAAATAAAACCCATTGTTACCTCTCAGTAAACTGAAATGGTGAAACCAAGTAGAGAACCACCCAAATCTTATATCTGGAGGACCAAATCCAACTAAATTAGTATTTTTTCAAACTTGACATTTTTAAGATGTGTGGACTTCAGTTCCCAACATTCCCTAGCTTGGAGCTACAGTCCCCACATCTTAAGCTGCCAAGTTTGAAAAACACTGATGTTAATGCAGTTCAAGTGAATATAATGGTATGGGACTGCACATACTGATCAAACTGGAACAATATATATACCTGTCTGTGCTTTTTATTAACTGCATTCAAGTACCACAGGTCAACTTTCTGTTCCTTGAAAAAGAGTTGAAGTAACTACCTGAGAAAATCATCCATCCAAAAGTGATGACCAGGAAAGGCAACCCTTTAGAAAAAGAGTAATGTTTACTAAGTCCTTCATATTCTGAAATGCTCCATTCAGGATTTCATAATTGGAGCTGCTTTTTTGTTGTTCTTCCATTCTGTTATCCTTGTCTGTCTTGCCCATATAAAGTGCTGTACCGATTTTTTTCCAATAACCTGATGATTAGGTTTTTTTATGTGCTTCAAGACCAGAAATCTATTTTTTTAAATCATCATATGGCATAAATGTTTTCCTGTTTTTATTTTGGTTTTTACTGCAGGCTCTTTATTGAGAGATCTCAAATTCTCTATTCACTGGACGTCATTCTTTATACTTTTAGACAGATACTACACATCTTCATCTCTGCATTAGTATAAAGAGATAAGTAAACAGACTCTGGCAACTAGAACAGTAAGAATTGATAAGGTGTCTCTTCACATGACTCTCTTTGAGGTAGGTTCTTTTTTTAATGAAACAATAATTTTAAACTCTGATTTAAATAAAAAATAACTAATCATTCAAATGTTTATTTACACTGAATTCTCCCCCCCCCCCCATCTTCCACTTAAGTACCCAGCACTGTATAATATTTATATACCGGTGTTGCTTGTTTCTTTGGTAAACCAAATCTGATGTTTAAAAGATCCGGAAACTATCAAAGGGGGATGACCAGATTGAGGGGAATGAAAACTAAACCCGATAGCATGATTTCGGCACTTAAGTAAAATGGTAATTTTAAGGACGTCACGCGGGTATTTGCATAACTGCCTACCAGCCTTCGAAATTTCCCAGTTCTGCCCCAATGGTGACATTGTTGCAGAAGTAAAAATAATAATCATCATCAGTATCAAAAACTTGCATCTTGATTCACCAGTTCACTTACGTCAGGTAAAAGAGACTGAGATTAAGTTGTAATTTTTTTAATGCATCACCGAAGGTAAGATAATGAGAAGTGGGGAAAGGTGGGAAGCAGGAACGACAAAAGCAGGATGCTTTTTTTCCCCTTCACTGTTGAAATGCAAATTGCGTTTCCCGCTTTAGCCAATAGTTGAACGCAGCTGGATTCATTCTGTTGGCGGTGACCAATGAGAATCAGGAAAGATTTCTTTTTGGCAGCTCTCCGATTTACACCCCACCCCCACCCCCGTCCACGTACTCTGCCAGGCGAAAGACTTAGGCACTTCTGATGGGCGCGAGCACAAAACCACGCCCTTTTCGCTGCTGGTGGAATTTTTGCGATTGACAGGTTTATTAGGAACTGCTTAACAAAAATACCATTCGAGGTCCCACCGAGACTTGAACTCGGATCGCTGGATTCAAAGTCCAGAGTGCTAACCATTACACCATGGGACCTGCTGAATCATGGGTGAAACAGGAGACTTTCTGAGTCCTTGCTAGCAGTCTTTTTTTTTCTTCTCCTTTTTCAGTACATTGCATTTTTGGGTGCAATTTAACTACCAAACAACCAAATGCATCCGTGGGAACAAGCAGCAAAAGGCGGACGAGGTTGCCATAGTAGCAGGACCAAACAGACCTGCGACCTTGGCTGTTCAGCTGCCATCAGTGCTTAGGCCACAAGCTCCCATAATACCCCGGAGCACGTGCCGCCTTGAAACTGGTAGTCTGGCGACTGGAGGAAGGAGAAGGAAGGTCCCTTCCGCTTTACGGAAGGAAGCAATAGATCTGGGGATACCGTTCTCATCATGGTGAGGCCGATGAGCCTTAAACTAGGAGGAAGAGACTCCCAATTGTTAGCCAAGCTGGAGAATCAGCGCGGGACTTAGTCGAGACGACGGGGCATTTGATAGTTCTTCCATGTACCTCATTGTGGGGAAAGGTGTCTTTTGCTACTGAACCTCTCTTGAACTCCAATCAGCTGCTGCCAACTCAAATAATCAAATCACATTATTACAGCCATATGGTCAATACAGTCAAATATCCAATTATAGGCTATTCATATAGGTACATATATTAAAAATCAATGAGCATGATTAATGATGAATAAGAACACATACAATAAAATTAATTTTAAAGTATTATTTAAAAAGGTGAATGTATCCAAACAGATAATGGTGCAATGTCCATGACTTAACCATTTGTTTAGCAACCTCTTGAAATTGCAGTGATACTAAAAATGTGATTTAAAATCAGTCCTCCCACTTATGATTGTTGCAGCATCCCCATGGTCACATGATAAAAATTCTTGTGCTTGCTTAGTATGTATGACAATTGCTATGTCCCAGGGTCGTGTGTGTCTGACACTTGCAAGCTTCCCAGACAGCCTACATCAGGGCTGTCAAACATTGCCTCATTTATAGAATGGGCCAGATGTTTGACTTACAGAATGTGAAGGAAGTGAGTTTGTGTTTATTTTCATAGTCATAATGTACACTGATGATGGTATTTAATTTTGTTGTACAAGGTGCAGTGACAATAAAGTAAGCTAAACTAAACATGGGCTGGATGCGTCATGTGCTGGCCATGCCCATGCCTGGTTCCATGCCTGCATGGAAGGGGGGGGGAAGTCCTGATATGTCACGTGACGCTGCTGTGATGACATGAGTTTGACACCCCTGGTCTACATCTACGACAAAGTCAAAGGAAGAAGCTGAATTCACTTAATGACTGCATGATTCCCTTAACAACTGCAATAATTTGTTTTAAAAAGATCATAAAACCTGGCACAATACACTTAGTAACCACCTTGCTTAGTAACAAAAATTCTGGTCTCAATTCTTATTGTAAGCTGAGGACTATCTATATTGTACGGATGGTAGCACAAAATGGCAAATGGGAGGCTATTTTGAGTCCTTGCCCAAAAGAAGTAACAGTAAATAGAAATCCTACTCCCCACCCAAAAATTTCGTCAAAATTGGATAAATGAGGGTCTGTCTACAATCCTGACATTAGGAGCAGTGTCCTTACATAATCCTTACATTAGGAGCAGCATATGGATTAGAGTAGGTGTGTCAAACTTGATTTCATTGAGGGCCACATCAGGGTTGTGTTTGACCTCAGTGGGGGAATGGGGGGGCATAGCTAGGGTGGGCATATCCTAGCTTGATGTCACTTGTATCAGGGTCACCTATGGTGACCTTAGTGCTCTGCCAGAGAAAACAGGCTCCTGAGATCTGTTTTCTGCTGCGACAGCTTCCTGCAACCTTCGGCTAGCAAAAGTGAATCTCGGGAGAACTGCATGTGGTCCTCACACACTCCCATTTTCAGCTGCCATGGTCTACTGCAACTTTCTACCAGTGAAAATGGAGCTTAGGAGGGCTCCATTTTTACTGGCAGAGGCACTGCAAGCCAGTCCTTTACTGTTTCCAGGGTGGCCCCGCGGGCCAGATCTAAGCACCCCGTGGGCCATATCTGACACCCGGGCCTTGAGTTGGGCACCTCTGGCTTAGAATTTCTAGTGACCCAACACATCACATAGGCATAACCACAGAGACGTATGACAACACTTAAAGTGCCCAAGAGGTTTCTCAACAAGAAGACCTATGACTCAGGCCACACAAGTTGCAGTATAGTGGTGTTCGATACAATGCCCATAATCCCAGTTGTTCATGCTGGAGCTGCTGGAAATGGTACCCATTTGCTTTCTTGAGAAAACCAGTGTGGGCTAGCAAGTTAATTTATAAAGTGCAGGTAAAGCTTTCTGTTGGTGATTTTGGGTAGAAAAAGATATTAATACTCTACAGCTGTTTATGTTTTATCAGTCTTGTTACAAATAGAACTTGGATTACTTGAAAGAACAGAATAGCAATATGCCCAACTAAAAATATTTTACTTCATAAAAAAAAGAACAACTTTTACCCAAAATCAGGCAAAGCAGGCAGGCAGATTGAGTTGTTTACAGAATCACAGATTCATTCAGAGATCAATCTATCTGCCATCGGCTAGCTGAGTCTGTCACATAAAATTTGCTTGTAAGCAAACTCATAAAATTTGCTAGCAAGCAAACTCACAAAATTAACTCACAACACACCATGTATGTAAATATTGATTTTTTTATAAAAAAAAAAGAACTTTTACCCAAAATCAGGCAAAGCAGGCAGGCAGATTGAGTTGCTCACAGAATCACAGATTCACTTAGAGATCTGTGTTTCTGCCATCGACTATCTGAGTCTGCAACTGAATAATAGAACCTTCAGTCCTAAGGGAGGTTCAGCTCTGGTTTTAAGATCTAAAGACTAGGTAGAAAGCAAGAAATCCAACGATTTCCTGCTTTCTAGCTAATCTAAATCTCTTGGCACAGCAGAACAGCTGATGGTTAGGGAAAAAAAGGAAAAATAGTAATTTAGCAGGCTAATTTGCCAGGTAAGGAGTGAGTGGGCAGGGAGGGTTCCCGCGGGCCATGTGGGCGGCACAGCCTTGTGTTCCTGTGCAGCCTGGGGGGTACTTTGGAGGTGACATTTCTCTGTGGACCATCAAATTTTTCCCGTGGACCACCAGTGGGCCAAGGCCCACCAGTTGGAGACCACTGATCTGGAGGGCCTCCCTGTTCAGGAACACGTAAAGATTGATGGCATACAACATGAATCTGTGCAAAATCTCCTCACTCTGTCAAGGACCTTGGAGTACTCATATTAAATGTCCTAAGTGCCAGAGCTCACTAAACAGCATTGCCAAAAAGGCATTAAGAGTTGTAAATTAAGAAGCTTCTCCTCCAGTAATATTGAATTACTAGCTAGGACATACAAAACCTTTTGTTAGACCAGTACTCGAATACAGCTCATCTGTCTAGAATCTGCACTGTATATCGGACATTAATACAATTGAGTGAGTCCAGAAGTATTTCATGAGAAGAGTACTACACTCCTCTGCTCACAACAGAATACCGTATATCACCAGGCTTGAAATTTTGGGTTTGGACAACCTTGTACTACCTCCCCTACGGTTAGACTTAAGTGTAGTACACAAAATTATCTGCTACAATGTCCTACCAGTCAATGACTACTTCAGCTTCAACTGCAACAATACAAGAGCACACAACAGATACAAACTCAATATAAATCTCTCCAAACTTGATTGCAGAAAGTACGACTTCAGCAACAGAGTGGTCAATGCCTGGAATGCACTATGTGACTCTGTTGTTACATTCTCTAACCCCCACTCCTTTAACCTTAAACTATCCACTATTGACCTCATCTATTCCTAAGAGGTATGTAAGGGGCATGCATAAGTGCATAATTGTGCCTACCATCCCTGTCCTATTGTCCCCATTTATTCGTACCTATTTCCTGCATTCTTACTCATGTTTATACTTATACCTACTAGCAATTTGTCAACAATTGACAAATCAAATAAATAATAAATAAATAATAAATAATAAAATTTTCTTGGCCAGAGCTGGCATGTCTACCTCAAGAAAACCCTGAAACTGTGCAACCTTCTCAAAAGGGAAAATGTTATACTACTCAAGACCAAAGATGAAAAGTTCCCAAATATGGGGTCCTCAAATATCCATACAACTATTCATTTCATTATAATTGCACATGAATCTGTTCCTCCATTCTGCAACCTGGGATAGTAGGTTCAAAGCTATAAAACATTTTTAAAACTAAAGCAACTATTTTAAATTATAGTTAAAAACTAATCTTCAAACATCAAATCACAGGAAAAGGAGTGGTGTGTAGACTGGATTGTACATTCCTGCAACATTTCCAAGTATGCCATTATTTACGAAGTCTCAAAAATCAAATGATTAGTTCTAAATCTACTTTCCCATTCATGAGATAAGACAGCAATTTCTCTAAAATATATAAATCAAAGAAGAGACTAGCTGATGATAGATTTTAATGTGTTAAATGGTTGAGAAACTGATCATTTTAAGGAAATGAGTTATTATTCCAAACTGAGTGGACTACTGGACATTAATGACTATATGGCTGTGGGATGTGGCATTTTATTCTGTAAGAATGAATATTTAAATTTATCTGTAAAAGGAGTAGAGATATACGCACTAATAACACTACTGCCTTTGGTTGCAAGTTTCTAAGAATGAAAATCCAAAAATTTTGGATGTGAGTAGATCTTTACATCTTTATGCTAGTGTCTAGAATCCAGTGCTGTATAACAAAATCACAGGCAGGAATATAGGAAAAATATTCAGAATTGCTTGAGCTAAATTTTAATTGGCATGACATGACAAAAAGATTCAAATGTGTTGTAGAGGGAAAAGAGCCATCATGAGAATGAAAATAATGGCAATTTATATTGTCAAGTTATATACGTACATATAGTATTGCTCACTCTGTTCCTTTTCAGGATAAGCAACATTAAGCAAAGAGAAAAAATACTTTAGAAAAGGAATTAAAATTATTAACCAAAAAATGAAAAGCAGGAGAGAAAAAGAAAAGGAAACATAGCTAAATCTAGTTTACACCAAGATTAGTCACTATGTCTCTATATTTTCTATTTTTATCTATCAATTTTCATTTCCATTAGATTGCTTTTTGTTCTTTAAATTTCTTATTTCTCAATTAATCAACTACATTCAACAACTTTCTCTGTTTTTCACTTCTATTTGACCAATTCACTATTCCTATATGTTTTCCCTTTTTTCTTCTCTTTTATTAAATCCCATTATAAGATAAAAATACAGAAGACAAAAGTTGAAGAACTAAAAGAGAGAAGTGTAAAGTGTAAAGAGAGAAAAAGTGTCTTTTGACTTCCATATGACAAGTGTGTAGAAGCACATTCTAATACAAAGTCATTTTTATTTCTTTCAACATAGAAAAAATAGGGAAAAAAACAAAAATGAGGGAAGAATAAAATAAAATAAAAATAAAAGTGCAGAGAAAGAAAAATAAGAAAAATAGAAAAATAAATACTTCTGACTAATTTTGGCATAGAAATAAATATGAGAACATTAAACTCTTACTCTAAGGCTAACATTTTGATAATCCCATACAATTCTAATAATCAAATTCCCAAATTAGCTTTTGATTTCTTTCTAGAAAAAAGTCCAAGTAGAAGTAAAATTTCCTGAAATCTTTCTTTCATCAAACTTGTCAATTTTGCCATCTCTGCAGCTTCAGCATACATTCTTTCACTGTAGGTATTTTTAAATCCTTTTATCTTTCATAAAAATCCTTTCATTTTAAATCCTTTTATCTTTTATCTTTCTTCTATTTGTTGTATGATAAAGTCAAGACAAATGTGGACTTTTAAAATAATTTTATTAGATATATTAAATTTATTGGAGTAAGTATAAAGGCAAAACTGTCCCCTAAAATCTCCATATCGTTGTCATCCCAAGAAGCCTTTTTTAGAAAGGAAATATAATTAAACAAAAATGATTAACTTTTGCTGATTTGTTGAACTTTTCTCAAGGAAAATTTAACTTTTAAAAGCAAGAGAAAACTTGTAGAACTTATATGCCATTAGTTTTCCTATTCTCAGCTAATGGAAACATTTAAATTAAAAAAGAACAATTATGAATTTAAACAGGTAAAATTAAATTTGATGTAGAGTTCCGTACAATTATGAATTTGAAAAGGGTAAAAATAAATTTTATGCAGGGCTCTGTACAAATTATGATTATATTATTGCTAAGATGTATCAACTTTTACTGAAAAAGTAAATAGAGCATGAACAAGTTTAAGATTCTATGACAAAATGAACAAAAAAGTTGATATAGTATAAAAATAGGACCAGTGGAGGAACATGTAGAAAAAAGGGTTGAAATTTACACCAAATTATAATCTTAAAGAGAACTTTGATAAAATTAGATATTGCTGATACACAACACCAATTAAATTGTCAAAATAGTATAAAACAATTTCAACTTTTGTTGGAAATGTAATCAAACTGGGGGAATATTTTTTATATTTGGTGGACATGTAACAAAGCTAGAAAAACAGCAATTGAGTATGTATTTTGATACAGAAAATTTTTTAAAATTTATGAAACCATAAACTTTTTCTTTGGGTTTAATGGATATACAAATGGAAAAGTTGTATGAAATTATTTTATAAAGGAAGGTGACATTACTCTTACGTGTGATTTTTAAAATTAGTTTTCATCCAAAAAGATTTAACCTTGATTGTAATTCTCTTGGAAATTATCTAAATACATAGATGGTGGTTAATGTAAACAAGTTCCAGTTTACATTGATTGTGAGGCATTTGGCCATGAGAGCTCAGCAAACAAGGAAGTTGGATTTATAACATGTTTCCTTAAAGTTTATGAAGCAGTAAACAACTTCTCACTGAATGCCTCTTTAACTGGATTGCCCACAAAATCTCAAAGCTAATTACTGTAGATAGACTCAAGATCAAAATTAGAATTCTATATATGTTTCCCACATACATTCCTTTTAGTATATGGACAACTACTGTTCCCCTTCCTTACACAGAATTTCTTTTAGTTGCATTGTTTACAACTAGGGTATGTGTTAGATGGGTCTGCGGGAATAAGAGGCAGGACACTGCAGGAACAGATAACAGTGTTTATTTTGTGATTTAAGAAAAAGCTGCTCAGCTGCGGCAGGCGCAGGCTTTTGTAGCCAGTGCTGTCCAAGGCTTCAGCCATTGATGGGACTTTATTTCTCCCGCCAGTGGCTGCGCCAATGAGTGGAGTCTGTTAGCTGACTCCACTCTATGGCCATATTAGGTAATACCTAACACCCCTCCCCTCCTAGATTGGAGACCATCCAATCAGCACCAGTCTACCTCATGTAATCGCGTAAGTAGGCAGGGCTTTGAATGGTGCAATTGGACCTGCGCACATCACTCATTCCTGGGGCAGAGGCCCGAGCAATTGGGTCTGCTGCCACTCCGGTCCCTGCCTGTGGAAGCGTCTCAAAGTCATCTTGTGGTGCGGCAGGGACCGTTGAGCATGAGGCCTCAGATGTACTTTGCGGGACTTCCTCTTCGCAAGATAGGTGTCCCCGTGTTCTGTTCAGGGTTGAGGCTAGCCCATCAGTCCTTGTTCTGGGCTCTGCAGGTAGGGCCTCTGCTAGGGACCATTTCGCTTGCTCGTGTTGGCTGTCTGGCCTGTCATCTGCAGTTGGGATTCAGCCTCTGATTTGGTTGATGTGTCTTTCCCACTGTTTTCCTTCCTCAGTCTTGAGTTGATAGGATCTGGTTCCAGTGATTGCAGTGACTTTGGCGGGTACCCACATAGGTCCCCCTATGTAATTGTGTGCGTAGACTGGGTCCCCTATGGAAAAGTTCCTACACTTCCTGGTGGAGTCTATTGGGGTTTTGGGACTGTAGTTCGGGTGTACTCTGTCTAGCATTGATCGGAGCTTTCGGCCCATTAACAGCTCTGCTGGGCTGCGGTGTGTTGTTGAATGGGGTGTTACATGGGTCCACGGGAATAAGAGGCAGGAACAGATAACAGTATTTATTTTGTAATTTAAATAACACAGCTGCGGCATGCGCCAGCTTTTGTAGCTGGCACTGTCCAAGGCTTCAGCCACTGACGAGACTATATTTCTCCCACCAGTGGCTGGGCCAATGGGTGGAGTCTGTTAGCCGACTCCACCCTATGGCCATATTAGGTAATACTTAACAGTATGCATTCATATGTTTCTGAAAACCAGAGACTAAGACCTAAATAAGGGCATCTGCCAGGAGAGAGTTATAAAAAAAACCTGATGTTGTGATTAAAGCTCTGCTTCTTTTAACTTACATGCCATATACACATAAATAGCTATTAGTACAGCTTTGACATGGTATATAATAAACATTATATTGTTGTTTTTCAGGGCTGTATTACTGACAGATGAAACTAACATATAGGTGCATTGAAGTATAAAGATTCATATGTCTACCACCTGTCTAGAGAGGAAAAAAATAAAAAGCAGTATACACATATTTAGAATACTATATTATTCTAAATATGTGTATACTGCTTTTTATATTACATGCAATCCATTCTTGTGTATTTTATGATGTCCATATAACATCAGTATACATTATATAAACTTATAATCCAAATAAACATAATATGGATACTAGTAAAAGTATTAAAACTTCTTACATCTAGGTATGAGCCAAGTGGGAAGAAGAGGAAATAAACACAGAGAAACTTGTCTGAGTCTGAAAGAAAGAAGTATGGATGGAAAGTAAAAAAGAAAAATGTAGATTGAATGAAAAATAATTCACACAGAAAATTACACTTTGAGTCTTATTTTAATGTACACAATCCTGTAGAAATATTAATATTCTTATAGGATTAACGGAGCCATTGTGGTATAGTGGTTAGAATGCAGTATTGCTGGTTAATTCTGCAGACCGCCAGTAGTTCAATCATTAGAATGTCATTTTCTTGGCCTTCCACAATTAACACTACTTCTATCAGTATAAGACTATAATCACTATCAATCTTCATCAGATTACAAATTACATTTAAAACATCTCTATTTAATTTAATCAGTTTAAATAAATAATTTAACAAATAATTAACATCAGTACTGTCTCTCAATAAAAATCACCCTCTGCAATAAAGAGGGTTTTCTCTTGTTTCTTAAAGAATAAAAACTAGACAAACCCAATTTTTAATTAATGAACCTACAAACAACAAGAAAAAAATCCCCAGAATTTTTTATTGTATTTTGAAAAAACAAAAAATACCTAAAATAAACTGAACATAAAGGGAGAAAAAAAGAAGGGGGGAAATCCACATAATATTAACATTAATCAATTAAATCTACATCATATTGGAAAACAATTTCTAGACCATATAGAAACATAGCTCCATCCACTTATTTTTAGTAGTAAACCACCTAGTGGCTTAGAATATAAACACATTTCAAAACTTGATAGCAAAACCCTGAATTATTTGTTAACATAGAAAATAAGTTTATTTCTATTTACAGAACTATTATTTTATTTGCTCAGCCCACAAATAAATTCCATGTTTTAATAATATAATTCAACATAATATTTATATGTGGATGCTTACAGGATATAGTGAGCCTAATAGAACCACTCTACCTACCCTGTCTGGTAAATAAATTCAAACAACAATTTGAATTACAGACAACCAACAACCTTTGGATTGTTTTTACTGGCACTTCTTCCTTATGGGTTTTTGGGCAAGTATTTTTAATGAATGCAATGTATTTGTTATTTTTTATTTGTAAGTACTGTATACAGGCATTTAATTTATTGATTTATATTATATCATCCAATTTATCTCAGCTTGCTCAACCTGCAGCTCAGGTGTTAAACATTAAAGGGCATCTTTAAAAGCCCAGTTCTCCATTATTTTGATACTCTGTTCCCTAATCAGACAAAAACCTTTGAAATAGAGGGCAACATTACATAATACATTGCCAGTAGATGGACACCATTTTGCATGTTTGGCCAAAATTCTTTTCTAATGTAATCTTTCTTTGTGTTCCATCAAATCTTCTATCTGTATATTGAATTCAAATTCCTCCATTTTGCTTTCATCTTCTTTGCACAAATAGGTAACCTTCTCTCTTTTCATTTATTTGAACTGCCTACATATTTATTTTTTAATAATTTGAACATTCATTCTTTTCTATTCCCTCAACCCCACTTTTAAGTGACTTCGTTTTTGCAATTAATATCCTGGGGTATTGAGTTTGATTCTCAGGACTTGTACCTCTGTCTTTCAACCCCACCTCACAAAAAATAAAAATTATTAGTTTAAGAAAATTTTATTGGATGGATGAAAAGGAGGGTGGATGGGTGGATGGATGGATGGATCAGACAGATAGATATAGACGGACAGTTTAGTTTGAAATTTTTATGTAATAGGGTTTTATCCAAGGAAACCATGAAAGCTGGGGAGGAGAGAGAGGTGGTTAGAAATATTTCAATAGTTCAATGTGAACAAAACCAGTTTACGTATTATTAGATAATTTTAGGCAAAGCATTAAATGCATCTTTGGTAAATGTTTTAGACCATTCTTTTCCTCTATTCCCCAAGGTTAGGTCCAATGAATCACTGTGAATGTTCACAAACTGGTAAATTGACCGTCTATCAACTGGAAAACTATATAAATAAAGATAAACTTGAATCCATAAGGCAAAGACGTGAGAAGGAATTCAAACATTATCAGACAAAGTAACCATCCAGTGTTGTAAATGAGACTCATATAATGGAACAGGCTCCCATGGGTCAGAATTTTCTTGATGAATTTTCTTCTTTTTCCTAACATACAAAGGGTTCGAATATTCCAGTTAATCTTTGGAACAAGAATTTACAACTGTGTTTCTGAAGATAGTGTGACCATTGGATTTGGGTTTCCATCTGAAACAATCTGACCTGTGTAGCCATGATTTTGAATTGCAGAGTTTCCAGAATAATTGTACATACATATTATTACCCCACTTCAAGGAGTAGGAAAGTTGTAAAGAATTCTTTTTTAAAAAAATGAGAAAGTTTTTATGAAGGAAATTCAAAAGCATGGAGTAACATTTTACTCAAATATTAGTTCATCATTTGTTATTAAATTTAACAACACTTTCATATTGCTTCCCTTTAAAAAAGATTCTGGTCTAAATATCTTTGGCTTTCTAATTGTCAATTAAATAATACAAGTATGCATATGTTGAACTGGTTTGTTGTATGTTCATGTTTTGTATGTTAAGAGGACAGAATCTGGTGTTAGGAAAACCTGATCCCCAAACTGTGGAATTTTCTAAAACATTTAGATTTTCACAAAACAATATAGATATGAGTTCTAGTACAACTCCCTTTTTCTTAACTGTTTATGCTAACTTTTAAAGATTCTTCTCTTTTTATTTACTTTGCCTTAGGCATCCATTTGAGAAAAAAGATATCCTTATTGCTCAACCAAATATTCCTTTGAGCTATCCCATTCAAGGGGCTGAGGTGATGCCCTTGCACACCATTGTACTTCCAGGTAAGTCAAGAACAAGATCTAAAGGAGAAAATTCAACCCTGAGCTAAGTTTACTGCCCAAAGGTTTTAGCTGGCTGTGAAAGGCAAACATTTCTGCTTTGCTGGCTGGAGTTACTTTTCCCTCCAGAGATAAATGATTATTAAAAGACTGGATGATCTGTATTTACCATCCACTATTTGACTTTACAAGAGAAAGTAGATGTGATGGTGTATAAAAATGAGACTGAAAAACTAACTAAAAAAGTAAAACTAGAAAATATGATCTTCTGTGACTGAAATCTCAAAAGGCTGCATTGACTGCCCAGTCTCTCTGTCTTAGATTACACTTGTCAGCAAAATGGATCCTGTGAAATAGGGGCTCTTGGTTGCTTCAAGGTTTTTTTGATTGGGACCATAAGTTGCTCCCAGTTTTGCTTTCCAATACAGCCACCTTGAAAGTATGTAGCAATCAGGACAATCTGGAATACATTATGGTGTCACTTACCAGCTCTTTCCACTGGTGAGGCTCCCAAAAGTTCCAGTGGTCAACAGTATCAGTCAAAGTGTACTAAAAGCAAAACACATTATTTGGCTTTTTATCATTAACTGAAATAAAAGACTTTGTTTTTTTTTTAAGGGCTAGCTTTCCATGGAACAAGTAGAGAAACTTTAAAGGTAACATAGCTTTCTCAGGTTTTGGAACATGCAATGTCACTCTAGACTTCCAGAAAAGAGAGTTTTTGGTTTGTGTGTGCATGTGAGTCAGTGTTGCCTCCTAGCTTGTGACTGGACAAGTCTCTGCAGTTTTCTTGGCAAGATTTTTGAAGTGGTTTGCCATTGCTTCTTCCTGGGGCTGAAAGAGAGAGACTGGCCCAAGATGGTCCTGTGTTTGTGCCTAAGATATTTTCTGTAATATTTGAAAAAATTGAAAAATACATCTTACTTCAAATACATTTTATCATTTTCGTTTCAATGGTACTGCCTCAGTAGAGCATCCCAGATATGTAGCATGTCTTTTACCTTTGCCCCAGGTTTTGCTGTACTGTCTGATAGGAGTTTGGTTTATACTTGATGCAAACTGGTTGTCTAATGGCCTAGAGCAGCTGATTTGGTCTTTCCTCTATGGCAGTTCATGAGTAAGAAATATTTTGAGAATGATGATATGTTTGTAAAATAAAAGGCTTTGAAAGAGTGCATCCCTTCTATTCCTCCCAGTTATGAATAGTGGGTTATAAAAACCACATTCCACAACCTAAGCATCCAATAGATGTAGAATTCAATTCTTAGAATTCCCAGCTAGCACAGCAATTAGTGCGGGTTGTTGGAGTTTATCTAAATGTCTGGAAGGCTAGAGGGTAGAGAAAGCTGACGCAAGTGCTCTCCATCTGTGAAAAACAAATTTCCAGGAACAGGAGAAGACAGCTATGTCTCTGGAAGCATAGATGCACAAGATCTAGGTCCCTTTGTGAGATTTGTGAAACAATGGCTAGTATCAGGCTCCCCTATTAGGACTAGGCAGTAAATCATAGATCTCTGAACCCCTAATGACAACTCAATACCTACCTTGGCTAGATTCAGCATAAAACTTGTAAATATAGCTCAGGATAGAAAATAATTTTCATTGCAGACAAGAATGCAATCACACAAAACAAACGTCCACTGCCTATGAGAGGGTGCAAATGACTAGTAATACAGATACTGTAGTTATCTGTTAATTTCAGTAATGGGGTCTGGAATTTCTATCACTAAGTGATGTGATTATTAAAAATGTCATGTGATCATGCCACAGTTCTGTCACAGCCTTTGTAGACATTATGGGAGGGAAGCTATGATGGCAATAAATCAGTGGGAGTCTGTAGCATTGTTTTCCCCAACTTACAAATTTTATTAAATAGTGTAAGCATTTATGAACAGATAAACTCAGTTTATCTGATGCACTCTATGCATCTGATCAGTTCAAGAAAGCCTATAATAAACTTTATTAGTCAGAAAAAGCACTATCAAATTCCTGGTTTTAAATCCTTGTAGAAAAGGAAAAGCAATATTTATATTTCTTATCCTCTCACCCTCATAAAAATAATAACCAAAGTGAAAATTAGAAACTGGATAGATGTGTAAAATTAAAATAGAATTTAGACCTGAAATCTTTTTACTGGGAATTAATGTGGGAGACTATAATAAAGATGTAACATACTTAATAGTCCATATCACCACTGCTGCAAGCTTAGCTTTTGCCCTAAGATGGAAAGGTAATGAAATGCCAGATGAGATGGAAATAATCAGGAAAATTTGGACGTGCGCTGAAATGGATAAAATAATTCAAGAATTAAAAAATAAGATTGAATCTGATTATTATAAAATTTGGGAGAAGTTTTACCACTGGTTGAAAAAAGAAAGGAATAAGTGTATTAAAGGTGATTAAAGTTTATATATATGTGTAAAATTGTATTATTCTTTATATTTATCATTTGGTGATTAAGATAAGCAGGTGTGTTGGGATGTATGCTCCACGTTCACTGTTTTTAAGTTTTTCCTTTTTGTTTGATTAATAATTTTTTTAAAAAAATAATAATAACCAAAGGAAATTAACTGCCATTTTTCATGGTCCTGATTTCAGGCTCATAAATATTGACAAATGTTTTGGTTGATGTGATGTAGCTGGAAAATGAAATTTTAATTGCTCCTAATATTACAATCATTGCAGGTTCTTCTACAGGCATCCTTTGGTAATCTGAATACCCTTGCTGATGTTTCTGAAGAAGTGGTCCAAGGACGTGGGACAAAATTGCTGATCATCATTACTTCCTATGTGAAGCTTTTGAATCACATACAGAAACATGTTACATACACTAGTACAACATACCTACTAGATGTAGTGGATATGAGTAAGTAAGAACATGTCCTACTAGACAAGCCCATCACTGGGACTTCACTTTTGCATTTCACCTTTGACTTGACTTGCACTAGACTTGAAAAAAAAAAACCTATTAGAAAGCCACATTATTTTGGAAATTTCAAAAATTATTGTTTGACCGTCCCCAATTTGAAGCCTTGGGAGAAAACATGTTTTAAAAACTGAGAAGACAAACAACATTCTTTTTCAGAAAGGACATTTGCAACTGAGAAGTAGAGCTGAAACCTGAAATAAAGACAATGTTGATTGCTTTTGCAGTTATACCCATGTTTTAATTTCAAAAGATTCCAGGTTCAGTTCCAGTCATTTCTTAAATGAGTCAGTTCATCAGTCAGCATGGATGTTCCTCTGGCTTTATTTAAAGCACCTTTCTTTAAAAGTACATAGTTTTATAGCCATACACCTGTACATACAGTATGTCCATAGTTTTATGGACTTATTGACATAAAACAGCCTAACTAGGTGAGGATTTGGCAGGTCCCTATCAAATATACATAACTATTTTTCCTTCTTGTTCTCCTCTTTTATATGTTTATTCTCAGTTTTCTGGTCAGATAACACTTTAAAGTGCTATGTCCCATTTTATTATGGACAATATCTTATTTTGACTATTTTGAGGCCTATCATATAAATGTGTTAACTTAAGGGCAACATGAATTCCTACAATAAATAAAACTTTTAAGCCATACAAAGGAGATTGAAGAATCTGCTCTACAACTGGGTGGAAAGCACAAAGAATAAAAGAAGAAAATTGATCTAAATTGCTTGGGTGAAATATAAAGCACTGCCCTTTATTGCACCTTTAATTGTTTATTGAAGATCTTCATCATGTATCCTTCCTCTAATGAAATCTAATCAAAGCAGTGGGTGATCACCAATCTTTCTCTATGTCATCCCCAAGGGATGGGACGGTATGGCTTGTGTCATTTCTGTTTTTTAAGCACCACAGGAAGCCCATTTTGTTTGCATGTATGTACATGCATATGAGTGAGACAGATTAATGTTGCATTGCTTTCATTGGTTATGCTGAGATGTATGAAAAGTAGAATATAAAGTTAAGCAGGGAGTTTTGCTGAATAACCCCCATCAGCTCTGATGACGACTGTCAATATTGGAAGATAATGGAGTGGTTCTCCTTATTTGTAACATATGGAGTGTGAGCGAGAGATGACCAATAGTACCAAACATAGCCATAAAATTGACAACCAGCTAACTACCTTTCTTTTGTTTCCTAGTGAACTTTACAGATGGAACTTACCTTGTTAGATTTCCTGTGACCATTCGACAACTGCACCTTCCTAAGCTATTTGACTCAGGGCCAGGTAAGTTACATACCTGCAACCAGCAAACCTGAGGGACCACCTTTTCCCCAGAGTTTCTGCCTGTCCAACTAGATCAAATAGTTGCATGAATGCTGCAGATCTCATCAGCCAAAGAATGTCAAATGATGGGGACTAGAAGACAAGCTTTTACTGCAGCTTCCCCTTGCTCTGTGGAACATCTTCCCTTCCATAAAAGTTTAAAAACCTGGCTATGCTCCTGAGTTTAGGGCATTACATGCACCAAGGGCCGCACCTCTTGGCTACATGGTTAGTAGGCCAGATGTCTTGCTTTGAATGTATTCAAATTAGATGTTTTAATGTTTTTTAATTATTTTAATGGTTTTTTTTACTGTTTTTATTGTACTAAAATGTTTTTTAGATTTGAATTGTAATATAAAAAGCCACCCAGGTTCATTTGCTGAGATCGGCAGCTAAATAAACAAACAAACAAACAAATAAATAAATAATTATTCATAATTTGCTTTCTTGTGGAAGTCTTAATCAAGAAGACAAAATAAATACATAATAGATGAACTTGATCTCCATTTATTGCAGGAAATAAAAATAAGGATATATTTTACTCACAAATTATGACTTAATTCCTAACTCTATAACATGTCTCACTTCTTGTTTCTTTGTATCTCACAGCTTATTTCACTACCATACGCCTTATCCTTTATTGCTCTGGTTTTATTCTTGTATACTTTTACATTTTACTCCTACGCTTTTCCTCCTGCAGAGCTCTTGATGTCCATACTTACTGGCAGTTAGTGGGCTTTAGTGATTCTTGGTCACTTTCTAATTAGTTATAGAAAGACCATAGTTCTGGCTGCTGCCCCAGTCCCAAACTCATGTGGCTATTCCTATTTCCACTAATACGGCTGATGGGGCTACTTTTTCCATTGGGGAGCTGCTGGGCCTCTATTTCTTTTACCCCTCCCCCCAAAACAAAAAAGTTGTAGCATATTAATCAATATTAAGCCAAAGTTTTTGGTTCAAAAAGGGAATTCTAGCTTTACAGAAAAGTCTTGAATTGTGTCATGAAGTTACCCATAGGTGTGACTAGACGTCTTCCCTTTTACTTTCTCTACTTTCTGTTTCAGATAACAGCATTAGAAACATGGTAACCATCACAATAAAAGCATTTTTATGCTACCACAAGCTGCAGATCCTCCTGAAAAGCATAAAACAATACTATCCGTATATAACAGTAATTGTGGCAGATGACAGTGAACACCCAGAGAAGATTGAAGAAGCAAATGTTCAGCATTACATTATGCCTTTTGAAAGGTACTACATGTCTATGTGGGGCTTCTTCTTTTAGGACTTCCAGAAAAGCTTTTTTCACGAAGTAATAACAGCTGGGTCTTCTCGTAATTAGGTTGCAGAAAGCAGCTTGATGGCCCATGGTACAAGCTGAACTTTATGCCTATCAATTATAAATTAAATAAATACAACAGTATTCAGTGAACAAAGCAGGGCAAGAGTTCAAGAGAAGGAAGCAGAGACTGAAAGAATTTAATGAATTGGGAAGTTAATCTGTTGTTTTCTTATTACTAGGTATCTCATAATAACTTTGTTTCACACTTTTAACTTCCTCTTTTGTTTTCTCTTATATTTTCAACTGGTTCTGAATTAATTCCTAATCTGGATTTTCTGACCCTTTTGGATTTTTAATCAGGGCTGGTTTTATTTTTATTTTTATTTAATTACATTTATATGCTGCTCTTCTCCAGAGACTCAGGGCAGCTTACAATTTTTGGGATGCAACCCAGTGTGCTCAGCAATAGCCTTCATTCCATTGCATATGCCTGCTTATTACTAAGCGGCATTTTTACAAAGTCAGCTAATTGCCCCCAACAATCTTGGGTCCTCAGTTTACCTACCCCAAGAGGATGGAAGGCTGAGTCAACCTTGAGCCTGGTGGGATTCAAGCCTACAGTAATTGTAGGCAGCTGGAACTTAAATACAGGCATTTAACAGCCTGAGCCACGAAGGCCCTTGTAGGTTTGCAGGGAGCAACCTTGCAATCTCACAGGTCACAACCAAGTATTATCTGTGGGTGGATGATGACTTCATCTTCACTGAAAAAACAAAGATCGAGAAATTTGTGGATGTATTCGAGAAGAGCAACTTGGATGTGGTAGGATATTCATATCACTGCTTCTCTTCTCTTCTGTTGGTGCCATACACGGAGATTTTAATACTTTGTCTATTCCAGGGAATGACAACATGTGGTAGACAAGATTAAAGATTTTGCCAATTTCACTGAAATATCCCCTGCTGAAATTGCAAGGGACCCCAGAGTTTGCCTAGAAAAGCACTTCTATTCTTTGCATCTTTAAAAATGTATACACCAACAAGCAATGATATGCAATGATAGCAAGACTGAATAGTCTAAAACTAATTTATATGGTTTATAGGTTGGAGGCAGTGTGGATGGAAATGAATATAAGTTTAAGATGTTCTATCAGGAAGGAGAAGATAGCAGCTGTTTGCACCTCAGAAGTGGCTTCTACCATCCCTTGGAAGGCTTTCTCAACTGCGTGGTGACTAGTGGTGTAACCACTTTCTTCCTGGCTCAAACAGAGGAAAGCAGGTGTGTTGGATTTGATCCTAAGCTACAGAGGGTGGCTCATTTAGATAAGCCCAATTTCTTCTCCTCTGTTTAATTATATTACGGCTGAAATCCTTTTCAGAAGCAGATAAATCATACTGCATTCTGGGTTAGTTTGCATACCTTGCTCACAGAAAGCTCAAACTACAATATTCCAGAGCTACACACCCATCAAAACTGATTCAGAAGGAATGGTTCAGAGTTCACACAAGCACATCTTTCAGATGTTCATTAAATAGCCCATTTGTTCCAGGCTTCTCCTCCTGAGAAAGAGATGCTGCTGCTTTAGAGAATTTCATTAATTTTAATGAATTTACTCTTTATAGTGTAATGGCTTTTTTAATGGCAGCAGAAAGATGATTGGTTCACGTGAGGTTCATTCATAGCATTACTTCCAAATAATTTCCTAAGTCTATATCATCCTCCAGATTTCATTCCTATCTTATTCAGGTCAGGAAGAAAATTCTAATTTAGTTTTTATATCTTTTAAATTATAATCTTGTTTTGACAATACTTGTGAGTAAGCTCTAATTCATATATTTAAAAATCTATTAATGAATATTATCAGAACAAATGCTTATTTTTTATGATATACATCATTTAGAGTCACTTGTTGAGGTGAGTGGCTATAGAAATCAACAAGAGAGGGATACGCAAGTTTTTACTTCTCACGCTCAGGACTTTTCAAATTTTATTCTGAAGTTTTGACTTTTTTGTTATGAGCAGATTCTGATCCTCAACAATTCTATAAAATGAGTTTCTGAGAAAAAGGAAAGTTATGTATCAATAGTTCTTTAATACTTGCCTTTATTTTTAAAACAACTGTGTGGTGAGGCTGTCACACGGAATTTACTTATACAGGTATCTTTGATTCCATGAAAAAAAAGCTTTGTATTTATATAGAAAGAACATATGTAAACACAGACATCACGCTAGCCCTGCTCTCATACTACTGAGAAGGGATGTCTGTAGCAGAATTGACTCTGGAGTAGGAACTCCCTGTAGTGGACAATCCCTGTGCAATTGTGGTTGAAAATAAGTATTCATGAAAAAATAGCTTTTTCCTTTCTAGCATTTGTTTTCATCCCATAGGTCTTCTGGGTGGATTCCACTTTCTTCTAAACACCTCCCCTGTGTGAGGAAGACAAACATAAATACAATTCTTGCAGGCTGTTTTTTCTTAAATGCTTTGTATAATTAAGAGCTTTGGTGGCTCAGGCTGTTAAATGCCTGCTCTTAAGATCCATCTGTCTACAATTACTGTAGGCTCGAATCCCAACAGGCTCAAGGTTGACTCAGCCTTCCATCCTCTCGGGGTAGGTAAATTGAGGACCCAAGATTGTTGGGGGCAATTAGCTGACTTTGTAAAATGCCACTTAGTAAAAAGCAGGCATATACAATGGAATGAAGGCTATTGCTGAGCGCATTGGGTTGTGCTCCAAAAATTGTAAGCCGCCCTGAGTCTTCGGAGAAGGGCGGCATATAAATGTAATTAAAAAAAAAACATATGGGTGCCTCTCTCCATTCCTTTCTTTCCAGAATTTTTTATGGATGGGCTTGGAAGCTTGCAGGTTGGCTCCTGCAATGAAGTTATCATTGGTCACCAGTCACACCAAATTTCCACCAACGTACAAGAAGCTAATGTTGAAAAATTGTATGATAGATTTCGGAATAGCTTTCAGAAAGAACTTAGGTTTAAACTGCCCTTACATTACTTTAAGAACAGAATGAAATGCTATTCAAAGGGCTGATTGATTCTTCCAAGTCTGAATAGTTTTGGAATGAATTCAGCAACTTTTAATTATTTTGTTTTAGGAGCTGTACTTTTCCTCTTGACAACTCAATGTTTTACAGACTTCACTAAAAAATGATGGTTTTTAATGTACAGGTGAAACTCAAAAAATTAGAATATGGTGCAAAAGTTCATTTATTTCAGTAATGCAACTTAAAAGGTGAAACTAATATATGAGATAGACTCATTACATGCAAAGCAAGATAGTTCAAGCCGTGATTTGTCAGAATTGTGATGATTATGGCTTACAGCTCATGAAAACGCCAAATCCACAATCTCAGAAAATTAGAATATTGTGAAAAGGTGCAATATTCTAGGCTCAAAGTGTCCCACTCTAATCAGCTAATTAAGCCATAACACCTCCAAAGGGTTCCTGAGCCTTTAAATGGTTTCTCATGTGGTTCAGTAGGAATCACAATCATGGGAAAGACTGCTGACCTGACAGTTGTGCAGAAAACCATCATTGACACCCTCCATAAGGAGGGAAAGCCTCAAAAGGTAATTGCAAAAGAAGTTGGATGTTCCCAAAGTGCTGTATCAAAGCACATTAATAGAAAGTTATGTGGAAGGGGAAAGTATGGAAGAAAAAGGTGCACAAGCAGCAGGGATGACCGCAGCCTGGAGAGGATTGTCAGGAAAAGGCCATTCAAAAGGCCTTTCACAAGGAGTGGACTGAGGCTGGAGTCAGTGCATCAAGAGCCACCACACACAGATAGATCCTGGACATGGGCTTGAAATGTCGTATTCCTCTTGTCAAGCCGCTCCTGAACAACGAACAACGTCAGAAGCGTCTTACCTGGGCTAAGTTGCTCAGTGGTCCAAAGTCCTCTTTTCTGATGAGAGCCACCAAGAACCCAGTCTGGAGGAAGAATGGAGAGGCACACACTGCAAGATGCTTGAAATTCACTGTGAAGTCTCTACAGTCTGTGTTGATTTGGGGAGCCATGTCATCTGCTGGTGTTGGTCCACTGTGCTTCATTAAGTCCAGGGTCAACGCAGCCGTCTACCAGGAGATTTTGGAGTACTTCATGCTTCCTTCCGCAGACAAGCTTTATGGGGATGCTGACTTCATTTTCCAGCAAGACTTGGCACTTGCCCACACTGCCAAAAGCACCAAAACCTGGTTCAATGACAGTGGGATTACTGTGCTTGATTGGCCAGCAAACTCAACTGACCTGAACCCCATAGAGAATCTATGGGGCATTGCCAAGAGAAAGATGAGAGACATGAGACCAAACAATGCAGAAGAGCTGAAGGCTGCTATTGAAGCATTCTAGTCTTCCACAACACCTCAGCAGTGCCACAGGCTGATAGCTTCCATGCCAGGCCGCATTGAGGCAGTAATTGCTGCAAAAGGGGCCCAAACCAAGTACTGAGTACATATGCATGCTTATATTTTTAAGAGGTCTGATATTGTTCTATGTACAATCCTTATTTTATTGATTGCATGTAATATTCTAATTTTCTGAGATTGTGGATTTGGGGTTTTCATGAGCTGTAAGCCATAATCATCACAATTCTGACAAATCACGGCTTGAACTATCTTGCTTTGCATGTAATGAGTCTATCTCATATATTAGTTTCACCTTTTAAGTTGCATTACTGAAATAAATGAACTTTTGCACCATATTCTAATTTTTCGAGTTTCACCTGTACTTTGTGAATCTTCTCTACTATGGAAGTTCTAATAGAAGAATTCTTTCTTCCAGATCTTTATATATTTAACAATAAATATGCACTGGATTAAGTTCCATCTGGTTTGCTGCTCTTGTACCTATACAAATTTTTTTTAGGGGAAAGTTGATCAAAAAGCAACGGGTGGAAATTTTGGGCTCAATTGTGGTCATAAGTTGAGGACTACTTGTACTGTTCCCATTGCTATGTGCTATGTTGCTCCACTGTAAATAATATGAATCTACAATCCTTCTATCTGTACATTCTTTGCATTCTTTCCTGATTTACAAGCCCAATTACACTGGGGAAGGATTCTGTGTGTGGGTATGCATGTCTGTATGGTCTATAAATTTTACATGAATTGTGGAGATTTTGTTTTTGTTGTTGTTAAAGAGAAGATCTTACCCAATGACCCATCTAGAAATTATAGGATGGATTTGGATCCTAGAAATTTTGCAGCTTTTGCAAAACAAATCTGAGAGCTGGTAAGATTGAAGAGCCAAAAATTACAAAGCAAGAGATCTCTGTTCTGAATTTCCTTTTCAATCATCTTCATGGTATCCTTCAGCAAGCCACTCTTCTCTTACTTTCAGTTTCACTATACCACCCACTTGCAACATGGATTTAATAATACTTAATTACCTAAATAAAATGTGGAAATAATTACTCATGGAAAACAGAGAGCAAATGGATTTTTTCCTCCTTTTTATTTAAAAAAATGAAACAGTGGAGTAAAGCAGTTTGTGGCAGTAAACAAGCTGGAAGAAAAATGGAGCCAGTGTCCATCTGTAATCACAACTTTGGATCTGAGCCAACTAACCTGCCTCATGCAAAAGACAAGGGGTCAAAGAACAGAGATTTAAAAAAAAGGAAAATTAAGCGGAGAAAGTGTTTAAAAAAAATACAGCAGATCAAAGAGAGGAAAATAATAACTCAAGAGTACAATTTTCAAGGCCTGAATTCATAACAGTTTCGATGGCTTAGAACATAAGGTCTGACACATTTCACAAAATCATTACATGGAGCAAAATTTCCTTTCCAAATTCACACAAGTTATTTGTTTTTACATAAAAGTGATTTGTCTAATACATTTGTAGCAACTGATTATTCTAACAGAAGGTCCAAAAGCATTGTTTCTCAATCTCAGCCATGTTAAGATGACACAGGGCTGGAGAATTCTGGGAGTTAAAGTTCATGCTTCTTAAACTGACTGAAATTGAGAAACATTGACATAGAGTAACAAAATAGTTTTACATCAATGGAAGATGTGAGATTTTTTCCTCATTAGCCACAAATATGTTTTAAAAGATTACAGAAATTCATGGAAACAACCATGCATCAAAGAAATTCTATTGAACCTCTATCTTTGAGGCAGTGAACCAGATGATGACAGCGAGCAATAAGGATTGGCAAATTACCGACACAATTTGCTATTAGCTACCAGTTTCTCTTGTCACTTGAAACAAAATGTTAGTTTAGATTAATAGTAGCCTCGGTCACTTATTCAATAAAACAGCCCTTATGATTCCTTCTACTGTGTTCATTAATTTGATAAACTGCCAATAAAACAACTTTAAAAAAAATGCAACAAGGTTGTCCAGCATTATTGAAGGAGGGTATAAAAGAGTTACAAAAGACCATGCACTTGTGTGTCTAAGGCACAATTTCAATTAAACACTGATAGTTGTGTAAGCTGGTCAGCACTTATGTTAAGAACGTTGAAAGAAAATGGTACATGAGTTCTGATATGAATTATTAGGAAAAAGAAGGAAGAAATGTGTGTGTGTGTATGTGTGTGTGTATATATATATATATATATATATATATATATATATATATATATAGACATTAAAGGAGGGAAAGAATGATTGAGGTGTTGGGGTTCTTACAAACTAACAAACACTTCAAAAATCAAGGTTGATCAACTGTAATGGTGGTAATGCAGCCTCAGTGGAACCCAAGCAATTCTTCCTAGCTTTATGTCACTAGCTTCTAGGCATGAGTTGTTTTTGGCAGTGCTCACAGTAAGCAAACTGCTTTCCAGTCTCTGTTTGCTTTTGTCTTCAAATCAATTCAAGGAGGTAAAGAGAGACCCATTTTACAGACTGGAAATGCTAAGTCTTGGGAAAATCAGGATTCCAGATCCAACAAACACAAACTCTATCTGCTGATCAGGTTTCCACAGATCAACAATCCACAATACCAGGTATGTACCCAGCAGTCCTGCTTGATTTTAAGGGAACTGTGTTTTGTTGCAAGCTCCACATGCACCAGCCATGCTTGGGCAGCTTTGGTCTGCCTCCATTGCTCACTGGATTAGGGCAAATAGCTCATCCATTGATTCCAGGGCAGGAATCCCAATGCGGGTAACTACTGAGCTGACTAAGCTGCACTGGAGAGTGTTGGCTTTGTTAGACATATGGCCAGCACACTATCTCCTTACCAGCAATGCAGAAACCAAACCTCTTGCCCATAATTCCATAGCCCTCTGTGTCTTACCAAGACTGCTTTAGAATGCAGAAAGCCCTTAGTTCTATTTAAAAAAAAACAACAACACTTTAAGCAGAACGATTATTTGGGGGGAGGGGATTTTTTTCTCCCTAGACTACATAGTATGTTGTATTATCACTACCTAATTAATTATTTAAATCTATAGGTGCTAAGAGGTAGATAAAACAAACATGAATTGGTTATATTCATATCATATGTATGTATATATGATCATCATGCCCTTAGGCTGACATGAAGTGCAGCTCAACAGGCACTTAACAGGGTACCAATGAGAGGTTGGGAGGACTGACTTATGATTTAGTGGCACCCAACCTGAACTAAACCAGGAGTTATTATCTCTGGCTCATGATTAACATGGAATTCATGGAATGGCTGTGATTAATAAAGAGAGTGAAGGACATGGCTTGAAGTCCTATTGCTGAAAAACATCTGTAACAGGCAATGTGTTAAAAAACAGAAGTGAGCTTCTACATTTGGTAGAACTCTTCTTTAAGCTCACCTTTTCAAGTAAAAATTAGAATCTGAGTTGATTCCAAGCTGGATCCAAACAGCTGCTATGCATAAAGCAGAAATATTAAATCAGTGGTAGTTACACTGAATCTAACTTAAATTCCATCCACTTCAATGGACTTACTAAGTCTGGATCTAACTCATGCTGCAAGGATTCAATTTGTACAGTTGTTAGAGATTTCAATTATGCTTCCTTTAGGAAAATAATATCCAAAACACAGAGTTTGCAACATTAGCCCATTACATTACCCTTGGAAAGCAAGTAACAGCTAAAGAAAAACATGATTTTTCATTAATAAATGCCTATAATCTTTTGAGATTTACGTAGATACGTGTTTTTCCCTTCTTCTCAGAAGAAAATCTCAGAAGGAAATCTAATGTTTGTTGATGCTATCAATCAGAAATTTCATTAAAAGTAGTTAATTAAAAGCTCAAAATAAATTGAGCTGAAAGTTATTTAATTTCATGGGAAGAATGTCCTTTTCATTTTTCTTTTCCTTTTAAATTGAACAATCAGAAAAGCCTGCTTCAGTTAAGGAGTCAGGACTCTCTCCATCCAACACACTCCCTTTAGCAACTGCGTAACTGAACAATCACAGCCACTCCAGATTGTAAATGTCATCACAGGAACAGGGAAAATGGCTAAACGTATAAACTTTTGCAGGAAAGCCAACCTCACTGTCTCAGAAGGACAAGGCTTTAAACAAACAAACAAAAATACAATGCCTAAAGCGTTGCCCTGTTGTGCCTGTACACCAACCACCAAGTTGTAGAGGTATTTTATCTTAGAAAAAGTCAAAGTTTAAAAATAAGATCCTGCAATAAAGCATCAGGATTCAAACTGATGTTAAATTAAGTGTGCGAATAGGGTGCTTTTAAAAGAGTGGGTTGGTTTTTAGAAAGCTGTGCAAAAAGATAGCAATTTACAGCCTGCAAATGTAACCCCTTTTAAGCCAGGCATTATAAATTACTAGCTTTGTATATGGTTCAAACACATACTTTGGCTGTGTCTGCACATTGCACTAAGACATAATGTTACTTGTTTCAATTTGATATATTATGATATGTGAAACCAGGCCTTATAGTTGTAAACAATTTATGGCTTAGTAATATCTAAGAAATAAAATAGTGTAGCTTGTACAACAAGCCAGCATGAAGCATAACATGAATTTCAGCAACTGATAAACTATTGCTGAGTAAAAATGATTGGTAGCCGTCCCTTGGTTATACACAGCATGACTTCTTACTTACCTCACAGCCATGCTAATTCAGAAGTGCAGCAGCCATGAAACAATTTCTGGATTCACCAGCTATACAGATGGAAATGTTTTGCTTTTATGGATCATCTTTTTTGGAAATTTGTCTTAGTAAACTCCAATATGCCTTCACATACAATTCTTTTGGCGTCTACAGAATTTGTGCCTTGGTGGAAAAGATGTACCAGCACTGATCCAAAGTCTCTTTCAAATGTCATTTTCCTCAAAATATAAATCTAATGTTTCTAGCTGCTCTGGGAGAGCTGCTAATCAGGCGTAGTTGCCTGTTATCTCCAGGTTGGGGCAGCAAAACCCTATTGAGGGTCTCCTTAAATAAGACTGGCAAGAAGATACAAAAGGATCAGAATTACTAATGAGGCCCCAGCCAGCACAAGCCCTACTGAATTAGATCTTTCTGTAGCTCTCATAAATTACAATGAGGCTTGCAAAGAAAAGCATTCTTCTGAAAATAATACTTTCAGTGTCACATGCAATGATCACAGAACTTGACAAGTAATTTTGAAAATTTCTTTAGAAAACCTATAGATCCATCCATTTTTAAATCCAATTCTCTCTGTTTTACAGTCTCTGACCATTTCTATGACCTTTGCATCCAAATAAAACTTTTTATCCTTCTGTTTGTTACTATTATCCTTCTCTGTTGGGTATGTCAGTCGGCAATTGACCGATTTCATCTGAAATTCTTATTGAAGTATGTTGATACCTTTAAAGAGTCCCAGTTTTCTGGCACTGTTTATTAAGGAAATTGGAGAGAATTTTAAATTTAAAACCTGAGCATTAACTTATCTGTAGAACTTAAAATTTAAGATATTTCATTTCAAGGAAAAAATCTGAGCAACATAGGAACCTTGCCTAATAAAATACAGACAGTGCTAGCTGCTAACTGCATATAACAATATGAATACTCTACTGAGTCCAACAAATTGGAGGAAAAGTGTAAAATTAATATTCTAAGAAACTGGATGCATAGAGTATTATTGTACTGGAATGGGAATGAAAAAAAATAGAATCTCCATGGTCAAGTATACAAAAAAAAAACCCACCTCATTCAATTTAGGCATCTCTAAATAGGGTTGGACAAGAACCATGTCCAAAACTGGAGCTACTTCAACAATTCAAAAGATATCAAGAACATCCCTAAAGGCAGAACTAAAATGGTCAGACCATGCAGCAAAGTGGAGCCCTTACCCACTACACAAACTATCATTATATTCTTCCTTGTACGTCACTGAAGAACTAAAAATTGTAACAGCCTTTTACATTTCATTATTATTATTTTGGAAATACGAGATATACATCTCTTTTTTTAAAAAATCTCATGTCATTTCCTATATCAGTTTAGATGCATCTTCCTCCAAACAGATTGATCCAGTTCCTTCTTTGTTGCTTTGGATATAGTTCCTAAGGATTTTAGTTTTAATTGTAAAGCAACTAATGTGAAGATTTTTGTGCATGTTAATCTCTTTGGAAAGTCTAACTCTGGAAAAACTTGAAAATCTTTCAGAAGGCATAATTTAACATTCATTCACATATGTTGAATCTTGGATTCCAAAAGCACTGCATCTATTTAAACATATTCTGGATTTGGTTCCAAGTCAACTGAGGTGAAGTGCAATCAAAACCCGGTTCCAAATAAGATTATTCTTGTTATGTATAACATTCCAAGTTTAGAAATTTTAATATTTCTAAGCCTGTGTAACACACGTTCTTAAAACATGCATACATCAGCATAGAAAGTCCAATAATATTAGGTCATTTGTGTCACACAGCTCTCTTACCTGCCCTCACAACCCCTTGAAGCTTATCCTCCTGAGACTTTCTGCCTTTCCACTGTCTTGCTCCTTTCTCCTTCAATTATAGTAAGCCTTTTGAGGAAAGAAAATCAATTATGTGAAATCCTGGGGAGAGTCCTGATTAGTTCGTTGTAACTCAAGTGATTTTTGAAAGGCCTTTTCCACATTACCATATGCTAACTTCTTAGTGGCTAAAGTAATTTAATGCTTCCAGACAGGAGGTTAGGATGGAGTAGACCTAGACCAAGATACAACCATCAACATGATCTATGATGGGACATTAAGTACACAGCAATGCCTTGAAATAATTTTCTTAATCTGTTGCTCCCCAGATGTGTAGAATTTCAATCTCTACAATCCCCAGCCAGTAGACAGGTTGCTTGAGGGATTATGAGCATTAGTCCAACACATCTGGAGAAAACAGAAGGCTGCTACAGATGATCAGAGCAATTAAGTCCAATCAAACTCAACTCACAATGTTGTCTTTCTAGACATTTTTGATGGACAAGATGAAACCCATCCAACTATCCAGATTAAGATCACAGAAATAGCTGAGGTACTGATGTAATTAAGATTTGTCTTCTGCTTTTAAGGATCGATTTTATTGGCTCGTCATGTAATCTTTTACAAAAAGATGATGTTACAGATTTTCTCTGAGCCACTTTCAGACTACATCAGAGGGAAAGGCAATCTTCCAAATCATTAAATTCTTTAACACTAAAACTTAAAAACAAATCCTTGTTTTTTTATATTTATTATCTGGTAAGTCTTTTTTTTGCTTACCATTGATAAAAAGCTGCAAGTATGTATGTCCATCTACATATTTCTTGATGAGTATATTCCCATCATCACTATCCAACATGGGCACATACACATTGTAAACTGAAAGAAAGTGGTGGAGTTTAAGGCCAACGTTTGTCTCAGTTACTATATATCTGATCTTTTTTGGACACTAGAAATGTGGAAGCAATGGCAGAAAATAGCAGCAAATTGAGGTGCTGAGGGAGAAGTTATAAGTGCTGATAATAAGAGCCAAACCCTGAGTTCCTAATCTCATCTGAAGCCCTCGAGAGCAGAACACGAGCGGGCATCTGCATTCAGCAGAATTTGATAGCTATATTGGCATTAACACAAGAGTTCAAAGATCCAATTCAAAATGAAAAATGTCTGCAAAACTCACAATTCAATGGCAAAAGGGTCCACTATCACAGTATGGCAGGATCAAACAATAATGACGGCACATTTTTAAAAAAAATAATCACATGGGAAAGCCAACCCGCTCCAACCTTTGTATCATACTCAATCACTGCATCATCATTTCCACTTAATAGATGAATAAGAACAGATGCACCCTCAGTAGGACAAAGGCCTCCTATTCAAGGCAACTGAAATCCTCTTGGATGTTAATAGGATTCGTGTAATGCCTACAGCTTGAACCCTAAAGCCAAACTGCCTACCCTTTGAATAATGTTATGCTCATTTGGATAATGCAAGATATCTTCACTCCAAACACTTCCTATAGCTGGAATTTTAAAAAAAAGAAAACACAGCAACAATTTAGATGCTAAGAGCACTAGAGGAGAGAGGGGAGAATGATTTCCCACCCATCCCATTCCTTTCAAAGAATATCAAAAATTGCTTGCTGCTGAGGAAAAAGAGCCAACTTATTTGCTATGGCTGATGTCTGAATTATAATAATTTTTAAAACCCTGATCTATGCAAGTCTGTATTAAAAGCAAGAGAAGTCAGAGATCTTCAAGAAAGGAAACCTCCATTTGCCCTACATCTTTTCCTGTGGGGACAAAAAGCATTAGAGGTAGTATTCTTTTTATCCCACTCTTCTTAATTTATAGTTCATTACAGTATAGCCCATATTGTCTGAATAGACAGTATTTTGCAACTGTCTTTATTTATGAAGGGTGAGAAAAGTTTTGATAGGAACACCAACGTTTTCCAACTAGGAAACAGAGGCATTGGGGCTTTCAACTCATCCCAAGCTCCTATCTCTACAGGAAAATGATAGCGACTTTTTAAGAGCAATATATCTTTCACGAACCCAGTTTGCATTTGACTGGAGAGCATCTGGGTCAGAATAATTTTAAGACAATCATTTGTGAATCCATTTACAACCACTGTTTTTTTTTAAATTACATGTAGAGAGGGTTATCTGTTCCAAGTGCAATGGAATATAAAAGAAAATTCAATGTTTAAACCTGCCCAGCTCCATACTTTTCAAAGAGTGGCAATTAGAGTTGCAGTTTCTTCTCACGAATGTACAAAAAGCCACAAGAAAGTTTGGCTCCCATTTCTTTTCTTTAAAAATAATAATGGTCTGCTTCTCCTCAGTAAAACTGAGGTAATCTTTGTAGAATATTTCACAATGTTATAGCGGAAAAGACGGTCAAGTGAATGTAAACACAAGAATGTATCTCAACCGAGTAATTCCAAATTGGAATAATTTTGCAACTTTTCATTAAAAAAACCCTCATCTGTGGTTTTCCAATCCTAAGCACACTTCGTTTAGTTTCGACACGCAAAAGATATGCAAAAATCATTCATGTTTTTAGTGATCTATCACAAATTTCATTGTATAAATGTACTGTAGTTCAATATTTGAGATGCTAATATCTCTCTGCATTGAGATGCAATAGACCAACCACTTTCGTGAGATTTGTCTCCTTTCTGTTCTCATAATGCCATTTTCTGCAGCATTTGAGCAACTCCAAGTGATGAAAAATATGTGAAAGAAATCCCAGCTTTAATAAACTAGATAATCAGTCAAAGAGAAAATCACAAGTCTGAATTCCAACTGCCACAGAATGATATAACTATGCTAATCAAAGAAACTCACCCTAATTTCCAAATTAAATATATTTAAGTAGAATTAGCCAATTTACTCCCTCAAGATTGCAATATTACTTTGTCTTTTAGACAGCTGCTTCTTTTCACACAAATGCTAACAACCTGGACACTGACATTGAAATATATAGGTTTTAATTTTGCTAAATTTTTGAGCGAACAGAATTTATAATTTGAATTTTAGATATAAGTAAAATTAAGCTGCAAATTTGAGAGTGGGAGAAATCTGCCGTCTTTTCCGCTACATCTGAAGTCTCTGCAGTTCTCCATAAAGAGCTTGTAACATTTCCGACCTGCATAATAACTTCTGGCTCATTAGAAATTAGGAAACGTAACTTCTCTTTTCATTAAAAAAATAAAATATTCAAGACTATCAGCTTTTATATAAAATATCAGCAAGCCCAAAAAACAAAACAATTGTTGAGGTAACTTCATACCTTGAGGTAGCTTTTCCCCTCCATTATTCTCTCATTTCTTTTTTCTTCTTTTTTTTCCCCTCCTTTCCCTTAAAACACAAAGCAACACCTGACATTTCTGTACATGCCCGTTCTTGCAAGGTTTCAGAAAAAAAGGAAAGCAGCCGCTTCAGTGTAAACAGCAAGATCCATGCAGCCACTTCAGTTTAAATTCAAAGATGTCATTCGAGTAACAATCATCTGGAAATATACTGGACCTGGATTTGCCAGTTGTCACAAACAGCCCAGTCGCAAAAACACTGTTAAACCTGGACAATCAATGAGTCAATATATAACAAAAGTCTTGTCTCTGCTAAGATATAAATATATCAAGACGAAGAGGGATAATTTGCCCCATACTGTTATTTCCTTTTTAAAGAAATTACAAAATTAGAATGCAACATGATTGCACTCTAGATCAATAAATCTGTAATCAAATGAATTAATGTTTACAATTTCCATGCCTTGAATCGCTGCTAAATGTCAAGTTATTTCATTAGCATTTTAAGAGACCTAATACTTAGGAATCCATGTAAAACAAAATGTCCATAATTCAAATCAACAGGCTTCTGCAGCCACTGAAATTCAAACCATTGACTTGATTTTTCCATTAATTTGGCAAAACTATACAATTTGTTGCTTATCCAGGGTATATAATGACCACTCTGGGGCAAAGACCTTTCCATGTCCACCGATCAAACTGCCTTGAGGTAGATAAGGATGCAAGAGTTATTTTCGCTGAGTGGACTGTTTCAAATCAATTCCCTGTTGTATTAGTGCTGGTTGTAAGGATTCAAGGCTCTGTTCGGGAAAATAACTTATCCTCAGAGGAACCATTTAATTGATGCCCAAGTCGATGCAGAGACAAAACTTTGTTCTGGGCTCAGGCTGCCAGGTGAGCAGTTCCTGCTCTTCATAAATTCTAAAAACCCATTGTAAATATTTTACAGATTTTTTTCTTTTTAAAGTTTGCATAAGAGTGACTGGGATTAGTAACCATATTACATTCTTCTGATGTCTATATTTGGTATCGCCTCCTAAAGAAAATCAATAACTTTGTGGCAGAAAAAATATATATAAGTATTTCAAAATTAGGGAGTTGTTTGCTATTATTTTAATCACACCAATTTTTTCATTAAAATCACATTTGGTTTTCATTTTTAGGCCCCATTGTTTTTCTTCCTCCAAGCCGAAAAAGAAACAGCAATTTATCTATGCGTACTTGCTATTTCTTCCATTCCTTCTGGAGGTAATTAGTTCCTTTTCGGGGGATTATCTGACACATTGGTTTGTCTTCTACAGAGATAAACTGGCACTAATTTTAATCTGGAGATTAAGTCCTTTACAGTGCAATCCAGTACATACTTGGAATTCAATGCCCAAGGTGTAAGATTGTGCTGTTAAGTCATCCATTTTAATCTCATAGTTAAGTTCAAAGAAGTAATTATTTGCTCCAACTCAGAGAAGATGTTCTGTGTATCTTCACTCATTCAAGTATGGGGAAGCCTGCTCCCTAGAGAAGAGTCACCCAGAAACAACTCCAAGAGTGCCTGCATTAAAGGCACTTTTCACAAATGGCCCACAGTTTTTAGTACACCAATTTGTAAGCCTTTTTGTTATTCTCTGTATGAAGACAGGAACTACTACTTCTCCTTTTTGGTATGACTAAGCGCTGAGGTTCTTCTAAAGGTAGGATGACATATGAAAAGAGATAATTTCTAATGTTATTAAAATTTCGGAGGAAGTATAGCAAGTGATGTCCCCTGTCTTGAATCTTTCCCAGCTTCTCATGCGAGAAGCTTCTGGAATGGACAGGAGCCCTGACCATTCTTGGAAGAAAAAAGAAGTACCTGGGCTGCTACGTTCTAAGGTCCTTTGATTGTGAAATCTATATGGCAAGTAGCCTTGAGGTATATCTTCTGTAACCAATGCCCTGTCCCATACTTCCCATAAAAATATGTTTAAAAGTTAGGTACATGTAATGTACCCCAAACACTTATGTATATATAGCATTTTTACTCTCCACTGGTTTTGGGGGGGAGGAGGAAGCAATAATGACATGGACAGAGGCAGCCATGGAAACTGGCAATCAGGAAGAGAATGAGGCATTTTCAAATGACAGGTAAATAGACAACACTTTTGAGGCTGAGATTCTCCAAGACTGGCAAACTTCTTGCTACTTTATCTAAAGCTGCCATTCAACAGTTAAAGTGAGATGGCTGCAACCTCTCCAAATATAGTAACTACAGGTTATTTGCTAGAGATCATACAGCAGTAATTGCAATGTCTGTTCAGTAGAAGTCAAGGGCAAATTGATTTACCACTGGGGAAAGGCCGAACTGAAGGAGATCTAAATGCTATCTTTACACTGCAGTTCACAATTCATTGCTTCATAGCATCGACTTTAAAATTCATGTAAAGCAGTTTTCCCCAATCTTGCACCTTCCAAATATATTTGGCTTCAACCCTCAGAATTTCCCAACTAACAAAATACTAGTTAGGAGGCATTGGAGCTGAAATTGAATGCATCAAGAGAAGAACAGATTGGTGAAAACTATACATCTTCCAGAATCTATAATAAATCCTAAGTCACACTGATTTTAATAGAGTGCGTAACTTCATCTGAAAACATTCAGTGAACTAACCACAGGAAGAAGCAAAAGTCCTGAAATGTTAAAATATTAAACATTGGTGAAATAGAAATAGGATTTTCATTTGTCTGTCTAGAATAGGGACTTTGCTGTGGCTCAAAATGTGTACATACCAAATTAGGAGAGAGGGTACTGGACATTAAGCCACTTTTCACAAAATGAAAAGTAAAGCCCACTTTACCCTTGAACTGGAAATAATTTGACTTAATTGTTCAAGATAATTAAAACTCTATGGCTACTTGCCACAATTTTGTCTTCCGTTAATCATTTCATTCCAATAGGATTGTTCATTAAGAATATACATCTTAGGTGGATTAAAACATGTTCCTCGCTGATTAATTTTCTAATCATTTCAATACTTTTTCTGGTTTAACAAATTAAAATATTTAGAAGGGTAGGGGAAGGGAGAGGAAGAGAGATGGATAGACAGATGTGCTATTTATTTTCTCAATTAAGAAATCTACCTGGCTCAATTCAGATATCATACAAAACTCCTTTGTAATAAAATCATGTTTTGTTATTTGCCAAGCATACAAAAATCAGAAACCCAGGCTAAAAATCAATTTACAAGGTCAATTTTGAGGTGGTTTATCAGATAAAAAAGAGCCAATTTGAAGACCATGCCATATTATAAAAGAATAGTACTAACAATGGAAAGTGGATAAATAAATAAATAGTTACCGTATGTGTGGACAAAACAAGTACAGTAATTTAAGAGGATTTACTGAATGAATTTAAATCCATTAATCACAATTTGGATGAATTTACAGAACACACCAAGTTAGTGTTTTAACCTAACTTAGCCTTTTGTATGAATCCTGCCCATGAATTGCCTACATATTAGGAATATCAAATCATGGTATAGGTTTTAAATTAAAAAATAGTTGAATTCTAAACTATGGATTCTAAACCCACAATTCATGATTTGGTATAAATTTCTAAACTGAGCCAGTACACCATTCCAGGAGAGAGTACCAAAACTTTAAATCTGTTTCTTTATTTTTTTTCTCCCCATTTTTATAAACTTTTAGGATAATTGAAACAGGCAGCCAATTTGAAGAATGTAATCTTTCTTCATATTTTGATAACTTCCAAGGAAACGGGGGAAAGGGATATCTTATTTAATACGTAGAATGAATTCTATACTTTCAAAACATTCTTAAAGTGACAGGATGCATCTCAGGGACATATAGATGTTAAGAGAGAAACTGTATTCTAAATGTAAAGCTGAATGACCATCCTGTAAAGCAGAGATGGTCCACTGAGGATATCCAGGTCGAATCAGCCTTCAGGCTCCAGGCTCTTCTCCCAGATGGAACATGAAAATCACCCAATCAGATTCTTGAGCTCATTCTCCCATAGTGGCAATGTAACTATAGTGTCTTGTCCAGATGGGGAAGCCTCGGTTAGAACAATGGACAGCTCCACTGTATGCTAATAGGATTATGGGAAAATATTTGACATCTGACTTTCATAATCTTAAGGACATAATACTGTATCCATCTGTGGAGATTCTCAGTTATCCAGGTTTCAAAGGTGCTTTTTTTTCTTTCAAAAGTCTGTTGTTTCCTTGAGGAAGAAGAAAGTGTTTCGCTTTTCATCTACGAAGCTTCCTCAGTTCTGATGGCAGGGAGGAGGATAGGTACTGACAGTTGAGACTTGATGCTGATGTGTGCGTGTGTAAGAACAGGTTTTGACAGGATGGGTTGCTGGTGGTGGAAGGATTCTATTTCTTTGCTGTCATCTGCTCATTAACACTCTCTGAGAGCTGTTGAGGCACAGATAAACTATATTAGGGCACAGATAAACTCCCAAATGGCAATAGCTCTCAACTGTTGAGGCTACCAGAATAGGGAATGGCCTCAATAGCTCCCAGAGAGTGCTAATGAACAGATGATTGCAAAGGAATATAATCCTTCCATCCTATCAGAACCTATCCTTTCATCCCCCCACCATCCAGTCTCAACTTGTCAGTACCTATCCTTCCATCCCCTGCCATCAACTGACGAAGCTCCTTGGATGAAAAGCGAAATATTTTCTTGTTGCTCAAAAAAAAAAAAAAAAAACAGGCCAGTTGCCTTTTAAAGAAAAGAGCACCTTTGAGATAATACTGTATCACAAAGAAACCAATTATCTGAAAAATATCAGATAAGGGAGCCTATTAAGGAGGCTATTATAAATAATCGGGTTCTATTCTCTGCCCTTCTCTTGCCAAGTGCAAACATTAACCCTAATTCATGTTAGGGAGAGGGTTGCCTAAATAAATTCTGAAACTATTGGGGATGGGTGGGGAAGAAAATATTTAGGTTTTTTTTTTAAAAAAAATTGGCCTTGATCTAGTAAAGCATGACATACTTCCATGTGTAAGCTTCTTGCTTACCTAGATAAAATCATGATCCTATGTAGTTTGATATTCTGACGGAGGAGTAATTTGATTAGGAACTTTTTGTTTTTTGCTGAACCAAGTATATCCCCCCAAAAAAATTTATACTGTGTGAAAATACCTTTGTGTGAGAGGCCACATCTGTATTGATACAGACATGTATATGTTCATGATAGAGTAAAACACCCATCTCCAAAAAATTATTAAGACCTGCCTACGGTAAACTGAATCCCAGCCACTCTTAGGGTTTTGAAATAGATCATCATTCTTTTCTGCTTGGCTTTGTTTCATCCATTATTATTGTTGTTCATCCATTTGTCCATCTTTCTCTCTCTCTTCTTTCACACACCCGGGTACAAGTCATTTCCTATTTCCTTCGTGTTTGTGTCTGGTTGTTCTGTCCCTTTTGATGCTGTTGTTTCACCTGAGCAAGGATATCACGTATTTTGCGCTGAGCCATCTGATAAAAGAACAAAGGGAGAGAGAGGGGGAAAGGAAAGACAGATAAGACAAATCACTTTTCCTAACCCTAGAAATTATGGTAATTACGTCTCAACAATTCTAGAGGAGGTGGGTAGCTTATTGAATCAAACTAAGATTTTAAAAACCCATGATTTGACACTGTTATCAATAAATTAAGAATTCAGGTAGTTATAAGTTTCTCTTGGCTTCTTATCATAATTATAAGCAGTTATAAACCTAAGGCTCCCCAATCAGTGTTTTTCAAACTTTGCAACTTTACTGCTGATTTGAAACCCCTTATGCAACCCCGTTTTACATAAAAGAGAAAAAATGAACTTAGGATTTATAGTTTCGATGCTTAAAAATGATGTATTATAGAAACAAGATAGTAATATAGTAACGGTGGTGTATGAGGTAAATTAATGACTCCTTAAAACTGCTGTAAGATAAGGAGCTACTATTTCTTTGTATCTTTTTTCTTTTCTAGATTTCTTTTATTTTTTTCCTTTCTTGCATTTTAGTTTTTTATTTTTTCCATTTTTCTTTTGTTTACTTTACTTTGTGCTCTTTTTATCTTTCTTTTTAAAATTTTTAAGTGTGTGTGTGTGTGTGTGTGTGTGTGTGTGTATGCCTGTGTGCGAGGGAGGGAGGGAAAGGGAGAATATTTGCTACTACTAAATTTTTGTATGGAATAAACTGTTATTGGATTTCTCTTCTTTAACTTAAATTGAAGAATACGCATAACTTTATGCATAAGGTTGTGAAGAGGCTGAGATGGGGGTGAAGGGAGCATGCCATTAGAAAACTATAGATAAAAATAGTGCTCTGCCTTGCTACTCCATGTCTCTATCTTGGATTACTATGTAGGCTTTCTCTGTTATCTTGAGATACAGTTGGTCAATGCCAAATCAGGTTGGAAGAAGGGGAGACAAATCTCAATTATATCTGTGAGATTTGGTGGCAGCACCGGGAGATCCACCTCAGCTCTGCCCAACCAAGTATTTGGCACAGCAGCAGTTTAGAAAGACAAAATGGAGGAGGAATTCATCTATCAGAATTTTGTCTCATCCAGGAATCTTAAAACTGATTTTGGGCTGATTTCAGATCACAGACAAAAAACAAGGATTTCACTGATGAACTGCTCTGCTGTTCAACTTTCTCCTTGCCTCAGCTAGGACATTTTTTTAAGGTCACCATAGAGAACCCCAGGAAACATCAATATCCCTGCAGTGACTATTCATTCAAGTGCATCTCAGCTACTAGATAATCTCAGAACATGATAGGTCCAAAACATAGTGCAGAATTTAATCTCATTCCAGGTTGGGGGACAAGCCAGGATGGAAGTGATCCAGTCATCAATAAAGAATCCACCTTTCTTATGGATGGGCCGTAAAACAGATGGATTCTCTTAAGAAAACCCACCTCTTTTATGAGATTTAATAATCTAAGATTATGAGATTTAATCAGTTTTGGCCAAGTCCCTTCAAGTCCCCCTGGAAAGGCAAGAAAGTTATTCAGTTGGTCTGCCCTCAGAAACAATGTAGCCAGAAATATTCTCAAATGTTTTGTTAAGATTTTCCAGAAGCAATGGCATATAATCATGTTCAAGTGGAACAATGACATAAGAAGGGACACTGAACCATCTCTCGTTACACAAAGAGTGGAGATCCTTGGTTTATCACTTAACTTTGAGCAATGAATTGAATGGAGTTCAGTTAATTATGAAGTTAAAACATAGAAGGTCCTCAACAATTACTGCATCCTTTTTTCACTGTCTAAAAGGGCTTTCTATGATGGTGGAGGGAGTATTTCGGGCCAGTCCTCAGAAATTCAGTAACTTATTGCAGTTTGCAATGGACTGTTGAAAGTAAAATTGCTTGCTCAGCATTAGACATCACAATTACTGCAAGATCTGTTGAATTTAGAGACTGCAATTGGGCTAGTTATTTGTGAGATCAGATGGCACTAGTGGCAAGGAGGTTCTAATTCCTACTGATGTGCCAACTGCAGCTCTACTTGAGTTAAGGTAGCCTAGTTGCAGTGTTCGATGTCTTATTAGTCTCATAACTGGATTATTATATTGCACTCTATGTGGAATTACTTTTAAAGATGGCCCACAACTTGCGAATAATCGAGCTAACCAGGATAATTAAATGGCACCTTATAATACAAATCCTGAAATGTTTCACAGGTTACCTGGAAGCCATCAATATAAAGCCGTCAATATAAAGTATATTTATTTATAAAACTCTAAATGGTCTAGGGCCTAAAAATGTGAAAATCTATCCACCCTAATTTCACACAATTTAAGCACTGAAATTATTAAATAGCTCCTACTAGGATCACTTGATGACAGAATGGCTAGAATTAGTTTTTTCATTTGGGTATTTATGGTTTTTAAGAATTGTTGGTTTATTTATAAGGTTGGTTTAATATGCATTTTATTGCTCTTTTCTCAACCATGCTGGGCTTATCAAAATTAATATTAAACCACGGCTTAGCGAAAAAGGCAGCTGGGGGCTCTACTTTTTAAAACCACTTGGGGGGGGGCAGCCAAGTGAGCATAGTGGTGCTGCAATAACATCATCAAAGACATGGGGTGAGATTTTTTATATTATATGTCCAGTAAAGTTGATACAATAAACCTATCTGAGGCTTAAGAGATTTAGTCACTATTTATTTTTTAAATGCAACATGATGCTGAAGGAGGAAGGAACGCTGATCTCCTGCCAAAATGGAGGCTCAGAAAATGAATGCCACCACAAGCTGCCTGCTGCTCCTTGTCTAGCATCAATTCTGAACCAAGCCCATATTAGCACAGTACACAGTGATCTGTATTAGCTGTTACCTGGCTAGCATAGAAATGTCCGATGATTTTGACAATGACTTGCTCATTCTCATCAGGGGTTTGATCCCGGGGAACAACTACCTCAGCTGCTGTCAGGTTCTGAAGTTCATTGACCTACAGATAGAGACACAAAGCAAAATAATTAGATGGCATTTCAAATGTTAATTACTCTATAATGAAAAAGAACGAACAGCTTTGCAAATACCCTATTTTGTGGTCATGTCCCACTCTATCAGGACACACAATCCCAGTTTGCTCATAATCAGATATGCAGAAAGTTAAAAAGAACTATTCAGCATTTTACTTACTTACTTACTTACTTACTTACTTATTTATTCGACTTGTATGCTGCCCTACTCCCTAAGGACTCAGGGCGGCAAACATTAAAACAGTAAATTTACAATAAAAAACAATTAAATAAAACAAGCCGAATACATTAAAACATTAAAAATTAACCCCCCCCCCCCGGGTCATTCCAGGCCGGCCTGTTGAAACAACCAGGTCTTCAAGTCTCGGCGGAAGGAGCGGAGGTCAGGGGCCAAACGGAGATCCACGGGGAGCTGATTCCAGAGGGCAGGCGCTCCCACAGAGAAGGCCCTAGCCCTGGGAACCACCCGCCGACAATGCCTGACTGATGGTATCCCAAGGAAGCCTATGGAATTTTGAAATTGTGCCATTATTTTCAGTGATCTGATTTATATACGTTAAAACTGCAATAGCTTAAACAATGAAGTCAATCTTAAAAGTTTATATTGTAAATCTAGAAGACTAATTTTATATGGGACTATATATTTGAAAACTAGTTTAAATATAATCAGGATTTATAATAATCATAAAGATTTCAAATTATGGAATGTCTTTCCCATGATCACAGAGCAACACCACAAACAATATTTTGCTTGCTAAAAAGTATAAACAGTAAGCAACCTAGAACCATAATAGAGTTTGGAATTTCTATCGTAAATCCCAATGGTCATACATTGAGACACCCATGTGACCAGACCCAACTTTACAACTTTTGCAGTGGTGATTAAGCAAATGCTGTGATTATAAAATGAATGTGGTGGTTGTTAAACATATCAACGTATACCTATGATTATTTCTTGCAAGAAACCAGCCAAAAAAGCTGGAGACCAGTTAAATTGTGGCCTCCTGACTATGGAACACTACAACTGGCCATAAAGATGAACTGCTTGCCAAGTGCCTGAAATGTGGCTATGTGTCACAGGGGGGAGAGAGAGAACAACCAGTGAAACTCTGAAACTGGGTCGTAAGTAGCTTTGGGAAAGTCTCATCGTAACTTCAAATGGTGGAGGGTAGATCTCCCTCCAACCTGATTTCAGATCTTGGTTTCTGACTGCTTTCACATTGCTCTGCATCAGAAGCTAATTTAAACAATACAGGAAACTACAATATAGCCTGATGTTAATGTTTAAATCTCCTCAGAACCTTCTATAGGTGGCAATTTGAAGCATGCCTTAAATTTTAACTGTGCTTCAGTTATCAGGCATTTGGGAATCAGATTTGCATCATATTGACCATCCATTATTTAATGCCCCATCTTGGGCCACACATGACGCAACCTATTCTCAGGGCTCTTTTTTCTTCCCAAGATGACTGTTTCCACAGCCCAACCCTGCACTCACTGTTTTGCCTCCTTTGCCAATGACTCTTCCTGCTGCTGAGGCAGGGACTCGGATGTGCGTCTCAAGTTTCACTTCTTCTTTGGGCCCAAAAAAGTTCTCCTCTTTCAGCTTTCCATAAATTCGTCCTTGAGCCTGAAACAAATCAAACCACCAAAGAGCGATTAAATAGGTGGTTCATTTCGTCTGAAATTACAACCTGTTTTAGCTTTATCTAATACCAAAAGAGCGGTATTAACTATACCGTGACATAAATACATATCAAAATAGCTCATCCTTCTTATTGTTTGTTCTCTAAACCTAGATTGTAAGCTAATATCTATGGATGACTTCAAGTCATTGCTGACTCTTAGTAACTAATCCTGCAGTTTTCTTGGCAAAATTTTTGGAAGTGATATGCCTTTGCCTCCTTCTTCCTAGGGATAAGAGAGACTGGTTCAAAGTCACCCAGCTGACATCATGTAGTCCCATACTGCAAGACTACAGTTCACATTATAGACTGATACATTAACCATTAAACCAGACTTCCTCTCTAGGAATGGTAATAGTGATACTTAAATAATAAACATAATTAAATGGGGTAGCAGAACACAAAGTTAACAGCTGTGCACAAACTCAATATACTTAAAATTAGTATTTTCTGATTTCTGTCATGTTAAACATTAACATCTGGCAATAATTTGTAAAAGGATTCTGAGGACAGCATAGAGTCCTGGAGTAGCAGGCTATCAATCTGTTTTCTGTACAGGTACTCCTTGTTTAGTGACCACCACTGGGACTGGCAACTTCATTGTTCAGCAAAGCGACCACTAAGTGAAACTGAAATTGTGATTAAAATCTTACTTCAGCCTTTGTTTGCTTTAGCGAACTGCAAAGGTTATAAATACAAAGAATGGTCACAAAGTTAACTCTTTCATCACAGTCATAACTGCAAACAATTACTAAATGAGGCAGTTGCTAAACAAGGACCACCTGCAGAACTTTGGTGGCTCAGGCTGTTAAATGCCTGCATTTAAGTTCCAGCTGCCTACAATTACTGTAGGCTCAAATCCCACCAGGCTCAAGGTTGACTCAGCCTTCCATCCTCTCGGGGTAGGTAAATTGAGGAGCCAAGATTGTTAGGGACAATAAGCTGACTTTGTAAAAATGCCGCTTAGTAATAAGCAGGCATATGCAATGGAATGAAGGCTACTGCTGAGCGCATTGGGTTGTATCCCAAAAAATTGTAAGCCGCCCTGAGTCTTCGGAGAAGGGCGGCATATAAATGTAATTTTAAAAAACAACAACTTTGGGTATGGATTTTTTTTTGTTATCTTTTTATGATGCTCTCATTCTAGCATCCGTGCTAAAGAATTACATTTTAGAAAGAAAGAAACACATTTCTATAATTGCAACTTCCTTTATATATAATTAACAGAAGAAAGAAACCTTGAATTGGGCTTCTGGTGGTCCAGTGATTATCACCATACGCACTTTGGAATCTGGAGTCTCTGGAGGAGCAATCTAGAGAAGACAAAAAGAGGCAATAAAATGAAATATTAATCTGTCTAACAACTATGTCCAAGCTGAGCAAAGAAGATTGATCTAGTCATGAAAATAAGATTTTTTTTTAAATGGTGATGGTGATGTCCTTCCAAAAGTGTTTCCCTGATTTTCTTACAAATAGGTTAAAGTATTTTAAAAATGCATTATTGATTTCACCAATGAAGTTAGAGACACGCTATTAGGAAGTTTCTGCCTTGTTTTCCAAAACCATTATGGCTATAGCTATTGCATAAAAAGTTTCACAGCAAATCACTAACTAGCAAAGATTAAAGCACCGAAACAACAGACAGGTACGGGCACCTTGATTGAGGCACTTGCGAATCTGGAGAGCTGTTTGATGTGCTGACCCTTCTTGCCAATGATGGCACCTACAGCCTGGGCAGGGATGAAAACATGCACGGTCTCTTGCTCAGGAGGCTGCCAAGAGAGTAGTTTCATGAATACCAATCAATGTCAGAAAAACTGGGCATTCTCAATTGACAGTCTGAACCGCTAAAAACAAATTTCTACTACTATCCATTATGGGCTGAAATGCAATGGCATCTTTACATGTTTAGTGCAAGTTTAGTGAACTCGGTGTGAAAGGAACTGATGATGCAAATAAGAGAAATAATGCGTGAATTTAGATAAAACAGAATTGAAGTGTTTATAGTAACTGGAAGCAACCAATTAGGATGGGTGGTTATGAAAGCTCAGTCAAACCATCCCTTTACTGTCTTCATGCTCAGAAGCAAATATATAAACCTTACTGAAACATATGTATTGTATTGAGGAGCCCTTGTGTTGTAGTAGTTAAAGTAAAGTATTGTCAACAAACTCTGCCCGCAGCCTGAGGTTCTGTCCTTAAAGGGGCTAAAGGTTGACTCAGCCTTCTATCCTTCAGAGGTCAGTAAAATGAGGACCCAGGTTGTTGGGGCCAATATGCTAATAGTAAACACTGTAAACTGCCCAGAGAGTGCTGAAAAGTGATATGGGGCAGTATAAACATCTAAATATTATTACTATTGTACATGTTTTTTCTGATGCACTACTGACATTACATGAATCAGTGAAACACTCAGGTGGAACACCTGATCCCCTTTAAAAACCTTGTCCATTTTGCAACCGTCCAATCTTGTATCAAGATGTGACATCCTGTATGAAATAAAATACAAATCTAAAAAAAAAGATTCTCAACATCTAGAAATACGCCCATCTAAGGATGCATTATATGCATTTTGCTGGATGCAACCATATTTAGTGGGAATCAAATGGTGGAAGCCATACAAACATTCCACCAAGATAAACTGCCGAGATAGTTTAATTGACTGACAATTCTATACTACAAGGTTGCTTATATCGAAACAGAGTTCAACATTACCAAAAAAGAATTATATGGAGCTGCTCCAGAAACACTACTTGGAGGAGGCGGCACTGCGTTGGAAGAGGCAGGAAAGAGACCAACAGCAGCTAAGTTGAGACCAGGTATCAAGTGTGATTGTAGCTAAAATAAAAACAGAAAAAACAAGACAAAGGAAGGGGGAATGGGATGTTTAATTTTTTTTCATCATAACAGTTACCTGGGACTCAACTAATAACTCTGAAATGCTTATAGCAAAGATCACCTCATTTTTCTTTAAATGAGCATACTTAATATTATGCTTGAAAGCTCGTTTGAAGTGATGTTTCTATTTTTATACGTCATTCTCAAGATAGTCCATAATTCCTTTAGAATTTGTTTTAAAAAGTTTTGAGTCTGCTTTATTACTAGATTAATTAATTTATTAAATTGTTATGGCCACCCGGAAGATGAATTAACAATTAAAATGGAACCCCTAAGGCAGCCTAGATTTAAACAAGTAGAATAAACAACAAATATAACAACCCACCACCCCCGAAATGCAGAGCAAACACATTAAACCCTAGGCCTGGGAACAGAGTCAGGTCGTATGGGGGTGGGGGAGGAAATGCTGTTCTGGAGGATGAGGGCCATGACACAGGGGCACACCTCCTTGATCTCACAAGATGGCATCATTTAATTAAAGAGATCTGCAGCATATCCTCCCTGCTCAAATTTACAGGTGGACAGAACTGTGCCAAGAAAGACTAGGTTGTTATTCTCTGCTATATATCTTCCCATTATTTTATACAGGTAGTCTCAACTTACAACCAATCATTTAGCAATCTTTCAAAGCTACAACAGCACTGAAAAAAGTTACATACAACCAGTCGTCATGAATACAGCCACTGGAGCATCCCCATAGTCACATAATCAAAATTCAGGCTTTGCATTTGGCATGTATTTAAAATGGCTCAGGGTCCTGTGATCTATTTATTTAATAGGTGAAAACAGCTTTGTTGAATGAGCGTGTGATTCACTTCATAACTGCAGCGATTCATTTCGTAACTGCACTGATTTACCGTGGCAAAAAAGATCATAAAATTGGGCCCAAATTGCTCAACAACATCTTTCTTAGCAGCAGAAATTCTGGGTTTCAGTTGTGGTTGTTAGTTAAATACCATCCTGTAACCACTTTTGCCTGTGAACCTTTCCAGTTGGAAAATGTTCTACATTTTTTCATGATTTCGTCTTGGGAATTTAAGACTGGGAAGCCAGGGAGTCTACAGACCCAGGTGAGAGGAGTGTGCAATGAAAGGGATAAATTTTGCACACTTTGCCAGTTAAGTGCACCTTCCCCCAATAATTTCACCAATATTTTCTCCTACTTGGATTAGGTTTAGTTCACCAATAATTTCACCAATATTTTCTCCTACTTGGATTAGGTTTAGTTCCTCTACATTCTTTATTCTTGACTTCAATGAAGGAGATTGCCCCAGAGCAAATGATATTAAGTACAAAACACACTTACGCTCATGGCTGCTACATCATTCTCATACGCCTCCCTCACTTTCTTCATAATTTCTTGCTCTGCTCTGCAGCAATTCTCAATGGAGCCTTTCACAGTGATAGTCCTTTCAGGGTTGTATAATGTCAAATCCTGAAGGCTGAGTGGGAATATCAAAACAAAAAAGTTTTGTTTTGTCAAAAAACCTTTGCCTGGCAAATCTTTCAGACTCCATTCCTGCATTCAGTTCAACCAGTTTATAAAGAAAGCACCCCAAGAATCTTCTTTGTTATATAATTCTAACAATATTCATTTAAAAATAGATAGCACTGTTACAAGCTCTGGCATTATTTTCCAAAGAAAGGAAAGGCATGGATCACAGGAACTCCTACAGCAATCTTTTTGACACATAATGGCTATAGGCTGGGAGACAAAACTCCACAATTTGCTCCTCTGAAGTATTTAGATAGTAAAGGAGCTTTCTCTGCTCCCATAATCCTACTCAATTCTGTTTCAGCCTTTTGCCTTCTATATCAATTGATAATGGATTCAGGGGCCAATGCATCCATTCAGAAGTTTATTTGTACTTTAGCCCCTTATTTTTGCCGAAATAGGGGACTACTTTTTAAAAAAAACCTGACAAATGGGGCTGATGGATGAATAGGATTGTATTAAAGGTGAAGGTTCCTCTTGCACATACATGCTAGTCGTTTCTGGCTCTAGGGGGCAGTGCTCATCTCTGTTAGAAAGCCAAAGAGCCAGCGCTGTCCAAAGATGTCTCCGTGGTCATGTGGCTGGCATGACTAAAAGCTGACGGCGCACGGAACGCTGTTACCTCCCCACCAAAGTGGTCCCTATTTTTCTACTTGCATTTTTACATGCTAGGTTCGCAGAAGCTGGGACAAGTAATTGGAGTTCACTCTGTTATGTGGCGCTAGGGATTTGAACTGTTGAACTGCCGATCTTTCTGACCGACAAGCTCAGCGTCTTAGCCACTGAGCCACCGCGTCCCTTTAGGATTGTATTATATGCACACAAACACAGACTGTTTGTATACTTTCCATCAGAACAAGAAAGCTCAAAAGTTCATAACTGCATTAAAAGTAAAGGGGGGGAAATCAAAAAAGACTTACGAGGAGATGGTGATCTTTGTCTCTGTGTCCTGTTCCACTTTCTTTAGGTTGCGGCCCTCCTTGCCAATCAATCGTCCCACAAAGTTGTTGTGAGCAAGGATTTTCAGAGGTACTTCATCAGCACTTGTGTATGAAAAATAAATTAAGTGAATTAAAACTCAGTGTCAATTTTTTTCCCTGTGCATGCAGAAGTCCCCCACTTCTATCACCTGCCATTCCAATAAAGAGATAAAGATTATCTAAAACAGTGGAGAATCATGGCCAAGCAGTTGGTATCAATAAAAATGGACCAGATGGACCTACAGGCAGTCCTTATTTAGCAACTACCTTGTACAGCAACTGTTGCAATTACGACAGTGATGAAAAAGTAACTTTTCAACCAATGCCTGCATTTATGATCTTCACAAATCTACAAAATAAAGTTGAAGTAATATCATAAACATAGTCATGGTTTCATTTAGTGACTATTTCACATAACAACCAAGTTGCTAGTCCCAAATATTGTTACAAAGTGAGGACCACCTGTATCTCCTAAGAAACCTGTTTTGGCCTGCTACTTCCAATCTTATTCCTCAGTTTATTGCACTGAAAACAATAGGACCTTCCAGCTTTTGCAAGATCAGAACACAGCTGGACTGTCTTCAGAGCAGTTATTGCTTGATCACAAGAAGAAAGAGTTATACAAGGCAAAAGGAATTTCCATTTCTCAAAGTGGCTTACCAATATACTCTCATCACTCTATTTACATTTAAGTAAACTTTTGTATTATTCTTAATTTGCATAGTTTCTTCCGAGTTTCAAAGTTAGGGGACGAAAACTGCAGGTATTTATCTTAAAGCAGCCAATATATCTACTGAGCTCCTTCTCATAGACAATATCCATGAAATCCAGCTCCAGCTGACTTGTGAAAGAAAAGAACCTGGTAGCAAGTAGTCAGAAGCAAAACAAAGATTCTGGCTACAGAATCTTCCATTTTATTGGCCTTTAATTGGAAAAGATCTCATACAATAATGCTAGAAAAAAAAATCTGGGTACCCTTTCTAAAAAGCCCTGCCGATCTTGGCACTAACAATGGCCTCTTACGTCTTGGTGTCTTTTGCCTCTTTCTGCATGATTTCCAAGATCATCTTGCAAGCAGCAGAACAGCCTTCTGGAGTTGAATGGATGCTTATTGCTTTCTCTGCTGCCCCCGCATTTTCCTTCCGATGCACATCAATTCTACAGTGAATTCAAAGAAAAGCAAGAAATCACTCAATTTGAACACTTGAACAGTGGTATATGTCCAAGGAATCAGAAACCGATTAAAAGGTCATAAAATGCCTCAAAACCTTGGATTCCTTATCTTTACAAAGTATCTCAAATGCCTCTTTTATCATTTATTCCCAATTTGGATGCATGTGTATTTTAATTTTATTCACTTCCTCTAGATAGCCCAATAAATACCAATGAGTAATCTACAAATTAATGAAAGCATCTTTAATTTAATTTAATTATAAGATTTATATGCCACCCTATCTCCCAAAGGACTCAGGGCGGCTTACAATACTAAAAAACATACAATACAAATGTTAAAAATAAATTAAACTCAGGGAATCTCATAATCATAAACTAAAAACAATTAATCCATTTAAACCCCCCCCCCATCAGTCCGGGTAGGCCAGTTGAAATAGCCAAGTTTTTAGGCCACAGCAGAAGGCCCGGAGGTCCCAGGCCACCCGGAGCTCCAGGGGCAGCTGATTCCAGAGGGCGGGAGCCCCCACAGAGAAAGGCCTATTCCTGGGGGCCGCCAGCCGACACTGTCTAGCTGACAGCACCACCAGGAGGCCCTGCCTGTGGGAGCGTACTAGGCATCGGGAAATCGTTATCGGCAGCAAGGTTTCCTGCAAGTATCCCGGTCCAATGCCATGAAGGGCTTTATAGGTCAACACCAGCACCTTGAATCTCACTCGGAGAGCAACCAGTAACCAGTGCAGCTCGCACAGGAGGGGTGTAACATGGGAGTATCGGGATCCTTCCATCACAACCCGCACCGCTGCATTCTGGACAAGTTGAAGCCTCCAGGTGGGTCCTCAAGGGCAGCCCCATGTAGAGAACATTGCAGTAGTCCAGACGGGAGACAACGAGTGCCTGAGTGACCATACATAGGGCATCTCAGTCCAGGAAGGGTCGCAACTGGTGCACCAGGCGAACCTGGGAGAATGCCCCCCTGGCCACGGCTCCCACCTGCTCCTCCAAACTGAGCCATGTACCCAAGGGGACACCCAAGTTGCGAGCCCTGTCTATGGGGGGCAACACCTCTCCCCCCAAAGTTAACGATGAAATATCCTGGTGAATCCGAGATGTCGGTACATACAGCCACTCGATCTTGGCCGGGTTGAGTCAGAGTCTGTTCCTCCCCATCCAGACCTGCACCACTTCCAGGCACCTGGACATCACTTCGACGGCGACACTGGGTTGGTTAGGGGTGGAGATGAAAAGCTGGGTATCATCAGCATACTGATGATACCTCACCCCAAAACCATGGATGATCTCACCCAGCGGCTTCATGTAGATGTTGAACAGGAGGGGCGAGAGGACCGACCCCTGGGGTACCCCACAAGTGAGGGGCCTCGGGGCCGACCTCTGCCCCCCTGCCAACACTACCTGCATACAACCTGAGAGGTAGGAGAACCACCGTAAAATGGTGCCCCCCACTCCCAACCCCTCGAGGCGTCACAGTAGGATACCATGGTCGATGGTATCGAAAGCCGCTGAGAGATCTAGTAGGTCCAGGACAGAGGAATAACTTCTGTCCCGTGCCCTCCAGAGATCATCCACCAGTGCAACCAATGCCGTCTCCGTGCTGTGCCCGGGCCTGAAACCCGATTGGTACGAGTCTAGGTAATCGGATTCCTCCAGAAACACCGGGAGATGACGGGCCACCATGCTCTCAACAACCTTCACCACAAAGCAAAGGTTGGAAACTGGACGAAAGTTGTTTAAATCAGCTGGGTCCAAGGCAGGCTTCTTGAGGAGGGGCCTTACTACCACCTCCTTGAAGGCGTCAGGGAAGGAACCCTCACTCAAAGAAGCATTTATAACCGCCTGGAGCCAGCCTCGTGTAACCTCTCTGGCGGCAGACACCAACCAGGAGGGACACGGGTCCAATAAACACGTGGCATTTCTATTAGTAGAAATGTAAAACGCTATACGACAAGAATAAAAAACAAAAATCACAGTTATTATAACAATAGTAAAATAACATGAAAATCAAAGTAATAGAATTTGAAAATGCCCAATATAAATCTATTTGCTAGGAGAACATACACTAGATGGACGTTATGAAACTCATAAAGTCTCTGTTACAGTGAGACTTCTTTGGCATAGTCCAATCTTTGGGTGCAATGCTGAACAATATGAAGAACATTGAGGCTTATAAGCGCCAGTTTAGCAGCATAGCTATGGCAACATAGCTCCCTCTCCAAATTATCTATACTTTAATATATCATCCAAATACTATACTATGTACAGCTGCCTTTTTTAAAAAAAAGAAGCCAATTTTATAATTTATGGTTTTAAAGTATTTAATTTTAAAGAACCAAAATAAAGATTAATCACAATAAGCTGAATTATCTTGAATTCTATTTTATCCTACATATCCACTATGAAGCAAACTTCAGCAACAGAAATGCTGAAACTTGAATAACTCCCAATTCATTCTCGTAAGGAAGACAGTAAAGAACAAAACAAAACTTGAAAGCAGAACAAAACAACTTTCCATGTAATGCCCTATAGATCTACTGGAACTCCAAACTATAAAACTAGAGTTGGAGGACACAGACAGAGTAATACTGGGTTATGGCTCTGTAATACCTGCTTCAAATTTTTGTTGAATTACTGGGCTCAATATATACCCCAGCAATATTATAGGGTTAGTGTGGGAATACTATAAAAAAGGGGAGTGACAGCAATATACATTCCTTGAATGAAGAGCAGGGAAAATACAAATTTTTATGTTCAAGGATAATGTTCAAGATTCATATTCTTAGATTGGGATGTTGAAGATGCATTTGTTTTCTGTTTGTTTCCTAGCCGCTTTCCTGTAATTTTAATTAGTGTTTTGCATTAGATCTAATGCACTGGTCCAGGGGTCCCTAATCTCTGGTCCATGGACAGGCATTGGGTCGCAGCAAGCCAGAAACCAGACTGTGCAAGTGGAAGCCGCATCTGCGGGATGCAGGCAGCATACAAAACCTTCTGGTCCATGAAAAAAAAAACCTCTTTCCACAGAACCAGTCCCTAGTGCTCAAAAGGTTGGGGGCCACTGTACTAAAATGTATACTCAGAAAAGGCAGAGAGTGATGGCTGACAGACTAGATCAGAGGTCACCAAACGTGGTCTGCAGCGCATCCGGGTGGAGGAGCTGCTCTAGGATGACCAATGGGCCAGTCCTGGGACTAGAGCTCTGGAATATGGGACCAGGTAGCTCATGGTGGGGCTAGAAATCTCTGCCATAGAGGGAAGTAGGTGCAACTTGCAACTTTGCAGGTGATGACGTGCAAGGAGTAGCACAGCCCTTGCCAGCCGAAACGAGGTAATGGTACTGTTGAGGCAGGGGGGGAGAGATGGTGGCACAGGTGGGCCAAAGCAATGGATGTTGGCAACCCGTGGCTCTTTTGTCCCCCTGCTGTGGCTTCCTGTCGGATAATCCCACCACTGGCTGGCCCTGCTCCTTGCCCTCCCCTCCAAGTCATTCCTCGCCTGGTCTGAGAAGGGAAGGGCAGCAGAAGGGCTCTATATTCCAGAGTGGGAACAAAGTTTCATCTCTTGCTGGGTCTCGCGGGCATTTCTTCCAAACCTTGTTGGAGCTGTGCGATTGGGAGACACGTGACTTCGCCTCAGCCCTGAGATATTGGCCCGACCTGGCCGTTTCTCTTCACTGTTGCTGTTGGTGCCTCCATGGCCTGCCCGCTGCTCTTGCAGTGCAGTTCAATTTAGCACACTTCACAATGGGGGAGACAGTATCCCCTCCTCCTCCTGGAGTCCAAGTCCTCCGTGGAGCATCAGCTGCAACCAGCTCGGGCAAGTGTCTCAAGGTGGAGAGCAGGTCATGTGTCCGAGTGACCAAAGTGCATCTAGCACCAACACAGGCCAAAAAAGCACCCTTGAGACCCAGAGAGCACCGAAGAATCAGAATGAGAGAGAGATGAGAGAAAAAGGAAAGATACAGAGAGATGGAGAAATAGAAAGACAGAGACAGACAAAGAGGGAGGAGAGAGATGAAAGACATGAGAGATACAGAGAAAGAGAGAGAGAGAGAGAGAAAGAGAGAGGAGGGGAGAGAGAGGGAGAGATAAGAAAGAGAGAGATGAGAGAGAGAGATAAATGAGAGAGATTAGAGATACAGAGAGACATGTGAGACAGAGAGAGATGAGAGAAAGACAGAGATGCAGACAGAGAGTCAGAGAAAGAGACAGACAGACAAAGAGAGAGAGAGAGAGATGAGAGAGCTAAAATTAGACAGCTAAAATGCCTGCTAACAAAATAAGGTCTTACTTGGACTGTGTCTGTTTGGTTATGTTGCGGATGGTGGCACCTTCTTTACCAATAATGGCTCCAACATATTGGGTAGGAACAAGAAGCCGAAGAGGAATATCTACTGGTTGTTGTTTCACTGGAGCCCCCGAAGCCACAGGGGAACCCTGCCGTGGGGCACCCCGTGTTCCAAAGCCACCTCGACGTCCATTCTCTGCACCCTGCACAATCTGTTCATCAGGTATGTAAGAGACCTTCAATGCATGGTTTTCCAGTTGATGTCCATTAAGTTTCATGATAGCTCTGGAGAAGAAAAAGAGAGAGATAAAATGGATGAAGAACTACTCTGTGAGAGGACAGGTTATGCTAGCTAGGGGGGAATTTTAAAGGGGCAAGGCACTATCAGCCTGAGTTAGTGATCTTATTATTAAATCTCTTAGTTGTTTCTTATATATCACACCTGAAGCCTCCTTTAGGAATCCAACACCCATGTAGCATAAAGAACATCGTCTATCCCAAAGTGTTCTCAGCAATCTAGAAGCCATGCCAAAGCTTGCAAAAGGAGTCCAAGAGTCTTTAGAAAAAAATATCCTAAAAGATTTTTTTTCACCATTCTCACTGAATAACACATGTTCATATATGAAAAAAAACTGATGCTTGCAAAATTTAGCAATTTCTCTCATTTGAACAATTATGGGCATTTTGCTGCCAACATGGATATACATTATGGGGAAAATAAGTAAGTGTAAAGTTACATTAAAATCAATCATATACAAAGAAGGATAAAGAAAAGCCAACAAAGCTATTTTAAAATCATGGTAGAGTAAGTGGATTAAGCCTTTTCTAAACTGATAAACTTAAAACCACTTCCCCATCTCACAACCAATGCTGCTTCATCTTTTCCTATGCAATCTTTATTTTCTCTGTCTGCTCTTTTATTTTGCCAAAGGAAAAGGAAAATGTAACACATGGACAATTCTTTTAGTTCATTCAAAGTATGGAAATAATAATTGGATTGTCGACATTGCCACACCTGGTGACAGCAGAATTGACGAGAAACAACTTGAAAAAAATCACCAGATATCAGGACTTGAAAATCGAACTGCAGAGACTCTGGCATAAACCAGTGTAGGTGGTTCCAGTGGTACTCGGCACACTGGGTGCTGTGCCTAAAGACCTAGGCAAGCATTTAAAAACAATTGGTGCTGACAAAATCACCACTGGTCAGCTACAGAAGTCCATCTTACTGGGATCTGCTCACATAATCCGCTGATACATCACACAGTCCTAAACACTTGGGAAGTTTTCGACTAGTGATTTGTGATACAAAACCTAGCATAGTTATCCCATTTGCTGTGTACACTGTCATTTTTGTGAATAATAACAACAACAATAATAATTTAATTTAATGATGGGATTTCTATGCCGCCCTATCTCCCGAAGGACTCAGGGCAGCTCACAGAAATAAAAACAGAAATACAAAATTTAAAAAGCAATTAAACACGAAACCCCATTACATTAAAAATTAAAACCACCAACAAATCTAAAAGCAATTAAAAATGCCATCAGTCCAGGTTGACCGATCGAAAAAGCCAAGTCTTTAGGTCGCGACGGAAGGAACGAAGGTCAGGAACCACCCAAAGCTCCACGGGCAGTTGGTTCCAAAGGGCAGGTGCACCCACAGAGAAGGCCCTCCCTCTGGGAGTTGCCAGCCGACATTGTCTGGCTGACGGCACCCTAAGGAGACCCTACCTGTGGGAGCGCATAGGGCGATGGGAAACCGTTGCTGGCAGCAGATGCTCCCGCAAATATCCCGGACCTAAGCCATGAAGGGCTTTATAGATGATTACCAGAACCTTGAATCTCACCCAGAGGGCAACTGGCAGCCAATGCAGCTCATGCAGGAGGGGTGTAATATGGGAGTATCGGGATGCTCCCATCACAACCCGTGCGGCCGCATTCTGCACCAGTTGACGCCTCTGAGTGGTCCTCGAGGGCAGCCCCATGTAGAGAGCATTGCAGTAGTCTATACGGGAGGTAATAATAATAAACTGTTATTAATTAAACATAAAACTCAGTCAACTGAGCATTTAAAAACGTATCACACTGATTGGCTCTGATGGTTGATATAGGTTGCTGCCAGCATCCCAGGTATCAGCCAAGTATCTTCTTAAAGTGCATGTTGTTCTGAGTAGTACTGTCTTCTGCAGCTCTGCTGGCGCTACTGCAGGAACTGCAACTTCTTGATGTTTGCAAAATTCCTGGACATGGTACCAAGTGCCCCAATGACAATGGGTATCACTGTTTCATGTTTCATCCATAATCGCGTTTCTATGGCCAGGTTGTGATATTTCATGATTTTTTCCAGTTCTTTTTCTTCAACTCTGGCATCTCCTGGTACAGTGATATCAATAAATGTGATGTCTGGCATGTTGTGTTCCAAATGATGATCTGTCTGTATTCAAAAGTCCCATAAGATCTTCACCTTATTTTTGACAACTAAAATATTCTCCATTTTCACAGCCTGCAGCAATTTTTCTGTACTTTGATTCACATAGTCATTCAAACTTCGTTTTTCTTCTTCTACAGTTTGGATTTGCAATAGCCCTCTGTCCCCTATTCTTCTTGGCAGGTACAACCTGTCGATGTCACTTCTTGGGTGTAAATCATGGTACATATTCAATAGTTGTTTTCCGGTCCAAGTTTTCCAGTTCAGCCACAGTCCAGTTGATGATTCCAGCTGGGTAGCGTATCACTGGAACTGCCCATGTATTAATGTCTTTAATGATGTTTCCAGCATTCAGTTTTGATTTTAATATTTTGCAGACCATCCTGATGTATTCCTTTTGCATTGACTCTTTGATTTTTCCATTCAAGATGTTATCTGCTTCCAATATGCCTAAGTATTTGTACCCTTCATCCTTTGCTAATGCTTTCACCATGCTTCAATTTCCCAGTTCTATTCCTTCTATTTTTTCCATTTTTCCTCGCTGCATGGATAATATAGCACATTTTCCAAGCCCTATTATTTGACACAAAAAATGATAGTGTACACAGCAAAGTTCGATCCTGTTTCCGAGGGTGAAGTGGACAGGATTATGCGGCGTCTGAGTTCCACCACATGTTTGTTGGACCTGTGCCCCTCCTAGTTGGCATATGCCGCCAGGGAGGTCACCTGCGGTTGGCTCCGGGCAGTGGTCAATGCTTTGTTAAAGAAGGGTGTTTTTCCCTCTGCCTTGAAAGAGGCGGTGGTGAGGCCCCTCCTGAAGAAGCCTGCCCTGGACCCGACCGTGTTAGACAACTTTCGTCCGTCTCCAACCTTCATTTTTTGACGAAGGTTGTTGAGAATGTGGTGGCTCAGCAGTTTCCACTTTTCCTGGATGAAGCGGACTACCTAGATCCATACCAATCGGGCTTCGGCCTGGTTTCAGCACGAGATGGCATTGGTCGCACTGATGGATGATCTCTGGAGGGCCGGGACAGGGGTTTCTCCTCTGTCCTGGTCCTATTAGACCTCTCAGCTGCTTTCGATACCATCGACCATGGTATCCTTTGCGCCTGGGGTTGGGAGTGGGGGCACGGTGCTTCAGTGGCTCTCCTCCTACCTCTCAGGGCTCGTGCATGCTGACAGGGGGACAGAGAGGGCCCCTTGTGGGGTCCCTCAGGGGCGGTCCTCTCCCCTTCTATTTAATATCTACATGAAACCAGCTGGGTGAGATCATTCGTGGTTCTGGGGTGAGGTATCACCAGTATGCTGATGATACCCAGTTATACATCTCCACCCCAAACCAAATCAGTGATGCCCTCTCCGTGATGACTCGCTGTCTGGATGCGTACGGATCTGGATGGGACGGAAACATTCTTCGGCTCAACCCGGCCAAGACTGAGTGGCTGTACATACCGGCATCTCAGTCAAGATTGTCCATCATTGACCATAGTGGTGTTGCCCCCTGTGGATAGGGCACGGAACCTGGGGGTCCTCCTGGACACGCAGCTCCAGTTGGAGGAACAGGTGGGGGCGTCGCCAGGGGCCTTTGCCCAGGTCCGGCTGGTTCGCCAGCTTTGCCCGTTCCTGGACCGAGATGCCCTGCGTACAGTCACTCATGCTTGTTACCTCGCGACTCGACTACTGCAGCGCCTCTATTTAGGACTGCCCTTGCACACCATCGGAGGTTGCAGCTGGTGCAGAATGCTGCCGCAGCGGGTTGTGATGGGAGTTACCGGTTCTCCCATATTACCCCTCCCTGCGGCTTGCATTGGTTGCCGTTGCACTCTGGGTGAGGTTCAAGGTTTTGGCTTTAACATTCAAAGTCCTACGACATGGGTCCACAATATTTAAGGAGCGCCTCCTACCGATATCGAGAACCAACCGCCCTGTACGGGCACACAGGCAGGGGCTCCTCGGGTCCTGTCAGCAAGCCAATGTCGGCTGGCGGTCCCCGGTGGTGCGCCTACTCTGTGGCGGCCCCGACTTATGGAATCAACTGCCTCTGGACCTCCGCCTGGCCCCTGACCTCCGCACCTTCTTGATTTGAAGACCTGGCTATTTGACCAAGTCGGGCTGTGATCACCTTGCGGGGTGTGGGATAGTTTTAAATTTTAATTTGGGTTTTATTGGGCTTTAGTGATTTAATTTCTTTTTAAGTATTTATGGTATTTATATGTTTTAATCTGTGAGCTGCCCCGAGTCTTCGGAGATGGGGCGGCATATAAGTCCAATAAAATAAAATAAAATAAAAAATAAAACGAGATAACTATGCTGGGTTTTGTATCACAAATCACTAGTCGAACATTTCCCAAGCGTTTAGGACTGCGTGATATATCGGCAGACTATGCAAGCTGCCTTCTGCAGCTGACCAATGGTGATTTTGTCAGCACCAATTGTTTTTACGTGTTTGCCTAAGTCTTTAGGCACAGCACCCAGTATGCCAAGTACCACTGGAACCACTTGCACTGGTTTATGCCGGAGTCTCTGCAGTTCGATTTTCAAGTCCTGATATCTAGTGATTTTTTCCAAGTTGTTTCTCATCGATTCTGTCGTCACCAGGTATGGCAATGTCGATGATCCACATTTTTTTCTTCTCCATAATCGTGATATCCATGGTATTGTGTTCCAAAACTTTGTCAGTCTGTATTCGGAAGTTCCACAGTAGTTTTGCATGCTCATTTTCGACCACTTTTTTAGGCTTATGATACCAACAGTTCTTTGCTACAGGCAGATGGAAGTTGTGACACAAGTTCCAGTGGACTATCTGAGCGAGTGTATTGTGACATTGTTTGTAGTCAGTCTGAGCGATTGTCTTGGAACAGCTCAGTATATGATTGATGATTTCGTCTGCTTCTTTGCAGAGTCTGAATTTGGGGTCATCAGCAGATTTTTCTATTCTGGCTGTGATTGCATTCCTTTTGATGGCTTGTTCTTGGGCTGCAAGAATCAGGCCTTCTGTCTCTTTCTTCAGTGTTCCGTTGGTCAGCCATAACCAGGTCTTTTCCTTATCTACTTTTCCTTGGATCTTTTCAAGGAACTGTCCATGCAGTGCTTTGTTACACCAGCTATCAGCCCAAGTTTGCATTGCTGTTTTCCTGTATTGATTCTTGGTTTGCTGCACTTTGAGCAGCTTCCTATTCTTCACCTCCATCAAAGCTGGTTCAATACTGTCTTTCACATAATCTGCCAGAGCATGCTTCTCTTCTTCGACTCTCTGTTTCACTTGCAAAAGTCCTCTGTTGCCTGCTTTTCTGGGCAAATATAGCCTGTCAACGTCACTATGCGAGTGCAGAGCATAGTGTACGGCAAGCCCTATTATTATTGTTGTTGTTGTTTTTGTTGTTATTTTATTCATTAAACATAAAACTCAGTCAACTGAACATTTAAAAATGTAACACAAATATTATTGACTGATGGTTGATACGGGTTGCTGCCAGCATTCTACATATTGACCAAGTCGATGATGATGATGATGATGATGATGATTGTTATTATTATTATTATTTTCATTGCACAATCACTCAGATGCTTAGGCTGCATTGGGCATTTTTAATCCATCGAGTCTTCTCCACGAATCTGGGATAGGATGTTGCTTGATGATAATATTGTCACAGAATATAAGCTGTTCTAAGTAAAGCTGCCTTTTGCAATTGATTCATCGCATTTTTGTCAATGCCAATGGTGCTGAAGTGGTGCTTTAGAGGTTTTGGGATTCTACCCAGGCATCTATCACTACTGGCATTATCTCTGCTTTCTTTTGCCAGTCATGTTATTTCTAGTTGCAGGTTCTGAGTATTTTGTGATTTTCTCCAATTCTTTCTTTTCTATTCTGCAGATCCACATATTACATATTATTATTATTTCTATGTCATCTATGTCTGGTTGATTAAATGACTTCTATATAACAGCATTTTTAAGGTTTTTTTCACACTTTCTGTGAATTATACTCTTAATAGGTCACATTCAGTGGTGATATGCTACTGGTTCGGCATGGTTCTGCCGAGCCAGTAGCAGCGATGAGCAACGGAGACTGAATTGGTTCTTTCTGCCGCTCTGCTGTTGGGCCCACCCACCCACCTGGGCTCCCATACTCACCTTTATCTTCTGTTTTTGAAGCGTAACTGCTTTGTGCGGCACAGAAGAGTGCTGTGCGGCAGCTGCTGAAGTGACCGGAAGAGTGCAGGCTTGCAGGAAGTGAGTTGGAACACCTCTGCGCTTGCGCAAATGCCTCTGCGCCTGCACAAAGTGTGTGTTTGACGCATGCGTGCACATGTACAAAGCACACCCGCCAAGCCATGCCCACTGAACCAGTAATAAAAGTTTCTGAATCACACCACTGGTCACATTCTTTTAAATTTATATGACTAACGCATTTGGAAAACCCTAAAATCGTGTAGCGGACCAAAGGCAAAAAAATACTTTTTTCCAGATGGACCTAAATTAGGCAGGCATATTCTGGAAACCCCTTTCTCTGACATGTCCACAAATCATTACCTTCATCTTGAATCCAGATCTGAGACAGCCAGACCATCCTTAGCTGTTTTGATGTTGTATGATATATTCCGCCTTAAGTGGACAACACAGCCAATCTTACCCTGACTATAACTGACATGTTTTACCAGTACTCATAGTCTGGGCACCCTAGGAGATGGATCAGCCCAACACATATTCACCACTTTGTAGTGGTAGATATGCTCCATATTCTTTGTGACTCTAGTCATTTTGGTTTGGATAGGGTGAGTGTATGACTTTCTGAAAGTTTGTCTTAAAAATCCCTTTGAAATATTCCTTCTGAGTTCCTCTGTTAACTTGCTAGGTCTATGTGAATCTCCAAATAGAAATAAACCAATAGGGTTGGTAGGAGAGAGGCTGTGTGTGAGACATGAGAGAGAAAAGAGAAGCTGTCTTGTCTTCTGCTATTTTGTGCCATATCCCCTCATCGGGACCCATTTCTTGTTATTCAAATAAAATAGACTTTCAAAAAAAATATGTATTCAAAAGGAAGCTTATTGGAGAGGAAGTAACATCGTGGCAACTCCAGCAAGTGGACAGCGGAGCTCTCCATTCCCTGAACTGGCTTCTGCATGTTCATGGGCTCCAAAAACCACTCTGGAGGAACGGTGAAGCAAGGAAGAGGTGCCTGGTGAGGTTTCAGGGGAGAACACAACTTCCCTGTAGACTCCCGAGGCTTGTGCTCTTCAAGCCACGTCGCGAAGAAGAATGGTTAAAATGGCCATCACACAGCCGGAGACAGCTTCAACCTAAGAAGAGTGCAGGAGTGGAGATAGTGACAGTGTGGAACTGGGTGAGAAGAATTATTTTATTTAATCATAACCCTGAAAAAGAAGATTCAAAAAAGGGCTCAGAACTATCTTTAACTTGGTGATGATTGTTAATATGAGAAAAATACAGGGAAAGAACTTGGGAAAAATAAAACAAAGACTTAATATTTAAAACTAAAATGGAAAGGAAATAACTTAAAGGAAAAATTTTCATAAAAAAGAATCTACAAAATTGGAATTGGTGATTGCACAGGATTGGCGGTGGATAGGCATTACTTAAAATGCTGTAATTGATTGTGGAAAAAGAATATAATAATTAACAATTGCAAATATTGATAAACTTGATGAAAGATTAAAGAAACAGTAAAAAAGGTGGAAAGTGGAAACTGATACAAGAGTACCACCTCCTGTTAAAAGGAAAATCCTGTAAATCCCGACAACCTGATCTATTTGAAGTAGAAATTAAAGGAAAATAAAATGAACTGTATTGTTAAAAGACCCCAGAAAATTGGAATATTGAATTAAAATCAATATATGAATTAAAATATATGAAGATTTCTCCTGGGATTTGGACACGTGGAAAGAAATAGATTGATGGACTCTGGGATACAAAGACTGGTGGATATTGGACTGACAGACGGGGGGAAATTGTTGGTTTAAATAAAGATGATGGATAATTGGATATTTGGATATAAAAATAAAACAAGCAATAAAAATGAGCGAAATATGTAGAGAAATAGTGCTGGAATTAAAAACTATGAACAAAAGCATTAATGACTTACTGAGTAAAATACAGAATATGGAAGAAAACTCAAAAATGGGGACGCAAACCACGGAAGACAAGCAAGAAGTACAGGCAGAGGAGGAGCTAAATGGACGAGAAACCAGCAAGGCAGAGCAGATGGAACAACAAACAAAGAGAAAGGGAAAAAGGGAAATAAAACTTAAAATGTTAATGATTGAGGTAACAAACTCAGGGGAGGAAATTTTGAGATTTAAGCAACAAAGAAGGGAAATTCAGAGAGAGGTTTTTGAGAGGACAGGGGCAAAATTAGATAAATGGGAAGAGAAGCAAAGAAAAGAGGAATGAGCAAGAGAAAAGGTAAAAAAATGATAGCAAATGGGAGGCAAAGTAAGAAAAGATTAATACTGCAAGGAGAGCAAGAGATGATGGTTAAAGAGAGAAAGAATATTCTACATGAAGAGGTGTTATAGGAGTTAAGATATATAGTGATTAATTTTGATAAAATGGGGAAAATGGGTAATCAATACTTATTACTAAAGACATGTAAATAGTTAAAGAAATATAAGGCTGAATATTTTAATTGGAATAAATATGAAATTAAGTATTTATTATAAGATTATTATAAGATTATAAGATATGTAATTGCTAACGGGATATATAAGAATTATGTGGGAAAGAAGTCATGTGGAATTTGACAGGGAAAATATAGATATATATAAGGCATAGTAATAGATAATATATATATATATTGTTATTAGAATGCATAATTTGTCAAGTGAATACAAGATGGAAAATAAGACCTATGTACTGAAATGAGATTAGAGAGGGACTTGTTTTAAAATACAACAGTGGTACAATTAACATTAAAGGAGGATAAATATTGGATAATATAACTAAATCTGTTAAACACTACAAATATGATTAATAATATATTATTGGTAGTAAAAAGAGTTATTTGGAATATGGAGATTGATACAAAATAAGTCATTGAAATAGTGAATAATTAAAGAGAAAAACTATATTAAGGTTAAATTTTATAATATTGTTAAATGTATTAAATATGGAAATACTGTCATTTTTTTAAAATGTAAGGCATCCAGGTGTCACACTGTTTATGCAATGATATGTTTGTAGACAAGAAAAATAAAAAACTTGTTTAAAAAAAAGGAAGCTTATTAACAGTTGACAAACACCGAGTGTGGTTGGCAATAGAGCAGGGCTTTCTACCTTCACAAGGAGCACTGAATAATGACAGATGGCTAAGCTTATGATGACAGGGGCACAGGGAAACATATGTCTAATTCTCTAAACTCGCCTGCCTTTGCAGCAGATTGTGGAAAGAAGGAAATTATGAGGCAATTTAAGAGAGAGAGGACAAAGAATATTTGCATTTATAATTTTATAAGATCAGAAGCGGCTTCCTTATTATTTCCTTATTATTTTATGTCTGATTTTTTTCACTATTTTTTCTATATTTTTCTAAAATATGCATTCTTTTTATCATGTTAAGATTTCTTTAGTTAGAAAGTATAAAGGAAATTGGCGTTGGGAACTGGGCAGCAAAAATGATGCAGGGTTAATTTTCTGGTGGCTCCCAAACTGTAGGGAGAGCACCTTAAATGGAAAAGAGCCCAAAGACATCAAGAATTGTATATGGCTTTGATAATGGCCTGCAATTCATAAAGCTAACTATAGATGGGAGTGTTAACATTAACTATAACCCAGCATGGGACAATCTATATGCCACCAAGCACCCCATGTACATTTGCCACTTGGTTAAAATCTGTTATCTGAAACCTAGGTTTAAAATTCTCCAGCCGAGTTCCATGAATTCTACACATTGCCTCCACATAGTGGAGCAGTAGAAAGGAGAGCAAATAATTCTGTATAGGAAACATTTGCTTTTAGATGGCCAAGTACTGGTAACAATTTAATATGTCACAGAATTTGCCAGAGATCATATCTGAACTGGTTTGTTTTTTGATGAAAGAAATGTCCATTAATTAATCATACAAGCAATATTCAACTAAAGCAGTATTCTTACATGCACTTGCTAGAGAATAAGTTTTCCCTAATAATTTGGAGTACCTTTTTCTGCAAGAACTCTTGGACTGGTCCACAAAGAAGAAGGATGATGATGGTGATGATGACAATATGTGACAAGTTAAAGAACTTCCTTCTCTTCCAGTAGAGAATGGAATAATATATCGAGACAAAAATAAGCAGTACCTAACAATATACCTTAATTGTGAGTATCTATTTGTTCTCCTTTAAAAAAAAATTCTCCCACAGCCCCAGAAAGAGACATATGCAATTCAGAGAATCTTTCCCTGATCATGTCCAAGATTTCAGAGAAGCATTGATCGAGGATGTCTTATACACAAGTGATAGACTATAATTAGATGAGACACAGATTCTTAGATAAATAAATCATAAATATGTTGCAGATCTAACAACCTATCAGAATCAGCTAATACAGATATCTTTCTGCTAGCTTTGAGTTCAGTATTCTGTGCAGGGTTATACCCACACAAAAATACCGAACCAAAAAAATGCTTTAAACTTACTGTCTGGTCTGTTCCCGGTTAGAGTAGGTGACATTAACAACTGCTGTCTCGCTGTCCGTATTCACTTGCAAATAAAAAAGGAAGAAAAATATATGTAGTTCAGTTAAAATGCCCTTTATGATTAAAATAGCTTAGAAATAGTAGCTAAATCTCCACTTTTCCAAGAATACTAAAAACATGTAATATGATTAGTTTATTTTTGGTTTAGTAGGATGCGTAAACCTCACTCATTAAAGCTTAAGTATATGAGAAAAACAGGCTATTACATTATTTATCACATCATCATAGGAGTCATGGCTACTTCTGCTGACTGCTAGCAATTTGGCAATTCAAGTATCATCGGCTCAAGATTGACTCAGGCTTCCATCCTTGCAAGGTCGGTAAAATGAGGACTCAGATTGTTGGGGCAATATGCTGACTCTATAAACCGCTTAGAGAGGGCTATGAAGTATTGTGAAGCAGTATATAAGTTTAAATGCTATTGCTATTATTTAGAAATCCTTATTTTAGCTTTACATTTTAATCCAGGTGCTGATTAAGTCATTGTTTAAGATTTAAACACAGACTATACTCCATCTTCTCATATAAGGAATTACAGATCTCAAGAGTGCTTCCTTCATAAGTGGCTGTAAAGAATTTGATTTCCCCATCATTGCTTGAATTGCTGAATATGGGGAAAAATGAATGGTGGAGAAAACAGTGGTATGGCAATACTCTGATCCCATATAGAGATGCTTTACAATTTAATTTTGAGAACTTCCAACACAAGCTGACTACAACTGTGCCTTCTGTGCTAATGTGCAAACTGGAACTAACTTTACCCAATAACTTTTGTACTTTCAGAATGTCCAAGCATTATTCTTGATTCCAAAACTATATTAAATGCATCTTACATGTAAGGAATGCATTGGTTTAGAGAAAAACAAATACTTAAAAAAATACTAACAGCAGCTGGGAAAAAAATGAGGTGGAATACATTGTAAGCAAACATACAGGGTCAGATAATCAAATTGAGCAACTACACAAAGATATTTCCTCAAAAGTATGTCTCCGTGAGTTCAATGAAACTACTTTGCAGTAAACAAATGTAGGATTAAGCTAGAGATTTCTCCTTCAATCTGTGGCACTAAGATAGACACAGATATACACTCTATTTACCCCTGCAACAAAGTTTGCCAATTATGACCATAAGTCATGATAGGCATAAAGTGGGTCATCACATGACTTATCTAATTTTACAACCTTTTTTTACAGTGATCATTACGCAAACCCATTGTTTGCAATGAGGTGTTTCTGTCAAAAACTAGAAATAAATGCCTGCTTTCAGCAAAAACACAATAATGGCCCTGTGACAGACGAATGCTGCAAACAGCCATAAATGTGGGCTGGGTGCTGAGTGCGCAAAATGTTGTCATGTTTCTGTTAGAGGGAGGAGTCCAGCCAATCAGAATTGGGTCATAAATACTTTTGGGGATGTAGGGTTCCATCATAAGTTAAAGACTACCTCTATTTTCCAAACCTTCTCATGGAAACTTACCTTGTTCACAGTTTTCCACAGTACCATATTGAGCTAGCAAACCATCCAAGACCTATTCAGATTTAAAAAAAAAAACAGTTAAAAACATACATAAATAAGACACACACACGCACATAGAAAAGAGGAAGGGATTAAATCATGCTTAACATTATACAAAGCAACACAAAACTGAAGAGATATTTTCTACTTATTCCCAAAATGTATAACAAAGAACAAAATCTAGAGATATCCAAGGCTTTCAACTGGCAATGCAAACCCAACCAATGTCATTATACATTATTACAGACCTTTCTGCTTTTGCCTTTACTTAAGCCACCAAACAAACCCAAATGCCTTGTTCTATAACATTTGGACAGGTGAACACACTTCAATGTTGAAACAGGTTGGTTTATAAGTGATAAACATGATGAATACTCCGTTCATTGCAGCAACTGATTCCCACTTTAGATCCCATTTTAGGTTTGTTATAATGAAGAAAACAGGGAAAGTTCACATTGAAATTACTGCCATGTTTGTGCAATTAACTATTCTTGGTGGCAGCCTGGAAAGGGAGTCTAGGTTGATTCTTATCACAATAAACACATTTCGGATTATGAGGTACTAGTCATTTCTTGTTCTAGGCAACTATTTAAGCCCACTCTCTGAGATAGTCCATGCTCTGCTCCCTGCCCCTTGGGCTCCCAAAGCCTATGGGCCTCCTCTGTACCACAGCTTGTTACTGTAGTACTGAAGTATTGTGTGCTGCACTATCTCTGGAATCAGTCATAAGGAAAAATGACCATAGGGGCACTCCAGAGGTTGTAACTTTGAAATGGGTTTGTATGTAGCTTTTGGATGGAGTATGTATTATAACTTTGAATATTCATTAAATGGCCTGTCATATCGCAAGGACTATCTGTATTCTGCCTTGGTTTTTACAAGGCTAAACAAAAATAAGTAATTTTAGGATTTTGAATATTGGACACTATAGTGTCTGTCCAATAGTTTTCAGTTTTCAGTCATGTCCAACTTTTGTCAATTTTATAGGCAAGTGCCCTCCATGCTAACCTATCAAGGACAACTTCTTTTAGTTGTTGGATGTTCATCTTTGTACCATCTTTGATGTTAACAAGCCAGCATGTTCTCCGCTTGCCTCTTCTTATTCCACTAACAGTTCCTAGCATCATTTACCTTCTCCAATGAATTTGTACACAAGATGTGGCCAAAGTAAATCAGATGTCATCTTGTTATTTTGGCTTCTAAGGATGTGTCCAGTTTTATTTGCTTCAGTACCTCTTTGTTGGTTGTTCTGGCTAAATCCATGGTATACACAATAATTTACATCAGCACCACAGTTCAAAGTTGTGAATTCTTCCATTAACCATTCTTAATATCCAACCCTCACATCTATACATCATTATAGGGAAGACTATTGCTTCAAATAGGCTGCTTTTTATATTTATATCAATAGCTGCTATTCCAGATCTTATTCATGCTAACTATTACAGTTTAGCCTAAGGTTACCCTGTGTTTGATTTCAAGAGTAGAATTGTCATTGGGAAACAAATTTTGATCCAAGGAAGACAAATTCTCAAACTAAATTCACATATTGCTTCCTTGTTGATTTTAAACATTTCATGTCATCTGCAGCTGTTGTTAACCTGAAGCTCTTTGTTAACCTGAAGTTAAGATTCAATCCTACTTTTTCACTTTTGTCCTTGATTTTTCAGAACATTTTTTTCAGGTCTTCCTTATTTTTAGCCAAAAGTTTTGTATCATCTGCATACCTCAAATTATTTATGATTCTCCCTCCAATCTTCACTCAACATCTAGCAGTTTCAGATCTAATTTATTTATTATTTATTTATTAAATTTATATCCCGCCTCACTTCCCCATCGGGAACTCGAGGCGACATACAACAAGATAAAAACATTTTCCTATACAATATAAAATCCAAAAACTCATTCATACCATTCAGACATACACGAGGGAAGAACAGAGTCTCAGTTCCATGCCTTCCGACAAAGCCAGGTCTTAACGGCTTTGCAGAAGGCAAGTAGATTGGGGATGGTTCTAATCTCCGCAGGGAGCATATTCCAAAGGGACGGTGCCGCTACAGAGAAGGCCCTAGCCTGCGGACCCGCCAGCCGACATTGCCTGGCCGACGGTATCCGGAGCAGGCCCTCCCTGTGAGATCTAACCGGGCACTGGGAGGCATAAGGTGGCAGAAGGCGGTCTCGAAGGTATCCCGCTCCTAAGCCATGAAGGGCTTTAAAAGTTGTCACTAGCACCTTGAATTGTACCCGGAAGACCACTGGTAACCAATGCAGCTTGCAGATGCCTAAGTGCACCCATAATCACTCACACAGCTGCATAATTGATGCATGATCACTTCAGCATATAGACTGAACAAAAATGGTGTTAAAATACACCCTTGTCTAAAGTCCCTTACTGATCCTGAACCAATTATTGCACAGAGTAAGTCTTCTCACTGTTGCTTCCTGATCAGTGTATAGTGATCAGATAAGTCTGATCAGATGGATTTGGACACCAAAATCATGCAAAGTTGACCATAGCTTATTGTGTTCTACAAAGTCATCCTATGTTTTATTTCAGGAGTAGAATTGTCCCTCCTGTCTAATTCCTTTACTGACCCCAAACCAATCTATATTTCCCTTGAGCAGGGTTGTCAAACTCCCAGCCCAAGGGCCGGATGCATCACGTGCTGGCCATGCCTACACCCGATTTAGCAAAGGGAGAAAAAGTTCTGATACATCATATGATGCCACCGTGATGACATGAGTTTGACACTTCTACCATAGAGTGTTCCCCTATTGCCTCTTGATCAATGTACAATGATATGATAGGTCTGATGAGGTGGGTTGAGACACCAAGATCATGCAAAGCCAACCACAGTTTATTCTGTTCTACATAGTCAAAAGCTTTTCTGTAATTGATAAAACATATATATGGATCCTTTTGATATTCATGTGCCTTTTTCATAATCCATCTGATATTGACAATGTGATCTCAAGTGACGCATCCCTTTCTAAAGCCAACTTATGCATCAGGTAACTCTTGTTTAACGACATTCTGTAGTCTTTGCTCAGTGATCTTGGGATAGGGGAGAATGCTCGGCCGAGACTCTTGTGGATGCCTGGCAACAGGCTGCCTCGGGGCTCTTGACAGAGTTGCCCCTTTGCGGCCCCTGACACGCCGCAGATCCCGGTTAGCCCCTTGGTTTTCCAGGAAGCTCCGGGAGATGAAGCGACGAAGGAGGGGCCTAGAGTGCAGTTGGAGGGCCAGCCGTCCCGAATCTGACAGGTCTCAGTTGGGGTCCTTTACTAGGACCTACCTGACGGCGATGAGAGCGGCAAGGTCTTCTTACTTCGCTGCTCTCATCGCATTCGCAGAGAATCACCCGGCTGCCCTGTTTGGGGTTGCCCGCTCCCTCTTGAGTTCGGGGGGGAGGTGCGACCCCCTGCAGGGCTGAGCCAAGGAATTTAGCCATCACCTGCAGGACAAGATCGCTCAGATTCAGGCCGGCTTGGACTCCGACTGACTAGACTCTGACGAGGGAGTAACGTCGGGTCTGGCTATTACGATCTGGGATGAGTTTGACCCTGTGACCCCAGATGATGTGGACAGGGCCATGCGGAGGCTTAGCTCCACCACGTGTTTATTGGACCCGTGTCCCTCCTGGCTGGTGTATGTCACCCAGGAGGTTACACGAGGCTGGCTCCAGGCAGTTGTCACCGCTTCTTTGAGTGAGGGGCTCTTCCCGGCCACCTTGAAAGAGGCGGTGGTGAGGCCCCTCCTCAAGAAGCCTACCCTGGATCCAGCCATTTTGAACAACTTTCGTCCAGTCTCCAACCTTCGCTTTATGGCGAAGGTTGTTGAGAGTGTGGTGGCTTCCCAGCTTCCGAGGTTCCTGGAGGAAGCAGATTACCTAGATCCGTGCCAATTGGGTTTCAGGCCCGGATGCAGCACGGAGACGGCATTGGTCGTGCTGATGGATGATCTCTGGAGGGCTCGGGACAGGGGTTATTCCTCTGTCCTGGTCCTATTAGATCTCTCAGCAGCTTTCGATACCATCGACCATGGTATCCTGTTGCAGCGCCTCGGGGGGTTGGGGGTGGGAGGCACCGTTCTTTGGTGGTTCTCCTCCTACCTCTCGGGACACTCGCAATCAGTGTTGGCAGGAGGGCAGAGGTCGGCCCCACAGCCCCTCACTTGCGGGGTGCCTCAGGTTTCGGTCCTCTCTCCCCTCCTGTTCAACATTTATATGAAGCCGCTGGGTGAGATTATCCGTGGTTTTGGGGTGAGGTATCACCAGTATGCTGATGATACTCAACTTTACATCTCCACCCCAAACCAACTCAGTGATGCCCTCCCCGTGATGTCCCGTTGCCTGGAAGCAGTAGGGAGCTGGATGGGGAGGAACAGGCTCCAGCTCAACCCTGCCAAGACCGAGTGGCTGTGCGAACCGGCATCTCGGTTGATCCAGAGTGTTCCATCGTTGGTTTTGGGGGGAAAGGTGTTGCCCCCCATAGATAGGGCTCGCAACTTGGGTGTCCTTCTGGACTCATGGCTCAGTTTGGAGGAGCAGGTGGGAGCCATGGCCAGGGGGGCATTCGCCCAGGTTCGCCCGGTGCTCCAGTTGCGTCCCTACCTGGACTGAGATGCGCTACGTACGGTCACTCATGCGTTCGTTACGTCCCGGATTGACTACTGCAATGCACTCTACATGGGGCTTCCCTTGAGGACCACGCGGAGGCTTCAGCTGGTGCAGAATGTGGCCGCATGGGTTGTGATGGGAATGTCCCGATATTCCCATATTACACCCCTCCTGCACAAGCTGCATTGGTTGCCGGTTGCCCTCTGTGTGAGAGTCAAGGTGTTGGTGCTTACCTACAAAGCTCTCCATGGCTTGGGGCTGGGGTACTTAGGGAACGTCTTCTGCCAGCATCGAATACCAATCGCCCGGTGCGCGCCCACAGACAGGGCCTCCTTGGGGTGCCGTCGGCTAGACAATGTCGGCTGGTGGTCCCTAGGGGGAGGGCCTTCTCTGTGGGGGCGCCCACTTTGTGGAACCAGCTTCCCCTGGAGCTACGACTGGCCCCCGACCTTCCCTCCTTTCGTCGCGGCCTAAAGACCTGGTTATTCCAACAGGCCGGTCTGGACTAAGGGGGGGGGGTGTTTAATATTTTTAAATGTTTTTAAATGGGTTTTAATGATTATTTGGTCAAATTTGATTTAATTCTATTTTAACTTTTGTATTTGTATGATTGTTTTTTATGTGAGCTGCCCTGAGCCCTTCGGGAGAGAGGACAGCATATAAGACCAAATAATAAATAAATAAATAAATGTTGGACCCTTATACAATAAAATAGCTATCAACTAGGAATTATTATTAGATTTATATTCCACCTTTATTTTGTATAACTCGACACAACTGGAAAATCTGGTTAAAAATAGTAGTATTTTTCTTGTCCTGTTTTAATAGATGTCACAGCAGGAGGGCAGATGGGAAACAGAGGAAGGAGTTTCTTATATTTTGTCAGAAACACATATCTCAAAAGATACTAAAGTTCTTTGAATTAAAAACCAAAACCATTCCTGGCTGCGTGCTAAGCCCACATACTCTTTCATATCATCAGACTTACCTCCCATCGAAGCTGAGGGGGGATATTTCTTATCTGAATTTTGCGGCTCCTAATTGAAAAAAAGAAAGAAAAGAATTTAAATTAACAGCATGCTATCTTGAAACTATCATTTATGTACAATACTATAGCTTCAGTATACAAGATCTGATTTACAAAAGTCCAGATGATTATTAGGTTTTATTTACTGAAGAAATGCAACATCAAAACACCAAAAATAGAAAAATAAGCCCAAAAAGAGAATTAAAGGAAGATAAAAGACAAACTCTCATTAATATGTACGCTTTTCTCAATTATATATGTTTAAGTATATTAGATATATTAGACCCAGATATAAAATTAAACACATACCTATACAAATACAGGTAATCCTTGACTTACAATAATTTGTTTAGCAACCATCTGAAGTTATAATGCGATTGAAAAAACTGAGTTATCACATATCCTTGTACTTACAGTACAATCACTGCAACATCCCCATAGGCATGTGATTAAAATTCAGGTACCTGGCAAGTGGCGACTTCTCACAGGGTGAGAAAGCAGCTTCACTGCAAGTTCTTCCGGAGAAAAATCATTTTGCTGATCATTTAAGGGGCAAACAGTTTATACTGATATAAAAGATGAAGTATGTTACGATACCTTATAATTGGACTTTCATTGAATTAAATGAAGAATTTAATATTTTGGTAAGGAAAATATTAATTGAGTTTTTTCCTATAAAACTTGGTAAAAGTTCCTTTTTGCCAAATCCAACAAACTGAGTTTCACTGTCCTTCTCTGTTGATACAGATGGATTTTAATTAATAGCTATTCAAATCTGCATTTTATTTATTTATTTATTTATTATTTAGCCAATTTATATATCTGCCCAATTCACAAAAGTGATTCTAGGAGGCATACAGCAAAAATAAATCATCTACTATTAAAAACTATTAATCATAAATAAAACCAACACTGTGGGAGAATGGACAACATCCTAAACAAAATGCAACCATCCAACAGGCTTCCTTGTTCCCATAGTATCCAAAAGTTTTCTTTTTCTACAATATATCTTTCTCCCATATCCATCAGCAATCCTGATCTCACTATCATATTATCTTTAAAAAAATACAGTCCTTCAAGGAATTGCAGAACCAAGAAATAAAAGGGTATAAAGTAATAAAATGAAAAAAAAAATGGATCTCTACTTCCTCTCTCCTATTTCCTGCTTTTCATACCCAATTTTCTATCATTCATTTTCTTCTCCTCCTTGGCAAGATTATAACACCTTTTTCTTCAGTACCAAGACTGAAGACATAAATAAGAGCTAGACTGGAGGGTGAGTTAAGTGGCAAGAAGGAATACTACATTCAAAAACTGAAGATAATGTGTAAGAGACTGGTTTTCGATTTCCTAAGAAGAAACAGTTTGATCTAGCGGTTAAGGTCCTGGCTAGAAACCAGGAGACTGTGAGTTCTAGTTCTGCCTTAGGTATGAAAACCTGGCTGAATTGGATGCTTTCTCTCTCAGCCCAAACAAGCTCACAGGGTTGTTGTTATGGGGAAAATAGGAGAAGGAAGGAGCACTGTGTGTGTTCACTGCTACAAGTTATTTATAAAAATAATAAAAACAGGAAGCCAATCAACCAACAACAAACAAACTTTCCACGTTATTGAATAAAATTCTCAAGACAACTGGGTAAATTTGAAAAAAGAAACAGAAATCCTTCCCGTTCCTTTTCTGTACCCTAAAAGCTCTCTGATTGTCAAAAAAAAAAAAACAGTCCAGGCTTGGTATTTTCAGTGTCTATTTGCATGACAGGATCTAAGTACATGCTATACCTAGTTGAGAGCAAAAAGGTTATGTCCCTCTTTTTTTAATTCATTATAGATGTTCACAGGTGGCGGGGAATCCCTTTTCAGCTCACATTTTGTGAGATAGAAAAGCTGCAATAATCCATACATACTGCAAATTAAGCATCATGTACTGCAGAGTATGATTAAGTATGCCCATATATTCAACATGTATAAGTTATTCTAAGTCTCTATAACTAGAGGCAGCCATGTGACCTGGGCAGCTAGACAGTGCTTGGATTTAGCTGTTTTCATTCAGGCCATTTATATTTTGTTTTTGCCTATTCTCAGTTGCAATGCAGTGCATTGTGCCAGAAACCACATGAGTCAGGAGAGAAAAGTACAAGAGAAACAGCAGCAGTAACTGATTAGAAGAATGGACATATGAACAAGTGGGCAGATGCTCTCCTGATGTTTCAGGAGGAGAAATTCACTTACAAGCAAACAATAAGCATTCAAGGTTTGAAACTGTGTATATATAGTGTATGTGTATGTGTAAAATATGTTCCAAATTGGAAGATGACAGATATTCTACTGCCCAAACCAAGCTTTTTATTTATTTATTTATTTATTATTTATTAATTCGACTTATATGCCGCCCCCTCTCCAAAAGGACTCGGGGCGGCTTACAAAATAAAAGCACACAACAATAAATTAGTTAAAACCAGATTAAACAATCAAGCCGAATTAACACTAAAATAGCAGAGATAAAACTCTAAAAAGACCACCCCACCCCAGGGTCACAGCCCGGATTGGTTAAACAACCAGGTCTTCAGGTCGCACGGAAAGTGCGGAGGTCAGGGGCCAGCAGCTCCAGGGAAGTTGATTCCACAGGTCAGGGGCCGCAACAGAGTAGGCCCGTCGTCGGGGACCGCCAGCCGGCACTGTCCGCTGACGGGACCCCAAGGAGCCCTGTCTGTGGGACCGCATACAGGGCGGTTGGTGTTCGATGTCGGCAGCAGTCGCCCTTAAATAATAGGGACCCATGTCGTGAAGGACTTTGTATGTTAAAGATAGAACCTTGAACCTCACCCGGAGCAACCGGCAACCAATGCAAGCCACGCAGGAGGGGGCAACATGGGAGAACGGGAACTCCCATCACCACCAGCGCCGCCGCATTCTGCACCAGTTGCAATCTCCGGATGGTGTGCAAGGGCAGTCCTAAATAGAGAGCGTTGCAGTAGTGAGTGAGGTAACAAGGGCATGAGTGACCGTCGCAGGGCATCGCGGTCCAGAAACGGGCGAAGCTGGCGAACCAGCCGGATCTGGGCAAAAGCCCCCCTGGTGACGGCTCCCACCTGCTCCTCCAACCGGAGCCGTGCATCCAGGAGGACCCCCAGATTCCTAGCCCTATCCACAGGGGGCAGATATTCATACCCAATTCATACCCAAGAGATATTTGCTTCTATTATTGATTTTCTGTTTAACTGTGATTTTATTATCACTCTGAAAAATGGCTTGGAATTTTTTAAAACAGAAAATGAGGCAGGTTATTCAATTTTCATGTAAAATAGGACAGCCAAATTTGGGGGTGTGAACAATGAGTTTTGTCTTTGATCACTATATGAAGATCCATGATTTCAAGGTTTAAAGGTCTTTTTTAAGTTTCTAGAAATTTACTTCATAAATAAAAATGGTTCATATTTAGTCCAACTGAGTATAATTGTGGCAGGGTCTAAGTCAGACATGCATAACATACTAAGTAAATGACTCTCCTGGGTCCAGGCAACCTTTATCAATCCATATTTGATATACACCATAAAAGAAACATACATTTTTTTGATAACAACAACATGTAAGGGTATAAAACACACTTCATTTTTTAACCATTTCAAACACAAAACTTCACAAAGCTTTCCACTTTAAATGCAAAATATTATTCAAAGCCCAAAATTGGCATTTCAAGTTAGGTAAAGGTTCCCCTCACATATTCATGTTAGTCATTTCCGGCTCTAGGGGGCAGTGCTTATCTCCATTACAAAGCTGAACAGCCAGCGCTGTCCGAAGATGTCTCCATGGTCATGTGGCCAGCATGACTAAACACCGAAGGCACATGGAACACTGTTACCTTCCCACCAAAGTAGTCCCTATTTTTTTACTTGCATTTTTTACATACTTTTGAACTGCTAGGTTGTCAGAAGCTGGGACATGTAACAGGAGCTCACTCGGTCACATGGTGCTAGGGTTTCGAACCGCTGAACTGCCGTCCTTTTTTATCAACAAGCTCAGTGTCTTAGTCACTGAGCCAGTTATCCTGTGTGAAATTCCAGTTTTTGAAATCCCCTATTTAACTAATGGCTACAATAGCTTTGATTGGCAAAATATGCTAACATCTGATCAACCAACCAGTTCTGGACACCCAGCAGGGGGAAACTGTAACTTGGCAGGTCTGTGAGTGGCATCTCATATCCTAGGCCAAGAAGAACTTCTGGGATGCTTTTCAAGATTTAATGGGGATCTGAAGACTTGCTTGCACGAGTACTCTTCTCTTTGCCACATAGGTATATGTCATATGGTGCTTTTGAGAAATGTCTTCTTGCCCATAAGTTAACCACGTCAATGTGATCATGCAAAGGCAGGAAGTTTCAAGTATTCCAACCTGAGATCAATAGTTTTAAAATGCAGACTAGGCACAAAAATTAAACTGATGGATCAAAAAAGAAAAAAAAAACCAACCAGGGCTCCTGGTGTTAACACTAAATTTCCAGTATATTACCTGCAAAAAATCACAGAAGCAAAGTAAGAAAAGCATGCAATGGCCGCTGAAGCCAAAAAAGGGGCTGCCGCACCTAATACAAACAAGACAAACGACACGGGAGAGAGAGACCTAAATAAGGCACTGACTCTCCCCCACCAGCCCAGGCCACACAGGCTCTAGAGGCACTTCCGATTGCAGTCTGACCAACAAATAAAAAATCAATTTAAATAAAGTTTAAAAATTAATCAAAGGCTTCAGAAAATGTGAAAGGAAAAAAGGCGCGAAAATCAAAAAAAGGCTAAACCAACAAGCTGGATAGCTGTCAAACCTGTTCTAAGTTTTTAACAAAAAAAACCATCTATCCAGAGGGTGACTATTCTTCAACAACCCAAACAATTTAGAGACCATTTAAGGGAGGTCTGAACACGCTGAGACTGAGTGAAGAACTGGGGACCATTACGGGAGGGGGGGGTCCTCAGTTTTTCAACTTGGTCTGCAGAGTTATGAGACTAGAGACTACCCATCCTGGATTCTCCCTTTGGCTCAGTGGAGAACAACAACAAAGCACAGTTCAATTGCCTCTTCCAAAAAGAAGTGTCAGGGATTGTTTTCTGGACTTTCTTCCTTTCCTGCACTCTTGTTAGATGGGGCGTTGGTACTTACCTGACACACCCTTTCTCTGTGAGCTGTGAAGAGCATCCATTGATTGGGAAATGCTTCTGTCGCTCGTATGATAGGCTGGGCTTTAATTGTGAGGACGCTCCTCCTCCTCCACGGGACTCCTTCCTAGCGTCCCCAGTTTTGGCGAAGTTGAAGTGATGAAAACCTTTCTTCTCCTTCACCCTTTCTAATATTTGGCCGGAATAGCATCCCACCAGACAAATAAGGGCGTGTCAGGTAAGTACCATTGCTCCTTCTCCAGATGAGCTGTTCAGAGCATCCACTGATTGGGACATACCAAAGCTTGGCGTGTCCTACTGGAGGGCTTCCATCTGGTTCGGATTCCCCTCTCGGTCCCTATGAACCCTTTGTAACACTCTCCTGCCAAAAGCAGCCTCCGCAGAAGTGAAGACATCAATCTTATAGTGTCTAATAAAAGGCAACGGTGAGGCCTATGTTGCTGCCTTCTAAATTTCTTCTGTTGGCGCTTGTGGCCCATGCCGCCGACATCGCAGAACTCCTGGTCGAATGACCAGTGATGCCCCTGAGTACAGGAAGAGACTGTGTCTCATAGGACCTGGTCATTGTGCTCTCAGCCACCTACCAATTGTTGATGGAAGAGACCTTGTGCCCAATGGTGGGTGGTTGAAAGGAAATGAAGAGAGCCTCTGTTTTCCTAAAACACGTCATGTGGTTTAAATATATGCAGAGAGCTTGCCTTACATCTAGTCTGTGCCATTGGTGTACCAGTCTGTGTCGGCCTCGGACAAACGTTCGGGAGTATCAGTTCCTGTGGTCTGTGGAAAACCAAATTTATCTATGGGGTGTACATTGGATCTGGACTAAGGACCACTCTGTCTGTATGAAAAATACAGAGCTCCTGTCTAACTTACAAGGTGGCTAGTTCCAAGATTCGTCTGGCTGATGTTATTGCAACCAAGAAAACCACCTTGTATGTTAGAAAATGGAGACTCGTGGTCTTCAGGGGCTCAAAAGGAGTTTTCGTGAGCACAGTAAGGACCTTGTTGAGGTCCCACATAGGATATCGATACACTACAGGAGGCCGTAAGTTTGTATCCCCGCGCAAGAAGCTGCATATGCATGGGTGATGAGAAATGGACCGCAAGCCTCTCCAGGTGATGACCGATGCTATGACCTCCCCTTTGGCCTGTTTATATGAAGATGATAACAACAAGATGTCATCTAAGTAACACTGCAGTCTGACAGGTGTTCCCCTGAGATGGGCGGCCAGACCTGCCAGAATCTTTGTAAAGATGATAACCCAAAGGACAGGGCAACGTATTCAAAATGTTAATTATAACAAAATCTATGAAATTTGCTATGTGAGGGTCTATTTGGAATGTGGAGATAGGTCTCCATTAAGTCAATGGAGGTTAGAAAGTTGCCCTTTCTTGTACTCAGAAGGATGGACTGCAGTGTACTCATCTTAAGCCTCCTATAAACTAGGGAACCGTTAAGTCATTTTAAATCTAAAATTGCCCTCCATTCCCCCGAACTCTTTGGGACTAGAAAAAATAGCGAATAAAAGCCTTGCCCTTGCTGATCCGGTGCCACAGGTTGGGTTGCCTGGATCTCCAATAAATGATCAATAGCTGTCTCCATCAGGCTCCTTTTAACAGGATTCCTGGAGAGAGGGCATGTCATGAAAAAGTTCTGGGGAGTGGATTGAAATCCTATAGCCAGGCCAAATCTTCTGGTATCTCTAACCCAGGAATCAGTGGTATAGGAATCCCATCAGTCTGCAAAAGGCCTTACCTTCCACCAATAGGGGCACAGTCATGAAACGTGCGTCGGAAACCTGTTTCCTGTCCCTCAAAAGGTTCTTTTGGTCTGCCCTCCCCTTTGGTATCTATCTCCAAGATCAGAACTATCTGACGCTCTCTGGAATCTGGAGAGAAATGTCCCAGGTAGAGGGTACGAAGGAACCCCTCTGAAAGGGCTGGGAAGGTCTATTTTCTGATCTACGAAAGAGAGGGGAGGATCTTTTTCTTGCTTCTTGTCTCTATCAGAGGTGGGTCAAGGGCAGCGCCAAACAATTTATCTTGGTATCCTTTTCTGCAGCCTTAGAGGTCTCCCTAGGATGTTTTGCCATACTTTGTGATGGCTTGGATTGTCCTCTGGGGTTATTTTTGCTTTCCCTTGTAATTTCTGACCTAAAGCCCACGAGGCTGTCTGTCTGTCTGTCTGTCTGTCTGTCTGTCTGTCTGTATATGTTTTCGTAGATTTTCACGGGTAAAGGTATGTAGGTCTTGGTGTATTCGGGTCTTGTCCGGTGTAAGATTGAGAATATCTTGGCGACGTTTCAACAAGATCCCACTCGCCATCTTCAGGCTGGTGTCTTCGGCTTTGTGCTTGTGCCAGCAAAGTGTGATCGGAGCTGCCTTCTCTCTATAAATACTGGAGGGGAGGTGTGGTGTGCTGGCTCTGTTGTAAGTGGGTTGGTTGGCTGTGTTGTCACTTCTTGATTGGTTGATGGGAGTTATGTTTGCTGATTGGTTGGCTTTTTCGTAAGAGCCTGTGTGGCTGAGGTAGTGGCTATGTGTCCTTCAGCCTTTTGTGCTGTAGCTACCTGGGTAGTGGGCTGTGTGATGACCTTCTGAGTTTTATTGTTGTGACATCCTGGGTCTTGTGCTGTAATCTCCTGGGTCGTTGTCTGTGTTGCAACCTCCTGAGGTTTTGTGTTGTAATCTCCTGAGTTCTGTGATGTAGTATCCTGGGTGGAAGGCTGTGATGTGACATTCCGGGCCTTGGTTTGGCTCCGAGTCTGAGGTCTAGCTATGTGTTTATAGCGTGTGTCAGTTTGCTTAGTTTGGGGGTCGGAGGGGGGTGTAGCAGCTGGTGTTGCAGCTATGGTCTGGTTTCTGGACGGTGGTTGACGTTTGTCTGTGGGGCGGGCTTGGGTTTGAGTCTGGTGAGGGAGATTGGTGGTGGCATCATGTGTTATTTTGGGTCCGGTGTTGGTGGCCAGAGCAGTCTGCTGCACCCCTGCAGGGATACCTTGGCATATCGCTAATTCTATCCACGCTCTCATCTTTGCAGGGATCTCTTTCGGTAAGTCATCATCTTGATGGAGTCAGGCCGCTGTTGGAGTAAATGTGGCCTCAGGGGCCCTTCATGCCACTGATACTGATCTAGATGGGCTACCTTGAGCTTGTGCAGCCGCACTGCGTCTGGATGACACAGACAGACCCAGGGGTGGTTGCAGAGGGGAACTTGGAGCCTAAGTAGGCCTGGTAGGAGACGAAGTTTGAGAATTTTCTTCAGCCTCCCGCATGTACTTCATTTGCTTTTCTACTGCCTTCTGGCACTTGTTGGCGTCTTTTTCTGCTGCTTTGGAGGTACCCTTAGAATGCTTCGATTTGTTTTGAGAATTTGACATGGCTCTTGAGGTTGTGACTCTGGAGCTACTGCCACTTGCCACTGTGACGGCTTATTAGATTTTACTGTTAATGAGGCTGAGACGTTGGGCGGTTAGCATGCTCAGGGGCCTGTACCAGGAATAGACAGGGAACCCTAAAACAATGCTCTCCCAGATTTGTATAATCTTATGTAAGATGATGATGATGATGATGATGATTATTATTATTATTTTAATATTATTATTTCCAAATTAGCCAAATTTTGGAACTCCTCACAGGCCTAGAAAGGAGGAATTGTTGAAATAAGTTGCAGGCCTGCAACAGCTTCCTGCAAAGGCGGACAAAGACCTTGGTGCTTGCTGTTGTGCTGCTGCTTAATTCTGTCAGGGCAAAGCCAACGGTTTCCTCCTTAATGAATAAGGGTCCAAAATAGAATAATTATATCTGAATGTGTGTGTGTGTGTGTGTGTGTGTGTGTGTGTGTGTGTATCAGGGTGATTTCCCCTGGGTTCCAAGAGGGAGACCCCTGCTTGGGGGAAGAGAAGCCTCTCACAGTTCAAGAAATAAGATGCAGATCACCACCACATGCTTAGTGAGTCTGCAATGGTGCTGGCCATTATCTCTTTTGGCATGTATGAGTAAAGTCAGCTCAGCAGCAATTCCATGCCTTGTGGGGAGTCGATACTGCAGAATTCCCCCTGAATAAAAAGGCACGGTGGGGCAGACGGGTGCTGGTGCCCCCTCTCCAGACGGTGTTCCCAGGGGAGAGAGAGAAGCCTCGGACCCTTTTAAAATGGAGCCACACCCATCGAACACCAGCGGCGGCGATCGCAGCAGCTCGGCTTGAAAAGGTCATAATGGCATGGGCTAAGAAATGTGGGTTGTTAGCCACACGGCTGAGGCGTTATTGCCTCTAATCGCCCTGGGGACGAGGAGATCACTCCCTGATGCTACGGAGAGCTCCCCCAGCTCGATGTTATATGCTGTAGGAAGCTGCTTGGCTCGTTTATACAAAGAGCCTTAAAGAATTTTTTTGAGTTTAAAAGCAAACCTTTTTGTTTTCTCTTTTTGAAGTCTTTGCTATTCCGGCCAAGGGAAAGGGAAAAAAAGCTGCCTATATCCATGAAGGCTGAGCAAAAAACTGGGGATGCTAGGGAAGAGTCCTGTGGAGGAGGAGGAGCGTCCTCACAATTAAAGCCCAGCCTATCAGATGAGCGACAGAAGCATTTCCCAATCAGTGGATGCTCTGAAAGCTCATCTGGAGAATTGGACATTTTTAAATTTCATTTTCACCTATACCAAATGTGATCCATTTCTGTTTGATTTTTGGAGATCCTTTTGACAAATAGACAAAGGTATGCATTATAGAGTCTTGACTTCCATTAGTTTGGAAAGAATACAAAGAACAATGCAATAACAGGGTAGATACTCATGAAGCCAAGTCCAGAACTGATATATAATTATATTTCCTTCTTGAAACCCATTTGGTAAACAAGAAGGCTTTGTTTTCAAAGCAATCAAAGCCTCACCAATTCATCCAGAATTGGCCCACCCCTCCCCTTTCACTGTGGAGCAGCAAGAACAGAGAAATTTAAGTTGGCAGGGATTTCTTACAAGATAATAAAAAGCAGCACGCCTCTTTTCTGCCTAACACTTCCATCTCTAGAAGTTTATTTTTTCTCCTATTCTGTCTCTGCCATATTTATATTGTTTTAATTATAACTTCCCAATAAATACAATTCCTCACCCAACATAAAAAATTTAAAAAGAGCATCTGTTTCTTGCTTGTTTTTTTTTTTTTCTTTCATATTACTGATAAGCTCAGTATAGGTCCTCAATTTTTAATGCAGCCATTTAGTGGAGGCATTTTAATTTCAGCATCTTGATATTCTTTAAAAGCAAGCTAGAAGCAGTCACCAAGTACTGTATCTATTTCATTAAAAAAATTTAGGGATGATCTTTGAATCTGAATAGGATTCTTACCTTAATATTATACTGAAATGTGCATTATTGGATAGTCCGCCTCCCAAATATTGGCCAAAGGCCAAGTGAAAACAGCATCTAGCAACCATAAACCCACTGTTCTAGCCTTCCCTGATTCTTGCCGTTTACCACATTCTCTAGGAAAATCCAAGACATTATATCCAGTCTCCTAATGTTTCTTGTCTTTAGGACTAGATTCCTCTTGACTCTCTAAAGCATTCTGAAAATCCCATCTGTTGGAAGGAGATGCGGTGAACAAAATTACACTTGGAGAGCATCGGCTTGAATCTTAGGGGAGAAAGAGTATAAAGAGCCTGTTGTCTATAAACGTATTTTAACAGCTAGGCAAGACTGAAGCAAAGATGTAGTAAGGAGGAGGAAAAAAAGAATAATGTCAACAGAGGATTTTAATAAGTCCTCAGATACAAAGGGAATAGCTACTTCTCATTTCCCAATTTTGCTCTTTGTAATGCCTACTTCTCAAAATAGAAACCAGGAGAACCAGTGCCAAAATAATTCATTGCTCTGTAACAGCTGCTGCATACAACTACAGGTGGAACATGTCCATTCCATCAGACTTCTAGGAGGTCCCTAAATTCACTAAACAGCTGCGATTTAGAATGGTGAAATGCAAATACTGTAACAGATCCATGGCCATATGTATCATTATCTACCTGCTGTGACTATATTTCAAGACAAATCTATATTTTATCTATTGGCCCCTGCCAGTTTCTGTAATGTACGCATCTAACCCACCACCCACTCACAAAATATGGGAAACTGGTTTTATTTGCATGCACAATTTATATGCAATATATAGCAATAATTCACTGGATTATTTCCCATTCAGTCTAATTCCCTTTCGAGTTCTTTGATGGTACAGATCCTTGACATAAGGCATTATAAAACAAAAAGACAGAACAAGAGTGGTTAAGCAATTTTGGAATTCCACAACAATTGGCTATTTGGTTAACAGCTATAAAATATTGCCAAGTTGGCCATTTTACAGATGACATAAAGATTTCTTGACACAGCCCTTAAGTCAATGTTTCCCAAACCTAGATGCATTAACCAAAATTGGGCAAAAGTGGTTTTTTTCTTTGGATAATGACAAGAACACAATACCCACCACAACAGGAACATTTAAACTGATCTGAAGATTGCCACATTTACTAAAATATATTTGAAAACCTCCCAAAATATTTCTATTAAGACAAAAACTGATCAATTACCATTGATAATTTGTTGAAATGACAAATATTGTTCAATTATATTGTTAATATGGGTAATCTTTGAATTACAGCCATTTAGCCACTATATGAGTGGTACTTAAGGAATGGAAATGCGATCCTCAAACTTTGGTAAGACTTTCTGATAAGTCATTTTGGGTAATTAAGGAAACTGTTTGGGAAGCAGGTTAGATATCAACTTGACCAAGTTGTGAGACCTTAGCAACCATGTGCCATAGTGCTTTTCATTACACAATTAATGACAAATGACAAAACAAATAATAAAATGTGTCTAAAGAGAGAGACTTGGACAAGATTACTCACTAGCATTTTAAGGGTTGGAAAATTTCAAAACTAAATATTGTTTACTAGATGAAAATCATAGCATTTTGTTTGTACTTTTAAAAGAAATTGGTAACGATGCTACAGTAGCCCATGCTGATGACCTTTGTATGTCAGATATAAATCATGAGGATTACGGTCCAATACATTTGGAAAGGGCCAACTGATGAAAGCAGTGGAAAACAATAGCTAGGCTCTAGAGAACTCTATTATACAACAATACAAACTGCTTTATTCAAAATAAAACTACCAGCCCATCTGGCAGTATCTGTACTGCTGGCAGTATCTCTCCAAAGTCTCAGAGTAGTCTTTCCCAGGTTTACATGAAATACAAGGATTAAATAAACCTGGAATGAGCTATGGTGTCCTCCAATGCATCTAAGATTGCAGCTAATTACAAAATTTTGTAAATAGAAAAGTTTCTAACCCAACTGTCTAAGAAAAGGAAAAATAATTTTAAAAAATCTCCTAAATTAAGCTGGTGTAAAAGACAAAAAATATATTCCTAGACTATATTCTATATTTTTATTCCTTGTCTTCTACCTGAGGTACTATTCTGTGTCGAGTTTTAATTGGTGGATTTGAGGTCCTATTAAAACACAGAACTATAGCTGCAAGCCTGAAACTTTGTTCTGAAATAATGTACATATATCTTTCACTCCACAGTAATCTACAGGCAAGTTCATCTACCAGTTTGGTCTAGTGGTTAAGGCACCAGGCTAGAAAGCAGGAGACTGTAAATTCAAGTCCTGACAAGTCCTTTGGGCCAGTCACTCTTATTTATTATTTATTTATTATTTATTAGATTTATATCCCGCCTCACTTCCCCCAAAGGGGAACTCGAAGGAACTCTTTCAGTCCAAACCCACCTCACAGAGTTTTGTTGGGTGGAAAACTGAAGAAAGATAAGTTGGATATGTTCATCGCTTTGAGTTATTTGAAAAAATAAAATAAAATGAGATACAATTAATTAAATTCTAAAGCAGATGGAAACTGAGTAAAGATTCATCAGAATAAAACATTTAAATCTGTGATAGTGCCCATATTCTGGAACAGCAGCCACTGCCCCAAAGATTCATGCAGCTCCCATGTCCAGAAGTCTATAAAACTTGGCTGTTCTCCCAGATGTTTGGGTAGGGTGATTGAAAAGCTCCTGCTACTTGTTTTGTGGTATATGTAGTATGGTTATCCAAACGTACATTTTTTTTTCTTCTTTTTTATTGTTTTCTACTCTTCTTAAACTACCCAGAGTTGTTCTGAGGTCAGTCTCTGGATTTAATTAATTAATTACTGTCAGCTGAATAACAGGATTTTAAAAATCAATTAACAGCCATTCAATGAATCAACAATTGTCTTTTACATCTAACATATTACTCAAATACATACCCTGAGGGTAGGATTAGGGAGGGGAGCCATTATGGGATCTTTTTTAGGGGATCTGAAATACCTATCCTGGAGACGCAACCCCAACTCTAACCTTATACTATTTTGTTCTTGATCTTGGCTTTTGAGAGAAATGCAGTTATTCAAGTTTACTGAGGGAGTGTTAATGTTCTTTCTCTCCCCTCCCCTTCTTTCTCATTTCCAAGTTCAATTGTTCTTTTTCTTTTCATTTGTTCTTGCATTTAGTTTTGCTATTTAAAGTTAAAGCTATTTTTGATGTTATCATCATCCAAAGTATGAACATAAAAAGAGCTATGCTGAATTAAAAAGTGTGTTTATATACAGGCCAGCTAGGATGCCAATGGAACACCCCCATGCTACAGAACATAACCATGGTGTGTTGCCCATATATATATCCATCTGTAATTTTGAAGATTCTTGAATAAAAAGATAATTTCTGCAAGGTATACCTGAAGGACATATCTTACATACAGTAAAAGTGCTTATTGTTGTTTTAAAATTTGTGTTCTTCATCACTCTGTAGGAACCCCTTGCCACACAATACCTCCATCGAACAAACATTAACTGCAGAGAAGAGGGAAATGGGTCCTTGCTAAGTCATTAGAAGAAGACATGGTGCCAACACTGATCTTATTTAGACATCAGGCAAATACATTTTGACTATCTAGGCATTTCTGACATTTATTTTTTTTATTCAGTGGAGCACTATCTCAACATAAATGTAGATTTAAGTTGGGCACTTAAATCTACATTGTGCTAAATAAATGATTACAGCCTGTTTCCAACTACAAGCTAAGCCACAATAAGGTACTTTGTAAATCCCACTAAACCAAAAGCAAAATATCCATAAATTAGGTGCTGGGTTTAATAGATGTTTACACATAAATTAGGTGCTGGGTTTAATAGATGTTTCTACCTTCAAATTTGGAAAGAATTACAATCTTCACTAAACCAACCACAACCTTTTAAATGTTTATCTGCTATCTTATTGAGTTGGGTGACACTGATATTACACTATAGATTGTTGTAAAAGATAACATAATAAAGGATGAAATAAAATATTTAGATAAAATAGGGACAAAATTTACACTTGGAAGTCAGAACTCTATTTATCATACCCATGTACAAGGTTCAAATGCTCCCCAGAACAAGGTTAGAACTCATTACTACTATAGAAGATGCAAGATGTTTGGGAGAGGGAGGGACAAAAAATCTGCTGCAATTTATTATCTTTAATTTTACTTCAGTGGGATTAAAATAGAAAATATCAGAAGTTTCATTTGGAAATATTAAATAACAAATTAGGAAAGAAAGCCTAGGGTTTGGGGTGGGTTATTTTTTTGTTCTTTATGACCCAGAAAACTTGGCAAGAGAAAGTAAGCAAATATTTTACCTTGAAATTGGAAGGGCATATTTTGATTACTAATGAAAGTACTTAGTTTATTAACACTCTATATATAGTTACTTTAGGTTATATGTTTGATTTTCTTATAAAAGATTTGCACAGCATATCGGTTCTCTCTGCCCTTCACCCCCAATTCTCTCCCCAACACACACATTTTCAGTAGATGTCTGTTAGAACTGGCTGAGGTAGAATTGGTTAGACACATGTTTTCCTCTATCAACTTAACTCCCTCTGACCCTTCCTATAGTACTGCATTCTTTGAATTCCAGACTTCTTAAACAATGGCTCCTCCATTCATTTAGGGACATGGAACGGCATTCAAGCAAGAGATTTCATTACAATTTCCATCCCCCATCAAAAAATAAGGGGCAGAGGGGGGAAGAATGAGGCAGAGCTTTCTTTCCAGTGAAAAATGCATTACTGTTTCCTTTTCATTTCCTATTTTTACTACAAACCATATCAGAGATATCTAGCATAACTAGAATGTATTTGTTTTTTAAAAAAAATCATCTTTGTTTCCAAAGACTTGGTTAAATGCAAAAACTAGCAAAGAAAAATTAACAATTCAGAACAAATGATTCAAAGGAACATTCATTATTCGTTATTATCTTTATTATATCAACTTCCTAAGCAGAAAAAAAAACCATTAGTCTTGAAACAGTGTTTCATCATCTCATGATTCTGCGGTTATTTTAGAAAAATTAGTAAATCATAAGACTATTATGTAATCCTGTAAGTTTTCTGGTTTGGATCATTACATACATTTCCAGTCATTTTTCTTCCTTTTCTTTTAATGTTTCAAACTGTTAATGCTTAATTGAGACCATATGCATTGTTAATACTGTATTGAATAATATCAGAAGATGAATTTCATATTTTTTTGGTACCTTTACTATGTTCCTGTATGTTCTTTTACCTTTGTTCGTGTTTGTTTAATAATGGAGAAACAAGCCACCTGAAGCAACAAAGCCGATTATATGTACTAGAATTTAAATCACATCAAGTAACAAAAGTATTACTGCGGATTCAGATTGCCAGAAACAGTTAGATCCCAATGAAGTCAATATGAAAAGTTCAGCAAAGCTTATTTATTTCAAGTGTGCCTAAGTCTAATTCATATAGATAGTCCTTGAGTACATGAAGTTACAATGGTGCTGAACAAAGAAATGTATAAAGGTGACCACAGTTACAGCTGTTGTAGCACCCCTGTGACTATATGATTGTGATCTCTGCACTTGGCCACCCATATGTATTTATGAGCAGTTGCAAAATGCTCTGCAATCACCATTTACAATCTTCCCTGCCAGATTCCCCAGAAAGTCAGTGTGGAAGCTAGCACAGAACATTGCAAGCTACTGCCTCTGAAAAGACGCCCTGTAGTCTATGGAGGCTGGCTGAAAAAGGTCCATGCCAAACTCCAAGCAGGATTTTCAGCCATGAAGAACTTCAGCCCCAGAATGGAGGGATTTGTATCCCTCCCTGCTCTAGGGCTGAAATTTCTGTTTCAATTTCAGCACAGGAAATCTTCAACTCCAGAGTACATAGATTAGGACAAAGGGCCTTCTAAAGGAACATGGCAATAGAAGCCACTTGGAGAATGAGGCAGTCTCAGTAAGAAGAAAGGGTGCACCTGTAAACAGCTGGAGAAAAACAGTGGAGTATTTTGTGTATGCTGGCGGGCCAAGTAGGTGTTGAGTCTTTCCAGGTCTCGGTATGTTTGCATTGCCAGGTGGGCAATGAGGTTTTCTGAGCCACAGTATCTTTCCCTACACTGGTGGGCTGGGTAGGTGATGAAGTTTTCATGGAGTAACTGCAGCATTATGCTGCACTGCAGCAGCACTCTCAACTCAAGCATGGCTTGCACCACACCTCCCCCAAGCCTGGGGCATCCCATTGTTATCAGGGGCTCTGCTTAATGACCCACCAGGTGCTAAAAGAGCATTAGGGTGGGAATGCTGTGAATGTTGGTCAATGACCAAAATGCTCCTGTGACATTTCACATAGCAACTACTTCACGCACTGATTGAGATTCCGGTTCCAATTGTGGTCATAAGACAAGGAGTACCTGTAGTCTAAATCTAACCTACACAACATGATTAAATTCCAAGCAGAATTGCTGCCATCTGTGAAGGAGAGTAGGGGCTGATAAGCAAATGCCCTCATCCACTCCAACCTGTTTTACTCCTTTCTCCTCCCGTAACAGAACATTTTTAATACAATTCTAAACACCACAGCACTAAACCAAGCAATAACTCCCTGCTGTAACTTCAATGATCTGAATCCAAGTACAGATCATTTTAGTTGGAGTTGAATGAACAAACCATTAAGTGTCAGTAGTTTGACTTCTACGTTTCTTTCTATCCAGGTAGATATGCCATTGTTTACATAGCCAAAATGGCCCCTATACTCACAGATGGGGAGTATCAGCAGGCTTAGATGAAACCCAAAGTTGGCAAAAGTGCAAAACATGTCCAGGGGAAACTCCAGTGATGAGAATTCCCAAAATTCATTGGCCACAGAATGCCTTGCAAACTGAAGAAAATATGAAAATGTGCAGAGTAAAGAAAAAGCATGACTTACTAAGTAGAATACTAGATAGAACCTTGCCAGAATGCCACATTCTGTTGCAGATTTCATTACTAAAAACATATTTAAAAACTGAATAACAGAAAAATATAGAATGACTGAGTTAAGGAAATGAATTTCAGCAGATTTTGAAAGCAAGCAGGAAACAAGCACAAAGGGAAGGTTCTATATAGTGGGATACTGAATGAAGACAGACTGATGTTCAACTTCCCCAAATCTCAACTTTTATTTTTAGAAGCATGCATGATTGCTCAATGTGTATTATTTTTAAAGAATGAAGAATTCATTCTTAGTAGAGTCTATGATGAATACTAGAGAAGATCACTCACCACCAGGCCTAGTTCTAGTCCAGCAGGCTAGATTAAAGATCTGTCTAAATCAGGGCAGGGCTTCAGATTGTTGTTCTCAAATGATTTAAACTATGATAGTTGTACGTGTCAGGACTGTTGGTAAAGTCACTCTTGTCAGTGCCACTGTTAACTTCAAATGGTTGCTAGATGAATGACTGTTAAAGTCAAGGTCCACCTTTAGATTGCAAAAGACTGTGTGAGACTATGTAATATATGCATCAAACCTCAAGGCAGCTTGCCAGCTACATGTGCCAAATTTATGATGAACCATGACTGCTACAAACCCTTATCCCTCAGAACGTTTTCACCTATATTTGCTTGCAAGCTTCATAAAAACTAGGTTCAAATGAGAAAAACCAATCCTCCCACCTGGTTTGTCAGATAGATGTTTTGGAGCCCAAAAAATGAGTTGTTAAAATATATCACAAAAAGAACATAATGTGCTTTTTTCCCCTATCAACTTTTATAGAAGGAAAACTGAGAATCCTAAAATGAGAACAATTCATTTAGCTCATGTTGAATGCCTCAGAAGGGGAGGAGGAAAGAGATTGATTGATTGATTTCCATCTGTCACATGTAGACAAATGAAATTTGGGAAAGAAAAATACTAAACAAATAAATAAATAAATAAAAGCCAACACATTATTTACATTTGAGGTTAAAGAAATGGGAAAGCATTATCTTGCTTAACAGAAAATTTAGCACAGAAACGTGTGAAAAATGTGATATAAAGTTGACTTTACTGTGTTGATACATGATTTCCTCAAAAAGATAGTGTGAATGAAAGAAAAAACAAAGGGAGAGGAACATTTGCTTGGGAAATTGTTCAGGATGGAATTTAATTTTCTGTTACTTCTGGCAATCCTTTATGGACTTTCTATTGACACCATGACTTAAAAGATGATATATTATGGATTTGTTTATAGATAAGAGATGGGATATGGGGTGAAGAGATAAATGTTTGTAACTTAGAGGGGATGAAGAGTCACTAAATTTGTTTATATTTGTGATGAAGATTGATGTCATGTCTTTATTTTTCTCTTTATTATATTTTTAGATTCCCCTTTCTTTTTTTAAATTTTTACTCCTTTCTATTCTCTTTTCTTTCTTGAAGAGAGTTTACAGACAGCTGAAATCTGAAATTAGCTGTTCGAAGCACATTGATCTTCTGCAGTGCACTAAATAATCTTCTATGCCAACTCTTGGCTCTGATTTCATCATGAGCCACGGTGGCGCAGTGGTTAGAGTGCAGTACTATAGGCTACTTCTTCTGACTGCCGGCTGCCTGCAATTTGGCAGTTCAAATCTCACCAGACTCAGAGTTGAGTCAGCCTTCCAAGGTCGGTAAAATGAGGACCCAGATTGTTGGGGGCAATATACTGACAATGTAAACTGCTTAGAGAGGGCCGTAAAGCAGTATGTAAGTGTAAGTGCTATTGCTATTGCTATCCTATTCCTATTGGATGGCACAAAATTCAATAGGAATTTTTTTTCTTCCTTCCCCCCGCCCCCGTTCCACTGAAACTTATATTTGAATTATGCCAGCTGGACATAGGATAGGGTTACAACTGAATTCCTTATGCTGGCTTCAATCCAGGTTATGACAATCTTAGGCTGGTATAACTTTAGAATATTATGCCAGTGTTCAGGGGGAAGGGATTAAAAAGAATAGGAGCTGGTGTGAGCAGAGCTGAGAAGCAACCATTTAGTTGAAATCCTATGTTTTGGGGAGATTTGGTCTCGCTTCCTCTAGAAATTTGAACACAATATTGAATTTACATCCTCCCAGTATTTAGGAAGATAGTAAAAAATCATCTTTCACCAAACCTTTATTTGTTAAATATATAAATAATTGATTTTAATGGTTAAATATACAGATGACAATTTTTT